>JAKWJD010001766.1:17863409-18533409 GCA_027705065.1 Solanum peruvianum | reverse complement strand
CCATTACAATTACATAATCACATCATGCAAGCACACAATTAAGCATATAGAAGACTTTATAATACTACCCAACACATATCATTCGCTATTAAGAGTTTACTATGATCTAGTATAAACCATAACCTACCTCCACAGAAGAATCGCGATCAAACAAGCTATCTTCCCAAAACCTTTGCTTCCCTTGCGTTCTGTCTTCTTGATCGTTCGTTTCTCCCTCTCCTTGTTTTTTCTATTTTTCTTATTCATACCCTTTTTCTTTTACCCTAATTGTCATATAATTAAGTGTAAAAGATGATAAAAATAAACCCACTATTTATTTCAAGGTTATCTCCTTTAACCCCCAAGAAATTGAATTATTAACATTAATCCACTAACTTTATAATTATAAGCATGAACACTCCAAAACGCCCCTTAAAAACTTTTAACAGAAATCCGACCCAGTCAGGGTTACGCAACCTGTGACGGTCCGTCCTGCAGGTCCGTCACAAAGTTTAGAGAGTTAAATCTGTGGAAAGATTTGTGACGGTCCGTCGTGCCAACGACGGTCCGTCCTGCCATTCCGTCACGAAGTTTAGAGAGTCGATCTCAGTACCCAAATTTTAGAATTATAAGTGTTTTGGAACGAGACCCCCTCGACGGTCCGTCGTGCCCATGACGGTCCGTCGTGGGATCTGTCGACCCAGACAGTGATTTCCAGAAATAAACTCTGCTGCTCAAAACGACTAAATAGGTCGTTACAATAGATACCAATTTACCCATCGTTCGTCCTCGAACGATCACAAGAAGAAAAAAACAAGGGCGAAAAGAAGTACCTTAATCTGTAAACAGGTGTGGGTATCTTTCTTGCATATCAGCCTCCTTCTCCCAAGTGGACTCTTCAACTGGCTGATTCTTCCATTGAACTTTGATGGATGCAATCTCCCTTGATCTTAACTTGTGAATTTCTCTATCTAGAATGGCAACAGGTTCCTCCTCATAAGACAAATTCTCATCAAGCAGAACCGAATCCCAACGAATGATGTAGTTTCCATCCCCATGGTATCTTTTCAACATAGACACATGAAATACCGGATGCACCCCTGACTCCCCTACTCGCTTAAGTACTTCAAATGGTCCAATATACCTTGGGCTTAACTTACCTCTTTTACCAAACCGCATCACACCTTTCATGGGTGAAACCTTCAGCAAAACTTGTTCACCCTCCATGAACTCCAAGTCTCTAACCTTTCGATCTGCATATTCCTTTTGCCTACTTTGCGCCGCTAAAAGCTTTTCTTGAATAGATTTCACTTTCTCTAATGAATCCCTCAAAAGATCAGTACTCCAAGGTCTAACTTCAAATGCATCAAACCAACCAATGGGGGACCTACATCTCCTCCCATATAGTGCCTCAAATGGAGCCATATCAATACTTGAGTGATCGCTATTATTGTATGAAAACTCCGCTAAGGGTAAGAAGTTATCCCAATGACCACCAAATTCTATCACACATGCACGAAGCATATCCTCCAACACCTGAATCGTTTGCTCCGACTGACCATCGGTCTGAGGGTGAAAGTGGAACTCCATGCAATCGAACAATTTCTGAGATATAGAGTTTGGCTAACTTCTCTGCATTGTAAGTCACCTTGACCAGAATGAAGTGACCAGACTTAGTTAATCTGTCCACAATTACCCAAATAGAATCAAACTTACCCAATGTCTTTGGAAGACCAACCACGAAGTCCATTGCAATTCTCTCCCACTTCCATTCAGGAATGGGCATTCTCTGAAGTGTTCCTCCGGGCCTCTGGTGTTCATACTTTACTTGATGACAATTTGGACATTTGGCAACAAAATCCACAATGTCACGCTTCATTCTACTCCACCAAAAGTGTTGCTTTAGGTCACGGTACAACTTGGTTGCACCAGGATGTATAGAATATCCGGAACTATGAGCCTCTGTAAGAATAGTGTGGATCAAATCATCAACACGGGGCACACATACCCTTCCCTTAATCCTCAAAACACCTTTCTCATCAATTATTGCTTCTTTAGCCTCTCCTCGTAACACCATATCCCGAATTCGGCTTAGTTTCTCATCATCAAACTATTTTTCCTTGATCTTTTCAAGAAAAGAAGATCTTGCCTCCACACAGGCCAAAAATCCTCCTTTTTCCAGTATTTCCAGTCTCATAAAGTCGTTAGCCAAGTTTTGGACTTCTCTAGCCAATGGGCGTCTAGAAACTTGTAAGTGGGCTAAACTACCCATGCTCCCTGCTTTTCTACTTAAGGCATCAGCCACCACATTTGCTTTTCCTGGGTGATACAGAATAGTAATATCATAGTCCTTCAACAGTTCCATCCACCTCCTCTGTCTAAAATTCAAGTCTTTCTGGGTAAAGATATACTGTAGACTATGATGATCTGTATAGACTTCACACTTGACCTCATATAGATAATGTCTCCATTGCTTTAATGCAAACACAACTGCAGCCAATTCCAAATCATAGGTTGGATAGTTACGTTCGTGCACCTTTAGTTGCCTTGAAGCATAAGCGATTACATTCCTCTCTTGCATTAGCACTGCACCCAACCCAGAATAAGATGCATCGCAATAAACAATGAAATTCTTGCCTTCTACTGGCAAGGTAAGGATAGGTGTAGTAGTCAGCAAGGTCTTGAGTTTCTGAAAGCTTTCCTCACATTCATCCGACCATACAAATGGAACATTCTGCTTAGTCAAGTTTGTCAATTGGGAAGCAATAGAAGAGAATCCCTTGACAAATCGACGGTAGTAGCTGGCTAAACCAACAAAGCTCCTTACTTCTGACACATTAGAAGGTCTTACCCAATTCCTCACTGTTTCAATCTTAGAAGGATCCACCATCACTCCATCCTTAGAAACCACGTGCCCCAAGAAGGACACTGAATCTAGCCAAAACTCACACTTGGAGAATTTGGCATAAAGCCTTTTCTCCCTTAATACTTCCAACACAATTCTCAAATGCTACTCATGTTCCTTCTTACTCTTGAAGTATATCAGTATATCATCAATAAATACGATCACAATGAGATGCAGATATGGCTTAAAAATCCCGTTCATCAAGCTCATGAAACTAGTAGGGGCATTCGTAAGACCAAAAGACATTACTACGAATTCGTAATGCCCATACCTGGTTCGAAAAGCAGTCTTTGGCACATCTGTTGCCCGTATTTTCAATTGATGATAACCGGATCTCAAGTCAATCTTAGAGAAGACACAAGCACCTTGTAACTGATCGAACAAGTCATCAATGCGAGGAATGAGGTACTTGTTCTTAATAGTTACCTTCAACTGCCGGTAGTCTATGAACATCCGAAAACTCCCATCCTTCTTCTTCACGAATAACACCGGAGCACCCCAAGGGGAAGCGCTTGGTCTAACGAAGCTTTTACCTAACAACTCTTGAAGTTGGGCCTTTAGTTCCCGTAACTCCGCTGGGGCCATCCTATAAGGAGGTATGGAAATGGGGCGAGTACCCGTCTCCAGATCAATGCAAAAGTCAATATTCCTATCCGGTGGCATACCAGGAAGGTCTGCAGGGAACACATCCAAAAACTCACGGACTATCGAAACTGACTCAATTGAAGGTACTTGGGTAGTATCATCCCTGAGGTGTGCCAAGAACGCTAAACACCCTTTACTAACCATTCTCTTAGCACGAAGAAAGGAGATGATACGAACTGGAGTGGAAGTGTAGTCACTCTCCCACACTAACGGATCTGTCCCAGGCTTGGCCAAGGTTACAGTTTTAGCATTACAATCTAAGACTGCGAAATTCGGAGAAATCCAAGTCATACCCAGAATTACATCGAAATCAACCATTTCTAAGATAACCAAGTCTACATGAGTATTGCTCCCCACAAAAGTCACCAGACAAGACCTATATACCTTTTCAACTATCACAGACTCACCCTCCGGAGTAGAAACACGAATAGGCATGTCAAGCAATTCACAATGTAAATTAAGACCAGTAGCAAATGAGGAAGATACATATGAAAATGTGGAGCCAGGATCAAATAATACAGAAGCCATGCAATCACAAACCAAAAGATTACCTGTGATAACAGCATCAGATGTCTCCGCTTCAGACCGCCCGGGGAAAGCATAACAATGGGCCCTATCACCTGTCTGCCCGTTGCCCCTACCATGTGGCGCTGTAGTAGCTCCAGTTTGCCCGTCACCCCAACCGTTTTGGTGACCACCATTACCTCGGCCACCACGTCCTCCAGAATGACGGCCTCTTCCATGACCACCTCTACCTCTGACTTTCGGAGGTCTGTAACTCTGTTTTGGACAATACCTCTTAATGTGTCCAGTCTCCCCACATCCATAACACTCTCTGGATTCAAGCATAGGTATCTGTGAGAATGACGAAGTCTGGGGATAACCTCCAAACTCAGAGAAATGTTGACCGGTCTGCGGTGGACCCCCAACTACAGCCTGCAGTGAAGACTGAATAGGTCGGGCTGGATAACCTCCTGAACCTTGCCCTATGGAGTAAGAACCATTAAACTCACCTCCCTTACGAAACCTTTTAGATGTCGATGCCATGGTGAAGTCATTTGGCTTCACTCCCTCCACCTCTATCACGAAGTCTACCACTTCCTGAAAGGATTTTGCTGTAGCCGCTACCTGTAAGGGTGAAATCCGCAAATCTGACCTCAACCCCTTCACAAAACGCCGAATCCGCTCTTGTGGACTGAAACAAAGCTGGGTGGCATACCTTGATAATGCACGAAACTTAGCCTCATACGCAGTAACCGACATCCTGCCTTGCTCTAGGCTCAAGAATTCATCCCTCCTCCTATCCCTCAAGGTCTGGGGGATATACTTCTCCATAAATAAGCTAGAGAATGACGCCCAAGTCATAGGTGGTGCCTGTGCGGGTTGACACTCAACATATGATCGCCACCACATTTTGGCATTTCCCTGAAACTGATAGGTTACAAACTCAACGCCAAATCGTTCCATTATTCCCATTTTATGTAGTAACTCATGACAATCAACCAGAAAATCGTAGGCATCCTCAGATTCAGCCTCCTTGAAGACTGGAGGTTTCAATTTCAAGAACTTACTGAAAAGTTCATGCTGATCACTTGTCATTATAGGCCCTGTAGTCAAACGAGGAAATGTGCCTATTTCCAATGAGGCATCCATGCGGGGATCCACAGCAGCTGCCTGTTGTACTTCCGGAACTTGAGATGCTGGTGTAGAAAATACTGGAGGTGTCTGGCCTTGATCAGATAACCCGCTAAGATAAGCGAGAACCTGATTAATCATCTCTGGGGTAGCTTGGGTTGTTATTCCTCATTCTGCACTTGCTCGTTTTCCCCTTCCTCACCCTCTCTTACTACTTCCTCAGTCGGTGGAGGAGTCAGCGCCCCAGTACTAGATGGGCCAGGTGCTTGTCCTCTTCCTCTAGAGGACGTCCTCCCGCGACCTCTACCACGGCCTCTTGCCACTACTCCTCCTCGAGCTACAGCCCTAGTGGCTGGCTCAGTTGCATCTTGTCTTGCCGGTGTTGGTGTTGGTGCAGTTGTTGCTCTAGTTCTAACCATCTGCGAAATAGAGTGAAGATGGTCAGATACCAATTTGTATCATCTAGATACCAATTGGATCCAAGTAATAGCACGAATGAAAGAAAGAAAGAATGGAATTTTACTAAAGTCTTATAGACTCTCAAAGAAAAGTAAAGGCGTCCCCCTACCGTTCCTTAAGACTCTACTAGACTCATTCTTGTGTGATAAGACCAACGAACCTAATGCTCTGATACCAAGTTTGTCACGACCCAAAACGAGCCGCGAGTGTCACGTTCCGACACCAGTTTAGTAGAGGATCAGAGTGTCACGTTCCGACACAGGATAGTAGAGGATCGAAGTGTCACGTTCCGACACCAGGATAGTAGAGGATCACAGTGTCACGTTCCGACACCAGGATAATAAAGAGAATGAATATTGAGGGGATCGGAGTGTCACGTTCCGACACCAGGATAATAAAGAGAATGAATCTTGAATTATGTTATTGTACTCAAATTTAAAGAACTATTTCCCAAATGAGTATGGTGGGGAGGCTTGAGTCCTCATAGATTTGCTGGGTGTTGTGGCCAATGGTTATGGTATTTGTTGTTATCACCTGTTGAGTATGTAGTTGATTTTATATTATTATTTGATATATATTGCTTTCTATTTTGAGTTGGCCTATGATACCTACTCAGTACTTGTTCCTTGTACTGACCCCTACTTGTATTCTTTTTCTTTGTTATTTATGGAATGCAGCAAACGTGCCATCAACTTCGACTCGTCCGCAACTCTAGCCAGTCTTCCGCGTATCAGATTTCATGGTGAGCTATTACTTCTAGCTCGGACTGGATTCTCTCTCATTCACGTCTTGATGTCCTTGAAGTTCGGACATGGACCATCTGTTTACTTATTTTTGCTTCTTAGATACTCTTAGATTTAGTAATTTGAGGATAGATGTTCTTGTGGTGATGACTTCCAGTTTTTGGGAATAATAAGATTGAATTTTAGAAGTTGTTTATTGGCTATATTAATGAGTTTTAAGTCTTCCGCATTGTATTTTGTTCATTATGGGTGAAATATTGGTAAACGTTGGGGTTTAGATTGGTTGGTTCGCTCACATAGGAGGATCAATGTGGGTGCCACTCGCGGCTCGTTTTGGGTCGTGACACATGAATAGCAAGCTGGCTTCACTGCCTGTGGATAGAGGTGGATCTTCTAAATCTTGTTAATGAAGTGGAGTTTTTGGAATGTGAGAGGCATGAATAAGAGGTATAAGCAAAAGGAAATAAAGCTGTTTTTACAGCTTAATAAAGTTTCTTTAGCAGGGTTAACTGAAACTAGAGTGAAAGAAGTAAATGCTAATGCAACAATTAAGGGTATAGCTCCAAGATGGAAAAGTTTGAACAATTACAAGGATGCTGTTAATGGGAGAATTTAGATTTTATGGGATGACAGTTGGTATGATGTTAAGATAATAACTAGTTCAGCTCAGATGATACATTGTCATATAAAGGAAAGAAGTAAAGGGTATCAGTTTAATCTCACAGTAGTATATGGTTTTAATACTATAGAGCAGAGGAAGAGCTTATGGACTGATATGAACATGATGGTTCAAAATGTTACACATCCATGGCTCATAATTGGAGACTTTAATGCTATTCTATCCCCCAAGGATAGACTAGCTGGAGCTCCTGTTAATGTGAATGAGATAAAGGATTTTGCAGACTGTGTTA
Organism: Solanum peruvianum; assembly: GCA_027705065.1. Classification (NCBI taxonomy): domain Eukaryota; kingdom Viridiplantae; phylum Streptophyta; class Magnoliopsida; order Solanales; family Solanaceae; genus Solanum; species Solanum peruvianum. The sequence continues at coordinate 18,526,132 of JAKWJD010001766.1, read as the reverse complement.
AGGTTATGGGCATTAATGAATTACAATGGAAAGGTAGTTACTATACTTGGAATTATAAGCAGATTGGTATGCTAGAATCTCAAGTAGGATTGATAGAGCCTTTGGGAATGGTGCATGGATGGATAAATGGGGACATGTTATCTTAGAATATGGTAATCTAGGAGTTTCATATCATAGCTCAATGCAACTGGTACTTCATCAAAGCAATCAACAGGTAAGAGCAAATTTTAAGTTCTTTAATGTATGGATTGAATATGAATCTTTCTTAGAACTGGTGGAAAAAGTGTGGAAGCAGGAGAAAGGCAGAGATGCAATAAAAATGGTATGGTACAAGTTGAAGGCTCTTCAGCCTGTCCTGAAGCAGCTGAATAGGAGAGAGTTCAAATACATAAGCAAACAGATTGAGGAAGCTAGAAATGAGCTTGCAGATATTCAAAATCAGCTTTGTAATCAAGCAAAGGATGAATTAGTTGCTAAAGAAAAAGAACTCTTAACAAAACTTGAAAAGTGGTCTTTGATTGAAGAAGGTGCTCTTAGGCAAAAAGCAAGAGCACAATGGATTAAGCTGGGGGATGCAAACAACAAATATTTTAACTCAGTGATAAAGGAGAGAAATCATAAGAACCATATTAGAAGTTTGTTGTCATTAGATGGAAGGATGTTGTATGAACCTCAAGAGATTCAAGCTGAGTTTGTCTTATTTTACAAAATTCTAATGGGATCAGAAGCAGATAATCTTCCAGCTATAAATGTTCAGGTGATAAAAAGGGGGCCTGTTTTGTCAAGACAACACAGAATGCAACTTTGTGCAACAATAACTGATCAGGATATAGTTGAAGCTTTGAAGTCTATTGGGAATGATAAGGCACCTGGTATTGATGGTTACAATGATCTATTCTTTAAGTCTACGTGGAAGATTATTGAATATGATGTTATTGATGCTATTAAGTGTTTCTTCACTACATGGAAACTTTTTAAGCCTTTCAACTGCACCCTTGTCTCTCTAATACCAAAGGTTCATAGTCCAAAGAATGTGAAAGAATACATGCCTATTGCTTGCTGTACAGTCCTGTATAAAATCATCTCAAAAGTGATAACTCAAAGATTACATGAAGTTATTCACAGTGTTATCAGTGATAGTCAAGCAAGATTCATTCCAGGGAGGAAAATTGGAGATAACATAATTCTAGCTCATGAATTGGTTAAGGCTTATACTAGGAAGAATGTTTCTCCTAGGAGTATGCTTAAAATTGATCTACAAAAAGCTTATGATTCAGTAGAATGGCCTTTCTAAGAGCAAGTGATGGTGGGATTGAGTTTTCCTGACTTATTTACTCAATGGGTAATGCAGAGTGTTAAAACAGTGAACTACACTATTGTAGTTAATGGTCAGAACACTCAAAGGTTTGATGCAGCTAAAGGGCTCACACAAGGAGATCCAATGTCACCTACCCTATTTTCTATAGCTATGGAGTACTTCAGTAGGTTGCTCAAAGGACTTAAAGAAGAGAAGAATTTCAAGTACCATCCTAAGTGTTCTAAGCTGGATATAACACATTTGTGTTTTGCAGATGATTTGTTGTTGTTTTGTAGAGGTGATCTTAATTCTATTAAGGCACTCCAGAAATGGTTTTCAGAGTTTTCTCAAGCTTCAGGTCTGCAAGCTAATCTTAACAAAAGCTCAATTTATTGTGGTGGAGTCCAGAGGGAGATGAGACATCAAATTGTTCAACAACTTGGATACATAATGGAAGAGCTACCTTTCAAATACTTGGGGGTGCCTCTATCATCAAAGAAGTTGACTACAATACAATGGTATCCCCTTATTGATAAAATCATGGCAAGAATTAATTCTTGGACAACAAAAAAGTTGTCTTATGCAGGAAGAGCTCAACTAGTCAAGACTGTTTTGTTTGGGGTGCAGGCTTACTGGGCACAATTGTTTATTATCCCTGCAAAGATACTTAAGCTGATTGAAGGTTTATATAGAAGTTAACTATGGTCAGGGGTGGGTTATGTAACAAAGAAGGCTCTAATAGCATGGGATAAAGTGTGTTGTCCTAAATATGAAGGAGGATTAGGCCTGATCAATATAAAAATATGAAACAGGGCTGCAATAGCTAAACTATGTTGGGATCTAGCTAACAAAGAAGATAAGTTGTGGATCAAATGGATACATGCATACTATATAAAGGGACAGAGGGAATGGAAGATGAGTAACTATGCAAGCTGGATGGTTAAGAAAATAATGAATGCAAAGTTTATAGTTGATCAAGTTCAGCAATTTCAAAACAAAGAGAAAGGTGTACAAATTTACTATCACATGAAAGGAATGAAACAAAGGCCAGCATGGACATGCCTCATGTATAGTAATGCAGAAAAGACCAAAAGCCTATATCACAATGTGGATTATGATGAATAAAAAGTTATCAACTGTTGATAGATTAGCTCAATGGGGAATTGAAGTAGATAAAGTGTGTGTTTTATGTAAGAATGCTGAAGAGAATAAAGAACACTTGTTTCTACAATGTCAATTTGCAAGGAAGCTGTGGGAGAGACTATTGAGAAGGATAGCTCATCAAGGTACTGTTCCATTGGTGTGGGAACAATTTCAGCAATGGTGTACGCAATATGGAAAGGGAAAGAGAGCTACAACACAAATGTTCAAGATCGTGTTGACAGAAGGTATATATGGCTTATGGATAGAGAGAAACAATAGAATTTTTGAACACAAGAGCAAAAAGGAGGAGAGTATAGCTAAAGATATAGCTTATGTAACTATTGCTAAGATTCCTTTTAATATTTCAAAGATGTAATTGATTTGAAGAGACCTATTTAATAGTGTAGGAGGTAGTGTAGTATGTTTTTTAAGATTTTAGCTGCTGTGATAGCTGCTTTGTTTTGTAATGTTGGTTCTGGTAATTAATAAAAGTTTAGTTACCAAAAAATAATAATAGAATAATAATAATAATAATAATAATAATAATAATAATAATAATAATAATAATAATAATAATAATAATAATAATAAATAATAACAGTAATAATAATAATAGTAATAACAATAATAATATGAATAATAGTAATAATAATAATAATAATAATAATAATAATAATAATAATAACAATAGTAATAACACCACAACAAACAACAAAACCAACAACAACAACAACACAACAACCAACAACAACCAAAACAATAATAATAATAATAATAATAATAATACTAATCTCATAAATATAATCATAATAATAATCATAATAATAATAATCTAATAATCCTTCTAATTTAATAATAATAATCATAATCCTAATACTAACTAATATATGATGATGATGATAATAATAAAACTAATAATAATAATAGTACAATAAAAATAGTAAACTCTAAAAGGGAGTTCTAGGAAAGTGTTCTAATGTATATGATTATGTTTATTTCCTTATGCATGACATTGTAGTGTTGTCTACTTCTTGCGATGAAATGCATGGCATGAGTCTATATGATGTGGTCTTATCCTAGATACATAATGTTGGTCTTAATGATTATATGATGAAGGTCTTGCTTGACATGAATGAAGTTGTCTATGCTTGTTGTTGATGTATGAAATGAATTATTTGCTTGTGGCCTCTTGATAGGTTTACTAAGTATGTGTGAGGTTATGGGGCTTCATATATATATATATATATATATATATATATATATATATATTGCACTAGTAGACTTAGATTAAGATTGTGAGTAAGGTCTTATACTGGTCTATGTGAAGTGATTAGTATGTGTACAAGTTGAATATGGTTTACTGTAATGGTATTAGGAGTTCTTGACTTGAATGTGTTTTGTGATGTGATAATTCTATGAAGGTATGTGTTAGATTATGAAGGTGGTATGTATGAGTACCTTGTGGCCTTAAAGTAATGCATTTCACCAAGTATCACTAGAGGGTTACTTGGGAAGCTAAGTAGCTAAAAGAAAGAAAGTTTACTATAAAATGAACTCACTATAATTGAAAATGTGTTTACTGTAAAGTGGTGACTTATATGAAATGTATTTACTGTAAAGTGGTGACTCATACGCCTTAAATGCAATGTGTGGTTTTATGTGATGTTATCATTATTGTATATGCCTAAACTAAGTATGCAAATGACATGATGATTATTGTATCAAGTTTTATGAAGTTTCACGAGTAGACACTTGAAAGTGGAGTCTTAGTTGTCACAACCCACAAGTACACCCTAGGAGTTAGACCATTCTTGTGTCGCCACACGACAAATGAGACTTCAAGAAGTCTCACGAAGCCACTTGTATCATTCATTGTATAATAAACATGCTAAAATGAGCAAGAATTTAACTTTCTTCGTACATGAAGAACTCTTCCCATAATCATTACACAAATGGAAGACTTTCATTTAAAAACATTAAACCTTTACAACATCTCCTTGAACCATCTAAACTTTAGAGTATATAATACTTGGGACTAAGCCCATATAAGACATAAAATAAAGACTAAGACATAAGGGAACACATGTGGATATTGTCCTCGAATCGATGAGGACTCACCAATACTTCATCTTCAACCCTTAGAAACCTATCCATCCTCCACGGCACATCAAAACTTCCAATTCCCTACACTTTAGTCAAAAAGGGAAAAGAAGGGGTTAACACATTAGATGCACTAAGTATGGAAGCCATGCAAAAACAATGAAAAAGGGACATTTAGTAAATAACATGCTTTAAATGAATTTTGATTAAAACAACATACTATAATCATAAGAAGAACATTTAACAACTTAGAAACACATAAGAAATTATTTAAACAATTAATCACATTTTTAGGAAAATATCACAGTGAACTTCTTCACTGTTACAATGAAGTTTCTAAACTTCGCTTTGAACACCTTCTAGCATATAAATCCCCTCACTAAGGGCTATCCTAAAACTCACTTAAGTAAGAAAAAGAGAGACCACCCATACACACTTAAAAGATCCTTAAGGCCGTACAGTGAACTTCTCACTGTTATAGTGAAGTTTCTCAACTTCACTTCGAACACCTTCTAGCATATAAATCCCCTCACTAAGGGCTATCCTAAGACTCACTTAAGTAAGACAAAGAGAGACTGCCCATACACCATCTCTAGGCACACTTAAATGATCCTTAAGGCCATCTATAATGAGGTACATACACTTACAACACATCAAGCACATAGACATGAGATCCTCCTACCAAAGGTGATTCTAAGGTTCACTTGAGTAAATTGTGAAGCGACCGCACGTACAATCCCTTACACAAGTGAGTTGTGAAGTGACCACCCATACAATCCCTTACACACACACATCATTGAAATCCCAAAGAATAAGATATGAACATCGAGAAATACGATAATTTAGGTGTGAAAAGGAGAGCGTTTAATATGATATTATATACAATTAGAATTCACAGATAGATATGTTCGATGTAAAAGAATGCATGAGATCCCTATGTTTCATACGGTTTACCAAAGGAATATATTACATCAAGCAATAACATTTATCGAATGCACCCAATGACTTTATTATCCGCCAACAACTAAAACACAACCTTAGCCTAAAATTTTATATAAAAATCTACAAATGCATGCTTCAAAATATTCTCAGCTCCCATCGAAAAAGGTATCACTGCCATCTACAACTTTGGAGAGAGAGAAAGGAGCGATGGAAACATTGAATGTCCGTGAGCCTACTTTGTCAATATGCTTCATCTCGAAGTCACCCTCCTGTATAGTAACAGACAATCACAATTCACGCATGATGCATTTTAGAAATGGAAGAAACAAAGAAATGAAGGAAGGAACACCACATCTTGGGTGCGTTGAGAAATACAAATTCATTGGGTTTTGTAGGTTTACATATATATGTTATGTAGTTACATACATATGTTATGTAGTTATATAAAGTATGAGAGTGTTCAGCTATTAAACGAACGAGATGTCTAATGAATACAATATTAGGCATTTATAAAGAACTAAATGTACCAGCGTTAGTTCAATAACTACAATTTATCAAAATATATACTTATATGTCATAATATACATTTATTGGCCTTATCTAGCCCCGAATCCTAAAAGTTAGTCCAACCTCTAGATCCGCACTCCTATTGGGTGGGTCTGAGCAACATAGCCTAGAAGGTAAGAATTAATCCTGAAACAGAACGATTGACACCTATTGACTGCACATGAAGGAAAAAATGAAGACACAAAGACCTTGCAAGTTTTGTCGCCATCAAAGCCCAACCAAGAAATTCATTTTTTATTTGCCAGAAAATAACAAGGATCTAATAGTATACCCTTCGAAATATTAGGAGTATCAATCTACTAGAAATCGAAGGACAAAATTGAGTAGATTCTACTAGTTTTTAACTACTTGGCACCTCAGAAAACCCTTCACTTTAACATCTCTCATTCCAAATTAAATCTTGATAACCATGCAATTGAATTTTTCTCTTCCCTAGTCCAAATATGATCTTCAATTTAAACAAGCGTATCAAATAAAACTTAATTCATAAAAAGCAAACATGAAAATTAGTGTAGATAAGTTATGTAAAGCTAATATGACAATCAACAATTTGTGATGAAAATAGTTTGAAAATTCAGCAGTTAGCAATTATTCTACAAAATGCGTAGCAGGTCCTAATTTGATAAGATAAAATGTACTAAATTCATATTCTTATTGTTTTCTCACTGCTAAATTCCTCCTCTAGAGTTGAAGAGAATGAAGAAAAGAGTGTGTGTGCGCGTGCGTGCATTTGTCGTAGGATAAGCAAATTATGACTTTCTTATTCCTCTCGAAGACCTATAAAAGGGAGTACATGTCAAGTATCAGGTTTTTAGTCATGTCTTCAATATTCTGTATGTACAATGCAACCTTGATAGTAAAATTTCACTTCAAGTGTGTGTGTGGTATAGATAAAGCATGCACAAGTGCTTATCTGAGTTCAACTGAAATAGTTCCAATTTGTTCCATTTGTATTATTAGATATACGACTCTATAATAAGCTGTAAGAATCGTACAGCTACACTTGAGGGCATAATCTAAACCTCTGAAAACTGTTATCCTTCATTGCTTTATTTTCCTTGAATATTAGGGGGTCAAACGCCCTCTAAGAAATTAGAGCCCAGAGTCATATACAGTCACAACACAATGATATCTTTGTGAGTGGGTGCAATTACATATTGATCTCAACATTAAAATGCCACAGAAAAACGAAAATGAGAAAGAAGTAGCATTTCATGAAGGAAAGATCAAGGAAAACAAATTAGTTTCTTACCATTCTTCCACTTGGAGTTCCTAATGGGCATGCAGATGAGTATTCAAAAGCAGTGTTGGGAAGTACCACTGGTTGTTCACCAATTACACCAATTCCCCTGACAGAATAAATGATGACAATGTTTAGCCCAAATTTAAAAATCAAAAAATCAAATGGCCACCTAATGGACTGATGACAACATAAGGTAAAAAAAAGATGACAAGTATAAATTTAACATAAACAATATTGTCTACCACAACTATGCCAAAACAACAAAGTTAGCAACTCACCAGACATTTTCCGTTTTTCCATTCGCATCAGTGATGATCCAGTGCCTTCTAAGAAGTTGAACAGGACGATCTGAGTTGTTGGTAATTCTTATTCTATAAGCAAAAAAATAAAGGCCTTTTGAAGGTTGACTTCGACCTTCGATGTACACACTTCTAACTTGAACCCTGATTCCCTAGACAAAGCAATGTTGAGTTGATATTTCAGACATGTTATTCAAGTAACAATGATGTTGATGTTATTACATGGCATGCTAGATTAGGTCAAATAGGCAAGATCGAATGAATATGTTGGCAAAAAAAGGGCATTTAGGTTCTTTCACCAAAATTGAAATGCCAACTTGTGAAAATTGTCTTGCTGGAAAGATTACATGTAAACCATTTGAAAAGGCAAAAGAATTGAGTTCCCACTTCAATTAATTCATTATGATATTTGTGGTCCAATGAATGTAAGGTCAAGGTCTTGTGCTACATATTTCATTACATTTATTGATGATTTTACGCGTTTTGATATGTCTATTTGATTTCACATAAATATGAAGCACTTGAGTGCTGTAAAGATATTTGAATGAAGTTGAAAATCAATTAGATAAAAGCATAAAAGCTTTAAGAATCGATCGAGAACGTGAATATTTGTCAAAACAATTTGAAGAATTATGTACTGAAAAAGGTATTATCAGACAGTTAACTACTCCTTATACACCTCAACAAATGCATTATTGACTTCGGCTTAGATATTGAACAATGTTCCTTTTAAGTCAGTGTCTTCCACTCCTTTTAAACTTTGGACTGGTCATAAAACAAACCTGAATGATATACGACCGTGGGGTTCCGCGCCTATATTGAAGATCGTTATGGTGAGTTGGGTAAATTAAGTCCAAAAGGAAAGAAATCTATCTTTACAAGGTACTCTGAATGTTCTAAACGATATGTGTTCATCGATGAACTGGAGGATGGAAGTATTACTGAAATTGTATCACGAGATGTCAAATTTTTGGAAAATGATTTTCCCAAAAAGGGTGAAATATGTGAAGTTGAGCCTCTGTACAAAATGTTGGATACAGAAGATCAGGAAATGTTGTCAAACATACTTGATAATTCAATGGATCAAGAAATGATTTCTGGTCCGAGTGGAAATTATGAATCTCAAAATCCTAGAGAGGAGTCTAAACTTCAAATACGTAAGAGTACAAGAAAAGCTGCACCTAAATGATCGTATGAGATTGAAGATTATGATTTCCTGGTATCTCCCACAGGAGTGGATGAACCTAATTCTGTAACTGAGGCCTTATCAAGACCTAAAAAAGAAGAATGGTTAAAAGCAACGTAAGAAAAATTAGAGTCCATGTAACGACCTGTTTAGTCGTTTTAAGCAGCAGATTTTATTTCTGGAAAAAACTGGCTAAGACTACGGACACCACGACGGACTGTCATAGGCACGACGGCCCGTCGAGGGTGTCTCGTTCCAGAACACTTAGAATTCTGAAATTTGGGTATTAAAATCGACTCTCTGTAATCTGTGATGGACCTGCAGGACGTGCCGTCACAGCTACGACGAACCGTCGTGAGCTCCCATTGCAAAACACTTCAACTCTTGAGAATTTGGTACGGGGAACGAGTCTCTGATCGTCATGACGGAAGTGCAGGACGGACCGTCACAGGTGTGACGGACCGTCACAGTCTACTTAGTGAAAAATGGAGTTCTAAGATGCTGCGACGACCTGCGTGACGGACCGTCGCAGGCACGACGGGCCGTCACAGGTTGCGCAAATCCCAGACAGAATCGGATTTCTTTACACGTTTTAAGGGACGTTTTGGACTATTCTTTCCTTAATTATAAAGTTAGAGAGATAATATGTAACGACCTGTTTAGTCGTTTTGAGCAGCAGATTTTTAATTCTGGAAAAACTGGCGGGGACGACGGGTGTCACGACGGACCGTCGTGGTCACGACGGCCCGTCGAGGAAGTTTCGTTCCATGACACTTAGAATTCTTCAATTTGGATATTAAAATCGACTCTCTGTAAATTGTGACGGACCTGCAGGACGTGCCGTCACATCCACGACGAACCGTCGTGAGTTTCCGTTGCAAAACACTTCAACTTTTGAGAATTTGGTACAAGAAACGAGTTTCTGACCGTCATGACGGAGGTGCAGGACGGACCGTCACAGGGGTGACGGACCGTCACAGTTCACCTGAAATATGGGGAGGATGCGACGACCATCGTGACGGACCGTCGCAAGCACGACGGCCCGTCACAGGTTGCGCAAATCCCAGGCAGTTTAGGATTTCTCCACACGTTTTAAGGGTCGTTTTGGACTATTCTTTCCTTAATTATAAAGATTGAGGGTTAATATTAATAAGTCTAATTACTTGGGGGTTAAAAGAGGTAACCTTAAGTTAATTAGTGGGCTCTATTGTCCTCTTTTAGTCTTAATTATATGATAATTAGGGTAAAGGAAAGAGGGTTTGAATAAAACAAAACAGAAAGAACAAAGAGAAAGAGAGGAATCGATCGAGAGGCTGAGGAGAAAACAAAGCTTTGGGAATTCTTGCTTGATCACTAGTCTTCGGTGGAGGTAGGTTATGGTTTATGTTACGATATTCGTAGTGAACTCTTAATAGTGAATGTTATGTGTTGATAGTATTGTAAACCCTGCTATGTGCTTAAGTTGTATGCTTGCATGATTATGATTATGAAATTGTGTTTTTGATAAAACAAAGCATGATGAAGCTATTGAATCCCAAATCTCGAAATAAACCCTAATTCACTTGTTGATGATGATGTCTTAGTGTAAAAGAAGGCTTGATAAATTATATAATGAGAATGATGATGCCTTAGTGTAAAAGAAGGCTTGATAAATTATATAATGAGATTGATGATGCCTTAGTATGAAAGAAGGCTTGATGAATTAGGGGATCGGGTGTCACGTTCCGACACCAGGATAGAATATGGATCGGGTGCCACGTTCCGGTACCAGGATAGTATATGAGGATCGGAGTGTCACGTTCCGACACCAGGATAGAATATGGATCGGGTGCCACGTTCCGGTACCAGGATAGAATATGAGGATCGGAGTCACGTTCCGACACCAGGATAGAATATGGATCGGGTGCCACGTTCCGGTACCAGGATAGTATATGAGGATCGGAGTGTCACGTTCCGACACCAGGATAGTATATGGATCGGGTGCCACGTTCCGGTACCAGGATAGTATATGAGGATCGGAGTGTCACGTTTCGGCACCAGGATAGAATATGGATCGGAGTGTCACGTACCGACACAAGAGGAAGAAAGATAATGAATCTTGAAAGATAATTAATATACTCAATCTAATGAACCAATTCCCAAATGAGTATGGTATTGAGGCTTGAGTCCTCATGTGTGAACTTGACGGAAATTGTTAATGATATAATATTGTTGTTGCTACATGTTGAGTATTGTAGTTGAGTTACATTATTATTGATATATACTGTTCCCTATTTTGAGTTGGCCGATGATATCTACTCAGTACTTGTGGTTGTACTGACCCCCTACTTTTATGTTTTCTTTCTTTGTTATTTGTGTAATGCAGCAAACGTTCCGTCAACTTCAACACAACAGTAGATCTAGCCAGTCTTCACTACCTTCGGAAATTCAGGGTGAGCTAATGCGTCTAGCTTGGACTGGGTCTTCTTCTTCAAGTCATGATGCCTTGAACTTTCGGCATGGACTAGCTAGTATTTGTTTTAGCTTCTTAGACAGTTTTAGTTTAGCAATTTGAGATAGATGTTCTTGTGATGATGACTTCCAGATTTTGGGGATATTAATAATAGTTTTGAGTTGTTTTTATTAATGAGTTTAAGTCTTCCGCATTACTTTTGATGATATTGTATTAAAATGTTAAGGTTTAGATGGGTTGGTTCGCTCACATAGGAGGGTGAATGTGGGTGCCAGTTGCGTCCCCGTTTTGGGTCGTGACATAATATTAATAAGTCTAATTACTTGGGGGTTAAAAGAGGAAACCTTAAGTTAATTAGTGGTCATTATTTCCATCTTTTATTCTTAATTATATGTAATTAGAGTAAAAGAAAGAGGGTTTGATTAAAGAAAACAGAAAGAACAAAGAGAGAGAGAGAGATTGATCGATTGAGAGACAGAAACGAGAAGAAGAACAAAGCTTGGGAAATTGCTTGTTGATCACTAATCTTCGGTGGAGGTAGGTTATGGTTTTTTTTTACGTTGTTCGTAGTAGACTCTTAATAGCGAATAATATGTATTGGTAGTATTGTAAACCCTTCTATATGCTTAATTGTATGCTTGCATGAATATGATTATGTGATTGTGATAAAATAAGCATGATGAAGTTATTGAATCCAAATCTTGAAAGAAACCCTAATTCACTTGTTATTGATGATGCCTTAGTGTAAAAGAAGGCTTGTTAAATTATATAATGAGATTGATGAAGCCTTAGTGTAAAAGAAGGCTTGATGAATTAGGGGATCGGGTGCCACGTTCCGGTACCAGGATAGAAATAGAGGATCGGGTACCACGTTCCGGTACCAGGATAGAATGAGGATCGGAGTGTCACGTTCCGACACCAGGATAGTATATGGATCAGGTGCCACGTTCCGGTACCAGGATAGAAGGAGGATCGGAGTGCCACGTTCCGGCACCAGGATAGAATATGGATCGGAGTGTCACGTACCGACACAAGAGGAAGAAAGATAACGAATCTCTAAAAATGTAATATACTCAATCTAATGAACCTAATTCCCAAATGAGTATGGTATTGAGGCTTGAGCCCTCATGGATGAACTTGATGGTACTTATTGATGATTATAGTACTTGTTGTGGCTACATGTTAAGTTTTATAGTTGTTTTATAATATTACTTGATATATATTGTTCCCTATTTTGAGTTGGCCGATGATACTTACTCAGTACCCGTGTTTTGTACTGACGCCTACTTGTTTGTTTCTTTCTTTGTTATTTGTGGAATGCAGCAAACGTTCCGTCATCTTCAACTCAGCAGTAATTCTAGCCAGTCTTCACTACATCGGAAATTCAGGGTGAGCTAATGCGTCTAGCTTGGACAGGATCTTCTTCTTCAAGTCTTGATGCCTTGAACTTCCGGCATGGACTAGCTTTTATTTGTTTTAGCTTCTTAGACATTTTTAGTTAGTAATTTGGTCATAGATGTTCTTGTGATGATGACTTCCAGATTTTGGGGAGGATAATAATAATAGTTTTGAATTGTTTTTATTAATGAGTTTAAGTCTTCCGCATTATTTTCTATTGATATACATTGAAATGTTAAGGGTTAGATTGGTTGGTTCGCTCACATAGGAGGGTAAATGTGGGTGCCAGTCGCGGCTTGGTTTTGGGTCGTGACAAACTTGGTATCAGAGCATTAGGTTCGTTGGTCTCATCACACAAGAACGAGTCTAGTAGAGTCTTAAGGAACGGTAGGGGGACGCCTTTACTTTTCCTTGAGAGGCTATAAGACTTTAGGAAAATTCCATTCTTTCATTCTTTCTTTCGTGCTACTACTTGAGTCCAATTGGTATCTAGGTGATACAAATTGGTATCTGACCATCTTCACTCTATTTCGCAGATGGTTAGAACTAGAGCAACGACCGCACCAGCAGCAACAACGGCAAGACAAGAAACGACTGAGCCAGCCACTGGGGCTGTAGCTCGAGGAGGATCAGTGGTAAGAGGCCGTGGAAGAGGTCGTGGGAGGACGCCCTCTAGAGGAAGAGGACGAGCACCTAGACCATCTGATACTAGGGCGGTGACTCCTCCACCGACCGAGGAGGTGATAAGAGAGGGTGAGGAAGGGGAGAATGAACAAGTGCAAAATGAGGAATTGCCACCCCAAACTACCCCGGAGATGATCAATCAGGTTCTTGCTTATCTTAGCGGGTTATCTGATCAGGGTCAGGCACCTCCAGTGGTTTCTGCACCAACACCTCCGGTTTCAGAGATACGACATGCGGCTACTATAGCTCCCCGCATGGATGCCTCATTGGAAATAGGCACATTTCCTCGTCTGACTACTGGGCCTATAATGACAAATGATCAGCATGAACTTTTCAGTAAGTTCTTGAAATTGAAACCTCCAGTCTTCAAGGGTGCAGAATCTGAGGATGCTTATGATTTCCTAGTTGACTGTCATGAGCTACTACACAAGATGGGTATAGTAGAACGGTTTGGCGTTGAGTTCGTGAGTTATCAATTTCAAGGGAACGCCAAAATGTGGTGGCGGTCACATGTTGAGTGTCAACCAACAGAGGCACCACCTATGACTTGGGCCTCATTCTCTAGTTTGTTCATGGAGAAGTATATCCCCCGGACTTTGAGGGATAGGAAAAGGGATGAATTCTTGAGCCTAGAGCAAGGTAGGATGTCGGTTAATGCATATGAGGCTAAGTTTCGTGCTTTATCAAGGTATGCCACTCAACTCTGTTTCAGTCCACAAGAGCGGATTCGCCGGTTTGTGAAGGGGTTGAGGTCAGAATTGCGGATTTCGGCCTTACAGATAGCGGCAACGGCAAAATCCTTCCAAGAGGTGGTAGACTTTGTGATAGAGGTGGAAGGAGTGAAGCCAGACGACTTCACCACGACATCGACATCGAAAAGGTTTCGAAAGGGAGGTGAGTTCAATGGTTCTTATACTAGAGGACAGGGTTCTGGGGGTTACTCAGTTCGACCAATTCAGTCTTCATTACAGACTGTAGTTGGGGGTCCACCTCAGACCGGTCAACACTTCTCTGAGAGACCTATGCATGAACCCAGAGAGTGCTATGGATGCGGGGAGATTGGACATATTAAGAGATATTGTCCAAAACAGAGTTATAGACCCCCAATAGCTAGAGGTAGAGGTGGTCATGGAAGAGGCCGTTATTCTGGAGGACGCGGTGGTCGAGGTAATGGTGGTCACCAAAACGGCCGAGGTGATGGGCAAACTGGAGCCCCTACATCACAACACGGTAGGGGCAACGGGCAAACAAACGAAAGGGCCCATTGTTATGCTTTCCCTGGGAGATCGGAGGCGGAGACATCTGATGCTGTTATCACAGGTAATCTTCTGGTTTGTGATTGCATGGCTTCTGTATTGTTTGATCGTGGATCCACATTTTCTTATGTATCTTCCTCATTTGCTAATGGTCTAAAATTACATTGTGAATTACTTGACATGCCTATTCGTGTTTCTACTCCGGTGGGTGAGTCTGTGATAGTTGAAAAGGTATATAGGTCTTGTTTGGTGAATTTTGTGGGGAGCAACACTTATGTAGATTTGGTTATCTAAGAAATGGTTGACTTTGATGTAATTCTGGGTATGACTTGGCTTTCTCCGCAATTTGCGATCTTGGATTGTAATGCTAAAACAGTGACGTTAGCCAAGCCTGGGACAGATCCGTTAGTGTGGGAGGGTGACTACACTTCCAATCCGGTGCGTATCATCTCCTTTCTTCATGCTAAGAAAATGGTTAGTAAAGGGTGTTTAGCTTTCTTGGCACATCTCAAGGATGACACTACTCAAGTACCTTCGATTGAGTCAGTTTCGGTAGTCCGTGAGTTTCTGGATGTGTTCCCTGCAGACCTTCCGGGTATGCCACCGGATAGGGATATTGACTTCTGTATTGATCTTGAACCGGGTACTCGCCCCATTTCTATACCCCCTTATAGAATGGCTCCCGCGGAGTTAAGAGAGTTAAAGGCACAACTTCAAGAGTTGTTGAGCAAAGGCTTCATCAGACCAAGTGCATCTCCTTGGGGTGCTCCGGTTTTGTTTGTGAAGAAGAAGGATGGGAGTTTTCGCATGTGCATAGACTATAGACAACTGGACAAGGTAACTATCAAGAACAAGTATCTCATTCCTCGCATTGATGACTTGTTCGATCAGTTGCAAGGTGCTTGTGTCTTCTCTAAAATTGACTTGAGATCCGGTTATCATCAATTGAAAATACGGGCAACGGATGTGCCAAAGGCTGCTTTTCGAACTAGGTATGGGCACTACGAATTCGTGGTAATGTCGTTTGGTCTTACTAATGCCCCTGCTGCTTTCATGAGCTTGATGAATGGGATTTTTAAGCCATATCTGGATCTCTTTGTGATCGTATTTATTGATGATATACTGATATACTCGAAGAGTAAGAAGGAACACGAGGAGCATTTGAGAATGGTGTTAGAGTTATTGAGGAAGAAGAAGCTTTATGCCAAATTTTCCAAGTGTGAGTTTTGGCTAGATTCAGTGTCCTTCTTGGGACACGTGGTTTCTAAGGATGGAGTGATGGTGGATCCATCTAAGATTGAGACGGTGAAAAATTGGGTAAGACCTACTAATGTGTCAGAGATAAGGAGCTTTGTGGGGTTAGCTAGCTACTACCGCCGATTTGTCAAGGGATTCTCTTCTATTGCTTCCCAATTGACGAACTTGACTAAGCAGAATGTTCCATTTGTATGGTCGGATGAGTGTGAGGAAAGCTTTCAGAAACTCAAGACCTTGTTGACTACTACACCAATTCTTACCTTGCCAGTAGAGGGTAAAAACTTCATTGTTTATTGTGATGCATCCTATTCTGGGTTGGGTGCAGTGCTAATGCAAGAGAAGAATGTGATTGCTTATGCTTCGAGGCAATTAAAGGTGCATGAACGTAACTATCCGACCCATGATTTGGAGTTGGCCGCGGTAGTATTTGCACTAAAGCAATGGAGACACTATTTGTATGGGGTTAAGTGTGAAGTCTATACGGACCATCGTAGCCTACAGTACGTCTTTACTCAAAAAGATTTGAACTTGAGACAGAGGAGATGGATGGAACTACTGAAGGACTACGACATCACTATCTTGTATCATCCGGGAAAAGCGAATGTTGTGGCGGATGCTTTAAGTAGAAAGGCCGGAAGCATGGGAAGTCTAGCTCATTTGCAAGTTTCTAGACGCCCATTGGCTAGAGAGGTGCAGATTCTGGCTAATGACCTCATGAGGATTGAAATAAATGAGAAGGGAGGGTTGTTAGCTTGTGTAGGGGCAAGATCTTCTTTTCTTGACAAGATCAAGGGAAGACAGTTTAATGATGAGAAACTAGGTCGAATTCGAGATAAAGTGTTGCAAGGAGAGGCTAAAGAGGCAATAATTGATGAAGAAGGTGTTTTGAGGATTAAGGGAAGAGTATGTGTGCCTCGTGTTGACGACTTGATCCACACTATTCTTACAGAGGCTCATAGTTCCGGATATTCGATACATCCTGGTGCAACCAAGATGTACCGCGACCTAAAACAACACTTTTGGTGGAGTAGAATGAAGCGTGACATTGTGGACTTGTTGCCAAATGTCCAAACTGTCAGCAGGTGAAGTATGAACACCAGAGGCCCGGAGGAACACTTCAGAGAATGCCCATTCCTGAATGGAAGTGGGAGAGAATCGCAATGGACTTCGTGGTTGGTCTTCCAAAGACCTTGGGTAAGTATGACTCTATTTGGGTGATTGTTGATAGGTTAACTAAGTCTGCCCACTTCATTCCGGTCAAGGTGACCTACAATGCAGAGAAGTTAGCCAAAATCTACATCTCAAAAAAACGTTCGACTGCATGGAGTTCCACTCTCCATCATATCAGATAGAGGCACGCAGTTTACTTCTAAGTTTTGGAGAACATTGCATGCGGAATTAGGTACTAGGTTGGACCTTAGTACTGCGTTTCACCCTCAGACGGATGGTCAGTCTGAGCGAACGATTCAAGTGTTGGAGGATATGCTTCGTGCATGCGTGATAGAATTTGGTGGTCATTGTGATAACTTCTTACCTTTGGCAGAGTTTTCATACAATAATAGCTATCACTCCAGTATCGACATGGCTCCATTTGAAGCATTGTATGGGAGGAGGTGTAGATCTCCCATTGGTTGGTTCGATGCATTTGAGGTTAGACCTTGGGGTACTGACCTCTTGAGGGATTCATTAGATAAGGTGAAGTGCATTCAAGGAAAGCTTCTAGCGGCGCAAAGTAGGCAAAAGGAGTATGCAGACCGAAAGGTTAGAGACTTGGAGTTCATGGAGGGTGAACAAGTCTTGTTAAAGGTTTCACCCATGAAAGGGGTGATGCGGTTTGGAAAAAGGGGTAAGCTAAGTCCAAGGTACATTGGACCATTTGAGATACTTAAGCGAGTAGGGGAGGTGGCTTATGAATTAGCCTTGCCTCCAGGGCTGTCCGGAGTGCATCCGGTATTTCATGTGTCCATGTTGAAAAGATACCATGGGGATGGAAACTACATCATCCGTTGGGATTCAGTTTTGCTTGATGAGAATTTGACTTATGAGGAGGAACCGGTTGCTATTTTAGATAGAGAGGTTCGCAAGTTGAGGTCGAGAGAAATTGCATCCATCAAAGTTCAATGGAAGAATCGACCGGTTGAAGAGGCTACTTGGGAGAAGGAGGCAGATATGGAAGAAAAATACCCACATCTGTTTACAGATTCAGGTACTTCTTTTCGCCCTTGCTTTTCTTCTTTTGATCGTTCGAGGACGAACGATGGGTAAATTGGTATCTATTGTAACGACCTGTTTAGTCATTTTAAGCAGCAGATTTTATTTCTGGAAAAAACAGGCTAAGACTACGGACACCACGACGGACCGTCATAGGCACGACGGCCCGTCGAGGGTGTCTCGTTCCAGAACACTTAGAATTCTGAAATTTGGGTATTAAAATCGACTCTCTGTAATCTGTGACGGACCTGCAGGACGTGCCGTCACAGCTACGACGAACAGTCGTGAGCTCCCGTTGCAAAACACTTCAACTCTTGAGAATTTGGTACAGGGAACGAGTCTCTGATCGTCATGACGGAAGTGCAGGACGGACCGTCACAGGTGTGACGGACCGTCACAGTCTACTTAGTGAAAAATGGAGTTCTAAGATGCTGCGACGACCTGCGTGACGGACCGTCGCAGGCACGACGGGCCGTCACAGGTTGCGCAAATCCCAGACAGAATCGGATTTCTTTACACGTTTTAAGGGACGTTTTGGACTATTCTTTCCTTAATTATAAAGTTAGAGAGATAATATTAATAAGTCTAATTACTTGGGGGTTAAAAGAGGAAACCTTAAGTTAATTAGTGGTCATTATTTCGATCTTTTATTCTTAATTATATGTAATTAGGGTAAAAGAAAGAGGGTTTGATTAAAGAAAACAGAAAGAACAAAGAGAGAGAGAGAGATTGATCGATTGAGAGACAGAAACGAGAAGAAGAACAAAGCTTGGGAAATTGCTTGTTGATCACTAATCTTCGGTGGAGGTAGGTTATGGTTTTTTTTTACGTTGTTCGTAGTAGACTCTTAATAGCGAATAATATGTATTGGTAGTATTGTAAACCCTTCTATATGCTTAATTGTATGCTTGCATGAATATGATTATGTGATTGTGATAAAATAAGCATGATGAAGTTATTGAATCCAAATCTTGAAAGAAACCCTAATTCACTTGTTATTGATGATGCCTTAGTGTAAAAGAAGGCTTGTTAAATTATATAATGAGATTGATGAAGCCTTAGTGTAAAAGAAGGCTTGATGAATTAGGGGATCAGGTGCCACGTTCCGGTACCAGGATAGAAATAGAGGATCGGGTGCCACGTTCCGGTACCAGGATAGAATGAGGATCGGAGTGTCACGTTCCGACACCAGGATAGTATATGGATCGGGTGCCACGTTCCGGTACCAGGATAGAAGGAGGATCGGAGTGCCACGTTCCGGCACCAGGATAGAATATGGATCGGAGTGTCACGTACCGACACAAGAGGAAGAAAGATAACGAATCTCTAAAAATGTAATATACTTAATCTAATGAACCTAATTCCCAAATGAGTATGGTATTGAGGCTTGAGCCCTCATGGATGAACTTGATGGTACTTATTGATGATTATAGTACTTGTTGTGGCTACATGTTAAGCTTTATAGTTGTTTTATAATATTACTTGATATATACTGTTCCCTATTTTGAGTTGGCCGATGATACTTACTCAGTACCCGTGTTTTGTACTGACCCCTACTTGTTTGTTTCTTTCTTTGTTATTTGTGGAATGCAGCAAACGTTCCGTCATCTTCAACTCAGCAGTAATTCTAGCCAGTCTTCACTACATCGGAAATTCAGGGTGAGCTAATGCGTCTAGCTTGGACTGGATCTTCTTCTTCAAGTCTTGATACCTTGAACTTCCGGCATGGACTAGCTTTTATTTGTTTTAGCTTCTTAGACATTTTTAGTTAGTAATTTGGTCATAGATGTTCTTGTGATGATGACTTCCAGATTTTGGGGAGGATAATAATAATAGTTTTGAATTGTTTTTATTAATGAGTTTAAGTCTTCCGCATTATTTTCTATTGATATACATTGAAATGTTTAGGGTTAGATTGGTTGGTTCGCTCACATAGGAGGGTAAATGTGGGTGCCAGTCGCGGCTTGGTTTTGGGTCGTGACAGTCCATGAAAACCAACAAAGTTTGGGATCTAGTTGACCTTCCTAAGGAATGTAAAGCTATTGGGAATAAATGGATTTTTAAAGTTAAACGTAATCGGATGGGTCAATAGAAAGACATACAAGAAGTTGTTTGGTTAAGAGATTCTTTACGTATTTGAGTATTGCAAAGAATTCTAAGGGTCCCATGATTCTATATTGTGATAGTCAAGCAGCTATCACATATACAAACGATCCTAAGTATCATAGCAAAACCAAACACATCGACATCAAGTATAACTTTCTAAGAGACATAGTGGCAAATAAAGAAATAACTTCGCAATACATTCATACACGTGAAATGATAGTTGATCCTTTTACGAAGGCCATCATTAGAGACTTATTTGAAAAACATGTTAAAGCTCTAGGTTTGCATAAAGTATGATGATATTTCAGTATTGTAAAATGAATTGATTGTTATAATATTCTCTTCTATATAAAAAACAATTGAATTTATGTTCAAATATTGTATAAATGTGATATTTGATTAGATAAAAAGTGTGTCGAACAAGTCGCAAGATTGACTCTCTCACACGAGCAACCACCTCTTACGTCGAGAAACATGAAGAGATGAGTTTCACCACCATATTATGACTTGTTTAATGAGCCAGACAAATGTTTCTCTAAGAAAATGAGTTTAAAGATTACTGCAAAAGAGAAACTAGGGTTAAACATCTTGATGTGTTTAGATCGGGATCCGTACGATGTTGGATAATTCTGATGATGAGACACATACACCAGTATAAGGTGAAAACATCGTAGCACGTGTTTCATACCACGTGTGTCTTGCGATCAACAGGTCAATGAAAGAATATTCCATGCTTCTTCATTGTGTGAGACCAAGAAAAGTTAAAATAACTTTTCAATTAAATACCCTTTGACCTTTTCCTGTTTCTTGAAGTTTCAATCAATATTGCTACTTTAGCATGTTACTAATAGCCATGAATAATTCGGCAATGCAGTGTATAGGAAAGCAGTTGAATAGGAGCAGATAGATTCAAGTAGAAAGGAAAGACATTAAATGAATAATAAACTTATATACACAAGCCGACTATTACACTAACCATATTGGCATTGAGTGTAATTGTGTATAAAGTTAAATATGAACTCCAGTTAATTTCCTAAAGAGTACGACGGATTAGATAAGTAACTACTAAAGTAGTGAATGAAGTATGGGGAATTGTAAGTGATAGTAATCTTATATAAGTAGTGAATTCCTTCCAAATGTGATCGAATTCCTATGTCGGATTTGAAAAACCTTAAAGTCAAACTCTTGATACTCACAGGTCACGCGAACTATTTATTGTATGAATTGTGTTTTTAGTTGATATTGTATTAACTTGGGTCTTGTCCACCATGTGCGAAGTGGGAGATGTAAGTTTAGGATCGTGGGTCGCCCATGTGGACCGACCCGACCCGACACAAGAGATTATTGATAGAGTTCTTATTTCCTATTTGAAAAAAAGGGAGGGGTGGGGACAATTATTAAAGTGATAACCTCCCAATCCTCTAATTAAAAGGAAATATTCTTTTTCAGATAAGGGAATGAGAAAAAACATAAACAAAACAAATACAAAAAACAACAAAAACACCGATCTGGAAAAAGGAGAAATTTTTTCTGCCAGATACATTTAGCTTGTGAATCAATCTTTGATTCCTAGTAGGAATTTGGTTACTTCATCCTTCTTTCTAGAATTTAATTCTGTGCCCGCCTTAACTATGAGATTTGATTCCACCAGTGCCACAAAGCCCTATAATGATAGTTCTCAATACCCCAACTCCAAAAGGTTCAGTGACTTTCTGTGCATCAGGGGCTCAACTCACCATACTTTGCCATGATCACGTTCTTCATGAGGACATTTTCCTCTGCATTATATCTTCATCAGAAGAGAGTTGTTTGATAGTCTTAGATTTCTGATTCTCAATCCACCCACTTCACCAAACATTACCCCTCCCCTTCTTTGCAGTCATGCCATAGAAATTTTCTCCTTAGCTTGTAAAATTTGTCACAATTATGGATGAACTAGCTCTAAGAACGTGCATTTGCACGTTTGTACCCTATGATATTATAATTATAAAATTTATACATTATATTTTACTCCTTTGTTCATATTTATATGTTACCATTTTTATTTAAGTGCATTAAGAAATTAATTTAGTTGAATATTCTACCCTTGTTTATTTATTTTTGAAGTCAATATTTTAATCAATGAATTCGAATTAATTTATTTGATTAATTAATTTGACAAATGAACATTAATTATTCACTTGATTTTTCTATCTTGGTCAAATTTATATTTTCTAGACTACTACCTCACAAGCAGTGGCGGACCCAGAATTTTCGTTCAGGGGTTCGAAAAATAAAAGTGTAAAGTGTAAATAAGTCTTTCGAAATGGAACCCTTGAATTTTTTTGGGTTTAAAACCACAGTTTTAGCACATTTTTAAAATAAAAATAAAGCAAAAAAAATCTTGAAATACATAATTGATGTTATTTTAAGAAAAATAAATTGAAACTAAAAAAGGAAAATAAATAGATGTTGTCACAAGGATTCGAACTAGGGACGTCCAACCTATAATATTCAGGGGTGTTTCAACTGAGCCATCTATTTTCATTTGTTATTGAGGGGGTTCAAAATATATACATCAACAGAAACACATAATATTTACCTTATACATATCGTGTATTTTTTTGCGGAGGAGGTTCTGGTGAACCCCCTGGACCCAATGTGGGTCGTCCTGCCCACAAGGGTAAAATAGAAAGAATATTGTAATTTATGTATTGATTTTATGAAATAACAAATATTATAGACAACTATTTATAAGAAAGATGGCATATAAAAAGGAATCAACGGAGTAAAAGTTTTGAGTTGTAAAATGGGAATATTAGCAACGCAGAAAACTTTAACTTCTCGAACTAAAAGTTTCTCCTCTTACATGTTGTTACATTTTTATCCAACATCATTACTATATGTTTTTTCTCTTTAGTACTGTTATGCCTCTTTCATTTCACAAAAAATAAATTTTATATTATTCATATTTAAGTAATTGACTTTACAGCATTTATGTTGTTTACATGAATTTTAATTTTATTGATAAAGCAAATTTACTTTAGAATTGATATTTTTCTTTGATAAGGAAAAGATCAATTATAACTTTAGAATTCAGAAATATTCTTCAATTTTAGAATGTATATTAAAATGCACGTATCATAATGATCATTTTGATATTTCAACTTTCAAGACAACTCTTCTAAGACAAATATTTGATATTTGTTTTTGTGTATTTATAATTAAGGAATGTTCAATTTTAGGAGGATACAAAAGTCCAACAATATTTTAAAGAATATTTTCGTCTATTGACATTTTACTTTTCATGCTGTGCATTGTTCACCTCGTCATTTTCCTTGTTTCTTACACATAATTGAATGTGAAGATGAGCAATTCAAATTATGTTTGCATCTTTTGTAGTCCAAAATGGTTGATATATGCTGTTAGATTTTTGTTTGTGTATATGCGATTGAAAAGACAAGTAACTTCAGCCTATAATGTTTATCATTATATTAGCTGATAATCATTTTTATTTGTGTATATGATTGAAAAACGAGCAACTTCAGTTGATAATATTTATACTATAATCCCTCCATTTCATATTAATTTAATTTTTTAGGCATTTTTCACTTTTAAATTAATTTAATTGTTCAGTTTTCAAGACTACTTTTAGAGTATCTTTTTAATTTTACCATTCATTAGTTAATATTGAAATTAGTGTTTAATTAACATATAGTTATTTTAACATGAATTTGAGAATAATTAGTAAGGGTAAAAATGAAAACCATGTTCAATTTATGTCTTAATCTACTTTGCTTAAAGGGTGTGAGACAACTCAAAAATTAAATTAATATGGAATGGATCGAGTGAGTATTAGTTAATAGTTTTTTTAAAAAAATTCCAAGTAACTAGTTAGTGTTTATATCTTCTTCTAGGTTCCTAGCTTCTTCCAAAATCAAAGCCCGGAGAAGGAAGAAATAAGAACACTATTGAGCATGTTGTCAAAAAATCAAAATAGAGTTCATTAATAGTGATTGAATTGATTATCTTCATGCATAAGAATTCTAGATTACCTAATAGAAAAGATACGGTAATCCAAAAAGTTAATATCTCAGATGGTCACTCAACTATGCACTCTTCTCTCAGAAAGTCACTAAACTTTCAATTTTCACTCAAAAGTCACTCAACTATTGTTTTCTTTCTCAAAAAGTCACTCAACTTTGAATTTTAACTCAAAAGTCACTCAACTATCCACTCTTTCTTCAAAAAGTCACTCAATCAATTAAATTATTTTTTAATTAAAAATTGTTGGTATTAATTATTTATATAACAAACCAAAAATTTTAAAAAATAAATTAAACCATTTAGTGATCAATCCACCTAACCCGACCCATTAAAAAAAATAATATGACCCATTTTATTTTGTCCTTAATCCTAAATTAATCCCTCTCTTTAAACCTTGAATTAGGATTAAAGACAAAATAAAATGGGTCATATCATATTTTTTAATGGGTCGGGTTAGGTGGGTGGATCACTAAATGGTTTAAATGATATTTTTATTATAAAAAAATTTTGGTTTGTTATTAAATAATTAATAATTAAAAAAACAATTTACTAGATTGAGTGACTTTTTGAGAAAAGAGTGAATAGTTGAGTGACTTTTGAATTAAAATTCAAAGTTGAGTGACTTTCTGAGAAAGAAGTGCATAGTTGAGTGACTTTTGAGTAAAAATTGAAAGTTGAGTGACTTTCTGAAAGAAGAGTGCATAGTTGAGTGACCATCTTAGGTATTAATTCGTAATCCAAACACATGTTAAAAAGTGATAAAGTTAGTATAAGTAAATAAGGAGGGAAAAAATGGAAGAAAATAAACAAGGGACAAGGTTGCAAGTTCCCGAGGATACTCATTTACTATGTAAACAATCAATTCTGGATTGTACATATTCATCGAATATGATCAAAGGCCTCCTGATAGAAACTTGCAATAGTAATGCTAAGTCCATTTAAATGATTTGATCTAAATATAGTTCCAATTTAGTGATTTGATCAAATTAGTTTGCTCTTCAATTCCCAATCAAATCTAGTTTCCTCAAATCATTTAATACGTATTTTGGAAAAATCAGGTGCACTAATCTAGATAAGTAGCTACATCAACCAACGATTTTTAGGAGAAGAAACAATATCGGTAAAGCATAATAAAATGATATAATCTTTTGCAGATTATAAGGTGATAAAAAAGAATATCAAAAGGCTATAAAGGTAAAAGATAAATGAGCAAAAATTAAAGAGAAGAGAAGAAAAGGTGTAGTACATTGAACAAAAATAGATCACATTCATGCATAGAAGTTATTATTTACCTTTATTAAGAATTAAGATTCCTATTTTTAATAATGAAGGGAAAGGTGAACGTCTACCTTCTTCTAACTGAATATATTTATTTTTTATAAGAATGTGCAATTACATCTTTGTACAATTTCCTCCCCACCTCTTCCACTAATTTGAAATCCCTTAACCATCTGTTAGTAGTGCAACTATCATCATGCCATCAAAACCTTTCATTGCCAGAATAAACAGGAAATGAGATAGAGCATCACCCTGTCTCAACCCCCTCTCACATGGAGAGTAAAAAATCCACAGGTTCTCAATTTACAAGAACAGAGAATCTTATGGTTTTAATACAACACACAATCTAGGTCAACCAATTACTGTCAAATCCCATCTGTCTAAGGATACCTTATAAGAATTTCAAAACTACATGGCCATAGGCTTTCTGAATATCAAGTTTGCACATTACCCCAGGTTCCATACCTCACAAACTTGAATCTACTCATTCACTGGCTATGAGTGAAGCATCAATAACCTGTCTCCCTTTAATGAAATCCATATGATGTTTGTTCATCACTTTACTCACCACTTCCTTCAGCCTTTCTGCTAGTAGGTTTGCAATAATATTGTCAACTCCACCTACCAGACTTATTGGTCCTAATCCTACAGATCAACTGCACCTATTTTACCAGGGATCAAAGCAATAATGGTGGCATTAAAGCTTCTTTCAAAAACTTGGTTGGAGTGCAAGAACTGTACAGTTCTTATGATATCTTCCTTCAACATTTCCCACAATGAAATAAAACCATTGGAGCACCATCTTGTCCAGCAGCCTTCTCCTTAGCACAGAAGTTTAATACAAGTAAAAATCTCCTCCTCAAATTGTCTTTGTAGTCATTCCTGTTCTTCACTAGATATCACTGATGTATCACGTCGATGCAGCTCTGATCTCCAAGATTTAGTTTCTTCGTACACGTGTTTGTAAGAATTCTGAGCAACTTCCTTGATATCCTTAGGATTAGTAATAGTGACCCCATCTACTTCTAAAACATTAATGGAATTAATTCCTTTATGAGCAGTAGCAATTCTGTGAAAAAATTTAGTGTTGTTATCACCATATTTAACCCATTGTAACCTGGACTTCTTCCATGCTATTTCTTCATTTTTTGCCACCTCCTCAAATCCCAAGCCCAAATTTTGTTTTCTTAAGTAAGTCATTATCAGTGAGAGTTCTTTGTTCTTGAATAGCTTTCAATCTACAAGTCTTATAAGTCATTATCAGTGAGAGTTCTTTGTCCTTGAATAGCTTCCAATCTACAAATCTTATTAAGAATGTTCTCCTTCCTCTGCTTCCAATTTTCTCAGTTGTTCTTGCTCCACTCATTTAGCTTTGTTTGTAATAGTTTCAGTGTCTCAGCTAAAACAACTACAGGTCCACCATTAACATTGAAGGAACCCCACAATCCATTCACTTTGTCTTTGATTTCTTGAACTTCCAATCACCAAGCTTCAAACATGAAGTAAGATTTCTTCAATTCCCATCCCCATAAGTTAACAGAACAGAATTGTGATCTAATCCTATATTTAGGCAAAAGCCAAAAGGCTCTGTTTGATGCGACTAAATTCTTCGTCTAATTGTGCAAAATGAAGGAATTTGTCTATCCTAGCAGGACTCCAGTGATTATCCCGCCTCCTCCAACTGTAAGATCCTCCAATATAGGAGGATCAACCAGTTATACATTTTCAATGCTAGAAGAGAACTCCGCAATAGCACTATTTATGATTTATCCCATTGCAATATGTTCTTTCTACAATATATCTGATGAAACTGAAATGCCCACAAACCATTCAGGGTCCACTAAAGTATTTTTTGATAATGGTCAGTTCTTCCCATAGCCCATTGCTGATCTTTCTCTAGCAATTTGCAAATACTGCATTGAGATGCCAGCTAAAATCAGCAATGATTCCGGAGAACCTCCAAGTGATACTTTGAACTCCACACCTACCAATTCTCCTCTCCAAACTATCTTATCCCAAAGAATTTGAATTCCCCCACTACTCCCAACTTCCTCCTAATGAATTTTCTTCATTATCCAACCCACATTCATCCCTTATATTTTTCAAGTTCTCCATATTCGATAACTGAAGAGGGAGAAAAGAGCTCTAACCCAAAACCAGACGAAGAAAGTGTCTTCGAGGAATCTACCTTTGTTGGAGACCACCAATCCACCTTTAGGTAAGAGACTTGTTTCTACCATTCACCCATGAGAACATGTTGAATCCCTTACCTTGACTAGAACTTAAACATGAACTGAATTCCATTCATGCCGTGGACGTGTGTGCGAAGCTCCCTTCCATGAGTGTTGAACCTGACTACGTGCATCATTTCAAGTGGGTATCTCATCACACTCGCATGATATGCCAATTAAGCATCTTTGCAGTAACTTGTTGGTTTCTTGTTGGGATTTGTATTTAGCATCTTTCCTTCCTTGACATTCTCGTTCACTTGTTGGCTCCATCTACTTTGGTTGGAAGCTTCTATGTAATTTCCTTTTCTTGTGAAAGTTTTACTACTTTTCTTCCCAACTGTAACAAATGTCCTTATTGTTCACTTTTCAGTTGATAATTCCTCCATCTTTGAAGCTATATTTCCCCAACCTTCATTGAAGTTGTTTTCTAATGTAATAATGATTGACATGCTCTGCCCTTTAACTGTACGAACTAAAATAAATCAACCATATTAATTGTACTTTTGGGTACACTAAATAATGGTACCAAGATCCCTGCATCTCCAGGATTTGAAATTCTCCCTCTGTTGTTTGGAGTTTCCTATAGCCTTACTCAACACTTGCTGTTAGGTTTGGTCACACTCAAACTCTCATGTTTTTCTCTCTCCACCTCACAACCAGCCCTCTTCTTTATTGTGACACCTCAGAAATTCTAAGGCCAGATCAGACCACACCTAACAGATCATGAGAAGTTGATTAAATTTTTTTCAGCAAAAGTTGGGATTTATGGATGCCATCTACGGGCCGTAAAAGGAACTAGGGACCATATATTATGTTCGTAAATTAACTTCAGAGATTTCAATTTGAGTTTTCAAGAGGTTGTAGATCAAACTACGGAACGTGGATTGAACTCGTGGAATGATGTGCAGGAAAACATAGCTACTATTTCTACTGCCTAGCATTTACGGATCCATTCTACAGACCTGATGGAACCAGTGGTCATAGAATGGTCTCATAGTTTGAACTTTAAAGACTGTTAATATTGATTGCTTTCATGGACAGCATTTACAGACCCTGGATGGAACCAGAGACTGTAGGTGACCTTCGTGGATTGCTCCAATAGTTTTCCTTTCAGAGTTATTTTAGACTTCTCCCACTCTTTTAACTCCTAAACTATATTGTTTTGGCCTATTCTAAGTGGGTTAAATGGGATTCAGTCAAATCAAACTGCCTCAACACTCTCGTACAAAGACAAAGAAGAGCACACTTGCTCAAGACCCTCCTTCTGAACGAGAGCTTGGCCCTTTATACCAAGTCAACCTATCTTCCGGACTCTGCAATAGTTTCTGTGATGTCATAGGATTACCACTATATCTAAATTAGAGTCTGTTGTACATGATTAATATGGATCCCCTGAAAAGAGCTTAGTATAAAAAAAGGAGAACAAAGGTTGTAAAACTATCACAGAAGATGATAGCTTGGGAGGAAGGATCAATAAAAGATGTTTTCCGGCAGAAAATACAACAGGGAATGTGATTTCTCTTTCCTAAATGTTGGAGAAAGAAAACCTTGGAGACTGTGCCTGAGAGCATTTTCTTAAACTCATTGTTTTGTTGGTTACACTTCCACATAAGCACATTGAGAGAATGATGTAGAAAGATTGAGATAATCAGGCTTCTATAGCATTTCAAATTTTTCTTAATTAAGACACAACAATAGGAAGGTCTTAACCAACATCCGGCTTAAATGTGGCATATCTTTTGTTTTATTTCGTTTTGTAGGGAAAAGGAGTGCAGAAACTGTTAAGAAGCTAAACAACAGCACAGCCCGTGTGCATGAATATGTTAAACGTAATGAGGACTTGTATGAAGAATCCAATCATTTCTTTTGTTGCCCACATTATTGTCATGTGAAAATTCATAATTCATAAGTAGCTATGCAAAATATATTGGTGAAGCATGAATCCAAGTGGTAACAGAATTCCAGATAAAATACATACGAGTGTTGTTGCCTCACTTGAGCATTTCAAGAGAGAATGGGGAGCAATATCCTTTAACTCATCGCGGTACCTGGCTGCATCCTGGGAGACATAGGGAGAAGGTGATGTCGAAGATGTCGAATTCTTACTTAGTTTTATTTAGATAAGGAGTATTAAAAAAGGAAAGAAGGGGAGGGTACCTCAAACCTCTCTTGTGCAATAGCCTCTTTGACCAATCTGTGAAGGCGCAAAACAGGCTCTTGGTCCTCAAATATTTTCAAAGAATCACGAAGTCTGGCAGCCTCTTTGTAGTCCTACAGATATATATATATATATATATATATATATATATATATATATATATATATATACACACACAAGTGAGTTAGTGACCTAATTAATGAAGAAAAGAAATAGTTGCATTTTGAAAAGAGTGGTGACCTCAGATTTGGCGGCCACATCCATTTGCTGTTTCAAAAGAGCATAGGTCTGGCTACGGGAAAGGAAGGAACTCTGACTGTGAGTAGAACCATCAGAAACACACGCCATAATTTTAACATTTCCCATCTGTATCTGTTGCCTACTTACGTCTCCTATCGGCCATGACAATTTCATTCCAGCATTTAAACTAAAACTGCTCATTCTTCCTTCCTTCTTTCCTTCACAACATTATCCTTTTTCTCAATCAATACTCTTCTTATCTCTATCTCTTCCCAATTAAATTATGTCCATTCCTTCCCCTTTTCCTTCTCCAATGTCGGAATTCACGCCCTGCCATTCAATTGGATAAATATCATTTGTGGCCACAAAATAGGGAGGGATCCATCCCATTATTACCCTTATCACAAACTACTAATTTACACACTATCTTCTCATCACATTACTTAGATAAAAAACAATAAAGTAATTAATCAATTATCATCCACCCAATCTAAAACCCCATTATTCTAAAGGGACCTCAAGTTTACGGTTTGATCCGTTGAATTAAATGAAAGCTAAAAGAATGAATTTATTAAAATCTAATTTGATCAATTTTTGTGGGAATTTATAGGATAAATTGATTAAAGCAGACCTAATTTAACCAATTTCGGTGGGAAAAGGAAGCCACCATCTAGCCAAAAGGGGAAATAAAAAATATTTCCCCAGCCTCCATCCGTCGTATTTCTCCTCCTCCTCCTCCTCCTCCTCCTCCTCCTCCTCTTCTTCTTCTTCTTCTGCTCTCGTCTTTGTTTGCTTGCTCTTTATCTTCTTCTTCTTTTCGTATATTGTGGGACTTGGCTGCTAGTGCTTCAACTTTCTTCTTGAATCAGATTTAGTTAATGTGTAATTAGTGGACCAAAATTCGTTCTGTATCAATTGGAATTACTTCATAAGCGATTGAGTCACACACCATTGTTTTAGTAAGTAAAATCAATAGTTGTTTTGAATCAATCATCATCATCTGATCTGAGTACCTGCAATTTTTTCAATAATTTGTATTCGCGTTTCCAACATATGACTATATATGTTGCAACATTTGACTATTGTAAAATAATATAGCCATATGTAGCAACAAAAATGTTATTTCAACCGCAACAGAATAGTTATATGTTGCTACATATGACTGTTCTTTTCTGACCAATAAATCACATGTAGCAACATATTTATGTTATATGTAGCAACAAAAAGGTAATTTCAATCGCAACAAAATAATTATATGTAGCAACATATGACTCACATTTCGTAACAAAAAAGTCATATGTGGCAATATATAACATAAACATGTTGCTGCATGTGATCTATTTGTCACAACAATACAGTCATATTGTCACATTCGTGTTTACCCCCTAGACGTAACCGGCGTCGTCGTCCTTTGAATGATTAAGACTAGCCTCTTAGTTTCATGTCATTACATTCATAGGTTAAAAAGTGAGAAAAATTTTAAAATTTTTATCATCACTACTTGAGGTTTACATAAACCTCTACATACACATAATATATATTCATATCGAGTATACATAGACCCTTCATATAGGAAAGTTACATATCCTTCTACTTTTATTGCACATTGATATACCGTGGTTTCACGGTATTATTAATACTTTTTCCTTAAGTTTAGTGTGTCCAAAAGCCTTTTTATGCTAATTTTTATATAAGTTTCTCCTTATTTGCAGGAAATCTATCCAAAGATTGATGCGGATGCTTTTGACGGTCCGTAGGTGGCAGCATAGTGCAACTGCTGAAGGAAGATGGGGAAGTCTAACCAAGTGTGAGGTTACGGAAAACGTGACGGACTGTCGTAGCCATGACGGTCCGTCCTGCAGGTTCGTCATGAAGATCAGAGAAGTAGCCCAGTACTCATATTCCAAGAGTTCAAGTGTTTTGAAACGGAGATCCTCGACGGACCGTCGTGCTCGTAACGATCTGTCGTACCTACCGTCGAGGGTAATAAGAGAGCAGCAGAAGAAATTTCATCAAGTATGGGACGACGGGGTCCATGACAATTCTTCGTGACCACGACGATCCGTCGCGATGTCCGTCGATCCAGCCACGTTTTTGACAGATTTCCAGCAAATAGAGTCCTTGTTTAATTAGGTTTTTATTTTCTATAAATAGTTCGAAAAACCTTGTTTTTCAGGTTAGACTCTTGATAATTGTTAGACCTTTGAATATTGGGAGACTCTTGATTATTTTGTAGACTCTTTGAGAGAGTATTGATTATCTTGAGACTTTTATCATTGATTGTTCGTGACTTTTGCTGATTAATCAAGTGAATTTTCGGATTTTACTCTTTCTCATCGAAGTAAGTGCATGAATTCTTATATCACATATTTGAATATTGTAATTATGACTATGGGTAACTAAACTCCATAACTAGGGTTGTGGGAACCATAGGCTAATAATGAGGTAAAACCTAACTAAAATAATAATTCTAGAATAGTGTCTTGCATGAATTGATAATTCTTTCGTTCAGAAGTCTTTTTAACGGATGGCCAACATTAGAACTTGACTTAATGCTACTTGCCGGACCAAGGAGGTAGATAATAGGAAAAGAATTATCAACATAGATTTAGTGTATACTATCTAATAGGCTAGTATTGATTTGTAAGAGGTAATAACTTAGTCAAATATCGAATACGATGCTTAATATGAGGTAAAGATAAGGGTTAGGGTAGCAACACAGGTAGCCGAACCAAGGTGCGGAGTGAAATTTTCTAGATGCCGGACCAAGGATTTAGAAATACATAACTTATCACTTTGCATGCTATATACTAGGAAATAATTGTTATAGTTAGACTTATAAAGTTATGAACCTGTGGGGAACATGTAAAACCTAGTTACTTTGATTAATTGATTTAACTCCAACATTCGAAGTTGTTAGTTGCCTCCTTTTATTTTGCTAGTTATTTTCATTTAATTAGGAATAGAAACCCTTCTTTTTATTATTTTTGCTTTCCAAGGAAGTAATTGACTGAACAATAGTAGTAATAAATTGAAGTTAAGTCTAAACTATTTTCCTCATGGGAACGATCCCATCCTCACTAGTTGGGTTATTTACTTGACACTACCGCTTTACTTCTTATTTGAGAAGTAAGTTTGAGCGTATCAAATTTTGGCGCCGCTGCCGGGGAAAGTAGCTTTTAGATTAACTTAAACTTATTACTATAGTTTAGTTGATATTTTCTTGATTTTACTTTGTTTTATTGTTTTTGATTCTTGCAGAACCATCCTCCTTGTATGCCAAATACACGGAGAGGAAGAGAACCCATGTTTCCCTACGATTATGAATTAGAGCATACACTAGGCAACATGAATATAAACTTGGGAATTAATGATGATTATCTAAACCAGAACATCCCAGCTCCGGTTGATGTTCATGGTCAGTTGTTACCCGATGCTCCGGGTGAACACCAACAGAGGGGACAAAATCCCGCTCCACGGCCCCAAGCATACTATAGAGGCTATGACAACATAGCAGACTCCGATGGGCCACTTGTCTTGCCTCCTTTACCACCACGCCATACTTTTGTGGTAACTAGTAGCCTGATGCAAATGCTCACTGCCAGAGGTTTGTTTTCAGGGCTACCTTCTGAGGATCCACATGCCCATATAGCTAAGGTAAGGGCAGTGTGTAAAAGCTGTGTAGGGAGGCCTGACTTGGACTTGGATGTAATAGGGCTTAGAGTGTTTCCTCTCTCACTGACGAGAAAGGCTGCTATATGGTTCACTGAGCTCCCTTTTAACTCAATTTTCACTTGGAACCAACTAAGGGATGTTTTCTTAGCACGCTACTATCCGGTCTCCAAGAAACTAAACCACAAAGACAGAGTAAACAACTTTGTGGCACTACCACGCGAGTCAGTTAGTAGTTCTTGGGATAGATTCACCTCGTTCTTGAGAAGTGTCCCAAATCACCGTATAGATGATGAGTCACTGAAGGAATACTTCTATCGAGGACAAGATGATAATAATAAAGCGGTGTTGGACACTATAGCAGGTGGATCTTATGGGGAGTGCCCTTATGCTGAGATTGCTGAAAAATTAGAGAAAATCTCCCAGAATAATAAAGCTTGGAGTACTAGGAAATCAGATACCGGGAGAAATACCTTCACAGTACAGTCTACTCACAACCCAGCCACAGATGAGATTCATGAAGAAATGGCTCAGATGAGAACTGAGCTTGGGTTGGTACTAAAACATGTCACTAGGGGTGCAGAAAAGATAAATGCAGTCAACTACTTGTCGAAACCACCGCCACAAAATGATGAGTGTTATTATGAGGAGGATTCCTATGCGGTAAATGAGTAGACAGGGGGTTTCCGACCAAGTGCCTAAGGCTCTAATCAGGAGAGTTGGCGCCAAGGTCAAGGGAACCAAGGTCGGAACTATGGTAACTACAACTGTGAGGGTCATTATGTACGAGATGGAAACTATAACCGCGACAGGGGTAACTATGGTAATAGAAATGACAGGAATGGGCCCTATGTTCCTCCTCAAAATCGTGAAGTTACTCCTAGGGATGGTGGAGGTAGTATGGCGCGAGTTGAGGATATGTTGCATTAAAAGACGAGGAGGTTCGATGCTAGTGATGAGCACAATAAAGAGTTGAGGAATGATTTAGCGGGTATTGGGAAAAAAGTCAATACACATGCAATATCGATTAAGCAACTTGAGTTAAAATTGACCCAATTATCTGCGACTATGAACCCACGGCAACCGGGCACTCTTCCTAGCAACACTGTCCAAAATCCAAAAAATGATGGACATTGTATGGAAATCACTACTTGCGGTGGCAAGCAAACCATTGACCCACCTATGCCAACTAATGAGAATAAGGTGACAAAAGACACTGATAATGTGGTAGATATTAATGGTGAAGTAGAGGATAACACTGCAAAAGATGTTGAAGTGCCTAAAAAGGTAACTCCCATGCCTAGGCCACCACCCCCATTTCCTCAAAGATTATTGAAAAAGACCGAGGATGGTAAATATCGACATTTTATAACAATGTTGAAACAACTTTCTATCAATGTCCCTTTGGTAGAATCTTTAGAACAAATGCCCGGTTACGCCAAGTTTATGAAAGATCTGGTTACAAAGAAAAGATCGGTCACTTTTGAGGATGATGATAGAATGCAGTTCTGTAGTGCTATTGCTACAAGATCTCTGGTACAAAAGAAAGAAGATCCGGGTGCGTTCACTATTCCTTGTACAATCAGGCTATTACATTTTGCGAAAGCATTATGTTATCTGGGGGCAAGCATAAATCTCATGCCCCTCTCGATTTACAAGAAGTTGGGTTTGGGTGACCCAAAGCCCACTGCGATGCGGATACTGATGGCTGATCGAACAGTGAAAAGGCCTATAGGGATACTCCATGATGTGCTAGTAAAAGTGGAGTCATTCATATTTCCGGCAGATTTTGTTATTCTTGATTGTGAAGTCGATTTTAAAGTGCCTATTATTCTTGGGAGGCCATTCCTTGCTACAGGTATAGCCTTAGTTGATATGGAAAAGGGGCAGATGAAATTTTGGTTGAACAATGAGGAAGTGACCTTTAACATTTGTAGGTCCATGAGGCAGAGTGATGAGCTCCAATCGGTATCTGCTATATCCCACAACATTGGTGAGACATCTGAGACACAAATAGAAGAACGTCTAGATGTAGAAGCATTAGCGGCAGTGATAATGAATTTTGATAGCGATTGAATTGAAGAGTATGAGTCATTAGTCGCGGCTCTTGATCGAGGTGATGTTCGGTTCAAACCGAATAAATATGAGTTAGATATGAAGAATCGCGAGTCCTCACCCGCGAAACCATCTATAGAGGAGGCTCCAAAGTTAGAACTAAAAGCTCTCCCACCTCATCTTAGGTATAAATTCTTAGGAAATGGTGACACTTTGCCGGTAATCATTGCATCAGACCTGAATGAACAACAAGTTAAGAGTTTGGTGAAAGTGCTAAAAAGGTTCAAAAGAGCTATTGGGTGGACTATTGCGGACATTATTGGGATCCCTCCTGGTATTTGCTCTCATAAAATCCAACTCATGCCTGATCATAAGACAAGTATTGAG
The DNA here is from genome assembly GCA_027705065.1 of Solanum peruvianum. Lineage (NCBI taxonomy): Eukaryota > Viridiplantae > Streptophyta > Magnoliopsida > Solanales > Solanaceae > Solanum > Solanum peruvianum. Next base: position 18,489,944 of record JAKWJD010001766.1, on the reverse strand, counting down.
CACCAAAGACGCTTAAATCCTCCTATGCAAGAGGTCGTGAAGAAGGAAATTATTAAGTGGTTGGATGCCAGAGTAATCTATTCGATCGCCGATAGTAGCTGGGTATGCCCTGTTCAGTGTGTACCTAAGAAAGGGGGAATGACTGTGGTCCCCAACGAAAGAAATGAACTTGTTCCAATAAGACTGGTTACTGGATGGAGAGTGTGTATGGATTACCGCAAATTAAATTCATAGACTGAAAAAGACCACTTTCCTATGCCCTTCATGGATCAGATGTTGGATAGACTTGCCGGAAAAGGGTGGTAATATTTTTTTGATGGATATTCGGGGTATAATCAGATTTCTATTGCACCAAAAGATCAAGAGAAAACCACTTTTACTTGTCCATATGGGATCTTTGCGTTCAAAAGAATGCCGTTTGGGTTGTGTAATGCACCCGCCACATTTCAGAGATGTATGATGTAGATATTTTCCGACATGGTGGAAGATACTATAGAAGTTTTTATGGATGATTTTTCTGTGGTTGGTGATTCATTCGAGCGGTGTTTGAACAATTTATCTGAAGTCCTTAAGAGATGTGAACACTGCAATTTAGTACTGAATCGGGAAAAATGTCATTTCATGGTGAAAGAAGGTATTGTTTTGGGTCATCACATTTCAGAAAAGGGCATAGAGGTTGGTCGAGCTAAGTCGAGGTAATAGAGAGACTTCCCCCACCGATCTATGTGAAAGGTGTGAGAAGCTTTCTTGGGCATTTAGGTTTTTACCAGATATTCATCAAAGACTTTTCAAAGATTGCACATCCATTGTGCAAACTGCTGGAGAAAGATTGTAAATTTTGTTTTGATGAATCCTGTCTTAAAGCATTCGATGAGCTAAAAGAAAAATTGGTGTCTGCACCTATCATTATTTCTCCGGATTGGAACAGTCCATTTGAGGTGATGTGCGATGCTAGTGGAGTTTCTCTTGGTGTAGTATTGGGACAAATAAAGAAAAAAATCCTTCACCCCATTACTATGCTAGTAAAGCCCTAAATGAAGCTCAGAAGAACTACACAGTGACTGAGCAAGAACTCCTTGTAGTAATCTTTGCTTTTGAGAAATTCCGCTCTTATATGCTAGGTACTAAAGTTATAGTGCATAATGACCACTCAACATTGAGATATTTGATGGCAAAGAAGGATGCGAAACCTAGGTTGATTCATTAGGTATTACTGCTACAAGAATTTGACTTTGAAGTGATGGATAAAAAAGGAACTGAAAATCAAGTTGCTAATCATTTGTCCCATCTAGAGGATGAAGCTATGAGAGAGTTTGGGGATAAGACTGACATTGATGATACTTTCCCCGATGAGCATGTATTGGCTGCTTCACAAGACTTGATTCCATGGTTCGCAGATTTTGCGAACTATCTGACTAGTGATATTGTTCCATCAGACTTGCCCTTTCATCAAAGAAAAAAGTTCATGTACGATGTGAAGAATTTCTTTTGGGATGAACCATACTTAAATAGGAGTTGTGCCGACGGGCATATTCGGCGTTGTGTGCTAGAATGTGAGATGTTGAGTGTGTTGGAAGCATGACATTCCTCACCCGTTGGTGGACATCACAGCGGCGTCCGAACCGCTCATAAGATATTACAATGTGGTTACTATTGGCCAACTCTTCATCAAGATGCTCATGAGTTTTCTAAAGCATGTGATCGATGCCAACGAGATGGTGGCATTTCAAGAAAGCAAGAGCTCCCTCTAAACCCTATTCTTGTGATTGAGTTATTTGATGTTTGGGGTATTGACTTTATGCGCCCTTTTGTAAGTTCTCATGGAATGAAGTACATTCTAGTAGCGGTTGATTATGTATCTAAATGGTTCGAAGCCATCGCCCTCGCAAAAAATGAAGGGAAGAGTGTCACTGCATTCTTAAAAAAGAATATATTCTCTCGTTTTGGCACCCTAAGGGCAATTATTAGTGATGGGGGCTCCCACTTCAGCAATATATTATTCAAGGGGTTATTGGAGAAATATGGGGTTCGGCATAATGTGGCCACTCCTTACCACCCTCAAAACAGTGGGCAAGTCGGGAGATCAAACAGATATTGTCAAAAACAATGAACGCTAGTAGAACAGATTGGTCAAGGAGGCTTGATGATGCCCTTTGGGCCTACTGGACAGCGTATAAGACTCCCATAGGTATGTCTCCATACCAACTTGTATATGGGAAAGCTTGTCATCTTCCGGTTGAGTTAGAGCATAAAGCCATGTGGGCTATGAAGAAGTTGAAAATGGATTGGAACGAAGCTGCAGAACAACGGTTAACTGTGTTGAATGAACTCGATGAATTTTTCCTGAAAGCTTATGAAAGCTCAGCCCTATACAAAGAAAAGATGAAGAAGTACCATGACAAAAAAATAAAAAATGAGAGTTTATGGTCGGGGATTTTGGTGCTTTTATTCAATTCAAGATTGCGCTTGTTTCCGGTCAAGCTCAAGTCCAAATGGACTGGTCCTTACTTGGTTACCCAACTATTCCCTCATGGAGCAATTGAGTTGGAAACTAAGGAGGGTGTGCGGTTCAAGGTTAATGGACAATGCATAAAAATCTATCTCGGGCATGCTGAATCGGCAAATGAAGTGATCGAGGCATACCATCTTGATGAAGTCTGAGTAATCAAGTGTCCTCAGTCGTGCCGCGACGTTAAATCAGGCTCTTGTTGGGAGGCAAACCAATACTTATAGTTTTTCTTTTTAGTAATGGTAGCATTTTCTACTAATGGGTTTTTAATTTGCAGGCACATCACCAGGAAATTCTGCAGAAAATTACTCTGCAGCAGTAACTGACGGATACAGCGACGCGACGGACCATTTCAACTGTGACGGACCGTCGCATGAATCCATCGTGCCAGGTACGTCTTTTTGTTACTTTCAAACTAGGGCACACACGACGGAACCAACGACGGATCGTCACATATGAGACGGACCGTTGTCGTGGAATCGTCGCGTCATTAATGAGGCATACCCGACCCGACCCGGCTGGGTTTTTTTTAAAAAAAAATTCAACATTTAAAACCCTCAACCCATCATTTCACCCCATTCCTTCACTCTTCCTCCTATTTCCCTCCCCTTTCAACTTCCAAAACCATCTCTCTCTTCAACCGATCATGTTCCCCATATTTTCCAAAATCCTAAAAGCCATCATTTACTAGTCGGAGAGCTGCTGGTGTGGGTGTCTACTTGATCATCCAGTACCTTTTCCTCTTGTTTTTCTCAAATTCTCAGGTATGTGTCTCTAATTTCTTCATTTATATTGCATTTTTGTTTATCAATTACTAGTAGTCTAGTTCTTCTTGATACGTTCATTCTTTATCAAATTTTGTCTGACCTAGGTTAAAAAAATTCTCGAAATTTCCGTGTTAAAACCCTATGAATAAGTGCCTTAGTATTGCTAGTTTACTAGGTATTTGGGTTAGACAAATGTAGGTAAAAACACTACCAATTCGATTTGGGTCAAAGGGGATGAATAGGGCATCTCCAATTCTATCAGTGAGTTACAGAACGAGACCCCGATAACGGACCGTCGTATTCACGACGGACCGTCATTGGGTCCTTTCCAACCGCCCTAATACTCCACTGTCCAATTTTTCTCCAAGTGTCCATCAACGATCACATGCGACGGACCGTTGTTCCCGCGACGGTCCGTCCTGCACAACCATTCTGGTTGTCAGAGACCCTATTCTTAAGGGTCTTTCACTTTTTCTAAGTGTCCTTCAACAAACACATGCGACGGACCGTCATACCTACGACGGTCCGTCCTGCACAACCGTTCTGGTTGTCAGAGATCCTTTTCCTAAGGGTCTCTCTCTATTTTTCTAAGTGTCATCAAATGGACAACTACGATGGAGCGTCATACCCCCGACGATCCGTCCTGCATGACCGTCATGACGGTCAGAGACCCCTCTCCTAGGGTCTCCTTGTTTTTCAAGTGTCCTCTGACGTACACCTACGAAGGACCGTTGTACCTGTGACGGTTCGTCCTGCATGACCGTTTTGATGGTCAGAGACCCCTCTCCTAAGGGTATCCATATTTTTTTTCCAAGTGTCCTCTGAAGGAAACCTATGACGGACCGTCATACTTGTGACGGTCCGTCCTGCACATACTGTCATACTTCTCAGAGACTCTCTTTCAGGGTTCTCCATATAAACAGAGTCTAAGTAAGACACGACGGACCCCATGACGGTCTGTCGTACTCACGACGAACCGTCACCTGGTCCGTTGTGTTTCACTGATTACTATAGCAATGTCATTTTATTTTGATTTTTTTTATTTATTTTGTGTGGTTTTGCTTGTCTTGTTTGCTCCTTCTAGTACTAATATTGATCCTTTACAGGTACCATCTACTATGGCACCAAAACAAGATCGAGTCTATGCACGCGGGAGATCGAAGTCCGTCGCCCCGTCTGCCCGCCTGGTCATTGGCTCTGATGATAAGCGTGACCCCGAGTACGTGCCCCCAGTCACTTCCACCCCATCCCGTGCTGCATGTGCTGCCAGAGCCAACCAAAAGAGTGGCGTCCGGCGTAGTCACTGCCTCCCAGTCTGATGAGGAGCGCACACTGACCGACACACCTTCTGGGTCACCCACTAATGAAGAAGGAGCGTCTGGCTCCTTAGGAGTTTTGTGGTCAGAGGAAGCCTCCGGATCTTCTTAGGTTCCCGCACCCGCCACTGCTGCAGCGTCGACCTTGTCTGATGAGGCTGATAGTTCGGAATCCACACCCGGTTCACCAGCTCGTGCTCTTACACCAGTTACTGACCAGCAAAACCGGTGGTGTGTCGACAGGCGGCTTCAAGTCTATTCCGATGCAAAGTTCCTAAATGACAAAGGAGTTATGACTCGGACACTTACATTGGAGCGGCGGGTCCTAACAGAAAGTCTCCCAACGATGCCTGAGATCCACAATCTCTTCACCAGACATCGACTGGAGTGGACAGCACGTCCGTTGGGACATTATAGTGAGGAGCTTGTCTGAGATTTCTACGCATCCTATGTAGTGACTCTCCGATCGCAGATTGATAGGCGGGATTCCCCTGCCAAACAGGCCTCACTGGAGCAGGTCCGAGAACGTGGCGTTCCGGTTGATATCTCCCTGCCTGCTATCCGTCGGTTTCTATACGGCGAGAATGTTGATGCTAATCGGACCCCTCTCACTGCCGAGTTTGACTACCGATGGAAGATTTTCAAAGATGGTCAATTTCTGCATGAGCCATCGCTGAGAGAGACCACCAAGAGGTGGATGGCCCTGCACTTGTCCGTTGATGGAGAGGGTGCTAATTGGGTGACTGAGCCGAAGGGGGCCATCAAAAAGGCCAACCTGACTTTCACGACGAAGTTTTTGTAGTTGATTGTCCGCCACTGCCTTTCCCCTACAGCCGCTGATAATATCATCACATGGAATCAAGCAGTACTGATGGCGGCAATGATAGCCGGGTTCGAGGTGGATTTTGCGTGGCTTCTACAGGCGGTCATGCACAAGAGGGCTTTTAAGGTCACAAATACTTACCCTTTCCCGTGCATGATATTTTCTCTATGCAGATCCGCAGGTGTGCCTATATGGCACGTTGATAAGCTCACGACCTCTCTGGGCACTGTTTATATCGGCCTTATAAGAGATGAGGCCAATGAGTTGGCTCCACGCAGAGGGCCCCGTCCAGAGCTGCCTCCACTTGGTGACAATCTGGACGATACGGTAGCACTGGCCCGCATGGCTACACAGACGACTCCTCTCGCTCAGCCCCTTTACCCTCTTTGGTCCCGCTTGCTAGGGTCCAGAAATTAGAGGCACAAATGTCTACACTTCTGCATCATATCCAGCCATGGATGCAGAGGTCTATTACCGAGGCAGAAGATCGCTTGGAGCGAAGAATTGTCCAGCACACAGAGCGGAAGATCGCTGAGGTTCATCAGCGCTTGGACTCCTTTCAGTTGCGAGTGCTAGCCCGTCCATCCCCTCAGGTGGATGTGTTTACCCTTCAGGCTGCGGTCGACAGTCTTCACGCAGATATTGATATGATCTTAGAGGCTAGGGTGCCTGAGTCTAAGGCCCCTTCTGTAGAGCCTGCTGAAGACACAGTGATGGCGGCCCTATTCGCTACTTCAGAGATTCTACCACCTCATCCTCGAGAGCATTCCAAGAGGCACAGGGGTCGAGAGGAGGATGAGGCGCGAGCACGGAAGAAGGAGCGCCGTGAGATGGAGGCTTCAAGGAGAGCCTCGCCTGCTGAAGAGGAGGCGCGTCAGATGAGAGTAGAAGAGTTAGCTGCTGGGGCGTCTAGCTCCAGAACTGTGGAGATAGCGGGAGGCACTGCTGATAGTGTTGTTGATGCTGAGGACACCACTGAGGGTGTCCAGATTACAGAGGTAGTGGGTTCTGGGGAACCGGACCCACCAACTTGCTGATCGTCGGCACTTTGCGCCCCAGGTTTGCTTCACCTACCACTCTAATATTTAATTTTTTTATGCATTGGGGACAATTGCATGTCTTTTGTTGGGGGTGGGGTAAATGGAAAGTGAATTCTAGGGTGAAGTTTGAGTATCCCAATTCACTATCCTCTTTTGGGGTTTTCTTACCTGTGTTCTTTTCCCCCGAAAGACTGATTACTTTTTCCGTAGAACCGGCATGTCTATATCTTGTGTACATAGTTTAATTCTGTAGCATGATGGCTAAAATGATATTTTGATAAAATGGAAAATGATGCATGACTAGGCATAGTAATTGATAAATATGTGGCTCTAAGCATGACATAGAGGTACACAACTGCATGACCCTAAGAATTCAAACTAGGTGTCTGATAATATGGTAGAGTGATGACATGTCAAGTGAGTGTGAGGAAGATTTGAATAGTCCACTATTTGTACTAAGCTAGAACTTGCCTAGTTAGTCTGCTAAATGTAAGCTTTAATAGACAATTAGGAAAGGATCATAGGCCATTATTCAATATAGCCCATTTTTAGCCTAAATAAAAGAAAACCAAATGAAATTTATCCTTTTTTGATCCAAATGATTTGAGCTTAAATTAGACCTTTATTTCTCACCCCAACTGATCTTTTCTGGGAATAATGTGTTGGCCCTGGACCCTCCTTGGACATGTGCACCTCAGCTTATGCCAAAAGCATAAGTTGAGGGTGGCTAATGCAGTAAACAACCTTTTTATGGCACTGACCCAACTTTGGGTATTGTGTACTTTGACTCATGGCAAAGCCATGAGTTGAGGGTGGCTATTATGAGGAATGCTCTAGAAAGTGGGGTTGAAAGAATAAAGAGAGAGAAAGAACAAAAAGTAAAGTGACTCAAAAATTAGTTGAAATAAAAGTAAAAATGAAAAAAAATAAAATAAAATATACAAGCAAGAAAAGAAGAGAATCACTTACACAAATGAAGAAAAAAGGAAAATAGCAAGGTGAAAGAATGTGGGAAACTGGGCAAAATAAAATGATAGAAAATGGTATGTTTAGCCGATATGTCAAGGAGGGAAAAAAGTCAGTAAAGTATACCTGAATATACCCTACCTGACCCTGAGCCTATGTTACAAGCTAAGAAAGTCCTATCGTGATCCTAAGGGTTGTATAGCGAACTTAAAGCAGTGAAAATAAGGGCAAGCTTATGGCAATAGGTATGAATGAGTGTGAATTTTTTGTGAGAGTGAGTGTTGAAAAGTAATCCTTATACTCAAACTGAAATCATTGTGTGAAAAATGAGGATTTTGTTTTGAAGTGAGGACACTAGTTGCATTACCGGAAATATTTGCACCTCGGTGAGAAATTGAAGAGGATAGGTGTTAGTGCATGGTGAGTCTGTGTCATGTTCTGATTCCACATAATTTAAGCCTAATTGTGATAGCATGCATAAATATGATGAGATTAATCGTGATTGATAGCCAAATGATTGCAAAGGATAAAACATGGATACTATGGTACAAAGATTGTGTATTGAGTCATAGTGCGTCGTCGCTTGAGGAGAAACAACGAATTTAAGTTGAGGGTGTTGATATACCGTGGTTTCACGGTATTATTAATACTTTTTCCTTAAGTTTAGTGTGTCCAAAAGCCTTTTTGTGCTAATTTTTATATAAGTTTCTCCTTATTTGCAGGAAATCTGTCCAAAGATGAATGCGGAGGTTTTTGAGCGAAGAAATGCAGAAGAGACCACCTACGGAGCTTGTGATGGTCCATCATGCTTGTGATGGTCCGTAGGTGGCAGCGTAGTGCAGCTGCTGAAGGAAGATGGGAAAGTCTGACCAAGTGTGGGGTTACGGAAAACGTGATGGTCCGTCGTGTCTATGACGGTCCGTCCTGGAGGTTCGTCATGAAGTTCAGAGAAGTAGTCCCAGTACCCATATTCCAAGAGTTCAAGTGTTTTGGAAAGGAGACCCTCGACGGAACGTCGTGCTCGTAATGATCCGTCATACCTGCCATCGAGGGTAATGAAGAGAGCAGCAGAAGAAATTTCATCAAGTATGGGACGACGGAGTCCATGACGGTCCGTCGTGACCACGATGATCCATCGCGATGTCCGTCGATCCAACCGCGTTTTTGACAGATTTCCAGCAAATAGAGTCCTTGTTTAATTAGGTTTTTATTTTCTATAAATAGTTCAAAAAACCTCATTTTTGAGGTTAGACTCTGGATCATTGTTAGACCTTTGAATATTGGGAGACTCTTGATTATTTTGTAGACTTTTTGAGAGAGTATTGATTATCTTGAGACTTTTATCATTGATGGTTGGTGACTTTTGTTGATTAATCAAGTGAACTTTCGGATTTTACTCTTTCTCATCGAAGTAAGTGCATGAATTCTTATATCACATATTTGCATATTGTAATTATGACTATGGGTAACTAAACTCCATAACTAGGGTTGTGGGAACCATAGGCTTATAATGAGGTAAAACCTAACTAAAATAACAATTCTAGAATAGTGTCTTTCATGTATTGATAATTCTTCCATTCAGAAGTCTTTTTAACGGATGACCAACGTTAGAACTTGCCTTAATGCTACTTGCCTGTTATGCCTCGTATTTTTATGCGTAGTGCGCGTCATGAACTAGTAGATGTAAGTCCGGGGAATGAGATTTTATTTTAAGTTCCAAGTGTTTAAAGTTATATCAGGCAAGGATGTTAATTCTAAATGTGATATTAATTAGTGTCTGATTAGGCCATTAACTTTAGGTGTGGGATTAATTAGTGGCTGATTAGGCCATTAACTTTTAGTGTGAGATTAATTAGTGGCTGATTAGGCCATTAACTTTAAGTGTGAGATTAATTAGTGGCTGATTAGGCCATTAACTTTAAGTGTGGGATTAATTAGTGGCTGATTAGGCCATTAACTTTAAGTGTGGGATTAATTAGTGGCTGATTAGGATTAAATTAATCTAGTGGGCCCCACCACTCAAGGCAAAGTGAAAGGAATCAGATTGTGAGCTGGCCTTAGTGGGGCATGGGTAGTGGGGGGATGCCTCCACTTCATATTATTAAATATTAAAAAGGAATTAGATTGGGAGATGGCCTTGGTGGAGCATGTGTAGTGGGGGGCTGCCTCCACTTCATATTATTAAATATTAAAAAGGAATCAGATTGGAAGAGGGCCTTAGTGGAGCATGTGTAGTGGGGGGCAGCCTCCACTTCATATTATTAAATGATGTAGTGAAATGCATTGCAAGCATATCATCTTTTTCACCACTTGACTTGGGCAGCCATTGAAATGGAGAAAACTAGCCTTGCAACTCTTGGCCATCAGCTGTAAAGAATTTTGTTAGTAATATCTTTGCTTGGTGTGTTAATTCCTTAGAATACCTTTGTTAATTAGCCATTAATGTTAAGAAGGGGGCGTGGACAGTAGCTTAGGAAATTCGTTTAAGTTATTTAATGTGCTAAGTATGAACAGAAACCATGATCGGATTTCTAGTGGTGTCATGTTAGTGTTTGGGCTGTTTTGATTAAAGCAAATTGCAGGAAATTATGTTTTGGTGTTATGTATATGTTAATGTGATTATGGGTATATACTCCAAAGGATGAATAGGATAAGATAGATGTGTTGCGAATTATAAAATGAGTTATCGCTCGGTGTGTCGTTGTTTCGTTACTATCGTTGCTGAGATGGAACTGTTTTGGGGGAGGCTATTTAATATGATTCGTTGGGTTATATGTGTTATTGGTATTGCTGTGGATAATTTGGTTTGTTGTCGGATTGGGACAAAGTAAGGAATATAGGGGAAGTGCTGCCGGATTTTCGTTAGATTATTAGCTAGCTTACAATAAGTAGTAAAGGGCGACGTTTATCTAATTGCGGCACGATTGTTGCTTATTATAGATTATTAGCTTGAGCAGTAAATATTGGACGTGCGGCTCGACTATACGGTATGTAACGCTATCCTTTATTTCTTTGTTTGGCATGACTTTTAGAAAGGAGCGAATAACAGACAGGTTTGATACTTATTTCTAGAGCGTCTAGGTGACGTATATTCTTACTTCCACAACTATTCCTCATATGTTGGCTATGTCTATGGCTAGGGTGATTTCTCATATCTACGGTAGTGCTTCTTAGAGTCATTAAGATTTTACATTTCCATATCGTATTAAAGGTTCATAATCTTGATAAAACGTTAATCTCTGGTAATACTCCTTGCTGGTTCACGTTGATTGTTCTTTTCAGTTATAAGAAATGATTTTAATTGCATATGGTTGCTCATATTATTCTGCTCGTGCATAGAGTCATTTATCATTTCACTGAGTCCCGGGCCGGGTAATGTTCGTGCGGAGTTTCTTGCATATTTCACCGAGTCCCTCACTAGAGGGCCGGGTATGTATATTATATATATGATTGGTGATGAGGATGGTTATGATGATGATGATGACGGAGATGATGTGATGACTATTTCATCGAGTCCCTCACTAGAGGGCCGGGTACGTATGATGTATATATAATGATGATTATTTTGCCGAGTCCCTTACTAGGGAAGCTGGGCATCTTATATGTTAAAGATATGCATGATTTTCACTTAAAAGGTACATATGTAGCGATATCTTGTTCGACTTATCATGTTGGTATCCTGTCGTCTTTACCTTATGCTTTACATACTCAGTACATTGTCCGTACTGACCCCCTTTCCTCGGGGGGCTGCGTTTCATGCCCGCAGGTGTAGACGCTCAGTTCGGTGATCCTCCCGCCTAGGATATCTACTATGCTTTTTGGGAGAGCTTCACTGTTTCGGAGCCCAGTCGTTTTGGTACATAACTTTTTATGTAGTCTTTTGCTTGTCTATGGGTATGGCGGGGCCCTATCCCGTCGAGTTTCACTACAATACTCTTAGAGGTATTTGGACATCGTGTGGGTTGTATATATATGTTTTGGATAATGGACTGGACATGGTTTGTTTGGGATGTCCGTTTGTACAAGGGCAGCCTTGTCGGCTGCGTACATCTTTGTGTATTGTGTAGTGGCAGCCTTGTCGGCTGTGTATGCTATTATGCTTTGAATAGTGGCGGCCTTGTCGGCTCGCATTTGTTGTTACGGTGTTGAATGGTTATGACTCCTTAAGAGATAGATCCACTTTATATATAATATATATAATATATATATATATATATATTATATATAATATATATATATATATTATATATATATATATTATATATATATATATATATATATATAATATTATATATATATATATATATGGCGTTGGTGTTGGCTTGATTTGATTAAATTCCATATTGTCTTAGTTTCAGTTGGTCATACTTTATAGGTTTTTATGTTGGTATCCTGTAAAGTATGCCTAGAAGGGCAAATCGGTAGCAGAAAGTACTAGTCAGACCCGGAGAGTTACTAGGGCCCGTGCCTAGTCTATGCCTGGTATTGTGCTCCAATCGGAGAGCTCTGCTACACCGCCACCGCTAGAGGAGCTTAGAGCAGCAACAACTCCATTTTGGGGGACAACACCACTAGCCCCCGAGGCCCCAGAACCTGAACCTCCAACTCTTCAGCTAGGGGCGGAGGATAGGGCCATGAGAGATGCGGTTCATTTGCTGACTAGATTAGTGGAAGGTCAGGCTCGCAGGCATGGATTAGGAGTTGATAATGCTGATAGATCTGATAGCTTAACGGATCGTGACTTCTTAAGTTGTAATCCTCCAGAGTTCTTTGGGTAAAGGCCCCAGGATGATCTGCAAGAGTTTATTTGTCAGATGCAGCGTACATTGAGGATAATCAAGGCTTCGGAGACCAAGTCTGTCGAGTTGGCTACGTATCGTTTGCGGGATGTAGCTATTAATTGGTATGAGTCTTGGGAGTTATCTAGGGGTGAGGGTGCTCCTCCTGCGGTATGGGATGAATTTGTGGAGGCTTTCCAGGGCCACTTCCTACCTCCAGAGATGAAGCGAGCTAGAGTCGATAGATTCTTGCGTTTGAGGCAGAATGGCAAGAGCATTCGAGAGTATAGCCTCAAGTTTGATTCATTGGCTAGGCACGACCTACTATTGTGGCTGATATGGCAGATAGGGTACATCGTTATGTGATGGGATTGGATCGTTGTCTAATTGACAGTTGTATGGTAGTGACTCTTCAGCCAGGTATGGACATTGCTCGAGTGCAGGCATATGCATAGGGGGTAGAGGATCGGCACCGGGGACGTCAGCAAGATAGAGATTATAATAGAGGCCAGCATAAGAGGGCTAGATCAGCAGGTTATCCTGACGAGTTTCGAGGCGGGCAGTCTAAAAAATACGTTAGATTTTCTTCCCAGCCAGCACAAAGTGCACCCCCACGTTCCATGGGTAGGGGGTTCGATCGTACGGGATATTCGTAAGCTTGTCAGAGCTCTAGGACGTCAGGGTCACAGATGGGCAGGGGTTTGAGCCAGTCGAGGCCACCTTTGCCTCGGTGTTCTCGCTGTGGTAGGTCCCATCCTAGGGAATGTCGTTGGGCTACAGGTGCATGTTTTTCGTGCGGCCGTCAGGGTCATACTATGAGGGAGTGTCACCTTAGAGGTAGTGCAGGTGATATCGCACAGCCTACTGGGTCCGTTGCGGGTTCATCTCCTTCTGTGGCTATGCGTCCTATGGGGCAGGGTATTCAGGCGCCAACAGGCCGTGGTAGAGGACGTGGTGGAGCTTCCAGTTCTAGCGGTCCCTCGAACCGTATATATGCTTTGACTTGTTAACAAGATATTACAGGAGAATTGTAGAAAAGTTTACCTCAATTTCAGCGTCTTTGACAAGGCTAACTCAAAAAGAAGCCAAGTTCCAGTGGACTGATGCTTGTGAGCGAAGCTTACAGCTATTGAAAGACAAATTGACTACAACTCCAGTCCTAACTCTTCCGGAGGGACCATATGGCTATGTTATTTTTTGTGATGCTTTGGGTGTTGGGCTAGGATGTGTATTGATGCAGCATGGCAAAGTTATAGCCTATGCCTCCCGACAGCTTAAGAAGCATGAAAAGAATTATCCTACTCACGACCTGGAGTTAGCGGTCGTGGTTTATGCCTTGAAAATATGGAGACATTATTTATATGGTGTCCATGTGGACATCTATACAGATCATAAGAGTCTCCAATATATCTTTAAACAGAAGGAGCTGAATTTACGACAGAGGCGGTGGTTAGAGTTGCTAAAGGATTATGATGTTGATATTTTATATCATCCAGGGAAAGCGAATGTTGTAGAAGATGCTCTTAGCCGTAAGTCCATGGTAGCTTGACAGATGTACAACCAGAAAAGAGGGAGATGGTTCAGGAGATTCAGCGGCTATCCAGCCTTGGAGTCCGTCTGGCTAATTCAGAAGATAGTGGAGTTTCTATTCGAGAGGTTGATGAGTCCTCAATCATAGATGAGGTAAAGAGACACCAATACGAGGACCCTATTCTGGCACAGTATAGAGATGCAGCTCTTCAAAAGGAAAAGACCCCATTTAAGGTTACACCTGACGGAGTGTTACGATATGAAGGCAGATTGTGTGTACCCGATATTGCGGGGCTACGACGACAGGTTATGGGAGAGGCACACTCTGCCTGTTATTCTATTCACCCAGGGTCAACAAAAATGTATCATGACCTCAGATGCTTATACTGGTGGGATGGCATGAAAAAGGACATAGCGGAGTTTGTTGCTCAGTGCCCGAATTGTCAACAAGTCAAGATCAAACATCAAAAGCCTGGTGGATTATTACAGGAGATAGAGATCCCGACTTGGAAATGGGAGATGATTAATATGGACTTCATTACAGGCTTACCTCGCACCTAACGAAAGTATAACTCTATATGGGTTATTGTAGATAGGCTGACGAAATCGACCTATTTTCTTCTAGCCAGGACTACTTATTTGGTTGAAGATTATGCGAGGTTATATATCAGGGAGATACTGAGACTTCATGGTATTCCCACGTCCATTATATCAGATAGAGGAGCTCAATTTACAGCCAACTTCAGGAGATCGTTTGAGAAGGGATTGGGGACACAAGTGAACCTTAGCACAACATTTCACCCTCAGACTGATGGGCAAGCTGAGCATACCATTCAGACATTAGAAGATATGTTGTGGGCTTGTATTATTGACTTTAAAGGTAGCTGGGATGACCACTTGCCGCTCATTGAGTTTGCCTATAATAATAGCTCCCATTCTAGTATCCAGATGGCACCGTACGAGGCCTTACATGAGAGGAAGTGCAGGTCACCTATTGGTTGGTTTGATGTTGCTGAGACTAAGTTAATAGGCCCGGATATGATTCAGCAAGTTGTTGACAAGGTGAAGCTTATTCAAGAAAGATTATTAGCAACCCAGAGTCGACAGAAGTCATATGCAGATAATCGGCGTAGAGATTTGGAGTTTCAGATTGGTGACTGGGTATTCCTGAAGGTATCACCCATGAAGGGTGTGATGAGATTCGGCAGGAAGGGGAAGCTCAGTCCGAGATACATTGGGACTTATCAGATTGTTCGTAGAATAGGCAAGATTGCATATGAGTTGGATCTACCATCTGATTTGGAGGCGGTACATCCAGTCTTCCATGTAACGATGCTACGTAAATGTATTGGTGATCCTTCTAGAGTATTCCCTGTAGATGATGTTCAGGTAACAAAGGAGTTGTCATTTGAGGAGAAACCCGTAGCTATACTTGATCGACAGGTTAAAAGGTTACGTACTAAGGATGTGGCTTCCGTCAAAGTGTTGTGGCAAAATAATAATAGGGAAGAGATGACTTAGGAAGCGGAAGACGAAATGAAGAATAAGTATCCTTACTTGTTCCTCGTACCTGCAGGTAATTCAATTCCTAGCTTCACTATATTGATTGATAAACGAGATTATGTAGTAAGTTGTGACTCTGTGAGGCATCTGTAAGTTACGGAATGCAGGTTGATAGGTATAACTGTTAGAGAGACCATGCAAATTTTTTTTGGTAAGACGCTAACTTAACATTCGAGGACGAATGTTCCTTAGGGGGGAAGGATGTTATGCCTCGTATTTTTATGCGTAGTGCGCATCATGAAGTAGTAGATGTAAGTCCGGGGAATGAGATTTTATTTTAAGTTCCAAGTGTTTAAAGAAATATTAGGCAAGGATGTTAATTCTAAATGTGATATTAATTAGTGGCTGATTAGTCCATTAACTTTAAGTGTGAGATTAATTAGTAGCTGATTAGGCCATTAACTTTAAGTGTGGGATTAATTCATGGCTGATTAGGCCATTAACTTTAAGTGTGGGATTAATTTGTGGCTGATTAGGCCATTAACTTTAAGTGTTAGATTAATTATTGGCTGATTCGGCCATGAACTTTAAGTGTGGGATTAATTAGTGGCTGATTAGGATTAAATTAATCTAGTGGGCCCCCCACTCAAGGCAAAGTGAAAGGAATCAGATTGGGAGCTGGCCTTAGTGGGGCATGGGTAGTGGGGGGCTGCCTCCACTTCATATTATTAAATATTAAAAAGGAATCAGATTGGGAGATGGCCTTAGTGGAGCATGTGTAGTGGGGGGCTGCCTCCACTTCATATTATTAAATATTAAAAAGGAATCAGATTGGAAGATGACCTTAGTGGAGCATGTGTAGTGGGGGGCTGCCTCCACTTCATATTATTAAATGATGTAGTGAAATGCATTGCAAGCATATCATCTTTTTCACCACTTGACTTGGGCAGCCATGGAAATGGAGAAAACTAGCCATGCAACTCTTGGCCAGTAGCTGTAAAGAATTTGGTTAGTAATCTCTTTGCTTGGTGTGTTAATTCCTTAGAATACCTTTGTTAATTAGCCATTAATGTTAAGAAGGGGGCGTGGACAGTAGCTTAGGAAATTCGTTTTAGTTATTGAATGCGCTAAGTATGAACAGAAACCATGATCGGATTTCTAGTGGTGTCATGTTAGTGTTTGGGCTGTTTTGATTAAAGCAAATTGCTGGAAATTCTGTTTTGGTGTTATGTATATGTTAATATGATTATGGGTATATACTCCAAAGGATGAATACGATAAGATAGATGTGTTGCGAATTCTGAAATGAGTTATCGCTCGGTGTGTTGTTGTTTCATTACTATGGTTGCCGAGACGGAACTGTTTTGGGGGAGGCTGTTTAATATGATTCGTTGGGTTATATGTGTTATTGGTATTGCTGTGGATAATTTGGTTTGTTGTCGGATTGGGATGAAGTAAGGAATATAGGGGAAGTGCTACCGGATTTTTGTTAGATTATTAGCTAGCTTACAATAAGTAGTAAAGCACGGCGTTTATCTAATTGCGGCACGATTTTTGCTTGTTATAGGTTATTAGCTTGAGCAGTAAATATTGGACGTGCGGCTCGACTATACGGTATTTAACGCTATCCTTTATTTCTTTGTTTGGCATGACTTTTAGAAAGGAGCGAATAACAGACAGGTTTGGTACTTATTTCTAGAGCGTCTGGGTGACGTATATTCTTACTTCCACAACTATTCCTCTATATATTGGCTATGTCTAAGGCTATAGTGATTTATCATATCTATGGTAGTGCTTCTTAGAGTCATTGAGATTTTACGTTTCCATATCGTATTAATGGTTCATAATCTTGATAAAACGTTAATCTTTGCTAATACTCCTTGCTGGTTCATGTTGATTGTTCTATTGAGTTATAAGAAATGATTTTAATTGCATATGGTTGCTCATAATATTGTGCTCGTGCATAGAGTCATTTATCATTTCACTGAGTCCCAGGCCGGGTAATGTTCGTGCGGAGTTTCTTGCATATGTCACCGAGTCCCTCCCTAGAGGGCCGGGTATGTATATTATATATATGAGTGGTGATGAGGATGGTTATGATGATGATGATGACGGAGATGATGTGATGACTATTTCACCGAGTCCCTCACTAGAGGGTCGGGTATGTATGATGTATATATAATGATGATTATTTTGCCGAGTCCCTTACTAGGGAAGCTGGGCATCTTATATGTTAAAGATATGCATGATTTTCACTTAAAAGGTACATATGTAGCGATATCTTGTTCGACTTATCATGTTGGTATCCTGTCGTCTTTACCTTATGCTTTACATACTCAGTACATTGTCCGTACTGACCCCCTTTCCTCGGGGTGCTGCGTTTCATGCCCGCAGGTGTAGATGCTAAGTTCGGTGATCCTCCCGCCTAGGATATCTACTCTGCTGTTTGGGAGAGCTCCACTGTTCCAGAGCCCAGTCGTTTTGGTACATAATTTTATATGTAGTCTTTTGCTTGTCTATGGGAATGACGGGGCCCTGTCCCGTCGAGTTTCACTACTATACTCTTAGAGGTCTGTAGACATCGTGTAGGTTATATATATATGTTTTGGATAATGGTCTGGACATGGTTTGTTTGGGATGTCCATTTGTACAAGGGCAGTCTTGTCGGCTGCGTACATCTTTGTGTATTGTGTAGTGGCAGCCTTGTCGGCTGCGTATGCTATTATGCTTTGAATAGTGGCGGCCTTGTCGGCTCGCGTTTGTTGTTATGGTTGAATGGTTATGACTCCTTATGAGATAGATCCACTTTATATATATATATATATATATATATATATATATATATATATATATATATATATATATATATATATAATATATATATATATATATATATATATGTATATATATATGGTGTTGGTGTTGGCTTGATTTGATTAAATTCCATATTGTCTTAGTTTCAGTTGGTCATACTTTATAGGTTTGTATGTGAGTGTCCAAAATGGGCACTAGTCACGCCCCATTGGGTTGGGTCGTGACATTGCCGGACCAAGGAGGTAGATGATAGGAAAAGAATTATCAACATAGATTTAGTATATACTATCTAATAGGCTAGTATTGATTGGTACGAGGTAATAACTTAGTCAAATATCGAATACGATGCTTAATATGAGGTAATGATAAGGGTTAGGGTAGCAACACACGTAGCCGGACCAAGGTGCGGAGTGAAATTTTCTAGATGCCGGACCAAGGACTTGGAAATACATAACTTATCACTTTGCAAGCAAGATACTAGGAAAGAATAGTTATAATTAGACTTATCAATTTATGAACCTGTGGAGAACATGTAAACCTTAACTTACTTTGATCAATTGTTTTAACTCCAACATTCGAAGCTCTTAGTTGTCTCCTTTTATTTCGCTAGTTATTTTCATTTATTTAGGAATAGAAACCCCCCCTTTTTTTTTAATCATTTTTGCTTTCCAAGGAAGTAATTGACTGAACAATAGTAGTAATAAATTGAAGTTAAGTCTAAACTATTTTCCTCGTGGGAACGATCCCAACCTGACTAGTTGGGTTATTTACTTGACACGACCGCTTTACTTCTTATTTGAGAAGTAAGTTTGAGCGTATCACACATATAAGAGAATATGGAATAAAGTCTCAATGAATGTCTTATCTCATACCATCTAAACGAATATCACAATGTGGGCATAGCCCTTACACAATTCAACAAGACCATGTATAGGTTGTACAAAAGTACAATATTTAAATAACAAGGAAGGGAATACTAGAGTCTATAAGCTCATAACAAAATCCAAAGCTAGAGGATGACATTGCCCTCGAGAGTTCAGGACCTACCCTACTTTGATGAAAGGAAGAATCCAAGCCTTCAACAATGATGCCTCCCAAAACTCTTCAATGACCGAAACATAAAATGTTTGGGGAAAAGGGAAGAAAATGGGGTTAGTACTCCACATACTAAGTATGAGATCTTATGCACATACACAAGCAAACAAAAAGGGGCTTTTAGTTAATTCATGTCATTTTACTCCTTTAAGAACTTATGCACAACCAATAGTTAAGGAAGTCAAATGTATATCAAGACGCTTGAACCCATAATATCGTATACTCTATCACCAAGTAATATCATTACAAGCATGAATAAAACTAATCACATAAATATCAAAGTAAGGTAACAAATCATAAATTCCCATAGGGTCCACAAGTGCAATGACCAAGTAAAGCCCCACAACCCTACTTAATCAAGTCACCCAATAAGAACTATAATTATTAACATACTTCACGCAATATAACCTCTTAGATTCATAAATTCATATATTTAGTAATCAAAACCATTAAAGACCTTTTGCATGTTCATAAGAATCATAATCGTCATATAAAAACATTTACATTTAACACCATCCATATTCATAATATTAACTTCCCAAAGCTCCCATCAAGGCAAACTAGTGCAAGGAATAGGTGGAGTCTCATACCCCTACCTAGGCTAGTCAAACCCCTATAGTCACTTTAGTTAGTCTATACTTCATTCTTTCATTTTAGTTTAGGGAACACTCGCTTTAAACAACATAGACCACATGAGCTAAATGTGGAATACGGTGTCATAAGACCTTACACCGATGGAAAGTGGTCTACCGGCCAAGGTAAAACCTAATATAAACATAGCTTTCTAGGTGGATCCACTAGCTAGTATCCTATGGTGGCAACAAGTTTATGGAGCTTGGGGGACCATGGAAATATCAAATCTACACCCTATAGGTCATGATGCTATCCACTCCATTAAGACTGTAGTGAACCCTACCTTCCCTACTTGGGATAGTGTCACTCCCTCACCTACAAGATCATTCGGTGCTAAGCTACGTCCCTTTATTGAAATGTCTTTGAATGTTTATTAACAACATAACTTAGTTTGAATCGTAGGGTCTACGCCTTGTATAATCATCATCATCAATAGCTCAATAAGAATTGTATGAATATAAGTCCTTTCATCACAATTCATATAAGTGAGGTTAACACTTTAGCATTTCATAACATATTACGACAAATTGATAGTTTTCACCATCCTTATACCACATACACCTTAATCAACCTCACAACATAGTCAAGACATTTCAATTCAACATATACCACCCTATAATCCTAGTACAAGGCATACTCCAAATGTAATATCATGACTTAACAACAATTAATCACAATTAAAAGTAAAGATAGAGATTCTAAGACTTACCAAGTCTTCCTCATAATCTATCATCAAGATCTTACCATCAACCGATAACTCAACCCAACTTGGGGGAGTAACACCATCACACCATGATAACCAATAAGATAACAAGGCCAATTGCATCTCTATAACGCAAGTCATCTTTATATCACACCGTGAGACAAGGTACATAAGCTAATTTCACATTATAATTCATAACCTAAATCACATCTCAAGAACTAGAATGATAGGCCTATAGTTCATCTTAATTTAATCATAATAGTACTATAGGATAGTAATCCAATCAACTACAACTCAACTGAATGATCACAATACAATATAGGTCAAGATCATTACCCAGGGTTAAGAATAAAGGATCATATTCTTCAATTTAGACCAAACCATAAACAATTACCAAAAACAAGTTAAATTACATGTAAATCTACTCAATATAACCCTAAGAATTCATTAGTAACTCAATTCATAACATCAATTTTGTAATTGAATGAAACCCATAAGAAAACTCAACTTTTTGAAATCTCTTTTGAAGGAACCCTTTGAGGAAAGGATCTCAAAGGTGAATAGAACCCATACCTTAATGTTTCTCAACAATTTTATGAAGAATCCACCCTTTTACATCCGCCAATTCACCTTCCAAGCTAAGCTTCTATGGAGTCATCAAATTAGAGAGAGAAAGAAGAGAGACGGACTAGATTTTATTTTGAGAGTTATCTTTTGGTTAAAGAGGGTTGAGGGTATTTATAGTGGGACTAAATCAACTTAATTCGTCTTCCTTTAATACCCAATTACCCCTAAACCACTTAATTAATTAAATGAACTTGTTTAAAACGTGCAGGAATTTGCAGAACCCATCGATGAGACCTCGATCGATGAACCATGGTTCACGGACGGTCTGTGCTGCACATCCGTAAGTCCGGTCAGAGACTGGTGCAGGAAAGGCTTTTCTTCAATTTTCTAAGTGTGGGACGACGGTGGCATTGACACCCCGTCGATCCACACACGGACCATAGCCTTCACCTCCGCATTCTGTCGATGATCGCAAAAACTGTGTAGGTGAAGGGACCTTCTCCACCAGCCTAAGTGTGGGATGACAGTAGCATCGACGTCCCTTCGATCCACAGGCCGTCGTCTGTCCCGTCGGTGCACACTACCAGGCAGTGCTCTATCAAACTGCAGGGGTCCTCTTCAAGGGCCCTTGGTTAGACCTAAGAGAGTTGTACTCAGACAGTTCAACCATGAAACATCTCAAACACATATTATCTACCTTTCCACCAACATACGTACAATTTTGACTCCTAAAACTTAGTCAAGTAGGCTAAGACATACTATCATCCCTTTGAACCAACTTCCCCAACATTTTGGTTCTTAAATGTCCTAAATGACCTATATTCATTAAAAATGGACTTAGAAACAATGCTTAGAGTTTATGACACCTATGTTAGGCTTTACAATGAGTCTTGGATTTTCAAGGTGTTACATTATCCCCCTCTAGGAACATTTGTCCCTGAATGACACTAAAATTCTTTTGAAGGAAAGAATAGACCAAAGACTAGCAGCCCAACAAAACATCAATATCAAATCTACATAATTCATGTCATTTCAACAAGGCAAATATCAAAACTCATATAACTACACATAAGGCTCAAAATATTCATCATGTGGCATTTCCCTCTCACATCACTTATGGGCTCAACATACATTACATGAGTCAATCAGCACAAAGTTCAACTTAATAATATGCTACCTATCATTTCATGAAGACTCACCACATTAAAATACACAACATAACTCAAAACAAGCAAAAAGCAAAATTTCAAGTTTTTAATAGCAACACTACGGTAAATTCACTGTAAGTTCTTTCAAAAATGCCTAATGTGGAAAACTTCACCCAAAAATCAAGAAACCACATATCCTTGTCATAATTATATAATTAAAAAGAATGGCTAAATTTAAATCTCAAAAAGATGAGGATAACAGGACTTCATATCTGCCTCGGCCTCCCATATAGCACCCTTAACTAATTGATTTCTCCGTAACACTTTTTAGATACAATCTCTTTATTCCTAAACTTCTTGACGTGCCTATCAAGAATTTGAACCAGAACTTCCTCATAAGAGAGGTTATCCTTGACACCAAGACCCTTAATAGGAAGAATGGACTCGGGATTACCAATACACTTCTTCAACATATAGACATGGAAAACTAGATAAACCGAAGCCAATTCACTAGGAAGTTTCAATTCATAGGAAACCTAACCAACTCTTTGCAAGATTTTATAGTGACCCACATAACGAGGACTCAACTTCCCTTTCTTTCCAAATCTAACCACCCCTTTCATTGGTGAAATTTTCAAATACATCTTATAACCTTCTTCAAACTCCAAGTCCCTTTTCCTATGATCGGCATAAGACTTTTGCCGACTATAGGCCATTTGCAACTGGTTCCTTATGATATGAACATTTTCGAAAGTCTTATAAATAAACTCGGGACCAAGAAGTGATGGCTCACCCACTTCAAACCATCCAAAAGGATACCTACACCTTCTACCATACAAGGCTTTATAGGGAACCATGGAAATGGATGAAAGAAAACTATTATTATAGGAAAAAATCCACCAAAGGTAAATGTTTATCCCAATTCCCTTTAAAATCAATAATGCACGCCCTAAGCATATCTTCAAGGGTTTGTATAGTACGCTCCGTTGACCATCCGTTTGGGGATGAAAAATGGTTCTCAACTTCAGCGTAGTACCCAACCATTTTTGAAATTACCTCTGAAATCTAGATGTGAATTGTGTGCCCCGATCCGATACGATGGATAACTGAATGCCATGACGTCACAATATCTCATCTAGGAAGATTCTTGCATAATCTTCCGCCAAATATGTAGACTTGACGGGAATAAAGCGAGCGAACTTAGTCAATCAATCCACAACCACCCATATGGAATCATATGACTTTTGAGTTGGAGGTAGACCTACTACAAAGTCCATATTGATGTATTCCAACTTCCAAGTAGGAATTCGGATCTCTTGTAGTAAGCCACCTGACTTTTGGTGTTCGTCCTTTACTTGTTGGCAATTTGGACATTTAGCGAAAAATTCCGATATGTCCTTTTTTAGACCTTCCCTCTAATATATTTCCCTTAGGTCATGGTACATTTTTGTCGACCCGGATGAATTGAGTAGCGGGACCCATGTTCTTCTTCTAAGATTCGATCCCTTAACCCATCTACATCGGGAACACATAGTCTTGCTTGGTACCTTAACACACCATCCCCCCTAAGGAGAATGATTCATTTAAGTTGCCAAGAACTGATTCTTTCAACTCCACTAAGACTAAGTCAAAGTGTTGTTTGGACTTCACCTCAACCACCAAAATGACTCAGAGTCATGATGAACTATGGCCCTTGCTCCGGAAAACTCTCCAACCTCACCCCTAAACTAGCCTACATATGTAAATCTCTTGCTAGGTACTTTTTGGCTTAATCAAGATGAGATACACTACCCATAGTCATCCGACTTAGGGCATCCACAACTACATTAGCCTTGATGGGGTGATAAAGGACACTCATATCATAATCCTTCAACAACTCAAGCCACTTTCTTGGTTGTATAATCAAATACTTTTGGGTGAACACATATTGGAGACTCTTATGATAGGTAAAAACATTAACATGAACCCCATACAAGTAATGCCTCCAAAATTTTCAAAGCAAACAACATGACCGCTAATTCAAGGTCATGAGTGGGCTAATTTCTCTCATGTACCTTTAGTTGCCTAGAGGCATAAACTATCACCTTCCCGTGTTGCATAAGTACACACCCAAAACCTAGTCGAGATGCATCACAATATACCACAAAACCCTTTGTACCCTCTAGTAAGTTCAACACAGAGCGGAAATAAAACTATCTTACAACAATTGGAAGCTCTTCTCACATGTCTCTGACCACTCAAACTTTTCTCTTTTGGGTCAAAGTAGTCAAAGGAGACGCAATGGACACGAAACCATCCACGAACCTCCGATAGTAACCCACTAAACCCAGAAACTCCTAATGTCATACGGAGTTAATGGTTTAGGCCTATTTTTCACCGCTTTCGTTTTACTTGAGTCTACTTCAACTCCCTCACTAGAAATGATGTGCCTAAGAAAAGTCACCGATCTCAACCAAAACTCAAACTTACTATATTTGGCATACAATTGATGTTCTTTAAGGGTTTGCAATACTACCCTCATATGACCCATATGATCATCCTCATTCTTTGAATATACCAAGATATCGTTAATGAAGACAATGACAAACGAATCTAGGTAATTTTGAAATACTCTATTCATTAGGTTCATAAATGCCGCCGAAGTATTAGTGAGACCAAAAGACATGACCAAGAATTCATAATGCCCATACCTAGTACGAAAGGTCGTCTATGGTATATCCTCCCCTCTCACCCTAAGTTGATGATACCCTAACCTTAAGTCTGTCTTTGAAAAGTAACTCGCCCCTTGGAGTTGGTCAAATAAGTCATCAATCCAAGGGAGAGGGTATTTATTTTTAATGGTGACCTTGTTGAGTTGACAGTAATCAATACACATTCTCAAAGACTCATCCTTCTTTTTGAAAAATAACACCGGAGCACCCTATGGAGATATACCAGGCCTTATAAAACCTTTGTCAAGCAAATCTTTGAGTTGAGTCTTCAAATCCTTCAATTTGGTCGTAGCCATTCGATATGCAGAGATTGAAATGGGATTTTTTTTCTTGTAGCAAATCTATACCAAAATCAATTTCCCATTTGGGAGGAATACCGGGAAGGTCATTAGGAAACACCTCCAGAATTTCACTCACTACGGGGACCGACTCAATAGGAGGAATTTCAGAATCCAAATCTTGGAATCTTATCATGTGATAGAGACAACTCTTTGAGATCATTTTACATGCTTTTAGACAAGATATGATGCGACATCTAGGAATTGAATTTCCCCCCTTCCACTCAACAACATGTTCATTTGGGAAGTTAAACCTCACCACTCTTGTCCTACAATCAATGGATACAAATGCATGTAACCAATCCATACCCAATATAATATCAAAATCAAGCATATCGAGTTCTACTAGATCAACATTAGAAACTCTATTGGTCAATGAAATAGGACAATTACGATAGACTCTTTTAGCAACAACCGACTCTCCCACTGGAGTAGAAACTAGAAAAGGCTCATGCAAAATACCGGTTAAAGCATCAAATTCTTTTTAGCTACTGTAGGTGTAACAAAGGACAAAGTAGCACCCAGGTCAAGTAAAGCATACACATCAAGAGTAAATATTTTTAACATACCGGTCACCACTTCTAGAGAGATCTCTTGCTCACCCATAGAACGAGGAGCATAGAAGCGGTTCTTCTTTGGATCATCACTAGAACCACGTGGCTATCCAACCTTCTATTGCCCCTTAGTATTAGGACAATCTCTCACCTTGTGCCTGACCTTCCCACAACCAAAGCATTTGTCCGACCCAAGAAGGCAAGAACCAAAATGCTTTCCACATTCATAATAAGATTGTTTATCAATAGACAAACTCTCATTCTTACCCTTTTGGAATTTTGGCCTAGGGGCCTTTTCATCACTAGCCTTAGGAAATTTGGATGGAACTTGATTTGAGAATCTCTTCTTTAATCTAGGCTTGTCTTGAATCTCAGGCCTATTATTTTTTGCTCCACCCTCAAAGGACCTTGCCCTCTTTGTATCCCTATCCCATACCCCTACCTAGACTAAGCTAAACCCCTTAGGTCATATTAGTTAGAGTTCAATCCTTTAGTTCATTTTACCTTTTGGGAACATCTTACCATAATCAACATAGACCACATGAGATAATATGGAATCCGGTGTCATGGAACCCTACACTGAAAAAAGGATAAATACTTGCCAAGGTAGTACCACAACATAAACATAGCAACTACGTGGATTTACTAGCTAGTATTCCTATGGGGGTGACATAGTTCAAGAACTAGGAGATATAGGTTGGACCCTCTTTATGGTATATGCATTATAGTCTCCAATATCAAGAGTACATTAGTGTTCCTACCTTTTATATGTGGAAAGGTTCACTCGTTGCTCTAGTTCACTTGGTGCTAAGCTAGAGTCCCTTTTTGAAATGTCTTTAATGTCTTTAATATTCATCATACCTTATTGTGGGTCATATGGTCTAACCCTTGTGTAAACATCATCATCATCATAGCTAAATAAGAATTGCATGATTAATGTCCTTTCATTACAATTCATATAGGTGAGATTAGCACATTAACATTTTCATATCATGAACATTTACATCTTAAGCCAACGCCTCACAAATCATCGTCAATACATTTCAATTAAATATCATACCACCCTATCAATCCTAATACAAGTAATACTCCAATACAACATCATGAATTAATCACAATTAACCATAATTTTAAGTAAAGGACAGGGATCACAGGACTTACCAAGTCTCCTTTATAATCCATCATCAAGGTCTTACCATAAACCCTTAAATCAACCCACTTAGGATATAACATCATCATAATTCAATGACCAACATGGTAACAAGGCTAAAAGAATCACTAAATCACAATTTAATGCTAGTTCATAGCTTAAGACAAGATACTTAGGTCAATTCATAACATACTTCATAACCTACATCAACTTCTCAAGAACTAGCATAATAGGAATATAATTCATACTAATTATTCATATTTTATACAACAATATCATCTAATATTAATTCAACCAATAACCAATTTAATTGAACCAATACAATATAATTTATATCAAGATCACAACTTAGGTTTAAGGAGTAAAGGTCAACTTCTATAAACTAGACCAAACCATCAAGATATATCATAATTAAGTTCGAATACATGTTAATCTATTTATAATATCCAAAATAAATCATAAAAAATTCAATTCATAACATCAATTTCGAGATTGGAGGAAACCCACTTGAAAACTCAATTTTTGAGATCAATTTGATGGAAACCTTTGAGGAAAGAGGTGTCAAAGGTGAAATAGATACAATACCTTATTAATTTATGAATATTGATGGTGAAACTTGACTCTTTGCATCCCTTAAACCCTCCCCTATCTTAGTATTCAATGGTGTACTTCACTAGAGAGAGAATGAAGAGAGAAGGAAGAGAGTTTAGGTTCGTGAGTTATGAGAGTTTTAGATTATTCTAATGGGGTTTGGGTCTTTATATGGGGTGTTAATTAAATTAATTAGGCTTCCCTTAACCCCTAAATAACGACCTAATACCTTAATTAATTAATTGGAACTAACTTAAAACGTGCAGCAAATTAGACCCCCACCAGACGAGACCCCGATCGGCGGTCTCTGTGAGACAACGACCACAACACCCTATACTTAGATGGTATAGAAAAGTATGGGGTTAGTTCAAAACAATGTACTAAGTATGGCATATACAAAAACATGTAAAAATGACATTTTAGAAACATCATTTAACACTTAATAGAAGAATTTCATAATTTTAGAATTTATAGAACACATTAAAATTCTCCAAACATCTTCTTCTTCTTCAGATTTGCATTGCCTAGTCAAAGGATTTTTTCCTCGTCTTAGCCTGTGGAGTTTATGTATGTAGAACATTCTTTGATAAAATTCCCTTGACCCCCTCTTATTTTTAAATTTATTTACAACTTGACTCAATGTTTGAAGATACATGATAGAAGCTTCATCTCATTTCTTGCACTTCTCATAGAGAAAAGCACAACTAATTCATTATCTACAAGACCTAGCCCCTTCATCTTTCCGGCACCGTCGCCAACACTAGAACCAACACCAGCGCCAACAACAACACCAACACCAACATCAATACCATCAAAAACAACTAATTCATTATCAACTCTGCCTCTTTTGATGGTTGTTGCTCTAGAAATTTCCATTTTATCTGTATCCAAAACAAGATCAAATAAGGTTTCAACCAACCCTAGAGTAACTAGATATGACATTTAAAATTCGTTTTCTGTTGTGACAAGCGATGGATGCACAACCTAAAATTATAAATATGAGTCATCCGTAAGAATATATGGGTCATATGTTGCTACAAATGTGTCATATGCTACTATAGATGGGCTATATGTTGCCACATATGTGTCATATGTTTCTACATATATGTGATAAGTTGACAGATATGCATATCTGTAGCAGCATTTATGTCACATGTTGCCACGAACGTTCCATATGCCACTACAGATGGGTGATATGTTGCAATATATGTGTCATATATTGCTATAGATGTGTTATAGGTTGACACATATGGGCATCTTTAGCAATATTTCTGTCACATGTGGCAAAAAGTGAATCATGTGTAGTAACATAAGAGTAATCTAATTGTAATGCCCCTAAAACGACTTAGGTGAATATAAATCCTAAAACGTGCGTCATGAGGTTATAAAGTCCTAAAATGACTTATAATAGTGTTAGAAGTGAGTTTGAGGAGTTTGGGAGTGAAACGTCCAAGACGTCTGGAAACTAGTAGAAGTTGAACTATTGTGTCGTAGTATTTTGTAGTGGAGTTTGGGGGTATGGTATGAGGATGAAATTGATTATTTATGATTCCAACATATATAATGACATGTAAAGGGTCGATCCGTCCGAGAATGACGCTCCAAGGACTATCAAAAGGGTAATGTAGTTGCCGGGCAGCCAAGAATTGGCAGCGCTTTCGCGTTGCACAACCTGCAATGCAACACAGGGCCATCCTAAACCATTATGCTTCAAAATTTTCTAGAACCAAGAATCATTGGTGATCACGCAACACTAATTGACCTGCCAAATTTGGTCGCGTCCTTTTTAAGTCAAATTAGAATTGGTTAAATGGACCTATATGTGTAGGGGTCTTTTAGGTACTTTGGGGACTTCTTATTGATGATTTGAGTCTTTTTAAACCCAAAAAAGTTACCAATTAAGCAACACTCTTAACTAAAAAAAAACCTCTCCATTCCTTCTCTCCAAAACCTTCATTGATAAAGCTTTGAAGCTCCAAGGAAGAAGACTCCTTTTCCACGTTTTTCTCTATAAATTAGTGGGCTTTTCTTCACATAAGCTATGGTGTTTCATCCTTGTCTCTTGTTCCATTCAAGTAGTTAATTTCAAATGGTTTTTAAAGATGATCAAAAACGTGAAATCTTTTATATTAACTTCTAGCCATGGATTCTTGCATAAAATGATTTGAAACAACGTTTTTTGATATAAATGATGTTAATTGAATGATTTCCGACCAAATTCTAATGAACCCATGAAAATCATGAAATCCTTATTGTTGCTATATTATGGGTGATTTGATCATGTCGCTATTGTATTAAATTCTTGTGTAGGTTGCTTGGGCTATTGAATTATATAATAAGAATGTTAGAACTCTATGTAGGCTGTCCTAAATTGATGAATCTCATATTGTATTATCTTGGATCATTATTTATTGTTGTTATTGGTTTAAATTGGTCATTATGGCTATTGTAAGAGTCATTGTGGATTGAATTGGTTTAATTGGCTATGGATTGGAGTTGTTGTGGTTGGAATGGTGGTATGTTGACCTAATATTCTGTATATTGTGTAGTATAGGTGTTTGAATTGTGATGTTTTGGTATGGTCCACTTATGGTGGCGGTACTTATGTGCTACACTAGTGGAAAACGTGGCCTTGTCGACATTATTTTATGAATTATGATATTATCATGTTATAACTTCAATATGTGAGTATTGTGAAGGTCTATATGGCTTATGTGTATAGGTGAAGTCAAAGCATGTGTTCTTATAGTTGATGATAGGTGTCTATAGTAGACTATGGTGATGCCTTGATGTGTGTTCCTTGCTGTTGAAGTATGAGTGTTCCTAATTGACTATGTGAATCTTATGATGTACTATGAAGATGATTCTATAGGATTGAGTAGGGTGACTTGTAGTATACTTGGTTGTCCCTATGTGCTACATGAATGTGATTGTACATGTGATAAGAGAAAGTATGTGTGTGTTTTGTTATGGTAGACGTATGTCCCTCTACTTAATACATGAAATATGAATATGACTCTTGACTTACTAGGCTAAAACACCTTTGTCATGAATGTATGTGTACGATTGAAATATGACCTTGAACCTAGTTAAGAGGGTCATCTATGTGGTACCTTCAACCAAGATAGAAGGTTCTGATATCTTTGAATTTGAAAGTTGCAATGGTATCTTTCTTGTGTGAATGATGGACTTGGGGGTCGGTTGGCTGGAACGGCATGAAATATTACTTAGGAAAGTCATGAAGCTATCCTAGTAACCATTGTGTGGCAGCCCTAGTGGACCCACTTTGGTAAGGTCTATTATGATTTGGTTATGACTACTATATGGTACCTCTTGATATGCCCTTAGATTGAATTACTCTATGAGAACAAAGGCTAGCACTGAGAGAGTAAGCTTGGGGAGTGACTCTAATTAAGATGAGACTAGAGTACAAATAATTCCTTGATATCCTTAATCATGTACCAACATGGGATGTGTCCTGGTTCTACCCTAGGCAAGTAGAACACCCTCCATTGGAGTAGGGAAGGCTCTGGATTCCATGCCTAGCTAGTATGGTATATGTCGGTTATTGCCTATTTTCATCATGTGGGATACATTCTAGTGTTGGATAAGTTCTACAAAGTGTAGCAACTGGAATGGGACTCTATCTAGACATTGCACGAGTAGGCTTTGAAGATATTAGTATGTAGGTTCCTAGGTCTTCTCCAAGACCATTATGTGAAGTCCTTAAGTGTTGAATGTCTCTTAAATGGCTTAATGAACATAGTGACTTAAGTTAAATGCACGCTAATGAAAAGGTACTTATTTAGAGTAGCTTTAAGGATTGTTTAGGTAGGCTTGGAGAAGGTGTATGTGTGGTCTCTTTATGTCTTACTTAGGTGATTCTTATTGAAATTTTATGTAGGAAGTTAAATTGATGAAATGTGAATAATTTTTATCTTAGGTAATCTTTAGGGTCACTTTGGTGTGTGTGAAGGGTTGTATGGGCGGTCACTAAATATCTCACTCAAATAAGATATAGAATACTGTAACACTTCAAAAGTCTAAGACTTTTTCTAGACCCTAATATACGTGTCAAAAGGTTAGACATTTTTTTAAGGTCTACTTTAATTAATATAAGTCATTTAGGAAGTTTAGAAATCAAAACGTCCAAGAACGTCCGGAAACTAGTTCAATGAGGTGCTAGTGTGCCTTAGCCTTTTTGACTAGCTTTTAGGAGTCGAAAAATGATGAAAAATGGTGGAAGGGTGTCTACCATGCATTAGAGTTAGTTCATAGTCAAAACGTATGTGCACGACTCCCCAAGGACCAATCAAAGGTCCTTGATGAGGACCCTTGTATTTTGGAAAGAAGCTGCCAAAAGCCAGTGTGCAGATGAGTGCAATTGACAAGCGTGTGTCAACCGACGGGGCATCGATGTCTACTGTTGATGAAAACATAGACAAATCCATGAAAGGCCCGTTTTTGCATAGTCTTTGAATTTAATGACGGACTAACAGGACTAACTGGCAAATGGGGCATGGGTCGGGGTACCGTCTGTGAGCTTTGTGTTTCATAATATGTGTGCGTATGGTCTCATACTTAGTACAAGTGGTTTACTAACCCCATTTTCTCCCTTTTTCCCAAACATTTTAGGTTCCGATCGTTGAAGGGCTTTGAGACGACTTTGATGAAGACTTGGAATTCTCAATAATCCAAGTTGGGTAGGTCCTCAATTTTAAAGGGCAATGCCACTATCAAGCTTATGAAGTTTTAGTTTTAAGACTCTTATGTTATTTCCTTTTCATTTGGATACTATAGGTTGTAAAACCTATATGTGGCTCTATTTCATTGATATATAGGCTATGCCCAATTTAGTATACTCTTGTTAGATGGTTATGAGATGAGACATCCAATTGAGATTATGTGATACTTTATATAACTATGTGCAATAAAAGTAGAAGACTATGCATTCTTCCTATTCAAATGGTCCATGTATACTAGATATATATTATGTGTATGTAGTGGTCTATGTATGTCACATACGGGGAGCACCCCCTAGAAGTAACATGGCATACTTGACCTTCGGAGGTGTTATACAAGCTCATAGTTATCATTCATCGCACTGTCATAGTAAATTTAAGTGAAAATTTAAAACTTTTCGTAGCACATCATATGGTAGAAACATAACTTAAGATATATATATATATTATATATATATATTATATATATATATATATATATATATACATATATATATTATATAATATAATATAAGTCATAATACATATTTCGACCCTTAGTCTCTTTGCCATCTTACACCCAACAACATTAGAATACATTAGGGACACAACCCTTAAAACATAAGACATAACTATACAACATTTAATAATGTTTACATTAAAACATGAGTAGGGAATCCTTGGAACTTAAGAACCCCTTTCCTGGAGCTTGAGAATCACATATCAAGCTCCTCAATCATAGACATACTTTAAGCATCCATAACCTACACTTTATGTAAAAAGTAGATAAGAATGGGACTAGTACAAGATTGCACTAAGTATGGCAACCATGCAAACACATGCATTTAAAAGGGACATTTTCTTGAAATCACACTTCATGTTTTTTTCGAGTAAATCTTTATAAAACCATTAAACAATAACATTTATATCATTTATATACTTCAGATAAACATATTCAAAGGACAAACATCATATAAGATGACATATAGAATTTATGATATTTTCAAGTGATTTTACAGTGAACTAATTTTCCCTTAACAGTGAACTAATTTTCCCTTAACAATGAACTATCTTCTCTTTTGTTCATTAATCTCCCAAGTAACCCTCTAGTGATACTTGGTGCAATGCATCACCTTAAGGTCACAAAGAAAGCATGCATAAAATCTACATAAGTCATGACATATCACCGTAGAATTATAGCACATCAAAGACATTATGTTGAGACTCCTTTATCTTTACAGTAAGCTATTTCAAGTTATACATCTTTTTACCTCTTTTCGTATACATCATTATAAGAACTTGTTTATGACCCCAATCTTAGTCTACTAGTGCAATGCACATGTGAAGACCCATAACCCCACACATACTTAGTAAACCCTTCATGAGACAACAAACCTTAACATTCAATTCATATATCAACAAGTAAGTGAAGGCAACTTCATTCATGTCAATACAAGACCTTCATCATATAGTCATTTAGACCAACATAATGCATATAAATATAGCATAACATCATATATATTCATACCATGAACATATTTATGACAAGTATATAGATACGACAATGTCATGCATATGGACATAAACATAAACACACATTAGGTCATCTTCCTAGGACTTCCTAAGGATCTACTTGTGCAATGTCTAAATGGGTTCGTTACTTCCACCTATCCTAAGTAACCTCCCATAAGTTCTCTTAGTTAGGATCTTATTCATTTACTTTCATTGTCCATTTTACCTTAGGGAAACTATACCTTAACTGACATTAAGACCATGGGTGATAAACATGAAATTTGGTGTTGTAGAGCCTTACAAAAATGGAAGGTGTTCCTACCTAGCCAAGGTAGAACATTAACAAACATCGTAACATCCTAAGTGAATTCACTTTGCTAGATCCTATGTGGAAAGCATAGTTATGGAACTAAGAAATAGGTCTTCCCTCTTCATACCACTTGGTAATTGGGGCCTCCTCTCATGAGAAAACATGGGTGAATCTTCCTGAAAGGGAAGTCAACACCTCATGTGGGTCCATATGTGAGTATTCCTCTAAGGGAAGTCAACACTCTATAGGGAACAAATGGTGAATCTTACTCTAAGGGAAGTCAATACCTCTCAATGTCAAGTTTATTCGGTGCTAAGGTAAGTTCCCTTTATTGAAAAGACTTTATTACATTTATTCATAAAACGTAGGCTTAGAATATTCATTCCTAATATGTTTATAGCATATCTAAGTTTCTATATAGTTTATAGTATTCTTGGGCACACCTTTCAATGTCCCTTTATTAACTATATCATCATTCTTGTGTGTGTGTTGTATTTATATGTGATCAAACTCACATAAGACAGAATGTCACACATGTTCTCATATCAATGCATAAGTCTATATGTGTACCTATATGAGAAATCCTTTCATATCAACACTCCAAGAAACTATTCACATTCATACTTCATCATATCATATACTTAACATTATAGACATCATCTTAGCATGCATAGTAATAGACACTAGTGAATATGAGAACTACCTTTCATTTAGACACCATGACTTATACTACTTGTAACATGCATGTAAAGTGAATGTGTGTGTACATTAGTCAACATGATCACATAATGGCTATCAACAACACATTGATGCAGCCACCCTCTTAGACCATAATACTATACGAAGCATAAACCACACAATACACAATAGCATAGGAGACAAGTCAACTTCATATTTCACTTAAGACTCCTAACTTGTGCTATTCATGCATTCACATAGGGGTACATAGGTAAGATATTATTAACCATTTTAACTCATCAATGGAAACACCTATGCTTTACCCTAACATTGATATAAACATGCTTATACAATAGCTATGCAACCTAAATCACAACTAGAATAGGAAAGTAGGCATAAGATTCACTTAATTTAATCATCATAACCACACACTCATATAATTATTAATTTTCTTCAAGGCCATGTAAACATAATATAGATTGACAATAAAGTAAACACCACCACCATAAGTGGACCATACCACACAATGCCATACAGGGTTTATCAACTACATTAATATAGAAAAGTAGAGGAGATAATTCATTCTTACCAATTTCTCACCCTTTGATCATCATTGATCAACACAACTTGTTTATAAGAAATTCATAGATATAGGGAATTATCTATATGTACTTTAATCCTAGAATAACCATGTAGAAATCTCTACAAGATCATACTATAACATAATACAAGGTATCTCATATGTATTGGAAAGTATAGTCTTACATCAGCCACTAACATGCTTTACTCTCATTACCATGGATAAAATCCATAATATACCAATACCAATCTAGATCAGCAGTTTAAAGTCATAAAAATCATGTCTAAGTCATGCATCATCAAACCTAGAACTTAGATTTCATCATGTACATAACGTATTCAATCCATAGACTAGAAGAGCCTAGATCAATTCATGTAAGTCTTTATTTAATTTGATAATCAAGAGTTTATACCCACAATTCATCCATAATATCAACTTAAGGCAGTAGCTACAATGATCAACACCCATACGAATTCAACATTAAATCATAAAAGATCAAAGTGAATCATGGAAAACTAGACTAAACATGTTCAAATGTTCATACATTGATCCACATGGATCCTTCATCTTCAATTTAACATTAATTCACGTAAACAACAATATATATAACCACTTCAACGTAATAGAATCACAATTCAATCGATAACAAGTCAATATCACAAAGCCCATGCAAGGACTATATCGATTAAGGGAAGGAACATGGGTTAATCATGAAATTGGATTAAAATCACATTTAAACCAATACATTACCATTTAAAACATTTTTAGAAAGAACCCATGGATAGATTGAATAAGAAGAACTTAATCATATTTTTCACTTTGAAAACTTTGAGATTAACTCTCTAGATGGAAGGATAACTAGAGATGAAGGATAAACATACATTTATCTACAATAAAATCTCTAAAAGTTTGTGAATAAATCATGACAATCCAAGATCCAAGCTGTTCTTGAAGTTCAACAACAATGGAGGTATCAAGGGAGAATACTTTCGGAGGGAAAGTCTAATTTGGTGAATTGTATTGGGAGTGACGTTGATCACGTTTTTGATCCCTTATATACACCCAAAAATAGATAATTAAGTCTACTAGGGTCAGGTTAGGACGTTGGGTGAATTTCCCATTCACCCCTTAAATAAAATAGTCCGCTAGACAGTGTTGCAGGCCACCATCGACTGGACGTTGGTCAATCGAATGGCCATCCTTTTGATTCCATCGATTGGTCCTTGGAATTTTTTTTTGTTGAGACCTGACCAAGCTAAGTTTCCATTGACAAGACCTCACCAACGGGCCGTTGGTCAACCAACTGGCCGTCGTTTGGTCCGTCAATTGATACTATCAAGACAGTGTTTCAACCAACATTGGGTCCTTCTTGTGGGCCCTTTTTTGGGGCCCACTAAAAGACGTACCTAAAATTTTCCAAAGTAAATACAATATAACACGTCCAACCGGCAAGGCCCCATCATGACACATATTGAGCGTCTTAAGGCTATCTTTCGAATGCCTTGGATGTTCTTGGTCATTTGACCTCCAAACTTCTCAAATCTCCATATACCATCATTAAACATCATTATAAATCATTTCAAGAGTTCATAAAATCATAAAATACAATATATAAACACGTATAGACACAGGAGGCACATAAGTGACTAGTCGTCGAACGTTTTGGTCGTCCCTTGACGTTCGACTTCCAAATCACCTCAAGCTTTAAACAATGCCTATAAAACATATTATAATTAATTTTAGGACCTTATAAACTTAATAAAAGCATGTTAAGCTCTACACACCCTAACTCATTTTGGGGTCATATAATGTAAACCTCAATGTAGAAGTATTGAAAAGTTTTTAAATTTTTCCGTATTTTTGACCTATGAATGTAATGATGTAAGATAAGAGGATATTCTTAGTGATAAAAGAGTATGTTAACACCGGTTACGTCTAGGGGGTGCTCCTCGGATGTGACAAACATAGTATCAAAGCATAAGGTTGAATATCCATGAATTGATATCTCTTTCAACCACATCTATGTTGATTCATATTTATAATTGTAAAGAGCACCAAACTTATGTATAGGAATATATATTATGATTGGGAAACTCTCACTTTATTGGAAATCCAATATCGTGCCTCTAGAGTTTTGACTCTACATTGTTTTATCATCTAACCCTTTTAATGTGATTATAGGAAATGAATACTCTAAAGAACGCGACACGAAGACTTGATGAAGAGATTGCCAATACGTGAGCTCCTCTCTGAGGTAATCAAGTTCCTCATCTTAAAAAATATGCTAATGATGACCAAGCACCGTTAATCCTCCCCCTTTGACAGATGGTGACATAAAGGTTTCTCTTTTACAAATGGCACAAGCCATTACTACTGAAGCACAAGCCTCCACTACCCAAGCTCAAGCCATGACAATCCAAGCTAATCAGGAGGTTGTAACTTGAGCAAACCAACATGTTGGAGCCATGGCCTCCCGTTTGAGGGATTTCACTTGGATATATCCCCCTAATTTCTATAGGTCCAAGATTAAAGAAGACCTCCAAGAGTTTATCGATGAAATATACAAGATCCTATATGCTATGGGGTTGACTACAAGTGAGAAGGACGATTTAACAACTTACCAACTCAAGATGTGGCCCAAGCGTGGTACGTCGAACGGAGGGATAATAGGCCTTTGAGAGGTGGACCCTTGACTTGGGAGGAGTTCAAAAAGGCTTTTCTTGATAGATTCTTTCCTTGGGAGAAGTGGGAAGCTAAAGTGATGGAGGTCATGACAATATGAACATTTATTGTCTCATGGTTCATGCTCAGCAAATGGAAGATGCAAGGTCTAAGAGGAAGAGTAGAAACGTCAAGAGGGAAAGATCTTTGGATGGTAGTTTTTTCAAAGGGTAAGATTGTGATTCAAGACAAGCCTAGGTTTAAGAAGAGGGTTTCTAATCAATTTCCTTATAGGTTCCCTAAGGCTAGGTATGATAGGGTGTCTAACCCTAAGCCTTAAGAGGGAAGGAGTACTAGTTCAGTAATCAAGAGGACAACTTGTGGAAGGTGTCACAAGAAGCATTATGGTGATTGTCTTAAGGGAACAAATAATTTTTTTGGTTGTGGTAAACGTGGGCACAAGGTTTGAGATTTCCCAACTGTTAAGGGGAAAGACAAAGAGAGTAGGAAATCAAGTGGTTCTAATGATGCTCCGAAGAAGAATCTCTTTTATGTTCTCCGCTAAAGGGGTGAGAAAGAGACTTCCCCCGATGTGGTGACCAGTATGTTGAAAGTATTCTCTATTGATGTATATGCTTACTTGATCCCGGTTCTACCTTATCATTTATTACTCCTCTAGTAGCTAAAAAGTTTGACATTTTGCCCGATATCTTGAATGAGCCTTTTATAGTGTCTACCCTAGTGGGTGAGTTATTTGCTGCAAAAAGGTGTATATTTATTGCCCTATAATGTTTCCCAATAGATTTACTTATGTTGAACTAGTAGAACTTGATATGTTTGATTTTGATGTCATATTGGGTATGGATTGGTTGTATTCTTGCTTTGCTTCTATAGATTGTAAAACGAGGGTGGTGAATTTTACTTTCCAAATGAGTCTATTTTTAGAGTGGAAGGGGTAAAATTCTATTCCTAGAGGTTGTATCATATCTTGTTTAAAAGCTTGTAAAATGGTCTCTAAAGGGTGTTTATACCACATAGTAGGAGTCCAATATTTTGACTGCAAAATTCCTCCCATTGAGTCGGTCCCCATAGTGACACAATTTCTGGAGGTCTTTCCTAATGATCTTTCCTGTATTCATCCCTAACGAGAAATTGATTTTGGTATCGACTTGTTACCAAATACAAATCCCATTTCAATTCCTCTTTATCGGATGACTCTGACCGAATTAAAAGAGTAGAAGGCTCAACTCAAAGATGTACTCCACAAAGGCTTCATGAGACCTTATATTTCTCCATGGGGTGCTCCGACTTTATTTGTAAAGAAGAAGGATGGGTCTCTTAGAATGTGCATCGATTATCGCCAACTCAATAAATTCACTATTAAGAACAAGTATCCTCTCCCTCGGATTGAGGACTTGTTTGATCAAGTCCAATGGAAAAGATACTTTTCTAAGATAAGCTTGATATCGGGGTATCACTAACTTAGGTTGAGAGGTGGGATATACCAAAAACAACATTTCAGAATAGATATGGTCACTATAAGTTCTTTGCAATGTCCTTTGGTATCACTGATGCCTCGGCGACATTTATAGATCTCATGAATGGGGTGTTTTGAAGTTATATAGATTCATTTGTCATTGTCATCATTGACGACATCTTGGTATATTTAAAAAAATGAGCGTGAATAGATGGACCATTTGAGGGTGGTGTTACAAATGCTTAAGGAGAATCAAGTATTTGCCAAGTATAGCAAATGTGAGTTTTGGTTGAACTCGGTGGTGTTTCGTGATCATATCATCTCAAGTGAGGGAGTTGAGGTTGATCAAAGAAAAACGGAGGAGGTAAAAAAATTGGCCTAGACCATTGACTCCAATTTAAATAAAGAGTTTCTTGGGTATACCGGAG
The DNA here is from genome assembly GCA_027705065.1 of Solanum peruvianum. Taxonomy (NCBI): domain Eukaryota; kingdom Viridiplantae; phylum Streptophyta; class Magnoliopsida; order Solanales; family Solanaceae; genus Solanum; species Solanum peruvianum. Next base: position 18,450,041 of record JAKWJD010001766.1, on the reverse strand, counting down.
TATTGTCGGAGGTTTGTGGATGGTTTTACGTCCATTGCATCTCCATTGACAACTTTGACCCAAAAGGGTTACAAATTTGAGTGCTTGGAGGCATGTGAGAGAAGCTTCAAAATATTGAAAGATAGGCTTATTTTCGCTCTGGTGTTGACTATATTGGAGGGTACAAAGGGCTTTGTTATATATTGTGATGCATCCCAAGTGGGTTTAAGGTGTGTGCTTATGCAACATGTTAAAGTGATAGCCTATGCTTATGCTTATAGGAAACTTAAGGTTCATGAGAGGAACTATATAACTCATGATATTGAGTTTTGCGTCAGTGGTATTTGCCTTGAAAATATAGATGCATTATTTCTATGGTGTTCATGTTGATGTGTATACCGACAATAAGAGTCTCCAATATGTGTTTACTCAAAAGGAATTGGATCTCCGACAAACAAGGTAGTTGAAATTGGCGAAAGATTATGAGATGAGTGTTATCTATCACCCTAGCAAAGCCAATGTGGTTGCGGATGCTCTAAGTCGTATGACCATGGGTACTGTGTCTCATATAGAGGAAGCCAACAAATACCTAGTGAAATATATTCATTGGTTGGATAGATTGGGTGTTAGGTTGGAAGATTCTCCGAATGGTGGTTTTATGGTCCATCATAACTCCAAGTCATCTTCGTTGGTTGAGGTGAATTCCAAACAACACCTTGATCAACCATTGATGCAGTTATCGGTTCTTATAAAGCTTAATGAGTCATTCTCCTTGGGGGGATTGGGTTTTGAGATATTAAGGAAGGTTGTGTGTTCCCAATGTAGATTGTTTGAGGAACCGGATCCTTGAGGAAACTCATGGGTCCCATTATTCCATTCATCCAGGTTTGAAAAATATGTACCTTAACCTTAGGGAAGTGTTTTAGTGGGAAGGTTTGAAAAGGACTTAGAAGAATTTGTTGCTAAGTGTCCAAATTTTCAAACAGTTAAAGCTGAACATCAAAAGCCAGGTGGTTTAGTTCAAGAAATCAAAGTTACTACTTGGAAATGGAAAGACATCAATATGAATTTTGTGGTAGGTTTGCCTTATACACAAAAGCAATATGACTCTATATGGGTGGTTGTGGATAGGTTGACCAAATCCGCTCATTTTATTCTCGTTAAGTCTCCCTATTCGGCAGAGGACTATGCAAGGATATTCATAGATGAGATTGTGTGTCGCCATGGTATTCCGTTATCCATCACATCAGATCGGGGTGCAAAATTTACATCTAGGTTTTAGAGGTCATTCCAAGAAGGTTTGGGTACCAATGGGAAGTTAAGCACCACTTTTTATCCCCAAATGGATGGTCAAAAAGTGCTTACTATTGAAACCCTTGAGGATATGTTAAGGGATTGTATCATGGATTTTTAGGGAAATTGGGATAAGCATTTGCCTTTGGTGGAGTTTGCTTATAATAATAATTTCCATTCATCCATATCCATGGCTCCTTATGAAGCCTTGTATGGTAGGAGGTGTAGGTCTCCTATTGGGTGGTTTAAAGTTTGTGAATCTTCACTTTTTTATAATACTTTGGAGAAGGTTCATATCATAAGGAACCAGTTGCAAACATCCTATAGTCGACAAAAGTCTTATGCCGATCATAGAAGAATGGATTTAGAGTTTGAAGAAGGTGATAAGGTGTACTTGAAAATTTTGCCTATGAAAAGGGTGGTTAGATTTTGCAAGAAAGGGAAGTTGAGTCCTCGTTATGTGGGTCCCTATAAAATCTTGCAAAGGGTTGGTAAGGTTGCCTATGAGTTGAAACTCACTAGTGAATTAGCTTCGGTTCATCTGGTTTTCTAAGTTTTTATGCTTAAGAAGTTTATCGATGATCTCGAGTCTACTCTTCCTATTGAGGGTCTTAGTGTGAAGGATAACCTCTCTTATGAGGAGGTTTCGGTTCAAATCCTTGATAGGCAAGTAAAGAGGTTGAGGAACAAAGAGGTGGCTTGCGTAAAGGTGTAATGGAAGAATCACCTAGTTAAGGGGCAACATGGGAGGCCGAGCGCGACATGAATTACCCTTACCCTCATATATTTGATAAATAAGGTTAGTTATTCTTCTTAATAATGAAAATAATAACTAAGATTAAAGTTTCTTTGATTATTAGTGAAGTTTTTCAAAAATGTGCATTTTTGATGTCATTATAGTCAAATATGCCTATTTAACTTGGAAATTGTCAATTTTTCTCTTTGGATTGTTTTGAGTTATGTTTTGAATTTTGATATGGTGAGTCTTTATGAAATGATATTGATCATGTTGGAAAGTTGAGTTTTTGCATAATTGACTCATATATGGTATGTTGAGCTCATGTTGTTGTGTGACAAGGAAATTCCTCATGATGTGATTTTGATCCTTATAAGTGGTAATTGAAGCTTTTGAATTTCCTTGTGTAAATGATATGATTGATGTTGTAACTCATGTGGTATGCATTCTTGTTGGTTGGGCTGCTAGTCTTTAGTATATTTTTTCATTTCAAAGGATTTTAGTGTCATTCGTGGACGAATATTCTTAAGGGGGGATAATGCAACACTTCAAAAGTCTAAGACGTGTTCCAGAGACTAACATAAGTGTCAAGAGGTTTAGACACTGTTTAAAGGTTTATTTTAATGAATATAAGTCATTAAGAAAGTTTAGAAATCAAAACGTCCAAGAACGCCCACGACGTCAAAAAACTAGTTCAATGAGGTGCTAGTGTGCTTTAACCTTTTTGACTAGCTTTTAGGAGCAGAAAAATGACGAAAATTGGTGGAATAGTGTATAACACGAATTAGAGTTAGTTCATAGTCAAAACCTCTGGGCACAACCCCCCAAGTACCAACCATGGGCCCATGAGGAGGACCCTTGCATTTTGGCGAGAAGCTGCCAAAAGGCAATGTGTACAAACAAGTGCAAACGATAAAGCGTCTGTCAATGGACGGGGCGTCGATGGCCACCGTCGATAAAAACTTAGCCAAATCCATGGAAGGCCTGTTTTGCATAGTCTCTAAACTTAATGATGGTCCAACAGGACGGTTAGTCATTGGTCCGTCGACTGACAAACGGGGCGTGGGTCGGGGTTCTGTCTGTGAGGTCTGTGTTTTGCTGCATGTTTTGATTAAATTCATTTAATTATTTGTCTTATTTATGAGGTTAATTAGGGGTTTGGGGAGATCTAATTAAGTTAGTTAATGACCTATATAAAGACCCTAAGCTAGTTAGACTAACCTAAGCTTCATAATTCACATACCTAAATTCTCTTCCTTCTCTCTTCTTTCTATATCAATTTGAAGAACACCATAGGAGGTCAAATTCAAAGGGTATTCCTTTCACCTTTGAGACCTCTTTGCTCAAAGGGTTCTATCAAATTGATTAAAAAATTTGAGTTTTCTTGTGGGTCTTTTCCAATCTCGAAATTGATCTTGTGAATTACTTATTAATGATTTATTTTGGACATTATGAATATATTAACATGTATTTTAACTTAATTATGCTATCTCTTTATGGATTGGTCTAGTTTGTAGAATATGACCTATTTCCCTTAACACTAGGTTATGTTATTGATATGAATTGTGTAATGTTGGTTAAATTGAATTGGTTATTGGTTCAATTACTATAAGATGATGTTTTTGTATAAATTATGGATAGATTAGGGAAAAATTATATTCCTATGATGATAGTTCTTGAGTAATTGATCTAAATTGTGACCTTAACCAAATCTCTTATCTTAAGCTATGAACTAGTGATGAGTTGTGTTGTAGTGGTTCAATTGGCCTTGTTATCATGATTGATTATTGTTGATTTATGATATTATACACTTATTTAGTTGAGATAAGGGTTGATGGTAAGACCTTGATGATGGATTATGAAGGAGACTTGGTCAGTCTTGTGATCCCTATTCTTTACTTCAATTATGGTAAATTGTGATTAAGTGATGATATTGCATTGAAGTATATCTTGTATTAGGATTGATAGGGTTGGTATGATTTTGAATTTAAATCTCTTTACTATGGTTTGTGAGGTGTTGTCTAAGATGTAAATGATTTAAGGATGGTGATAACTTACCAATGTGCCTTATTATGAAGTGATATGTAAATGTGCTAACCTAAAATATATGAATTGTAATGAATGGAATATACTCATGCAATTATTTTTTGAGTTATGATGATGATGCTTATACAAGGAATACACCCTATGACCTACATTAAGCAATGATGAATTATAAAGACATTTCAAAAGGGACTGTAGCTTAGCACCAAGTGAACTAAAGTGAAGAGTGTCCCTTCACACATAGGGAAGGTAGGATGACTAATGTACTATTGTGTTTGGAGACCATATTTTTTATGTAGCACAAAGAGGAACGAACTATATCTCCTAGTTCTTGAACTATGTTGCCCCCATAGTAATATTAGCTAGTGGATCCACGTAGTTGCTATGTTCTTGTTTTTGTACTACCTTAACAAGTAGATCTCCTTCCTTCGGTGTAGGGTTCCATGACACCAGATTTCACATTAGCTCATGTGGTCTATGTAGGTTAAGGCAAGATGTTCCCAAAAAGTAAAATGAACTAATAGAATGAACTCTGAATAGGATAACCTATGGGGTTTAGCTTAGTCTAGGTAGGGGTATGTAACTCTACGGAAACATTGCACTAGTTAGCCTTGAGGGAAGTCTTAGGAGGATGTTATTATATGTGAATATGCGTATAATGGTAAATGATATGTATATAATGATCTTGCACATTGTTGACACTATATGATAATTAGTTTCACTGATGAATATGTGTTGTTTTTCATTGTTAAAGTATGATGATATGTGTTCTTAATGATATGCTATTTGAAGTTAGATGTTGGTCATGATTCTCGTTGGGTTACTTGATTAAGGTTATGGGGCTTGCGTGGTCATTGCACTTGTTGACTTATAAGGGTTCATGGGTAATTGTCTTACTTTGGTTATGTTATAATGAACTCTTATTCATGCTTGTGGTTATTATAACTTGATGATAGAGTTGTTTCGTATATATGTCCAATTATATGGTATGCATGTTGACTTGACTAGACATGGTATTGTTGGTCTTGTAATGTATATGCTTTATACTTAATGAATATGTCTTATTGATTGGTGTGTTCTTCTTGAATGTTCATAAGACTTTTAAAGGTTAAAAAAGCATGTTTTCATGAAACGTCCCCTTTTTAGCATAATTTCATAATATGTTGTCATATGGTCTCATACTTAATACATATGGTGTACTAACCCCATTTTCTCCCTTTTCCGCAAATATTTTAGGTTCTGATCGTTGAAGGGCTTTGAAACGACATTGAAAAAGACGTGGAATTCACAATCATCCAATTTGGGTCGATCCTCACTTTCCGAGGGCAATGCCACTATCAAGCTTACTAAGTTGTTTTAGTTTTAAGACTCTTATGTTCTTTCCTTTTCATTTGGATACTATACGTTATAAAGCAATATGTGGCTCTATTTCATTGATATATGGGCTAGGCCCAATTTGATATACTCCTTTTTGATGGTTATGGGATGAGACATCCATTTGAGACTATGTGATATTTTATACATCTATGTGCAATACAAGTAAAACACTATTTTATTTTCCCATATGAAGGGTCTATGTATACTCGATATATATATATATTATATATATATATAATATATATATATATATATATATATATATATATATAAATCTCTGTGTGTGTATGTGTGTGTGTGTGTATATAGGTCTATTTAAACCTCAATGTAGAAGTATTGAATTCTGTTTTAAATTATTTCGTATTTTTGACCTATGAATTTAATGATGTAAACTAAGCTGTTAGTCCTACTATTCAAAGAGGACGACGATGCCGGTTATGTCTAGGGGGTGCTCCCCGGATGTGACAAATAACCTTGGGTAGGAGGGTCTCATTTTTATGTGTTTTGAAGTTATCTTGATGCTATATGTGGAATGTGCTTATGCATGTGCTGGTGTTGACCTATAAGTGACTCTTTTACTTGTCTTATGAAATTTTCTTCAAAAAGAGAATGTTTTATATAAATGTCCTTTTAGCATGGTTTTAATTGCATGTCACCATACTTAGTGCATTCTAATGTACTAACTCCATATATTTTGTCTATCTTTAAAGGTGTAGATGGAATTTGAGAGGAGTCATTGAAATGAAGCGTGGACATTAGTATTCATTCAAGAAAAGTTGAGGTATGTCCTTAATTTATTCGAGGACATAACTATGTTTAGTTTAGTTTGTTAAAGACATTGTAATAGATTTAGATATTTCTATTTCTTGATGTATGGGCCGTGACACAAGATATTCGTGTGTTTAATATGACGACTTTGAGACTTAGTCCTTCCTACAATTTTTTATATAGGAGATTTCAAAGTATTATTTGATTGTGTTAGAAGTTTTAATTCTGCACTACTTTTCATACATTTATGCAATGAACGATGTCAAAGGGCTTGTACAAGATCTCCGAGAGGTTAGGTACGTTGTGCCACAATTTTAGAATACTATTTATTCTAGGGTATACTCTCGGGTCATGACATATGTAGCATCATAAGAGTGTAATATACTAATAACTTACAACATCAAGAGGAGAGTTAAAAAAAGATCTGAAACATGCCCATCTTTGGTAGATTTTGTTTTTGATCTCAACCATCTCAATATCCTTGGAGATGAGATCTGTTCTTATGCAATTACTTGATGGGTGAAATGAGGAATGACTTCAAATGACTAAGCCTATAAAAAGGTAAAACTTGTCACAAATCAAATGTTGAATTATTCAATATAAATGTAAAAATATTAAGAACATTAAGCTTTACCATGAGAGTCCATGGAAAGCCAAACAAGTTACTGGTCTTTTCTCCTAAAGGTTTCAACAAGTATTTGAGAGTTAATTCAAAGATCTCATGACCCCAGGGATAATTGTTGGAAGCCTCAATTTCATGGTAGAAGTTCACCCATTTAAGCATATTGTTTTTTTTAAGATCTTTCACCAAAAGTATATTATGCGTAGACCAAAACAAGTACAATGACTCCTTGTGATTCCTTGGTGTATCCTTGTGTTCCAACAAATATATTAAGTCAAAACTATTGATGCTTTTGCCAACAAGAGACATCAAGTCCTGCTCCTCAGTTGACAGTGACTGTTGTCTTGCTTCTTCTTTTACTCCTTTATTTCTTTTCCGTGTTTCTTTTTTGTCAATGTATTCAGGGACGAGATGAAGAGGAGGATGACATTTTTACCCTGTAACTATGTCAAACTCTCTTCTGCCATAGAATATTGGCATGCATCAAAATGACCGAAAAACTATTTATAAAAAAACATCCAAATGATTTCTCTCGAGGATAGCCATGAAGTTGTTGAATGTTTTTCCCATGACCTTCTAATAATTCTATCACCATTAGCATTAGGCTGCAGATGCACAGGGAAAGTGTCTGCAGTGATAATTTTAATGCTATCATCATCCTCAACTTAATTTATTTGTTTTTCTTTTTCATGCACAACTACTTTTTTATTTTCCTCTGTCTTCCTCAACTACTATATTTTTTCCTTGTTCTTCCTCAACATTTGTTTGTTTTCCCTCTTCGTCCTCAACTACTTCTCTGCTTTCTTCTTTATCTTCCTCCTCAACTTTTTCTGCTCTTTCTCCATCATCAGCAACTTCATTTGTTTCTTTTTATCTTTCTTCATATTATTTTTGTGAAAATTTTGCTTTTACTTGAGAAGAAGAAACTGTTTCAGATGCAACTTCTTCTAAAAGAGTGGTATTTTCATTATTCTTCCTAGGAACTTTAGTCCTAGCCTTCTTCAGGATCTTTGTTGTGTCTGTTGTATCAATTTTTATTTTGACAAGAGCCATTATATTTGTCTCTACAACCACAAAAAATAAATATATGAATGTCAAACATAACCTACAAATGAAATTTAGCTTTTTGAAATACAAAACAAAATATACAACAACACAAACAACAAATACAATTATATTCCACATACGAACCAAAAAACAAACCACAAAACCCTCCCTAAACCATATCCAACGAACTACAAATGAAGCTTTTTTTTTTGAAATCAGAAAACATTTCAAAAAAAGAAAAACTACCCAACCAAAAAGGGATAAAAACACTAAAAACAGGCAAACAAGTAAGCATTTGAAACCCTACTTAAATATAATTGAGAAGATATCAATGATAAACTAGAAATTATGTGGACAATGATACCTTGTTGTAGAAGAGGATCACAATAGATTTCTACTGACAATGATATGTGAAGGAAGGAATAATGGAACGAGAGTAGAAGAAAAAAGGAAACAAAAAAAAAAGAAAACTAATATTAGTAAAAAGAAATAAAATTTGGAATATGAAACGACTTTTATAAAAGAGAGGAGAGAGGAGAGAGGAGAGAGGAGAGGAAACTTAAATGACAATTGTATTAAACCCGTTTATTTTTTTAAAAAATTTTTATAATTCAAAGTGTAACATATGCCGCCACATATATACATTCTGTTGTGGCACATACCACCTTTCTGTGATATATGTTGTATAGTATAATGTTGCCACATATATCCATTCTGTGACATATCTTACCACATATCTCTTTTTTTGTGAAATATGTTGCCACATGTATCCTTTCTGTTGGTACACATGTAGATAATTATGTGATGTATTTTACAACAGAAGTTATATATGTAGCTACAGACACCACATTTCTTCCTTCTCATCATAATTGAAATTTGGTCTAACAAAATCAAAATAATCATAAAAAGCAAATCATTTATATTAATATTATCAGAAAAATTTAACACTTACCCAGTTTTTTATACAACTTATCAACAAAAAGATAATTTACAATGATATACATAACGAGTTTTCTAATCAATGGGGTAAAGCACACCATTTCATCAATCTTTGCTTTTTTAGATCTAGGCCTCTGTGGGTCTTCCTTGTTACAAACATATCCATTCTGAGACTTTTTAAATTCCATAATTTAATAGGAGTGAAGCATATCTCATTCGAAGAGTGTCAAAACTAAGTCCACAAGATGGTACTTTTAGTCCATCACTCAAAAACTCAGTGTATGCAGCAATAAAAGTCCACAATCTTTGCATGGTATATCATAAATTAGAAAATATAATAACGTCACATTTTGATAGTTATAAGACAAAAAAATAATGTGATACTTACAAACTACTTCTTTCTTCTTGGGCGATACCAGTAATAATGTCTGACTTCTAATGAGTGAGATTTGTTCTCGCCTTGAAAAAATTCAAGAACTGACCAGTTGTTTCGCTCTTTTTGTTCAAAAAATTCGCTTAACTCAATGTAGTTTAGAAATATTGTAGAAAACTTTTGAAACTCGGAGGACAATTTTCTGTTAAACCTAGATGAGGACATCAAATCATATACTTTTTGCACCGTTTCTTCAATGCAACGACTGCCAAGACCCAATGGAAGTCCCCATTACTATTTATAGGGACATAAACATCATCTGTGAAGTGCCAAGGCACTTCACAAGCTATACAAAACCCTTTCATAGTGCCAACAATTTATCTTTCTCATATCAGGAACAACACTAGCATTGTGAATGTATGTTTTGGAAAGTAACTAGTAGCGGTATATCAATATTTTGAATGAATCTATTGGTTAAACTTCTTATGAAAATAGTAAAAAAGGACATCCACATACTACACAAATACATCAAACAAGTGTATCTCTTTATCAATTTATTTGTATATATTCATGTATTAATCAAAATATAAAAGCGGGCATGGATTTTCCTCACCAGTCCATCACTTATTGAGTTGAGACGTTACATAGAACCAATCCTTATTCTTTGAAAATGTAACTACAAAATTAAATTGGTGAAAATCAAGTTTCGAGCAACTGGCTAAATAATGATCGTCCTTGTCTCTTGTACAATTGTGTTATCATTTTAAATAATTATTAAGTGGACAACAAGAAAAAATACTAATAATAGTTGAACGACCTTACTTTTTGGCATGATGCTTGTAAAGAACCTCACTTATCCATTGCGAGAATGGTGAAATTATTTTAGTTGGACCCTCGCCGTCAATGTTAAAACCTTCAAATGGATATTTTTTCTTCACATAAAAATTGACGACTTCAATTTTCTTCTCTTTCTTTTTCCCTTTCGCTTTTTCTTTATCTTTCTCCTTCTCCTCCTTTTATTTCTGCTTCTCCTTCTTCTTATCCTTATCCTTTTGCTTCAACTCCTTCTCCTTCTCCTCATTTTCCTTCTTCTCCTTCTCCTCCTTTGACTTCTTCTCATTCTCAATCTTCTCACTAATTATAGAATGTATTTGGGAAATAGATTTTTTCAACTTCCTACACTTTAAAGGTTGTGAAATCTTCTTGGGTATTTGGAATCAATATTATGAGACATTTCCTTAAAAATATCAGTGAACTTTTTAATACGACTAATAAAATGATAATGTTGTTGCTCACATTCTTCGCATAGACAAAAAGATCATTTGATGTTATAATAGGAAGCAAGACCAATAAAAGATTGAGTTGTTGTCATGTATGAAGCTTCTTGTATCGCTTCATCTACAAGGTAAATAAAAAATGATTGAGAGTTTACAATTCATTATAAAATAATAATATGTTGCCACAAATTAGCATTAAGTTACCACATATGTATCTACTGTTGCCACACATGAAATTTCTATTACCACATATAAATCTTATGTTACCACAGATGAATTATATGTTGACACAAATGTACCTATTGTTGCCATAAATGAATTTTTTGTTGCCACATGTATCCTAAGTTTCTATAGATGAATCTTATGTTGCCACAAATGATTATTTTGTTACCCTAAAGCATAAGTGAGATGTTACAACATACACTTTTTTTCTTCAACATGCGCTCTTCGAAATCCTCTCTTATACCCAATCAAAGTTATATCAACTGCATCTAGAATTGAAACTTCTATTGAAGACCACTTCATTTTTATAGGGATAATTAAAAGAAATATGTCAATTAAGTTCGTTTAGGTGTCTAGCGACACATTGGCCAAAAGATGGTCAATTTTTTTTTTAAAAAATGTAATTAAGTAAATTTGAGACCCAATTAACATTTTCAAAACTTTCTAATCTTTTATAAAATACAAAAAAACAATTTAATAATTCAATCAGAACCATTTTTAAATAATTATTTCGTATCTCTTCTCCGAACGTTCTTTCTTTTGTTCTTCTTCTTTCTTAGAAATAAGATTATCTCCATTATCTTCCTCTCTGACTATCTTCATTATATTTATCCTCATCTCGCTCGTGACTCTGTCCTCGTTCTGAATTGAAATTGCGTTAAGACTTAAAATGAGTAAGTTATTTTTTTTGAAAGATTTTACAATTTTCGAATAATAGTAAGTTTTTCTCTTTGATTATGAATAGTAAATGATTCAATAGATGTGAAAATTAAATAATGATGTAATGAAATCTAGTATTTATTATTTTTAAATCAAAATCAACAAACACAAAATCTTAATTTTGAGGAAATGTATATGTATTGTTAACATTCTGTGAAAAGTCTTTTTTTGTTATTTTTGTTGTTCTTTTTGTGACCATCAGTTGTCCAATATATATTTCATTTGTTGAAAGATGAATCATAGGTTGCCACACTTTAGTAATATGTTAGTCCAACAGAGTTGTCATATGTTGGAACATCTCACCTATGCGTTAGGGCAACAAAATGGTGATTTGTGGAAACATAAGATTCATCTGTGACAATAAAAAATCATTTGTGGCAACTGTAGGTACATATGTGGCAACATAATATCCATATGTGTCTACATAAGTATAAATTGCTGCACATTATTATTATATAATCAATTGTAAATTGTCAATCTTTTTTTTATTTACCTTATAGATGAATTGATACAAAAACTTCATCCATGATAACAACTCAATCTTTTATTGGTGTTGCTTACTCTTCTAACATCAAAGCCTCTATTTATCTATGCGAAGAATGTGAGCAACAAAATGATTATTTTATTAGTAGTGTTAAAGAACTCACTGATACTTTTAAGCAAATGAATTATGATATTGATGTCCATACATTCAAGAAGATTTCACAACTTTTGAAGTGTAGGAGGTTGAATTTCTATTTCTCTATCACTATATATGATTAATGAAAGAAAAAAAAATCAATGACAACTACTTCTGTATCACACTCCAATACAAATGGCAAGGAGAAGGAGAAAGAGAAGGAGTAGGAGGAGGAGAAGGAGGAGGAGGAGAAGGAGAAGGAGAAGGAGAAAGTGAAAAATAAAGCAAAAGAGAAAGAGAATAAAATCGTTGGCACTATCAATGAGCTTAGTATGCCTTGTGGAATTCCTTGGCACCTCATCAAGGACTAACAGAAATTGTGCTCCGAGAATTCAAAATACATTGTTGCCAAAGTACCTTGAATTTTTTTAATCAAAAAGATCGAATGAACTGGTCAGTTCATAAATCTTACCAAGGAAATAACAAATATCACTCATGACCTAGTCTAGAGCCTCACATAAAGAACTAAGACTTTAAACATTGTTTATAATTCTAAAATAATGTATTGAAATTATTTAGGAAGTGTTACAGTCAAAACGTTAAGAAACGACCATGATGTCCGATGAATATTGAAATGTGTGCTATTGTGCCTTGGAATGTTTCATGGGGTTTTAAGAGTCAAAACTTAACGAGAATTGGTAAAAAAAGTGTAAAAGATGTATTAGAGTGTATTTAGGGTCAAAATGGCTGGGTACGACTCTCCAAGGACCACACTCCAAAGGACCCTTCCCTTTGACCCAAAACTGTCAAATTGACAGTAGCCAATCGATGAGTCGTCGATGGGTCAAGAGCCCGTCGACGGTGGTCATTGTCCAAAACTTAGAATTCTCAAAAAATAGTTCAAAACATAGTTTCTGTCCAAAACCCTGGACCAGCAAGACGGTCCGTGGTCCAGTTGATAAGGCCGTGGTTGGCATTTCGTGGATTGGGGTTCAACTTAACTGTCCAAATTTTAGTTAAGTGAATCAATTACTTTTTATTTAGGTTATTAGTTAAGGGTTAAGGGTGTTTTAATTAAGTTATATTAGGGACTATATAAGACCTGAATCTCATTAAATTAACCTAACACCCCATATTTCCCAAACACAAATTCTCTCCAACATCTTTCTACTTTCTCTCTCTATTCAAGACCCCATTGAACACCAAGCTTCAAGGTGGACTATAGATTCAAGAAATAATATTTTATCCATCAAAATATAAGGAATAATAAGTTATGGAAGCTCTTAACTCTTGCGATCTTTTTCCCCAAGAGGTTCTTCAAAATTGATTTCAAAAGATGTTAAAAACATGGGTTTCATTCTTAAAACGAAATTGATCTTTCAAATTGATTTGATATTGGTTTATTTTGATTATTATTGATATATATGATTGTTATTGGTTAATTATTGTGTTTCTTAGTCTTGGACCTAGTTTTATGAAAGAATTCATAAATTGAATCCCTTATGCTAACCCTAACTATATATTGGATCTGTAGATGATTGGGGTTGTTGGAAATGGTTATCTTATTGTTTAATTCACTATATTATGATGAATATGAGTGGTTTATTGGATAATTGTGATGAATTGAGGATGAGATTCTTGATGAAGGTCTTAGAGTCTACTTGGTAAGACTTTATGATCTTGAACTTTTTACTTCAGTAATGGTGGATTATATTTTGTGATGATGTGGTGAAATTGAAGTATGTGATAATATAAGGAATAAATGAGGAATATTATGGCATTTTATGATTATGTTGAATGTGATATCATGGTGATGCTATGCTAATGCAAGTTTGAATATGGTTTCTCTTGTATGCCTCAGATGATATGTCCACGATATATTGATCTCACTAATGATGGTTTGTGATGAAAAGAAGTTCTCATACTATGCCTAATGAGCTAAATGACATGCTATATAGGGGGTAGTCTCCTATGACCTATATTAAGCTATGATTGATTAAGAATGCCTTAATGTAATTTCAAAAAGGGACTTTATCTTATCATCGAGTGAACTTGACAATGAGAGGTTTTGACTCCCCATAGAAGGGAGATTCACCAAATATTCTCATGAGATGACGGCTCCAATTTCTAATGGGATGTAGAGTGTTCAAGACATATCTCCTAGTTCCTTAACTATGTTGCTTCCATAGGAATACTAGCTAGTGGATCCACCTAGAAATCTACGTTTATGCTTTGGTCCTACCTTGGCAAGTAGGCTACCTTCTCTCGGTGTAGGGTTTCATGACACCGCATTCCATGTTTAGCTCACATGGTCTATTGTCGATTAAGGCAATTGTTCCTAAAAGAAAAATCAATGAATGAAAGTAATAAAGTAACTAGGGTTACTTAAGGGGTTATACTTAGTGTAAGTAGGGGCATGAGACTCTACCTATACATTGCACTAGTTGGACTTGAAAGATAAGGTCAGATCTTCTAAGCTTGGCCCAAGATATGACTACCCAAGCTCAAACGGTATCCACTCAAGCTCAATTAATGACGACTCAAGTGAATTGGGAGGTTAGACCTTATGTTCAACAAAATGCTAGTACCATGGCTTCCCGCTTAAGGGACTTCACGAGGATGAACCCGTCAAAGGTAAATGAAGACCCCCAAAACTTTCTCGATGTGGTCTACAATATCCTATATGCTATGGGGGTTAATTCAAATGAGAAGGCCGAGCTAGCCTCTTGTCAACTCGAGGAGGTGGCTGAAACTTGGTATACCCAATAAAGAGACAATAGGGCCTTGAGAGCGGGTCTATAACTTGGGAGGTGTTTAGAAGGTTTTTTCTTGATTTGTTCTTTCCTAGGGAGAAAAGGGAGGAAAACGTGGAAGAGTTCATTAACCTTTATTAAGGAGGTTTGAGTGTGCAAGAGTACTCCTTAAAGTTCACTAATTGTAAGTTTATGCTCCTTTATTTGCATCCAATCGTAAGGATGAGATGAGCCATTTCGTGATGGAAATGTCCCATGACCTAGTTGAAGAGTGTCATACGGCGATGCTACATAATAGTATGGATATTTCTTCATTTATGGTTCATGCTCAAATACTTGAGGAGACTAGACTCAAGAGGAAGAATAGGGAGTTTAAGAGGGCCAAGTCATATGAGGGAGGTACTTCCAAGGGTAGGCTTGAAATTCAAGACAAGACTATGTTCAAGAAGAGAGTTTCAAAGAAATTTCCTTCTAATTTTACTAAGGCTAACAAGGATAGGGTGTCTAACCCTACATATCAAAAGGGATGGAGTGGAAATTCACCTAGTGATAAACCTACTTGTGCCAAGTGTGGTAAGAAGCATGCAGGTACATGTTTGGTGGGAATGAAAATTGGTTTGGTTGTGCAAAAGAGGGACATAAGGTTAGGGATTGTCCTAATGTGAGGAGCCAAGAGAAGGCGAGAGGTGAAGCTCAATAAAGCGGTCATAGTTCCGATGCTCCAAAGAGGAACCTCTTTAAAGCCCTCCGCTCTACGGGTGCGCGAGAGGAATGTCCTGATATGGTCACCGGTATGTTACAAGTATTCTTTATTGATTTTTATGCTTTACTTGACTCTTGTGTTAATCTATAATTTGTAACTACTCTATTACCTAAAAAGTTTGATGTTCTACCCGATGTTTTGATTAAATCATTTTTGATTATAGCCCCGATGGATGACTCCGTTGTGGCTACAAGAGTCTTTAGGAGTTATCCTATATCATTGCCCAATAGAGTTACATGGGTAGATTTGGTAGAACTAGATATGGTTGATTTTGATGTCATTTTGAGAACGGATTGGTTGCATGCTTGTTTTGATTGCATTTATTGTCGAACAAGAGTGGTTAAGCTCATTATTTTCTAATGAACCCGTCTTAGAGTAGAAGGGCGGTAACTCAATGTAACATTCCAGAAAATTACATGTCTAATGAAGAGCCTAGTAAGTCCGTAAGAATACATATTGGGGATATATAGGCATTCCAAGGACCAATATTGAGAAATATTTGGCATAGTATAGAAAATTGGCTAAGAGGTGTTAGCCAATTCTATATAATACCCAAATAAGCAAAATATTGGGCATATTGGAAAATATTGTCTTAAAGAGTGTTAGCCAATTTTTCTAAGTATTAATGAGCTTGTTTAAGAAATGTACTTGCAATGAAGACCCTAAGCTAATATAAACGATGAGTAGTCAACCGAATGTACTATGTACTAGGCTCCAAGTGTCAAGCCTAGTAACATAGCACATGACCATTTGAAATGATCATGTAAATTAAGAAGTGCCTAAGGACATAGTGAGAGTACTTGGGACAATAAGTAAATATTCCCAATAGGACATCAAGAATAATTAGTTAGGAATGTACAACCAGACCATGTGCAAGAACATGGGCAAGACAAGAGAGAAATGGCCAAGAGGGGACCACCCTAACCAAATTTGGTTAGGGTAGTTAGGGGGCAGGCGTGCACATGGGTTCACCCATGTGGGGCCTAGCTCTCTAACTAATTCTAGACCCTAACCTACTTCCTAAATAACTAAATAGCCTAGTTAAAATAAATAAATTATCTAGTATGCCCGACAACCTAAGACAGTTGGGTGACACTAACCTAGTAACTAGTTTAAGAGACAACCTAGTACTTAACCTAGGATTGTTTAAAGGGTTGGTTATGGTCCTAACGATTTAGAGATACTTTATTAGTTACCATAGGTTACTTAATTACTTAATTTATAATATTAATTAATTAATTTAAAATGGAAAATACGAAATCACAAGCAATTTTCTGATTTCGGTTAAGACAAGAAAGAGACAACCCAGTACTTACCTAGGATGGTCCAAAGTTGTTAATTGTGGTCCTAGTGACTTAGGGGTGTTTTTTTAATCTACTTAAATCTCTTATTTAATTAATTGATCCATAAAATTAATTAAATTAAGCCTTGGTCAGCCTAGATACTTAGTCATTATTTAAATTGGCTAAGTCAATGGTCCTGCTATGTCTAGTAAACTTATGAGAGGTATTTTAGTACTTAACTAATTAATTTATTAATTAAATTAATTAATATAAAGTTGAAGAATTCAACATCAGTTCCAAAAACCTAGAGACCACGTCCATTCACAAGAGAACCACGACTAAGGCAGTAAACAACAAATCACTAGAACGTAGAACGTTAAATTCTTTCTTGAGCGATTTCAAGGTTTTCGTGCAACAAGGGATCGTCGTAGATTCAACATACATAAGGTATGGGTTTATATCCTGGACTTTTTTATCTAAGAGAACTTTCTTTCGAACGATTCAAAGATCTTGAAAACTAGGGGTTTTCTCGTATTCTCGTTGAACTCCCTTGTCCCTAGTATCCTTTTCGATTTAATGATTAATAGGTTAGAGACCATGTTGTTGGTATGTAGTGATCACTTTTCTTAACATGTATTGTTCTTGAATAATGAATAACGAACAAACCTATTAACTTGTAGTCGTGTAAAGTTAATATTATCATGTAAATTAAGAAGCGATGATATGATAAGTTACGTCCGCGATGTGTTAAGTGATTTATGTATTTTGGCCGAATGTTGACTTGATGTTATTGTGATGTTATGAAGATGATAAGTTCATCAAATATTAATATGATGTAGTCCAAGAGGTTTAAAAACGTTATCAATAAAAGCCATAAACTAAGATTGGCTTAAAAGACATCTATAAAATCACATCTTGAATGAATTGCCTTCTTATGCCAATAAACTGGATAACATTAATTTGTCAAAAAGGATGCATGCAAATGGCTATGAGTTTATGTAAATGATTGAAAGATTTGCTAATGGTTCATACATATTAAATTTAAATATGAAAAGACATAAAAATTGGCTTATGCTAACAAAAATGGTTATGTAGTTTAATATCCAACTTTTTAGACCAAGACCAATCATATGTCAATCTTGTGTAGTTAGAGTAAATAAATGACAACATAAGAACTTCTAAACTAATTTAATGAATCCATATCCAAGAGCATGCCATTCATTGGGACAACTTCCACCATATTCTACAAGAATGATATATGAACTTATGAAACTCATTGAATGAAGTGCTCATCATCCATACTCGATGATATGAAGAAACTACACTAAAGTAAGTATGTAACGTGAGAAATAACATAACTAATGAGGTATAAGTTAAAAAAAATGACCAGAATGAGGTGTTAATGGAAGTGAAATGAGCCTCACTTACATCTAAGCTACTATGTTAAAAATACTCACGAATGAAGGTGTTAGAATGTGTGAGACTAGTCTCATTAACACGAAAGGATGATATTTAAGGACAATTCATATTTCATAAATGTAAAGTAAGGATGGCAAGTCATCAGTAGAATAGGTAAATCTCAATCTAGAAGCAAGCTTTCATAATGTTTGAGTCAACTCTAAAAGATAAACATGATAATAAAAGTGAGCAAAGTACCTATAGACTAGTTATGAGAATGTTCTTGCACGTGTATGTCTCATGAGATGATGCAACCACCGAGGTGGATAAGTATTCTCCTCAAGTCCCTAGTATTCAAACTGTAACTAGCCAACGTAGGAACTAGCCTATGGTTTCCACCTAAGAGAGCTAGGTATGTTTTGATATCACCTTGGCCAGTGAGATAACCTCTTTTCGGTGTATGGTAGACACTGGATTTCATGTCTGGGTCACATGATCTATATCGGTTAATTCTCAAAACAGGTTCTTGGTTCACTATAGCCGTGAGCCACTCCTTTTCGGTGTGGAGTGCAACACTTGAGATGGATTCGCCTTAACTGGGGATCATCCCTTTTCGGTGTGGGGTAGACACTGAATTTCATGAGTAGCTCACATGATCTAGATTCATTTTAATCGGTGAATCACATTTTTTCGGTTTGTGGAAGACACTAGATTTAATGTTAACTCACATGATCTTACTTCTAAATATGTCTTGTGAAAGCAAGAAAGAATGATGATGGAAAGTATGTTCAAAGGTATCTATGAAGAGCTTAAGAATGTCAATTGCCAATATCAATACTTATGAAGTTTCAGCAAATAATGGGCAAGGACAAATAAGATTGGCTTATAATGACTTCTTATATGATGAAAATAAATGGAAGTAGAAACATAATGACAACTAAAAACCTCATAACTTCCCTAACATGAAAGTAATGAAACAGATGGCATAGCCAATAGATATTGGCTTATGAAATGTTAATGGATACAAAGAGTAATGAATGACTCATTGTAAGGTAGTGTAATCATTCCTTAGTCTTCGGATTACTTACTTGATTCATTGTGGGTATGGGACAACAATGAATTATTGCACTTGTAAGTAAAATATAGGATCAAAGGCATCATTGAACTACACAACAAGAAGAAGGAAAATATTGAAAAAAATTTTGTGTAAAAAAAGGGGCTCTCGGGTTTGGAGTGATCAATATTTCAAATCTTCGCTCGAGTTGTTTTAATATTATGTTGATGATACTAGTGTCTTTTTATCATATATAAAATGAGTTGTGTGCTTTGAATGCATTAAAATGCATCATATTCACATCACAATTGATACTAAAGAATTAGGAAAGTCTAGTGAAGTCACTTTCCAGAAATGATATGTTGTTTAGGAAGAGCTTTCCTTGATCATGCATAGCCTTATGTGTATATGTGCATACACCCATACTTAGTACAAGTGGTGTACTAACCCCATACTATTTACTATTTTTAGGTGTAGAGGACAAATTGACGACTCTCGTAGACGTTTGGATTGCAGTGCTTTCTCTAGAACATTTGGTAGGTCCTCTTGATTTCGAGGATGCTACATGAATTACTCCAGTTTCATATATAGACATAGGTAGTGGAGGTTGTACCTAGCGTTTCTTTCATACTTTCATTTCGAAGCTTTGTATTAAGGTCGTGTCTGGCAAACTTATTTATGATATATTCATCTTTTGTTTTGAATGTACTTTTTATAATAGATGGTTGTTCTGTATGTTGAGCTTAGTATATGATGTAAATATATATTAACTATATTAAGTATATGTATAGTTCATACTCATGAATTTTTTTAAATTTTCCGCTAAAATTAATCATATGAATGTGATGAATGCAAGAAGAGGCTTGTTTGCAACCTCTGAGAAGTCAACTAAACCGGTTGCAATTCAGATTCTAGAATGCGGGTCGTGACAAACTAGGTACCAGAGCATGAGGTTAAATTTCCTAGGAACTAAAGATATAAAAAACCACATTATGTAATTTCTAACTTATGGTTGTGAAGCACACCATAATCATGACATAGAGACTATGCGATGATAGAAAATCTTCCCTTCTTCAACTCTTTATCGTGCTATTTAGAGATTTTAAACTTTGTGTCATTCTAAGTATCTAACTTGCTTATTGTGTGAACGCGTAGAATAATACATACAAGAATTAGAATGGCTGAATGATATAAGGCACCACACTTAAAATATGGTCTTCCCAAGAAGTGCCATAATCGAAATGCCTAACATGAATGAAAGACGTTTGGTGAGTATGGATGTTCACATGGAGGAATACGCATGGTAAGTGCTAAAAGCCTACTATGAGTAATTATGAAGAGGATAAGTCTATGTTGGCTTCATACCAACTTAAAGATGTGACAACCCGAAAATGACTATGCTATGTAAGGCCTAAACGTACCTAGACTGCTAGGTTAGACCGGGTTCATACAGTTTGATGTGCGAGGAACCAAAACTCTGAACCCATGCACAAGCCAACTCAACCAACTTGGTGAGTTAGTTGAGCTAGGCAGAGGTTGTCCCAGCCATGTAATGTACCCGAATACTAGGATTCACCCGCATAAGTTTTAACTGGACTTAGAGGGTTAATCCTAGGTTTTAAGGGTTATAAGGGTATAAAGGTAATTTTGGGGAAAGTGGTAGTATAGTAATTACCCTAGGCTGATATTTAATCAATTAAATAAAGTTTTTAATTAGTTAAAATAAGTCGAATCTCGGTGGTAAAACCCGAGATTGGCCTTACCTCCACACTCGGGTTTGAGCCGAGTTGGAGGCATATGGGTGCACAAATTAATTGATTAAAATTAATTAAAGTTAGGAGGGGCATTATAATAACTTAATATATATTTTATAATCTGATTTTACCATTTTAATTGTGTTGATTAAATCAACAACGATCCCCACAAAAGGGGCGCATGACTCCCACTAGGAGTGTGCTTCTTCCCCACTCTTAATTCTTTAATTTACTCCTTAAAACGTTTTCATCCTTATTCCACACTTAAAAAGCAGAATATAAACGTAAAACTCGCTATTCTAAAAGTGTTCTTGGATGCATCCATCAAAAAACCAAAAGGAAGAGTTCGTACGCCTAGGTGTTTTAAGTAAAGAACTTCACTTGCAAACAAGAATCAAAGATCGGAAGAAAGGTTTGTGTGTGAGTTGGGGCATGTTGTTATGGCTGGTTGTCAAGGATGAAAAGGTATGGGTTTTTTTTTATCTCTTGGTATATTTCCCAAGAGTCCCCTAAGGTTCAGTTTAAATCAAATCGAAAAACTAAGGTTGTCCCCGTTGAATGCCCTTGTCATTAGATCCTACGAATGAATTGATACATGCTTTGCTATGACGTCTTGTAGATGATTTTAGGAATGATTGTGATTGTGTGCAGCGTATGTGTTTTGGACTGTTTATGAATTATTAAGTACGTTCGAATATTGAATGTCATATGCGCACCAACATGTTGATTTTCCGTAATTTGTATTGTGATTGTTCAGTAGAAGAAAATGGTAAATCGTGTGATATGAAATGTTGTGTGTTTTACATGAAAACATAAATTATGATGTTAATGAATAATCAGTGAAAGTAAGATCCTTAATGAATTATTTAAAATATGTAAAACTATGAGTTAAACGCTTAGACTAAGTGTAAGAAAGTGAATTAAAATTATATACTAAAGGAAAATGGGTTCGGCTAGTCTCTACTATGAATGAAGGGAAATAGTTGCTGCCATTTGGGTGTGAATCTCGATAAACTTAAGGTCCTAGAACTAAAAGAAGTAGACCTAAATTAAAAGAAAAAAACATAGGGAGAGAGAGGGTATTCGAACCCGGCTCAATGAAAGAAACCTTAAAATAAAAGAAAAAAATAGTGAGAAGGAGGGGGCTCGAACTTGGTCCCTTGCCAAGGGTGAGAGATACATAAATATCACACAAAAAATAAAATAAAAAATAAGGTGCTGCTCAAGGGGTTCGAACATGGGTCCTCTTGGCTGAAATTGTGAGACCCATAAAATAATAAAAGGTGAGGCTATTGGGATTCAATCATATCTATGGGAGTGTAGAATGATGTAGAGTCAAGTCTTAAGCATATTCCGAAAGAAAAAGTTTAAAATGAATTTATAGTTAATATGTAAAGAAAAGAGTGACTACATGATGATAGGCTAGTGAAAGTGAGACAAGATGCATCTACGCCTAAAAAGCAAATGTCACTAAATGCGATTTCTAAGAGAGCATATCTATGCTTACTAATGAACAATTAATGAAATGTGAGTAAAGATGAAATGAATGTTAAAAAAGAACAGGATGTCACCACAATGTGAGGCTAGTGCAACTGAGACAAAATGTACCTACGCCAATATAAGGTCACCAAAAGTACTCACCTAAGAGAGTGTTGAATATTAAGAGACAAGTCTCAATCACACTCTATATGTAAGTGTAACGACAATTCACAGTTAATAAGTAAAGAAGAGATGATAAATCATCTAGTGAGCTATGACTACCTCAATATAGAAGCAAGCTTCGATGATGTATGAGTGGAATGTAAATAGGAACTTTTAACTAAGAACCAATAGGCTAGCTATGAGTGGTGATGACTTCTTTTGGGAAGGGCGGAGGTTCACGTAATTCTCATGAGATGAGACTGTCCACCAAGGTGGGTATGGGTCTTCCTAGTCTTTGAAATATGCTTCAAACATAAGGAACTATCTAGTGGTTTTCCACCTAAGCGAGCTAGGGATGTTTTGGTTTTACCTTGTCCAGTAACTCCCACTCTCTTCGGTATGGGGAAAAAACCGGATTTCATGATGCTCACATTATCTATGTCTGTTAAAGTTGAAATTCCTCAAAGTATGAAAGATAATAAAATGAATGATACTAAAGATGTATGTGGAACAGCTCAGGCTCAAGCCGTCACGACTCAAGCTGCGAGAGATGGTGCTTCCAGAGAGAACCCTCATGCTAGAACCATGGCTAGCAGGCTGAGGGACTTTACTAGGATGAATCCCCCAAATTACTATGGATACAAGACCCATGAGGATCCCCAGGATTCGTGGATGTGGTCTAAAAGATTATTTTTACATTGGAGTAGATAAGGAGGCAAAGGCTGAGTTGACTGCATATCAACTCAAGGATGTGGCACAGATTTGGTACCGGATATGTGTTGATAGCCAAGCACGAGGAGATGTTCCCATCACTTTGGATGTTTTCAAGACTGCCTTTCTGGAAAGATCCCAGAGAGAAATGAGAAGCTAAGGTTGAAGAGTTAATCAACTTGAGACAGGGAGGTATGTCACTCAAGGAGTATTCCTTGAGATTCTATAAACTCTTAAGGTATGCTTCTTCTCTGGTGGAAAATAATAGGGATGAAATGAGTAGGTTAGTTACTGCCGTGTCGGAGGATCTAGTGGAAGATTAGCCGGCAGCCATGTTGCATGATAACATGGATCTGGGCGGGTTGATGGTGCATGCCCAGCAAGTGAAAGAAAGCAAGAAGAGGAGGCACACTAGGGAAGGGAACAGGTCAAGGCAAGATGAGAAGAATTTTTCATGGAAGAGTAGTACTGAAATCAACGATAAGCCCAGGTTTAAGAAGGGACTCTCCCACCAAGGGGAGTTAAGTTCATCCAAGGGTCGGTATGATAGGGATTCCGAGCCTAGAGTTAAGAGAAACAATGAAGTAGATATACCCAAGGAGAGGCCACCTTGTAGGAAGTGTGGAAAACTGAATGGAGGAGAGAATGTCAAACTAGGTCACATGATGAAGGATTTTCCTAATAGCAGAGGTCAATAATAAGGGAAAGAAAAAGTTTAGCCTAATATTCCAAGTGAAGAGTCTCCAAGGAGGCAACGATTCTTCACACTCAAGTCTAGGGGTGCAGCGGAAGGCACTTCTTGTGAAGTCTCGGATGCGTAGCCTTAATTAATCTTTCATGTGTTTAACTGTATATGGTTTTTATGCACTAGTATGAGGTTAATATGTTTTGAGTCATCGTTTTGGTTGCTGGTTTGTGTGACTTATATATTTACTTGTGTTGTATGGTTTGATGAGACTAGTTAAGGAAAGAGTTCCTTAGTATATTAATGTGTGCACCACCATTGCTAATAGGTGAATCATATACTTACCAATCAAAGAAATTGAATTGCTTATGTATGCATATGTTCTATGGATGACTGGCTTATGCTAGTAAAGAGTAGTGTCATTTGGGGACGAATGTTTCTAGGGGTGGGGGGTGGGGGATAATGTGACAACCCAAAAATGACTATGCTAAGTAAGTCCTAAACGTACCTAGAATGCCTAGGTTAGACCGGGTTCACACGATTTGATGCACGTGGAACCAGACCTCTAAACCCATGCACCAGCAAAGCCAACCAACTTGGTGAGTAAGCTGAGCTAGGTAGAGTTGGTCCCAACCATGTAGTGTACAAGAATACTTGGATTCACCCGGATGAGTTTTAACCGGACATAGAGGGTTAGTCCTAGGTTTTAAGGGTTCTAGGGGTATAAAGGTAATTTTTTGGGGAGAGGGGTAGAATGGTAATTACCCTAGAATGATATTTAATTAATTAAATAAAGTTTTAATTAGTCAAAATAAGTCAAATCTCGTGGTCAAACCTGAGATTGACCTTACCTCCACACTCGGGTTCGAGCCGAGTTGGAGGCATAAGGGTGCACGAATTAATTGATTAAAATTAATTAAAATTAGGAGGGGCATTATAATAACTTAATATATATTTTATAATCTGATTTTACCCTTTTAATTGTGTTGATTAAGTCAACAACAATTCCCAAAAAAGGGGCGCATGACTCCCACTAGGAGTGTGCTTCTTGGACACTCTTAATTTTTTAATTTACTCCTAAAAACGTTTTCAGCCTTATCCCACACTTTGAAAATAGAATATAAACGTTGACCTCGCTATTCTAAAAATTTTCTTGGCTGCATCCATCAAAAAAACAAAAGGAAGAGTTTCTACGCCTAAGTGTTTTAAGTAAAGAACTTCACTTGCTAACAAGAATCAATGATCGGAAGAAATGTTTGTGTGTGGGCTGGGGCGTGTGGTTGTGTCTGGTTTTCAAGGCAGAAAATGTATGGTTTTTCTTCTCTCTTGGTCCCTTTTCCAAGAGTCCCCTAAGGCCCAGTTTAAATCCAATCGAAAAACTAATGTTGTCCCCGTTGCATGCCCCTGTCTTCAGATCCTATGGTCGAATTGATACATGCATTGGTATGACTTCTGGTAGATGTTTTTAGGTAAGATTGTGATTTTGTGCAATGTATGTGTTTTGGAATCTTTATGAATTGTTAAGTACGTTCAAATATTGAATGTCATATGTGCACCAACATGCTGATTTTCAGTAATTTGTATTGTGACGGTTCACTTGAAGAAAATGGTAAATCATGTGATATGAAATGTTGTGTGTTTAACATGAAAAAGTAAATTGTGATGTTCATGAATAATCAATGAAAGTAAGATCCTTAATGAATTATTTAAAATATGTAAAACTATGAATTAAACGCTTAGACTAAGTGTAAGAAAGTGAATTAAAATTATATACTAATGGAACATGAGTTCTGCTAGTTTCTAGTATAGATGAAGGGAAATAGTTTCTGCCATTTGAGTGTGAATCTCGATGAACTTAAGGTCCTAGCACTAAAAGAAGCACCCTTAAATTAAAAGAAAATAACATAGGGAGAGAGAGAGAGGGGATTCGAACCCGGCTCATTGAAACAAGCCTTAAAATAAAAGAAAAAGAAAAAGTGAGAAGGAGGGGGGTCGAACTTGGATCCTTTGCCAAGGGTGTGAGATACGTAAATCTCACACCAAAATAAAAAAAATAAAAAAATAAGGTGCTGCCCAAGGGGTTCGAACATGGATCCTCTTGGCTTAATTTGTGAGACACATAAAATAATAAATAGGTGAGGCCATTGGGATTAGATCCCAGATCCTCTAGGACGAATTTATGGAGACACATAGCACTTTAAATAATTATAAAAATAAAGTTCTGCCCAAGAGATTCGAACATGGGTCCTCTTTGCTTCAATTGTCAGACTATAATTAAATAAAATTAAACCTCTATGGACTGAATTTGGGTCCATTGGTTGAATGTGTAAAATGCATAAGTCTTACCATATACTTCCATTATCATGAAACACTAAGGCAAATATGAGTAACCCAAAATAGGTATTACCATGAGTAAATAATAATATTAAGAAATGAACATTCACGTTATGGGGTGAGTAATTATATTATACTATGATGCTAATGAAAATAGCGACAACATGATAAGAGGATAAGATGAATTGTGAGACAAGTCTCAACCAAAACTAAATAAATGTAACCAAACGTGATCACCTATAGGAGTGTAGAATGATGTAAAGTCAAGTCTTAAGCATATTCCGAAAGAAAGTTAAGAATGAATTCATAGTTAATATGTAAAGAAAAGAGTGACTACAAAATGATAGGCTAGTGAATGTGAGACAAGATACATCTACGCCTAAAAAACAAATGTCACTAAATGCGATTTCTAAGAGAGCATATCTATGTTAACCGATGAACAAATAATGAAAGGTGAGTAAAGATGAAATGAAACAATGGTAAGAAAGAACAGGGTGGCACAACAATGTGAGGCTAGTGCAAGTGAGAAAAAATGTACCTACGCTAATATAAGGTCACCAAAAGTACTCAGCTAAGAGAGTGTTGAATATTAAGAGACAGGTATCAATCACACTATATATGTAAGTGTAAGGACAATTCACACTTAATAAGTAAAGAAGAGATGATAAATCATCTAATGAGCTATGAATACCTCATACTAGAAGCAAGCTTTGAATATGTATGAGTGGAATGTAAGTAGGAACTTTAAAGTAAGCACAAATTGGCTAGCTATGAGTGGTGATGACTTCTTTCGGGAAGGGAGGAGTTTCACGTAATTCTCATGAGATGAGACTGTCCACCAAGGTGGGTATGGGTCTCCCTAAATCTCCTAGTCTTTGAACTATGCTGCCAACATAGGGAACTAGAGCTAGGGATGTTTTGTTTTCACCTTGGCCAGTGAATCCACCTCTTTTCTGTGTGGGGAAGGCACCAGATTTCATGATGCTCAAATGATATATGTCGGTTAAAGTTGAAGTTCCTCAAAGTATGAAATATAATGAAATGAATGATACTAAATATGCATGTGCAAGACAATCAGGAGGTGAAATCAAATTCAGGTAATGACATTAGGTCATACTTAGTCATTGCACTTCATAATCCCGATGAGAGTCTAAAATTTCATCCTAGGTATAGCTGCTATTTATATCAGCCTATGAATCAATGAAATGAATAATGTGATGTACGTAAGAATGAAAGAAGCAAACTCTGTGTTTGCAAAAGAAGGCTCCCAAGTTGAGGTCCCTTATGTTGAGCCCTCATTTGGGAAGTCTTAATGTTAAATCCGTGATTCCAAGGTATCATGGTATATAAACGAATGATATGTGATATATGTATGTGCCATATGAAATATGTTATGTGCTGGGTGCAATATGAAAAGAATGATGATGCATGTTACTCTCATAGCATGACTTTCCTAATCATATTTTGCTAGTCCAACTGACTTGGCTTTCCATAATTCATATCATTGGGAGAGAGATATTATTAATCATGCATGTCCTTGGTGTGTACTTGAATACACCCATACTTTACACAAGTGTGTACTTATCCCATACAATATTAATATTTAAGGTGCAGCCTCAGGTGGACATTGAGGGTATTATTGTAGTTGTTCATAGTAAGAGATTTCATCCGTATTTGGTAGGTCCTGATGTATTTGAGGATGCCTTTCTTTGTAGTAGGTTTGAACTAGTGGGGTAGGTTCCACTAGTGTTTCTTTCCTATTTTATTTAGACGCTTGTAATGATGCCGTTTTGTCAAAAATTACTTATGACATGAGATTCCATTTCTTTAAAGTTGAATGATCTTTTAGATGGTTGATGTATGAGAAATGAACTTCCTTAAAGATATATTTTTATATGAAGTTAATATATAATTTAACTCTAAAAACAAGTTTCAAATTTTCCACTAAAATTAACTGTATGAATGTGATGAATGCAAGAAGAGGCTTGTCTGCGACCTTTGAGAGGTGAATGATGCCAGTTGCGAATCGAATTCCAGAATCCGGGTCGTGACAAAGGATATGGATAAGGTATTGATTTGTCTTATGAATGCTATTCTAATATAGACTATAGAAACAGGGTAGTAAGGTTTCAGTTGCCAAATGAGTTAGATTTGAGATGGAAGGGGTGTAGTTCAAGTTCAATAGGGAAAATTGTTTCACATTTAAACTCCAATAAGATGATATCTAAGGGGTATTTATTCCACATAGTTAGAGTCAATGACTTAAAAATAAGAAGTCCCTTCCATAGACTCTGTGTCAATAGTGAATGAATTCCTGAATGTCTTCCAGAGGATTTACCAGGAGTCCCTCCTGAATGTGAGAATGAATTTGGTGTTGACATATATCCCAACACCAAACCAATTTCTATACCTCCATATATAATGGAACCAGCCCAACTCAAAGAGTTGAAGTTGCAGTTAAAAGATCTACTTGATAAGGACTTCATCCAGCCGAGCGTATTCCCATGGGGTGCTTCAGTTTTGTTCGTATAGAAAAATGATGGAACCCTTAGAATGTACATCAATTATCGGCAACTCAACAAAGTCACTATAAAGAACTCAAGGACCGACTCAATTCGGCCCTGATCCTAACTTTGCCGAGAAGTGGTGAGGGGTACATGGTGTATTGTGATACTTCCCGAGAAGGTTTGTGATGTGTTCTTATGAAAGAAGGTAAGGTTATTGCATACACTTCAAGATAATTGAAAATCAACGAAAAGAACTACCCTACTCACGATCTTGAACAAGCCGCGGTTGTCTTTGCATTGAATCTTGGAGACATTATTTATATGGTGTACATGCTGATGTATACTGACCATAAAAGTGTTCAGTATGTGTCACGCAGAGAGAATTGAACCTTCGTCCGAAGAGATGTCTAGAACTTCTCAAAGATTATGATATGAGTGTGTACTATCACCCAGGTAAGGCCAATGTAGTGACTGATACGTTGAGTAGATTCAGCATGGGAAGCATGTCTCGTATTGATGATGAGAAGAAGGAGCTGGTTAAAGAGGTACACCAATTGGAAAGATTGGGTGTACAGTTGACAGATGCACCAAGTGGGGATGTTTCGGTTCACTCATGTTCTAAATCCTCATTTGTTGTAGATGTTAAAGCCAATCAGCATGTACACCCAGTACTCATGGAGTTGGAAGACTCACTATTTAGTAAGTTGAATGAATGTTTTTCCCTAGGAGGGGATTGTGTACTCAGATAGCAGAACAGATTATGTGTTCCCAATGTGAACAATTTGAGGTCTAACATTTTGGCAGAAGCTTATGGATTCCAGATATTCCATCCATATAGGTGCCACCAAAATGTACCATGACCTTAAGAAGGTCTACTGGTGGGAAGGCATGAAGAGAGATATCTCGAAGATCGTGGAGTAGTGTCTGATTGCCAATATGTTAAGGTTGAACACCTTAAGCTTGGGGGTCTCACTAAGACGATTGATATTCCAACATGGAAGTGGGAGGCTATTAATATGGATTTTGTGGTTGGTCTGCCAAATACTAGGAAACTACATGATTCTATTTGAGTTATTATTGATAGAATGACCAAGTCCGCTAACTTCATACATGTGAAGTCTATTTACAAGGCTAAAGATTATTCCAAGCTCTATATTGATGGATAGTGAGATGGCATAGGATTCCTCTATCTATCATTTCTGATTGGGGAGCCCAATTTACTTCTCATTTCTGGAGATGTTTCCAAAAGAGCTTGGGTAAAAATGTGAAGCTTAGTACTGCTTTTCATCCGCAGATGGATGGACAAGCAGAGCATACCATTGATACCCTTGAAGACATGTTGAGAGCATGTGTTATTAACTTCAAGGGGAGTTGGCATGATCACTTTCCGCTGATAGAGTTCTCTTAAAATAATAGCTACTACTCCAGTATTGTGATGACACCTTTTGAAGAATTATATGGAAAAAGATGTAGGTCTCCAGTTGGGTTGTTTTGAGCTAGGAGAATCTTTCATCCTTGGCCCTGAATCGTACATGAAGCTGTGGAGAAGGTGAGAGTGATCAGGGATACATTGGCAACTGCTCAAAGTTGTCAAAAATCCTATGCAAACAATAGAATGAGAGCTCTGGAATTTAAGGTGGGTGATCAAGTCTACTTGAAGATATCACCCATGAAAGGCGTAATGCGATTCGGTAAGAAAGTTAAGTTGAGTCCGAGGTATATAGGTCCTTATGAGATCTTGAAGAGAGTAGAAAATGTTGTCTACGAACTGAAGTTACCTCAAGACTTGGCTTCTGTTCATCTAGTGTTTCACGTTCAAATTCTTAAGAAGTGTTTAGGCGATCGGGCATCCATCCTTCCTGTTGAGAGGTTAGGAGTTGATGAGAACCTTTCTTATGAAGAGGTTCTAGTTGAAATATTAGATCCCCATGTGAAGAGGCTGAGGAAGAAGGAGGTTCCCACTGTAAAGGTGTTATGAAGGAACCACCTTGTTGAGAGAGAAACATGAGAGGCCTAGGAGACATGAGATCCCGTTACCGTCACGTGTTTAGTTCTCGAGGTTAGATATATTCTTCCTATGTCAGGTTTTGTTGAAGAAAATTCTATGTTTTAGTGCATTAGTAGATTTTGGTGTTGTAAGTCCCTAATTGTACGTTTTAAGAATTGTACTATATGAGCTAAAATGAAGTCATGTTTACATGTCATGTTTTATTTTTGTGTAGCGTAGACATGATTTTTGTGTTGCATTAGTGGTGATGTGCATTAAGCTAAATTTTATTGAGAAGGAAATTCCTCAATCTTGAATATGAAGCTTAAGGTAATTTTAAATGTTATATATCATTCAAATAAGTGTGAATTAGATATTAACAAAAGATAAAAGTTTTAAGCATGTTAAAGTAAAATTCGAAAAATCACCCTCTTTATTTAAATGATGTGTAGTGTCATTCGGGGACGAATGTTCCTAAGGGGGGGGGGATAATGTAACATTCCAGAAAATTACATGTCTAATGAAGATCCCACTAAGTCTGTAAGAATGTGTATTTGGGATACATAGGCATTCCAATGCCCAATATTGAGAAATATTGGGCATAGTATAGAAAATTGACTAAGGGGTGTTAGCCAATTTCTATATAATATCAATATAAGCAAAATATTGGGCATAATAGAAAATATTGGCTTAAAGGGTGTTAGCCTATTTTTCAAGTATTCATGAGCTTGTTTAAGAAATATACATGCAATAAAGACCCTAAGCTAATAAAAATGATGAGTTCTCAACCCAATGCACTATTTACTAGGCATCCAAGTGTCAAGCCTAGTACCATGGCACATAACCATTTAAAATGATCACGTAAATCAAGCAGTGCCCAAGCCCATAGTTAGGGTCCTTGGGACACTAAGTCAATATTCCCAATAGGACATCAGAATAGTTAATTACGAGTGTACAACAAACCCATGGGCAAGCACATGGTCAAGACAAGACCGAAGCAGCCAAGAGGGGACCACCCTAACCGAATTCGGGTAGGGTAGTTAGGGGGGCAGGCATGCACATGGGTTCACCCAAGTGGGGCCTAGCTATTTAACTTATTCTAGAACCTAACCTACAGCCTAAGTAACTAACTAACATAGGAAAAACAAAAATAAATTATATAGTACACACAATAACCTAATACTTAATTGGGTGACACTAACCTAGTAATTAGTTAAAGAGACAACCTAGTACTCAACCTAGGATTATCAAAAGGACTGGTTATGGTCCTAACGACTGAGGGATACTTTAGTAGTTACCCTAGGTTACTTAATTAATTAATTTAGTAGCTTAATTAATTAATTTAAAAGGTCAAAACCGAAATCACAAGCAATTTTCAGATTTTGGTTAAGACAAGAAAGAGACAACCTAGTTCCTAACATAGGATGGTCCTTAAGTTCCTTATTTAACTAATTAATCTATCAAATTAGTTATAATAAGGCTTGGTCAGCCGAGACACTTAGTCAAAATTGAAATTGGGTAAGTCGTAGATTCAATATACATAAGGTATGGATTTCTTTCCTAGACTTGTTTATCCAATAGAAATTCTTTCGAATGATTCAAAGATCTTTATAACTAGGGGTATTCTCGTCGAACTCCTTTATCTCTAGTATCCTTTTCGATTCAATGATGAATAGGTTAGAGATCATGTTGTTGGTATGTGGTGCTGTCTAATCTTAACACGTATTGTTCTTTAATTATGAATATCGAATGAACCTATTAACTTGTAGTCGTGTAAAGTTAATATTATCATGTAAATTAAGAAATGATGATATGCCAAGTTACGTCCGTGATGTGTTATGTGATTTATGTGTTTCGGCCAAATGTTGACTTGCTGTTATTGTGATGTTATGAAGATGTTAAGTTCATCGCATATTAATATAATGCTGTCCAAGGGGTTTACAAACGTTATCACTAAAAGTCATAAAATAAGATTGGCAAAAGACATCTATGAAATCACTTCTTGAATGAATTTCCTATCTTATACCAACAAATTGGCTAACACTAATTTGTAAAAAAGGATGCATGCAAACGGGTATGAGTTTATGTTAATGATAGAAAGATTGTATTATGGTTAATACATATTAAATTTAAATATGAACACACGTAAAAATTGGCTTATGCAAAAAAAAAGTTATGTAGTTTAATATTCAAGTGTTTAGACCAAGGCCAATCATATGCCAATCTTGTGTAGTTAGAGTAAAGAAATGACAATGTAAGCACTTCTAAACTAATTCAATGAACCCATATCCTGTAGCATGCCATTCATTGGGACAACTCCCAACATGTTCTACAAGAATGATATATGAACTTATGAAACTCATTAAATGAAGTGCTCATCGTCCATAATCGATGATATGAAGGTAGCACACTAAAGTAAGTACGTAACGTGAGCAATAACATAACTAATGAGGTCTAAGTTAAAGAAATGACCAGAATAAGGTGTTAAAGGAAGTGAGACAAGACTCACTTACACCTAAGCTACTATGTAAAAAACACTCACGAATGAAGGTGTTAGAATATGTGAGACTAGTCTCATTAACACCAAAGGATTATATCTAAGGAAAATTCACATTTCATAATGATTGAGTCAAATCTAAAAGATAAAGAAGATAATGGAAGTTTAGCAAAGCACCGGTAGACTAGTATGAGAATGTGCTTGCATGTGTAAGTGTCCTGAGACGAGGCTACCACCGAGGTTGATAACTAGTCTCCTTAAGTCCCTAGTCAATTGAACTATGTTAGCCAACATAGGAACTAGCATGTGGTTTTGACCTAAGAGAGCTAGGTATGTATCGATCTCACCTTGTCCAGTGAGATCACCTCTTTTCGGTGTGGGGTAGACACTGGATTTCATGTTTAGCTCGCATGATCTATGTTGGTCAATTCTCAAAACATGATCTTGGTTCACTATAGTCGTGAGCCACTCTTTTTCAATGTGGAGTGAACACTTGAGATGGGTTCACCTTAGCCGGGAATCACCCCTTTTCGGTGTGGGGCAGACACTGGATTTCATGATTATCTTACATGATCTAGATTCATTTTAATCGGTGAATCACCTCTTTTTGGTGTGGGGAAGACACTGGATTTCATGTTAGCTCGCATGATCTTACTTCTAAATGTCTCTGTGAAAGCAAGAAAGAGTAAAGATGGAACGTATGTCCAAAGGGAGCTATAAAGAAGAGTTTAAGAAAGTCAATTGCCAATATAATTAAGAATGGGAAAGGCCAAATAAGATTGGCTTATAATGACTTCTTATATGATGCCAATAAAGGGAAGTAGAAACATAATGACAACTAAAAAGCTCATAACTTCCCTAACATGAAAGTAATGAAAAAGATGGCATAGACAATAGAGATTGGCTTATGAAATGTTAATGGATACATAGAGTAACGAATGACTCATTACAAGGTAGTGTAATCATTCCTTCGTACTCATATTACTTACTTGATTAATTGTGGTTATTGGACTACAATGAATCATTGCACTTTCACTTGAAAGTAGTATCAAAGGAATTATTGAAATACACAACAAGAAGAAGGAAACACTTATTTATTGTATATTCATCTTTTGTTTCGAATTGAATCTGTATAATAGATGGTTGTTCTTTATGTTGAGCTTAGCATATGATGTAAATATGTATTAACCATATGAAGTCTATGCACACTTCATAATCATTAAAAGTTTTGAATTTTTTACTAATATTAACCATGTGAATGTGATGAATGCAAGAAGAGGCTTGTTAGGGACCTCTAAGAGGTCAACGATGTCGGTTGTGATTCGGATTCCATAATCTAGGTCGTAACACTCAATTCCTAAAGGTCGTATCATTTCTTGTATAAACGCTTGTAAAATGATCTCTAAGCGATGTGTTTACCATATTGTGAGGGTTAAAGATCTTGAGTCTGATATTCCTCCCATAGAGTCGATTCCTGTAGTGAAGGACTTTCCAAAAGTCTTTGTCGATGACTTTCCCATAATTCCTCCTGAGTGGGAAATAGAATTGGTATTGACTACTACTACTAACAAATCCTATTTCCAACCCTCCTTACCGGATGGCTCTTGTGGATTTGAAAGATCTAAAGCTTCAAATAAAGAATTATTGGACAAGGTTTTTATTTAACCTAGTATTTCACCATGGGGAACTCCGGTGTTGTTTGTTTAGAAGAAGGATGTGTCCCTTAGGATGTGTATTGATTATCGTCAATTCAATAAGGTCACAATGAAGAACAAGTATCCTATACCTTGGATTGACAATTTGTTTGATCAACTCAAAGGGGCAAGGTACTTTTCTAATATTGACTTGAAGTCAGGGCATCAGTGTGAGAGGTGAGGATGTAACAAATCGAATTTTTGAACTAGGTATAGTCACTATGAATTCTTAATGAAGTCTTTTTGTCTCAATGATACCCCATCGACCTTTATGGACCTTTTGAATAGAGTGTTCCAGAATTGCATTACCTCCTTCGTGATTGTCTTCATTGATGATATGTTGGTAAATTTGAAAAATGAGGGTGAACATATGGACCATTTGAGGGTGGTATTGCAAGTCCTTAAGAAACACCAAATCTTTTCCAAGTATAATAAGTATGAGTTTTAGTTGAGGTCGGGGGAGTTTCTTGGTCATATTATTTCAAGTGAGGGTATAGAGGTCGATATGAAGAAAAAGCGAAGCGGCTAAGAATTGGCCTAGACCTTTGATTCCAATCGACATTAGAAATTTCTTTGGTTTAGCCAGGTATTATAGGAGGTTTGTGGATGAATTTTCATACATTTCTTATCCTTTGACTACCTTGACCCAAAAGAGTGTTATATTTGAGTGGTCGGGGGCATGTGAAAGAATCTTCCTAATATTCAATGATAGGCTTACCTCTGCTCAGATGTTGACCTTACCTGGGGTTTCAAAGGGTTTCATGGTATATTGTGACGCTTCCCTAGTGGGTTTTGGTTATGCCTGTATGCAACATGGAAAGTTTTGTTGCCTATGCCTCTAGTCAAATCAAGGTGCATGAGAAAAACTATCCAACTCTTGATTTTGAATTAGCGAACGTAGTTTTTGCTTTCAAAATATGGAGGCATTACTTCTATGGCATTCATGTAGATGTGTATACCGACCATAAGAGTCTTCAATATGTTTACACTAACAAGAAGTTAAATCCTTGACAAACAAGATGTTTGGAATTATTAAAAGATTACGACTGAGTGTTTTCTACCACCCCGGTAACAACAATGTGGTTGTAGATGTTCTAAGCCATATGATCATTGGTAGTGTGTCTTATGTAGAAGAAGGTAAGAAAGACCTAGTGAAAGATGTTCATAGGTTTGCTCGATTGGGTGGTTAGTTTGAAGATTCCCCAATTGGTGGTTTTATGATTCATAATAACTCTGAGTCGTTTACGTGGTTGAGGTTAGTCTAAGAAATATATTGATACTTATTGATGGAGTTGAAGAAATCGATACTTAGCAAGTTCAATGAGTCATTCTCCCAAGGGCTGTGTGGTGTGCTTAGGTACTAAGGTATATTGTGTGTACAAGATGTTGAGGATTTGAGGGGAAATATTTTGGAAGAGGCTCATGCTTCTTGATATTTTATTCATCCGGGTTTCACCAAAATGTATCTTGACCTTAGAGGGGTATATTGGTGGGATAGTCTGAAAAGAGCCATAGCGGAGTTTTTTATCCAAGTGTCCGAATTGCCAACAAGTTAAAGTCGAGCGGTTTGACTCAAATAATGGAATTCTCTACTTGGAAGTGGGAATTAAGA
Source organism: Solanum peruvianum (assembly GCA_027705065.1). Taxonomy (NCBI): domain Eukaryota; kingdom Viridiplantae; phylum Streptophyta; class Magnoliopsida; order Solanales; family Solanaceae; genus Solanum; species Solanum peruvianum. Next base: position 18,413,353 of record JAKWJD010001766.1, on the reverse strand, counting down.
AATTAATAGTGACTTTGTTGTTGGGTTGCCTTGAACTCGGAGGAAAAATCATTTAATTTGGGTTCTAGTTGATAGATTGAAAAAAAATTTGCTCACTTTATCCCTGTCAAGTCTACTTATTTGGCAGAGCATTATTCAAGAATATAGACTGATGAGATAGTGATACATGGGATCCCTTTATCCATCATATTACATAGAGGTGCAGAATTCACTTCCTGTGTTTGGAGGTCTTTTAAAAAAAGGTTGGGTACTCAAGTGAAGCTTAGCACCGCTTTTCATCCCCAAATGGATGGTGAAGCGGAGATTATTCAAAACCTCGAATACATGTTAAGAGATTGTGTGATAAATGTAAAGGAAATTGGGACAATGATCTACCACTGATTAAGTTCTCCTATAATGATACCTACCATTCGAGTATTTCCATGACACCTTTTGAAGCATGCTAAGGTTAGTGATGTAGGTCTTCAGTTGCGTGGTTTGAGGTTTGTAAGTCTTCACTCCTTGGTATCAAAATAATATATGAATTTTTTGAGAAGTTTCAGGCATAAGGGATAGGTTGAAAATAGCCTATAGTCGGAAAAAGTCCTATGCCAACAATAGAAGAACATATCTAGAATTCGAAGTAGGTGATTTGGTATATTTGAAGATTTCACTTATGAAAGGGGTGATGATATTCATAATAAAGGGGAAGCTAAGTCCTCGGAATGTGGGTCCTTATTAGTTTTTGCCACAGATCAAAAAAGTTGCATATGAGTATAACTACCTAGTGAACTAGCTTCAGTTCATCCGGTATTTTATGTCTCCATGATAAAGAAGTTTATTGCTGATCCAGTATCCATACTTCCTTTTGAAGGGTTAGGTGTAGATGATAACCTTTCCTATGAAGAGGTTCTGGTGGAAATTCTAGATCGCCAATTAAAGAAGTTGAGGAACAAAGAGGTGGTCTCCGTAAAAGTTCGACGGAGAAGTCACCTAGTTAAGGGAGAAAAATGGGAGGCCGAGGCAGACATGAAGTCCTGTTATCCTCATCTTTTTCCTTAAAATTCTAGCCGAAGTTGAGGTTAGTAATAATCCTTTTAAAAATAATGAATAAATTTGAATTGGATTGCTTTGGTAAAATATGCATATTTATGGTAAAGGTTCATGATAAAATTAGTTTTCGTGTAAAAAATTTCTTGTTCTTAAATTGCACTTAATTTATGTTTTGTGTATAGGTGCTTTGGTGAAGTGATATCGAGCATGTCAATGTCACAATCGGGGAACACCCCCTTGACGTAACGGTGTCTTCGTCCTAGGAGAGGACTAAGACTAACCTCTTCGCATTCGTCATTACATTTATAAAAGTTAAAATGCTGACAAATTTAAAATTTCTTACATATTGATTTATGCATAGAACTCTCGCTTACAAGTCATATATACATATGAAGTTTACTTAGACTCCTCGCATGGGAAGCTTACATATGCTTATCGTTTAGAAAATATACATAGCATATAAGAATTTAGTCTATAATAACGTCTCACATTAAACCATCTAAATTGGAGTACAACATTCGGGCATAGCCCATACTTCATTACAACAAAAGCCACATATAGGCATATACAATAATAGTCTTCAGATCAAAGAGACGAAAACTAAATGTCCTTAGATAATAACAACATCAAGTAGCTAGATAGTCGCATCATCCTCGAATGGTGAGGACCTACCAAACACTTGGGGGATATTGAAGTAGTCTTGCAATTGACCTTCTAACTTCAACGGCCTGAACCTACATTGTTGTGTAAATATAAGAAAATGGGTTAAGTACATCCACCTGTACTAAAGTATGGAAACATATGCACATATAATGTTTGAAATCATGCTTAAAGGGAGATTTGTTCAAAACCATGCCATGTTACTTTTGAAAAACCGTATGCATAACCAAGAGCATATACAAGACAATGATCATATATTCTTTAACACAAGACCATATAGAACACAAGACCAACATCATAAAATAGAGTCAAGTCAACATGTAAAGTAGCATATTAGAACTCATAACCAAAACAACTTCAAGAACATGTTATAACATCAAAACATGTATAAGAGTACATAAAATTACAACATATGAAAGACCCTTACTCATAACCCAATACCAAGCTTAAAAGCGCAATGACCAACTGAAGTCCCATAACCCCACTCAACTAAGTGGCATGACATTTATGCTTGCCCCCAGATCACATAATGCTTTCGCAAAATGTAATGACCCGAGTGTACAAGGAATAGTGAACGCACCTGGATCTTCTTTCTTTTGCACGAGAGATCTTGTAGCAATAGCACTACAATGCTGCAGTCTATCATCATCCTCGAAAGTGACCGATCTTTTATTTGTAACCAGATCTTTCATAAACTTGGCATAACCGGGCATTTGTTCAAGAGCTTCTACCAAAGGTACATTGATAGAAAGCTTCTTCAGCATTGTTATAAAACGTTGATATTTACCATCCTTGGTATTTTTCACTAATATCTGAGGGAAGGGTGGTGGTGGTCTAGGCATGGGAATTACCTTCATAGGGTCTTTTGCATCTTTTCTAGTGCTCTCTTTTGCTTCACCACTACCCTTTATCACCATATCATCATCCTTTCTCACCTTTTCCTCATTAGACGGCATAGGTGGGTCAATGGTTTGCTTACCACCTCGAGTAGTGATTGCCATACAGTGCGCATCATATTTTGGATTTTGGACAGTGTTGCTAGGAAGAGTGGCCGGTTGCCGTACGTTCACTGTCGCAGATAATTGGGCCATTTGCAACTCGATATGCTTAATCGATATTGCATGTGTATCAACTTTTTGTCTAATACATGCTAAATCACACCTTAACTCTTTAATGTGCTCATCACTAGCATCGAACCTCCTCATCATTTTGTGCAACATATCCTCAACTCGCGCCATACTATCTCCACCATCCCTAGGAGTAACTTCACGATTTTTAGGAGGGACACAGGGCCCATTCCTATCATTTCTGTTCCCGTAGTTACCCCTGTTGAAGTTGTTGTCGCGGTTGTAGTTTCCATCTCGGACATAATGACCCTCACGGTTGTAGTTACCATAGATCCGACTTTGGTTCCTTTGACCTTTGCGCAAATTATCATGATGTGAGCCTTGGGTACTCAGTCAGAAACCCCCCGTCTGCTCATTTACTTCATAGGTGTCCTCCCCATAATAACATTCATCATTAGGTGGCGGTGGTTTCGATAAGTAGTTGACTGCACTTTTCTTTTCTGCACCCTTAGTGACATGTTTTAGTACCAACCCAAGCTCAGTTCTCATTTGAGCCATTTCTTCACGAATCTCATCTTTGGCTGGGTTGTGAGTGGACTGCACTGTGAAGGTGTTTCTCCCGGTATCTGACTTCCTAGCACTCCAAGCTTTATTATTCTGGGAGATTTTCTCTAATTTCTCAGCAATCTTAGCATAAGGTCACTCCCCATAACATCCACGTGCTATAGTGTCCAACACTGCTTTATTATTATCATCATGTCCTCGATAGAAGTATTCTTTCAGTGACTCATCATTTATACGGTGATTTGTAACACTTCTCAAGAACGAGGTGAACCTATCCCAAGAACTAGTAACTGACTCTTCTTGTAGTGCCACAAAGTTGTTCACTCTGTCTTTGTGGTTCAGTTTCTTGGAGAATGGATAGTAGCGTGCTAAGAAGACATCCCTTAGTTGGTTCCAAGTGAAAATTGAGTTATAAGGGAGCTCATTGAACCATATAGCAGCCTCTCCCATCAGTGAGAGAGGAAACACTCTAATCCCTATTACATCCAAGTCCAAGTAAGGCCTCCCTACACAACTTTTACACACTGCCCTTACCTTAGCTATATGGGAATCTGGATCCTCAGAAGGTAGCCCTGAAAATAAACCTCTGGCAGTGAGAATTTGCATCAGGCTACTAGTTACAGCAAAAGTATGGCCTGGTGGTAAAGGAGGCAAGACAAGTGGCCCATCAGAGTCTGCTATGTTGTAATAGCCTCTGTAGTATGCTTGGGGCCATGGAGCGGGACTTGGTCCCCTATGTTGGTGTTCACCCAGAGCATCGGGTAACAATTGACCATGAACATTAAACGGAGCTGGGATGTTCTAGTTTGGATCATCATCATGAATTCCCAAGTTTCAATTCATGTTGCGTAGTGTACGCTCTAATTTGTGATCGTAGGGAAACAAGTGTTCTTTCCTCTCCGTGTATTTGGCATACAAAGAGGGTAGTTCTGCACAAATCAAAAACAGTAAAACAAATTAAAATCAAGAAAATATCAACTAAACTATAGTAATAAGTTTAAGTTAATCTAAAAGCTACTTTCACCCGCAGCGGCGCCAAAATTTGATATGCTCAAACTTACTTCTCAAATAAGAAGTAAAGCAGTCGTGTCATGTAAATAACCCAGCTAGTGAGGTTGGGATCGTTCCCATGAGGAAAATAGTTTAGACTTAACTTTAACCTATTGTTACCATTGTTCGGTCAATTATTTCATTGGAAAGAAAAAACAATAAAAGGGGGGTTTTCTATTTCTAAATAAATGAAACTAACTAGCGAAATTGAAAGAGACACTTAACAACTTTGAATGTTGGAGTTTAATCAATTAATCAAAGTAACTAGGATTTACGTGTTCCCACAGGTTCATAAATTGATAATTCTAACTATAACAATTCTTTCCTAGTATCTTGCATGAAAAGTGATAAGTTATGTATTTCTAAATCCTTGGTCCGGCATCTAGAAAATTTTACTCCGCACCTTGGTCCGGCTACGTGTGTTGCTATCCTAACCCTTATCTTTACCTCATATTAAGCATTGTATTCGATATTTGACTAAGTTATTACCTCGTACCAATCAATACTATCCTATTAGATAGTATACACTAAATCTATGTGGATAATTCTTTTCCTATTATCCACCTCCTTGGTCCGGCAAGTAGCATTAAGGCGAGTTCTAACGTTGGCCATCCGTTAAAAAGACTTCTAAGTGAAAGAATTATTAATACATGCAAGACACTGTTCTAGAATTGTTATTTTAGTTAGGTTTTACCGCATTATTTGCCTATGGTTCCCACAACCTTAGTTATGGAGTTTAGTTACCTATAGTCATAATCACAATATTCAAATATATAATATAAGAATTCATGTACTTACTTAAATGAGAAAGAGTAAAATCTGAAAGTTCGCTTGATTAATCAACAAAAATCACCAACAATCAATCCAAAGAATCTCAAAATAATCCACAATCTCACAAAAAGTCTAACCATAATCAAAGGCCTAACCAAATAATCCAGAGTCTAACCTAATAATACAGTGTCTAACCCCAAAAACGAGGTTTTTCGAACTATTTATAGAAAATAAAAACCTAATTAAACAAGGACTCTATTTGCTGGAAATCTGTCAAAACGCGGTTGGGTAGACGGACCTCGCGACGGATCGTCCTGGTCACGACGGACCGTCATGGACTCCATCGTCCCATACTTGTGCAATTTCTTTTGCTGCTCTCTTCATTACCCTCAACGGCAAGTATGACGGATCGTCACAGACACGACGGTCCGTCGAGGGTCTTCGTTTCAAAACACTTTAACTCTTGGAATATTGGTACTGGGACTACTTCTCTGAACTTCATGACGAACCTGCAGGATGGACTGTCATAGACACGACGGACCGTCATGGACTCCGTAACCCCACACTTGGTCAGACTTCCCCATCTTTCTTCAGTAGCTGCACTACGCTTCCACCTATGGACTTTCACAAGCACGACGGATCGTCATAAGCTCCGTAGGTGGTCTCTTCTGTATTTATTTGCTTAAAATCTCCGCATTCATCTTTGGACAGATTTCCTGCAAATATAGAGAAACTTATATAAAAATTAGCACAAAAAGGCTTTTGGACACACTAAAATTAAGGAAAAAGTATTAATAGTACCTAATAGTACCGTGAAACCACGGTATATCAACACCCTCAACTTAAATTCGTTGTTTGTCCTCAAGCGACGCACTATGACTCATTACAAAATCTTTGTACAATAGTATCCATGTTTTATCCTTTGAAATCATTTGGCTATCAATCCCGATTAATCTCATCATATTTATGCATAATATCACTACAGGGCTTGAATTATGTGCGATCAGAGCATGACATAGACTCACCATGCACTAACACCTATCCTCTTCAATTTATCACCGAGGTGCTAACAATTTCGGTATTGCAACTAGTGTCCTCTCTTTAAAACAAAATTCTTATTTTTCACACAATGATTTCAGTTTGAGTATAAGGATTACTTTTAAACACTCGCTCTCAGAACAAATTCACACTCATTAATACCTATTGTCATAAGCTTGCCCTTATTTTCACTGCCTTAAGTTTGCTATACAACCCTTAGGATCACGATAGGACTTTCTTAGATTTCTAACATAGGCTCAGGGTCAGGTAGGGTATATTTAGGTATACTTTACTGACTTTTTGCCCTCCTTCACATATCAGATAAACATACCATTTTCTATCATTTTATCTCGCCCAGTTTCTCATACTCTTTCACCTTGCTATTTTCTCTTCTTTCTTCGTTTGTGTAAGTGACTCTCTTCTTTTCTTGCTTGTATATGTTTCTTTTTCTTTACTTTTCTATCAACTAATTCTTGAGTCACTTTACATTTGTTCTTTCTCTCTCTTTGTTCTTTCTCTATCTTTGTTCTTTCTACCCCACTTTCCAGAGCTTTCCTCATAATAGCCACCCTCAACTCATGGCTTTGCCATGAGCCAAAGTACACAATACCCAAAGTTGGGTCAGGGCCATAACGAAGGTTGTTTACTGCATTAGACACCCTCAACTTATGATTTGGCATAAGCTGAGGTGCACATGTCCAAGGAGGGACCAGGGCCAGCACATTATTCCCAGAGAAGATCTGTTGGGGTGAAAAAGAAAGGTCTAATTTAAGCTCAGATCATTTGGATCAAAGAAGGATAAATTTCATTTGGTTCTCTTTTATTTAGGCTAAAAATGGGTTGTATTGAATAAGGGCCTATGATCCTTTCCTAATTGTCTATTACAGCTTACTTTTAGCAGGACTAACCAGGCAAGTTCTAGCTCAGTACAAATAGTGGATTATTCAAATTCTCCTCACACTCACTTGACATCTAATCACTGTAGCAGATTATCAGACACCTAGTTCGAATTTTAGAGTTAGGGTAATGCAGTGGTGTACCTCTATGTCATGCTTAGAGCCACACACTTATCAATTTCTATGCCTAGCCATGCATCATTTTCCATTTTATCAGGATATCATTTTAGCCTTCATGCTTCCAGCATTAAACTATGTACACAAGATATAGACATGCCGGTTCAACAGAAAATGTAATCAATCTTTTGGGGAAAAGGAACACAGGCAAGAAAACCCCAAAAGAAGATAGTGAATTGGGCTACTCAGGCTTCACCCTAGCACTCACTTTCCATTTATCCCACCCCAACAAAAAACATGCAATTGTATCAGATCATGAGGTTGAATTATCTTATAGTTTATGTATCTCTCTACCATGTCTATGTAATTTTGTGTTTATAGTTATGAAGCGCAGCACACTTATGAATGGGAACCTACAGGATGCCTAGGAAACTCTCATATTCATAGAAAATTATATCATGCCATTAGAGTATACTTACGTTGTGATTTTGCATCTAATCCTATTATTTTGCTTAAAGAAATAATGAACAGTCAAAGGAATGCGACATGAAGACTTGAAGAGGAAATTTCCAATGAGGAGCTCATCCCTGTGGTGAGCAAGTTCCTACACTTGAAGAAGATGCTAATGTTGACCAAGATCCGGTCAATCCTCCATCCTTGACGGATGGAGATATAATGGATTCCCTCATTCAATAGGCTCAAGCTGCAACTATTCAAGCCCAAGCTATGACGGCCGAAGACAAATGGGATCTTGTACCCCGTCCTCATCAACAAGTAACAATTATGGCTTCTGTCTAATGGACTTCACTCGAATGAACCCTCCTACTTTTTACGCGTCTAAGGTTCTTGAAGACCCTCAAGAATTTATCGATGTAGTCTGTAAGATACTTTTTTTAATAAGGTCGTAGATATGTGAGAGGGCTGAGCTGGACACTTATCAACTCAAGGACATGACTCAGGCTTGGTTTGTGCAATGGAGGGATAATAGGCCTTAGAGGAGTAGTCCTTTGACTTTGGAGATTTTCAAGAAGGCTTTTGTTGATCGGTTTTTTCCTAGGGATATGAGGGAGGATAAAGTGGTGGAGTTCATCAACCTTTTCTAAGTTGGTATGAGTTTTTATTAAAGCTCCTTGAAATTCACAAAGTTGTTGAAATATGATCCTTCTTTCGTTTTTGCGATCTTAGGGATGAAATGAGCCGCTTTGTGATGGGCGGGTCCGATGATTTGCAAGAGGAGTGTCATTCTGCTATGCTACATGAAAACACTAACATTTCTCGTCTTATGATTCATGCAAATAATTTGGAGGAGGCAATGGCTAGGAGGAACAATAGAGATTCTTAGAGGAAAGATCTTTTGATGGAGGTTCTTCATATAATATACTTGACATACAGGACAAGCCTAGATTTAACAAGAGTGTTTCAAGTCAAGTTCCTTCCAAATTCCCTAAGGCTAATGGGGATAGGGTGTATTACCCTAAGTTCAAAAAGGGAAAAAGAACTAACTCACCAATAGAAAAGACAACTTGTCGAATGTGTGTCAAGAAGCACTATGGTAAATGCCTTAAGGGACGGATAATTATTTTTGTTGTGGAAAGTGTGGTCACAAGGTTAGGGATTGTCCAAATGTGAGGAGTCAAAAAAAGGTTAGTGTTCAAGCTCAAGAATGTGGTTCTAATGAGGCTCCAAAGAAGAATCGCTTCTATGCTCTCCGCTCAAGGGGTGAGCAAGAGACTTCTCCCGATGTTGTGACCAGTATGTTGAAAGTTTTCTGTATTGATGTATATGCCTTACTTGATCCTGATGCTTCTTTATCCTTTGTTACTCCTCTTGTAGCAAAAAACTTTGATATTTTGCCCAATATTTTGCAGGAATCTTCTACGGTGTCTACTTAGGTGGATGAGTCGATTGTTGCAAAAAGGGTGTATAAAATTTTCCTATAATATTTCCCAATCGAGTTTCTTATGTTAAACTAGTAGAACTCCATATGCTTGATTTTGATGTTATATTGGGTATGAATTGCATGCCTGTTTTATTCTTTTGATTTTAGGACAAGGGTGGTGAAGTTTAACTTTCCAAATGAACCCGTTGTAAAGGGGAAAGGGGAAAACTATATTCCTAGAGGTCGTATAATCTCTTGTCTAAAAGAATGTGGATCTCTAAAGTTTGTCTATATTATATAGTAAGAACCCAAGATCCAGACTCCGAAATTTATCCCATTGAATCACTTCCCGTAGTGACTGAATTTCCGGAGATTTTTCCTAATGACCTTCCCGGTATTCCTCCTAAACGGGAAATTAATTATTGTATTGATTATCTAGCAGAAACAAATCCCATTTTAATTCCTCCTTATTAGATGGCTGTGGCCGAATTGAAAGTGTTGAAGGTACAACTAAAATATTTGCTATACAAAGACTTTATTACACCTAGTATTTCTCCATGGGTAACTCAAGTTTTATTTGTAAAGTAAAAGGATGGATCCTTAAGAATGTGTATTGATTACCACAAACTCAATGAGGTCACAATCAAGAACAACTATCCTATTCCTCGGATTGATGATTTGTTTGATCAACTCCTAGGGGCAAGTTACTTTTAAAAAATTAACCTAAGGTTGGAGTATCACAAACTTAGGGTGAGAGGTGAGGACATATCAAAGACGGCATTCCGTACTAGGTATGGTCACTATGAGTTCTTAGTGATGTATTTTGGTCTCACTAATGCTCCGGTCGTATTTATGAACCTAATGAATAGAGTATTTTGAAATTACATAGATTTATTTGACATTGTTTTCATTGACGACATCTTGGTATATTATTTGACATTGTTTTCATTGACGACATCTTGGTATATTCAAAAAATGAGGTTGATCATATGAACCATTTGAGGTAGTGTTGCAAGTACTTAAAGAATATAAATTGTTTGCCAAGTATAGAAAATGTGTGTTCTAGCTGAGGTAGGTGACATTTCTTGGTCATAACATCTCTAGTGAAGGATTTGAGGTTGATCCAAGGAAAGCGAAGGCAGTGAAAAATTGGCCTAGACCATTGAATACAACCGATATTAGGATTTTTATGGGTTTAGCATGTTATTATCAGAGGTTTGGGGATTGTTTTGCGTCCATTGAATATCCCTTGACTACTTTGACCCAAAATTTTAAGAAGTTTGAGTTGTTGCAGGCATGTCATAGAAGTTTTCAAATGTTTATTAATAGGCTTACTACCCCTCTGGTGTTGACCTAACTGGAGGGTACAAATATTTTTGTTGTGTATTGTGATACATCCCGAGTCGGTTTGAGGTGTGTGCTTATGCAACCTGGGAAGGTGATAGCCTATGTTCCTAGGAAACATAAGATACATGAGCGAAACTATCAAACTCATGACCTTAAGTTAACGACCGTGGTGTTTTCTTTTAAAGTATGGAGGAATTACTTGTACGGTGTGCATGTTGATATCTTTACCGACCATAAGAGTCTACAATATGTGTTTACCCAAAAGGAGTTGAATATCCCACAAAAATAGTGGTTAATCTTGTAGAATGATTATGACATGAGTTTTCTCTATCATCCCGACAAATCTAATGTGGTTGTGGATACCCTAAGTCGTATGACTACGGGTAGTGTATCCCATATTGATGAAGCAATGAAAGAACTAGTGAAGGATGTACACATGTTGGCTACGTTGGCGATGAGATCGAAAGATTTTTTGGATGCTGGTTTAATGGTTCATAACAAATCAAAGTCATCATTAGTAGTTGATGTAAAGTCCTACCAAAACCCTGACAAATCATTGATGGAGTTTAAGGAAATGGTCCTCGGCAACCTTAATAAAGCATTCTCCTTAGGGGGAGGATGGTATTTTAAGGTGCAAAGGAAGATTGTGTGTTCCTGATGTAGATGGGTTAAGGGACCGGATCCTAGAATAAGCCCATGGGTCCCGCTGCTCAATACATCCGGGTTTGACAAAAATGTACCATGACCTTAGGGAAATATATTGCTGGGAAGGTATGAAGAAGGACATAGCGGAGTTTGTGGCTAAGTATCCAAATAACAATCAAGTAAAAGTGGAACATCAAAAGCCAGGTGACTTACTACAAGAGATCCAAATTCCTACTTGGAAGTGGGAAGACATCAATATAGACTTTGTAGTTGGTTTGCATTGGACTCAAAGAAAATATGACTCTATATGGATTGATGTGGATAGGTTTACCAAGTACGGTCACTTTATTCATGTCAAGTCTACACATTCAGTGGAAGATTATGTTAGGATCTTCATAGATGAGATTGGTATCACCACGATATTCCGTTATCCATTATATCGGATCAAGGTGCACAATTCATATCTAGGTTTTGGAGGTCATTTAAAAAAGGGTTGGGTACTAAGGTGAAGTTTAGTACTGTTTTCATCCCAAAATGGATTGACAAGAGGAGCGTACTATTCAAACCCTTGAAGATATTCTTAAAGCTTGTATTATTGACTTCAAGAGGAATTAGGATAACATTTGCCTTTGGTGGAGTTTTCTTATAATAATAGCTTTCATTAATCCATCTCCATGTCTCCATATGAAGCCTTGTATGGTAGGAGGTGTAGGTCTCCTAGTAGATGGTTTGAAGTGGGTGAGCCTTCCCTTCTTGTTCCCAATTTGATTTATAAAAATTTGGAGAAAGTTCATATCATAAGGGACATGTTACAAATGACCTATAGTAGGCAAAAGTATTATGACGATCATAGGAGAAGAGATTTGGAGTTTTAACAGGGTGATAAAGTGTATTTGAAAATTTCACCAATGAAAGGGGTTGTTAGATTTAGAAAGAAAGGTAAGTTGAGTCCTCGTTATTTGGGTAACTATGAAATCTTGCAAAGGTTTTGTAAGGTAGCCTATGAATTGAAACTTCCTAGTAAATTGGCGTCGGTTCATCCTGTTTCCTATGTTTCCATGCTAAAAAAGTGTATTGGTGATCCCGAGTCTATTCTTCCTATTGAGGGTCTTGGTGTAAAAGATAACCTCTCATATGAGGAATTTCCGGTCCAAATTCTTCATAGGCAAGTCAAGAAGTTAAGAAATAAAGAGGTGGTTTCCGTAAAAGTGTTATGGAAGAATAACCTAGTTGAGGGTGCAACATTAGAGGTCGAGGCCGACATGAAGTCCCGCTACTCTCATATTTTTTATAACTAAGAGTAGTAATCCTTTTTTAATAATAATTATGACTACAAAGTGAAGTTTCATGATTTTTGGTGATGTTTTTCAAAATTGGGCATTTTGGGTTGCAATACTATGAATTATAGCAAGTTGATGCATACAACTTTAAATTTTGCCTTTTGTTTTGTTTAGTTATGTTGTGCATTTGGATATGGTGAGTCCTTAGTAAATAATATATAGCATGTTGATAAGTTGAACTTTGTGCAAATTGACTCATCTAATGCATGTTGGGCTCATATTGTTGTTGTGAGAAGGAAATGCCTCATAATGAAGTATTGATCTTTATGAGTGGTAATTGAAGTTTGAAATGGCCTTGTGTAAGCAATATTATGATTTCATTATGCATTGTTGTTGGTTGGGCTGATAGTCTTGAGTCTATTCCTTCCTTCAAAAGAATTTTAGTGTCATTCGCGGACAAATGTTCTTAAATAGGGGATGATGTAACATTACGAAAATCCAAGACTTGTCATAGAGACTAACATAGATGTCTTGAGGTATAAATACTGTTTTTATGTCAATTCTAATTAATATAGGTCATTTAGGAAGTTTAATAACAAAAACGTCCAAGAACGTCCATGACGTCCGGAAGTTGGTTCAAAAAGGTACTACCATGCCTTAGCCTATTTGACTAGATTTTAGGAGTTGGAACTTTACACAAAATGGTGAAAGAGTAGCTAATAGGTGTTTAAGTTGTTTATGTACAAGGTGTGCACACATATACACACACACTCTCATTTGAATTACCTAGACTATGCTAGACCTCTTAGGTTATCAATATTAAAGTTCAAGTCCCTCAATTCATTTTACGTTTTGGGAAAATCATTCGTTTACCGACATAGACCAAATGAGATAGTGTGGAATCCTATGTCATGAAAACCTACCCCGAAAGAAGGCAGACTAATTGCCAAGGTAGTAACAAAATATGAAACATAGCAACTACATGGATCCACTAGCTAGTACTCCTATGGGCGCAACATATTTAAAGAACTAGGAGATATAGTTGGACCCTCTTTATTCACCAAGAATTTTAGTCTCCCATCTCAAGAGCAATGTAGTCGTCCTACCTTCCTTTTATGAGAAGGGACACTCCTCAATCTAGTTCTCTAGGTGCTAAGCTAGAGTCCCTTTTTGAAATGTATTTAACCCTTTATTTTTCAATGATAGCTTAGTTTAGGTCATAGGGTCTACACCTTGTATAATCATAATCATAAATAACTCAATAAAAATTTAATGAGTATAGTCCTTTCATCAAAATTCATATAAGTGAGGTTAACACATTATCATTACATAGCAAATAAAGGTACATTGATAGTCATCACCATCCTTCTAGCACATACACCTTAATTAACCTTAGAAAATAGTCAAGACATTTCAATTCAACATAATACCAACCTATCATCCTAATATGAGGAATTCTCCAATATAACATCATGACTTAACCATAACTTATCATAATTGGAAGTAAATATAGAGATTTTAAGACTTACGTAGTCTATCTCATAGTTCATCATCAAGGACTTACCATAAACACTCAATTACATCCAATTTAGATGTTCAACATCATAATTAAATATTCAACATGATAACAAGAATCGAATAATCACTATAGCACAATTCAATACTAGATCATACTTAACATAAGATGCCTAGGTCAAATCACTTTCTAACCTAGATAATCTTCTAAAGACTAGCTTGAAATACTAAAATTCACAACAATTTGTTAATGATTATATTAAATACATCATTCAATAGTTATATAACCAATAAACAACACAATTGAATCAATAACACCCTAATTTACATCAAGATCAAACTTAGGGTTAAGGGTTAAAAATCATATTTTTCAATTTGAAACAAACCATGACAATTAACCATAATCTAGTTCAATTAAATGTTAATCTATCCATTATATCCTAAAGAAAAAAATAAACAACTCAATTCACAACATCAATTTTGTAATTGGGTGATACCCATACGAAAACTCAACTTTTGAAATCCATTTGGAAGGAATCCTTTGAGGAAAGAGTCTCAAAGGTGAATTAGAGGGTTAGGGGTATTAATATTTGGAGTTGAATTAGTTAATTAGTCTCCCCTTAATCCCAACCTAACCACTAAACCGCCCAATTAATTAAATAATTTAATTAAAAATGTGGAGCAACTCAAAACCCTCATAGACGGAACCCAGTTGACATGCCGTCTGTGAGTTAATGGGATGGTCTCCCCTCCATCCTGCGCTTTGTAGGTAAGTTCAGAGATTGTACAAGTGAGGTTATTCCTCAAATTGTCTATGTTTGCGACAACTTTTTCATCGACGCCCCGTCGATCCAAACACGGGCTGTCCCTTATCCTGTCGATACACACCGCTAGACATTGTTGCCTCAAACTGCAGGGGTCCTTCTCAAGGGTCGTTGGTTTGTCCTTGGGGAGTCGTACCTGGATGTTTCAACCATAAAACAACTTAAACACCCACTAGCTACTCTTTTACCATTTTGTGTAAATTTTCGATTCATAAAAGCTAGTCAAATAGGCTAAGGCATGGCAGTACCCTTTTGAACCAACTTCTGAATGTCATGATCGTTTTTGGATGTTTTTTTTATTAAACATCCTAAATGACCTATATTAATTAAAATTATCAGAAAAACAGTATTTATACCTCATGACACCTATGTTACACTTTACGACACGTCTTGGATTTTCGAGATGTTACATTATCCCCCCCTTAGGAACATTCGTCCCCGAATGACACTAAAACTCTTTTGAAGGAAGGAGTAGACTCAAGACTAGCAGCCCAACCAATCAACAACATAAAATCAACATAAATCATATCATCTCAACACTGCAAATTTCAAAACTCCACATAAGGCTCAAAAAATTTCATAATGAGGTATTTCCTTCTCGCAACATATATGAGCTCAACATATATTACATGAGTGAATTAGCACAAAGTGTAACTTAAAAATATGTTATATTTCATTTTATAAAAACTCATCATACCAAAATGCAAAGCATAACTCAAATAAATAAAAAAGGCAACAATTCATGTTTTAGAGGTACTACTAAAATATAATGCAACACCAAAATTCACATTTTTTGCAAGACTTCACAAAAAATTAAGAAACTTCAATTTCTAGTCATATTTATATTATTAAAAAGAATGACTAACCTTAATTATCAAAAAGATGAGGGTAACATGACTTCATGTTGGCCTCGGCCTCCCATGTGGCACCCTCAAATAGATAATTCTTGCATTAAATCTTTACTGAAACTACATCTTTATTCCTTCACTTTTTCACTTGACTATAAATATTTTGACCGGAATATCCTCATAAGAGAGGTTGTCCTTGATACAAAGACTCTCAATAGGAAGAATGGACTCAGGATCACCGCTACACTTCTTTAACATAGAAACATGGAAAAATGGATGAGACGAAGACAATTCACTAGAAAGCTTCAATTCATAGGCCACCTTACCAACCCTTTTCAAGATTTCATGGGGACAAACAAAACGAGGAATCAACTTCCCCTTCTTGCCAAATCTAACCACCCTTTCATTTGTAAAATTTTCAAATACACCTTCTTCAAACTCGAAATCCCTTCTCGAATGATCGACATAAGATTTTTTGTTACTATAGGCCGTTTGCAACCAGTTCTTTATGATATGAACCTTCTCTAAGGTCTTATAATTCAAATCTGGACTAAGAAGCGAAGGCTCACCCAGTTCAACCAATCCAATAGGATACCTACAACTCCTACCATACAAGGGTTCATAGGAAGCCATAGAAATGGATGAATAAACTATTATTATAGGCAAACTCGACCAAAGGCAAATGTTAATCCCAATTCCCTTTAAAATCAATAATGCACGCCCTAATATTATCTTCAAGGGTTTGACTAGTATGTTCAAATTGACCATCCGTTTGAGGATGAAAAGCAGTGCTCAACTTCAACTTAGTACCCAACCCTTTCTGAAATGATCTCCAAAACGTAGATGTAAAATGTGCTCCCCGATCTGAATAAGAAGACTTGACGGGTATAAAGCTAGAGGACTTAGTCAACTGATCCACAACCAACCATATGGAATCATAGGACTTTTTGCGTCCGAGGTAAACCTACTACAAAGTCCATATTGATGTCTTCCCACTTATAAGTAGGAATTTGGATCCCTTGTAGTAAGTCATCCGGCTTTTGGTGTTCGGTATTTACTTGTTTAAAATTTTTAAATTTTGAAACAAACTCAGATATATCCCTTTTTAGGCCTTCCCACTAATATATCTCCCTTAAGTCGTGGTACATTTTTGTCGAACCCGAATGAATTGAGTAGCAGGATCCGTGAGATTCTTCTACGAACCAGTCCCTCAACCCATCTACATTGGGAACACACAATATACCTTGGTAACATAACACACCATCCTCCCCTAAAGAGAATGACTCATTTAACTTGTCGAGAACCAATTCACTCAACTCCATTAATTGTTTGTCACGGTGTTGTTTGGACTTCACCTCAATCACTGGAGTTGACTCAAAATTATGATCTACTATAGCACCCCCATTTGGAGAACCTTCAAACCTCAGCCCAACCTAGCCCACATATAAACTTCCCTTTGTAGATCCTTTGTAGATTCGTAATTATGGGATACACTACTCATAGTCATACGATTTCGGACATCCACCACCACATATCCTTTTCGGGTTGATAGAGGACACTCATATCATAATATTTCAATAACTTTAACCACCTCATTGCCAGATGTTAAACTCTTTTTGGGTAAAAACATATTGGAGACTCTTATCGTCAATAAAGACATCAACATGAACCCTATACAAGTAATGCCTCAAAATTTTAAAACAAAACACTAAGGCCGCTAACACAAGGTCATGAGTGGGATAGTTTCGCTCATGTACCTTTAGTTGTCTAGAGGTATAGGCTGTCACTTTCCCGTGTTGCATAAGCACACACCCCAAACCCACTTGGGATGCGTCACAATACACAACAAAACACTTTGTACCCTCCGAGAAAGTTAACACCGGAGCGGAAATAAAACTATCTTTTAACAATTAGAAACTTTTCTTGCACGCGTCCGACCACTCAAATTTCTTATTCTTTTCGGTCAAAGTAGTAAAAGAAGACGCAAGGATGCAAAGTAATCCATGAACATTCGTTAATAACCCACTAAACCCAAGAAACTCCTAATGTCGGTTGGAGTTAATGGTTTAGGCCAATTCTTCACCACCTTCGTTTTCCTTGGGTCTACCAAAGCTCCTTCACTTGAGATGATATGCCGAACAAATGTCATAAACCTCAACCAAAACTCACACTTTCTATATTTGGCAAACAATTGATGTTAATAACGACAATGACAAATGAATCTAGATAATTTCAAACATCCTATTCATTAGGTCCATTAACACCGCTGGAGCACTAGTTAGATCGGAAAAATAACCAAGAACTCATAGTGCCCATACCTAAAACAAAACTCCATATTTTATTTATCCTTAACTGACACCCTAAGTTAGTGATACCCCGCTCTCAAGTCAATTTTTAAAAAGTAGCTCTCCCCTTAGAGTTAATCAAACAATTCGTCAATCTGAGGGAGAGGGTACTTATTCCTAATAGTGACCTTGTTGAGTTGGCGGTAATCAAAACACATTATGAAGGACCCATCCTTCTTGTTGACTAACAAAACTGGAGAACCCCAAGTAGAAATACAAGGACTTATGAAACGCTTATCTACTAAGTCATTGAGTTTAGCCTTCAAATCCTTTAACTCTGCCGGAGCCATCCGATAAGGTGGAATTCAAATGGGATTTGTATCCTCTAGCAAATTAATGGCAAAATCAATTTCCCATTAGTGAGGAATACAGGAAAGGTCATTAGGAAAAACCTCCGGAAATCCACTCACTAAGAGAACCAACTTAATGTGAGGAATTTCAGAGTCTAGATCTTGGACTCATACAATTTGATATAGACAACCCTTTGAGATCATATTACATGCTTTTAGACAAGAGATAATACGATATCTAGGAATAGAATTTCCCCCCTTCCACTCTAAAACGGGTTCATTTGGGAAGTTAATTTTCACCATCCTTGTCCTAAAATCAATAGAGGAAAAGCAAGCATGCAACCAATCCACTCAAAATATAACATCAAAATCAAGCATATCGAGTTCTACTAGATCAAAATGTAATAAACTCTACTAGGAAAACTTATTGGACAATTTCTATACACCCTTTTTGCAAAATCCGACTTACCCACCGTAGTAGACACTATAAAAGGTTCATGCAAAATATCGGGTAGAATATCAATTTTTTTTGTTACTAGAGGAGTAACAAAGGATAAAGTAGCCCCGGGATCATGTAAGGCCTATACATCAATAGAGAAGACTTTCAACATACTGGTCACCACGTCGGGAGAAGTCTCTTGCTCACCCCTTGAGCGGAGAGCATAGAAGCGATTCTTTTTTGGAGCCTCATCGAACCACATGCTTTTGCTTTACCACTACCCTTGTCTTGAATTTTCAAGTTTGGACAATCTATCCTCTTGTGAACACTCTTGTCACAACTACCGCAATTATCCGTCCCCTTAAGGCAATCACCATAGTGCTTCTTGCCACATTTTTAGCAAGATGGATTCTTGGTTGTTCAATTTATACCTTTTACCTTCTTGAATTTAGGGTTAGACACCCAATAACCACTAGATTTTGGTAACTTGGAAGGGATTTGATTAGAAAACCGCTCTTTACATCTAGGCTTGTCATGTATTTCAAGCCTATTATTGGGAGAACATCCATCATATGATCTTGCTCTCTTAGCATCTATACTCTTTCTCTTAGCGCTTGCCTCCTCAACTTCTATTGCATGCACGATAAGACAGGAAATGTTCATGTTATCATGTATCATGGATTAATGTCACTCCTCTTGTAAGTCCTTCATCCACCCGTCACAAAGCGGAGCATTTGGTCTCTAGGATCGAAAACCAAGTAAGGAGCATATTTCAACTTTTGCCTCCCTCTTTTCACTACGAAAGAACCAATCTATAAAAGTTGTATTAAAGGTCTCTGAAGTAAACAGACAACCCCTTAATGGCCTATTATCCCTCCATTACAAATATCATGTTTGTGCCACGTCCTTGAGTTGATAAGTGGCCTACTCGGCCTTCTCCCTTGTGGACAACCTCATAGAAAAGAGTATTTTATAGAATATATCTATGAAGTATTCAGTGTCTTTATCAGCCTTAGACTCGTAGAAAGTAGGATGGTTCGTCCTCATGAAGTTACTTAGACGGGAAGCCATAGGAGTGACTTGTTAATGAAGATGGGGCAGAACCTCCCGATTTGCTTGAGCTAGCATAGCTTGGGCTTGAGTAGTGGCCGCTTCTGCTTGAGTGGTGATTGCTTGTGCAATTTGAAGAAGAGTTGTTCTTATATTCTCATCCGTCAAAGGAGGAGGATTAACCGGTGCTTGCTCAACATTAGCATCTTCATAAAGTGGTGGAACTTGCTCACCACAGGGAGGAGCTCCTGCATTAGAAAGTTCCTCTTTGAGCATTTTTGCAGCATTTCTTTGAGTGTTTATAAGTCCTATAAGCACACTATAAGTATACTCTAATGGCACGATATAGGATTTCCAAAAAAGAGAGTGATTCCTAGGTATCACATAGGTTCCTATTCATACATTTGGCACACTTCACAATTATGAATACATACCTACGTAGAAGTGGTAGTGCAAGAGACATAACTCAACGATATTAAACTTGGCTCTAACACAAAGTTTGTCACATCAGGGATTACCCCCCTACACGCAACCGGCCTTACCGTCCTTTTTAAGGAATCATACTAGCCTCTTAGTGTCATTTCATTACATTTATATGTTTAAAATGCGGAAAATTTTAAAACTTTCGTTACATGTACATTGAGGTTTACATAGACCTCTACATAAGATAATATAGTCTTATCGAGTATACATAGGCCCTTCGTATAGGAAGGTTACATAGCCTCTACTTTTATTGCACCTACATATATATAAGATAGAAAAATAGTCTCAAGGATTGTCTCATCTCATATCATCAAAACAATCATATAAATTTGGGCATAGCCCTACATCAAATGTAAAGAAGCCACATATAGGCTTATATAAGTCGTATACAATGAAAGTGGAATAAACATAAAAGTCATAGGAAAAAAAAATCTTCGTAGGCAAGATATTGACATCTCCCTCGGAAAGTGAGGAGCTATCCAATTGGATGATAGAGAATATTCAAGCCTTCTTCAAGTCACCCAGAATGATCCTTCAACAATTGGAACCTAAAATGTTTGGAAAACGGAAGAAAATTGTGTTAGTACTCCACATGTACTAAGTATGAGACCTTATGCACATATAAGAGCAAAACAAGTTGAAAAGGGATATTACATCACAACATGTTATTTTACCCTTGTAAAAGCATAATGCAAATTCAAGCAAGTAGTATCAACCAACAAAACATGCTTACAAACTCAAAAGTTTCCAACACACTTGAAACCATGATTTACTACAAACCTATCATCAAATAATAACATCAAAATAATGAATATGAGTCAATCATATCATAATAAGCATGAAAACTACTCATGAATCCTTATCAAGTCAACAAGGGCAATGACCAAGTAAAGCCCCATAACCTTACTCAATCAATTAGCCTAAACAAGAAACCATAACCAATGTCCAACTTCACATAATATAACATATATATATATATACATTTCACTTTATGTTAATAATGTAACCCAATGCATATTCATAAGTGAACTAAAGAACATATTGTATCAATAATGTTCAAGTTCATCATGTACATATCATATATCATCATAACATAACATATATAATAGAAACCTCCTAAGACTCCCCTCAAGGATAACTAGTTAAATGCATAGGTAGTGTCTGTACCCCTACCTAGACAAAGCTAGACCCCTTAGGTTATCCAAGTCAGAGTTCAAGTCCTTTAATTCATTTTACCTCGTGGGAACATCTTGCCCTAACCGACATAGACCACATGGGCGACTGTGGAATCCAGGTTTCATAAAACCCTACATCAAAAGAAGGTAGACTATTTGCCAAGGTAGTACCAAAACATGAAATATAGCAAGTACGTGGATCACTAGGTAGTATTTCTATGGGGGAAACATAGTTCAAGAACTATGAAATATAGCTGGGACCCTCTTTCTGAGCCATGCATTATACTCTCCATTTTAAATAGTAATGTAGTGTTCCTACCTTGCCTATGTGACAAGGGACACTCCTAAAGCTAGTTCACTTGGTGCTACGTTTGAGTCCCTTTTTGAAATGTCTTTAAGCGTTTATATCAATCATACCTTACTTTAGGTCATAGGGTCTACCCCTTTTATAATAATCATAATCAATAGCCCAATAAGAATTTCATTAGTATAGTCTTTTTTCATCACAGTCCATATAAGTGAGGTTAACACATTAGCATTTCATAGCATAGCATGGCACATTGATAATTATCACCATCCTAATATCATATACACTTCAATGAACCTCACAACATAGTCTAGATATATAAACTAAACATCATACCACCATATCATCCTAATATAAAGCATACTCCTATATAAACTCATTACTTAACCATAATTAATCACAATTTGATGTAAAGATACATATTCTAGTACTTACTAAGTCTTCCTCAGAGATCATCATAAGGGACTTACCATAAACCCCCAATTCAGTCCAATTTATAAGTTAAACATCATAATTAAAAATTCAACATGATAAAAAGACTTGAATAAACACTAAAGCATAATCAATACTAGTTCATACTTAAAAAAAGATGCCTAGGTCAACTCATTTTCTACCCTAAATCATCTTCTCAGTTTTAGCATGAAAGACTACAATGGACTAGAATGAAAGACTCTCTCTACTTCAAATAGGCCATGAACTAGATCAGAATCATTATCAACGAGTCCATAAGAAGTGATCCCATTTTTTTCATCGGGTACGGATAAAGACCAATGATCTTGAGCGACCGATCAAGCAGAACAACTCAAAAGATAAAGAAGTATCGTTAATCTCTTCATGCTCGTTCCAAGCTTGAAGTACCATTTGTACAAAAAAGAATCCCCTTCATTACATGATTTTTTGTTCGTACAGATAGATAAAGGATCTATGGGGAAATTACTTAGAAGTACATTTTGTGCTACAACCCTTCCTATCTGATAGAAAATGATCCCATAATCCTGAACCGATTTTACCTGGGATCGCAAATCCCAAGTTTGTCTATGAAGAGCGGATCTAATTGTATTAGTGTCTATAATTGATTTCTTGTGTGTAATACTAATCGATAGGACCTCATTGGTAAGTGCTACAAAATATATAAATACAGAACCCGTCGTAAAAATAAATAACTCTTTTTCGAAAATTCTCGGTAAGAAAGAAGGGGGTGTATTTTTTTTTCTATTTTATTTCCCGAATCATTGTACATTTCAATTTGAATTAGGAACTCTGTGTCCAACTCTAATATTACGTTCGCAAGAATGGCACTTGGAAGAAGAAGTAGAAAAAGGAATAAATATAGTGATAATTTGATTCTTCGTCGCCGTAGTAAATAGGAGAGAAAATAGAATTTAATTATTCGTTTTTACAAAAACTTTACAAAAAAAAAAATAGGAGTAAGCTTGTGACACGTTCACTAAAAAAAAATCCCTTTGTAGCCAATCATTTATTAAAAAAAATTGATAAGCTTAACACAAAAGCAGAAAAAGAAATAATAGTAACTTGGTCCCGGGCATCTACCATTATACCCACAATGATCGGTCATACTATTGCTATCCATAATGGAAAAGAGCATTTGCCTATTTATATAACGGATAGTATGGTAGGCCACAAATTGGGAGAATTTGCACCTACATTAAATTTTAGAGGACATGCAAAAAGCGATAATAGATCTCGTCGTTAATATTAATAAAAAAATCTAGATACTTATGATTCAGTAGTAGGAGACAAACCTTATGCTAAAGAAGAAAAAAACAGAAGTATATGCTTTAGGTGAACATATATCTATGTCTGCTGACAAAGCACGAAGAGTAATTGATCAAATTCGCGGACGTTCCTATGAGGAAACGCTTATGATACTAGAACTCATGCCCTATCGAGCATGTTATCCCATTTTGAAATTGGTTTATTCTGCAGCAGCAAATGCTAGTTACAATATGGGTTCCAGCGAAACCAATTTAGTCATTAGTAAAGCCGAAGTCAATGAAGGTACTACTGTGAAGAAATTGAAACCTCGAGCTCGAGGACGTAGTTTTCCGATAAAAAGATCGACCTGTCATATAACTATTGTAATGAAAGATATATCTTTAGATGATGAATATAGCGAGATGTCTTCGTTAAAAAAAACGAGATGGAAAAAAAAATCTACAGCTATGACGTATCGTGATATGTATAATAGCGGGGGATTATGGGACAAAAAATAAATCCACTTGGTTTCAGACTGGGTACAACCCAAGGTCATCATTCCCTTTGGTTTTCACAACCCAAAAATTATTCTGAGGGTTTACAAGAAGATAAAAAAATCAGAGATTGTATCAAGAATTATGTACAAAAAAATATGAGAACGTCCTCTGGCATCGAGGGAATTGCACGTATAGAGATTCAAAAAAGAATCGATCTGATCCAGGTCATAATCTTTATGGGATTCCCAAAATTATTAATAGAAAGTCGACCGCGCGGAATCGAAGAATTACAAATGACCTTACAAAAAGAATTTAATTGTGTAAACCGAAAACTGAACATTGCTGTCACAAGAATTGCAAAACCTTACGGAAACCCTAATATTCTTGCAGAATTTATAGCTGGACAATTAAAGAATAGAGTTTCATTTCGAAAAGCAATGAAAAAGGCTATTGAATTAACAGAACAAGCGGATACAAAAGGAATTCAAATACAAATTGCGGGGCGTATCGACGGAAAAGAAATTGCACGTGTCGAATGGATCAGAGAAGGCAGGGTTCCCCTACAAACGATTCGAGCTAAAATTGATTATTGCTCTTATACAGTTCGAACTATCTATGGAATATTGGGCATCAAAATTTGGATATTTCTAGACGAGGAATAATTTTACTACTTGTCTTTCCCTTCTATCCAATGATTGAACAAAAAAAAAGACCAATTCATTCTTTTTCTAATCAAGGGGAACATTTCTAATTCTTAATTCTATAAGGTTGAATAAAAATTCGATTGACCATTTGATATAATTGCTATGCTTAGTGTGTGACTCGTTGGTTTTGTTAGGGTTAGGATTAAAAAAACCCAGCCCACATAGTATGAACGAAAAACTATAGAACTAATAACCAACCCATCACTTCGCATTATCTGGATCTAAAGAACCAGTCAAGATATGATATATAGGTCATATCTTTGTAGCAACTGAAATCTTTTGCATAAACAAAAAAATCTGATTCTAAGTTGTAAAGCAAAATAGACAAAAAAGATGTGGATAAAGGGAAGGATGAGAGAAAGAGAGAAAAAGAATACCAATGATATAAAATTCCAATATGTAAGGTCTATGAGTAATCTCATAAAAGACAGTGTAATAAAGAATTTAGTCCAATTTTTTTTAACGATTATATTAAATACATCATTTAATAGTGAGAATCAATCACAACCCAATGTATATCAAGTCAAACTTAGGGTTAAGGGTTAAAGATCATATTTTTCAATTTGAATCAAACCATGACATTTAACTATAATAAAGTTTAATTACATGTTAATCTGTCCATTATTTCCTAAATAAACCATAAAAAAGTCAATTCACAAAATCAACTTCGTAATTGGATGAAACCCACATGATAACTCAATTTTTTGAAATCCATTTTGAAGGAACCTTTTGAGGAACGAATCTCAAAGCTTATTTAGATCTCATACTTTAACGTTTGATGAAGACTTTATGGTGAATTCTTACCTTTCAATCCCTCAAACCCCTTTCATTCTAGTCTTCAATGATGAGTTCAAGTAGAGACAGAAAGAAGAGAGAAGGAAGAGAGTTTATTTTGTGAGTTGTCTTTAGTTTAATGAGGGTTAGGGGTATATATATTAGGAGTTAAATTAGTTAATTAGTATCCCCTTAATCCCTAACTAACCACAAAAAATGTAGTTAATTAAATAAACTTATTTAAAAACTTGCAACAACCCAAGACCTTCACAAATGCAACCCCGTCGACGGGCAATCTTTGAGTCGAATGGATAGCCTCCCCTACGACCTGCACTCCGTAGGTAAGTTCAGAGACTGTTCAGTTGAGTGGATTACTCAAATTTTCTAAGTGTGGGATGACGGTGGAATTGACGTCGCATCGATTCACACATGAGCCGTCCCTTATCCCGTCCATTCATAATGTCAGGCAATGTTGCGTCAAACTGCAGGGGTCCATCTCCAGGGCCCTTAGTTGGTACTTGGGGAGTCATACCCAGCCATTTTGACCATGAAATAACTGAAACACCTATTAGCTACCCTTTCACAATTTTACATAATTTTCCAACTACTAAAAGGTAGTCAAATAGGCTAAGGCACGCTAGTACCCCTTTGAACCTACTTTCGAACCTCGTGGACGTTCTTCGACGTTAAGGTTCTTAAACATTATAATGAAAAATATTCATTAAAATTTAATTAATACAATCATTAGACCTCATGACACATATGTTAGGTTTTACGACACCTATTGGATTTTCAAGGTGTTATAGCCTTGCGACTGTTTTATTTAAGGGATGAACGGGGAATTCAGACCACATCATAACCTGACTATAATTGATTAATTTAAATATGTTTTGGTGTATATAAGGTATAAAAAACGTGAACAACCCATTCCCAATCCCTTCTACTGGAAATAAACTTTCCCTTAGAAAATTTTCTCCATAGAAACCTCCATTGTTTGTGAAGCTAAAGAACAGCTTGGAGAATGGATTCATCTTGTTTATTAAAATTTTTTTATATTTAATAATATATATAAAGTTATTTTATTCATTCATATCTATTTATCCTCCCATCTTTAGAGTTTATCTCAATGTTTTCGATGAGAAAAATATTATCAAAGTTGTTCTTCTTCAATCTATCCATGGGTTAATTCTAAACACGTTTTTAATGGTAAAATAATTATTATTTGATGTTAATGTATTGTTTTGAACGTGATTTTAATCCTATTCCATAGTGAAACCATGTTCCCTCCCTAAATCGATTTAGTCCTGGCATCGACTTTATGATCTTGGCTTGTTATCTATTGAATTGTGACTCTATTACGTTGAAGTGGTTATATCTTCTGTTATTTACTTGAATTTATGTTTAATTGATGATTATAGTCCATGTGGATCAATGTATTAAGGTTTGAACATACCTAGCCTAGTCAATAATTAGATCAATGAAACATTGCCTCTATAAAGCATAAATGTGGAATCCGATTGTGTAGGGAAGGTTATGTCTACTTCCTTACTTGGATATTATTTATGAATTTTAAATATGTGAGTCATGTTGGTCAATGTTGATTAGACTATAATTCTTCTATTTTCAATTCAAGTCTAAAGAAGCATGTTTACTGTGATCTAGAAGTTATGGCAAATTGTAGTAGGTTTTCGTGTAGATTATATTGTCCTTAACTAATGTATTATATTGATGATATTAATTATTTGTGTGTATGAATTATTTATGATCAAAGAAAAGTATTTTTGGTATGAATTGATCTAGGTTCTTCTAGCCTAAAATTTTAATGTTGTAATGAATATTATGTGATCTTAATTCTATGGTAGATCAAGAATGATTTAGTCTTCATAATTATGTGTTAAGATATTTCCTAAGGTTTGTTGATTAGTAGATTATGAAGGCTTATCATGAAAATCACAGTAAAGAATGTTAGCAAGTGATTTATAACTCTCTACCTTCTAGTATATGTCTGATGCATTGTATAATGTTATACTATGATTTTGTAGTGACTTGTACATTGTTTTTTCTATGATTAAAGTGCATATATATATTTACCTGTATATGAATTTTTTATAAACAAGGTATATTGATTAACGATGATCAAAGGGTGAGAAATTGGTAAGAATGCTTATCTCATCTACTTTTCTATATAATGTTGATGAAGCCTTTTATGAGATTGTGTGGTATGGTCCACTTATGATGACGATGTTTACTTTATTGTTATTTTATTTGTGTTGACGTTTGACTTGAAGGAAAATTGATGATTTAATGAAGGAGTCGTTATGATGATCACCTTATGTGTAAATTGTGCCTAGTCTTTTTCTCTAGTTGTTAGTCAAGGTGATGTTGCTATTGTTATGAGCATGTAAATGGCTATGTTAAGGTTATATGTACTTGATGCTTATGATGAGGTTTTATACTGCTATATGAGATGTAAAGCTAAGATAATTATATAAAGAATAAAGCTTACTGTAAGAATGTTGTTAGTCTTAAATAAATGAGTCTTATGCTATGGTAACCATTGTAGGATGTTGTGTGATGTAACATTCACTAGGATTACTGGATAAATGTACTAGCATAGGCAAGGGTATGGGACTTTGACTATGCATTGCACATGTGAACCTTTATGGGATAGTTCCTAGGTTGGTCTTCTAAGGACATGCATAGGATTGTATGAACATGTTATGAATATGATTTATATGCTATGATGTTAAGTACATGATATGATGAAGTATGGATGTGCATAGTGTCTTGGAGTGTTGATATGAAAGGATTGGTCACATAGGTACACACATAGACTTATGCATTGATATATGAACATGTGTGACATTATGTGTTATGTGACAGGTTTGATCACATATGAATACACACACAGACATGAATGATGATCTAGATAATAGAGGGGCCTTGAGAGGTGTGCCCAAGAATACTCCAAACTTCATAGGTGCTTGAATATGCTATATGAATTTGAGGAATGAATAAAATAAGCCTATGTTTTATGAAAAATCTAATAAATTCTTTTCAATAAAGGCAACTTAGCTTGGCACCGAACAAACTTGTAAGAACTTGAAAATCAAAGACTCGTTGTAAAGCCTAACATAGGGTTTTTAGAAAAGAAAGCGTACCAATCCGGCAAACAAAGCAAAAACAACGGCTCCTACATAAATAGAATAGAATCGAAATGCTGTCACTAGAACGGACCAGAAAGTCTGACGGTACTCCATGGAATCTAAGTCACTACACCTATCAAGTCTTCAGCCCCTCCCGGCCGGAGTTTGATCTTGGCGCCTTGACACTCAGTAAGCTTGCCATGAGGTAGTGATGCCAAAAGTTCCTCGAGGAGGTTATCTGAAGAAGGATGAAAGGCTACTTCAATGACGGAAACAGCCGGAAACTCGAGAGGGTCGCCTTTGGAGAAGCGGTTTTTGTTGTTCCCGCGAAGCGAAGATCATTCGCTGAATCCTTCTTAGCTAAGGAATGTTTGTTGGACACCCACCCATTGTCCAGTTCCGGCTAGCGCTCCTGGTTGCCTTTGTTTGCACGGTCTCATCACTTAGTGGTCTGGTATGCAGTTTTGATTCATCAAATCAATACCTATTGAATTTGATAATCGGCTGTTCTGTAGAAATCACGAGTTAGGTCATCCGCGAACAGATACCCAAAGTGTAAGGTGACCTTTGCCAGAACAAGACCCACGATAACTTTTCCAATATGGGGTTTCATAAAATCTAAAAACTATTTCTAAGTCTAATTTTAGTGAATATAGTTTATTTAGTAGATTTAAGAACCACAATGTCCAAAAAGTCTGGGAAGTTGGTGCAAAGGGATGTTAGTGTACGTTAGCCTTTTTGACTAACTTTAGGAGTTTTGGAAATGTAAGAAAATTGGTGGAAAGGCAAAAAATAGGTGATTGAGTTGTTCCATGGTTGAAACTTCCGGGTAAAACTCCCTAAGGCCAACCAAAGGTCCCTTGAGGAGGAGTCCTACAGTTTTATACAGCATTATCTGGCAATGTGTATCGACAGGATAGACAACTGCCCGTGTGTGGATTTACAGGGCGTCTATCCCACCGTCGTCCCATAGTTACGCTGGTGGAGAAGGTCCCTTGACCTGTACAGTTTAAGGAATCATCAATGGAGTGCGAACGTGCAGGCTACGTTCTGTGTGTGTATCGACAGTGAATCGATGCCACCGTCACCCCACACTTACAAACTTGAAGAAAAGCCTCGCCTGCACCAGTCACTCACTGAACTTATGTATGTGCAACACAGACTGTCGGTGGACCAACGATCCGTTGATCGAGGTCTCATCGATGGGGTCTGCCAATTTTTGCACGTTTAAGATTAAATTCATTTTATTAGTTAAGTGGTTTGGGGGTGATTGGTTATTAAAATAACACTAATTAAGTTGATTTAGTTTCACTATAAGTACCCTCAACCCTCATTAACCTAAAGACAACTATCAAAATAAACTCTCTTCCTTCTCTGTTATTTTTCTCTCTACATGAACTAACCATTGAAGGCTAGCAAGAACTAGTGTTTGGGGGCTGTAAAAAGGTTTGATTCCCCATCAAATTTTTGAAAAACATTAAGCTATGAGTTTTATTCACCTTTTATATCCTTTCCTCAAACGAATCTTCAAAATAGATTTTAAAAAGTTGAGTTTTCTTATGGGTTTCATTCAATTACGAAATTGAAGTTATATATTGATTTGTAAATGAATTTTTTGGGTTATATTCAGTAGATTCGCATGTAATTAAACTTTTTTAAGGTAAAAGGTGATGGTTTGGTCTAAATTGAAGAGTACGATCCTCTATCCCTAACCCTATGTAGAAATCTTTAAATATATTGTATTGTGATCGTTCAATTGAATGGGTTGTTGAGTAGATTACTATCCTACGGTGTTATTATGATTAAATTAAGATGAATTATAGGACCATAATGCTAGTTCTTGATTTGTGATTTAGGATAATGAATTATAATGTGAAATTAGCCTATGTACCTTGCCTCAAGTTGTGATCTAAAGATGAATGGTGTTATAGACATGCAATTTGCCTTGATATCTTATTGGTTATCATTGTGTGATGATGTTACTCCCCAAGTTGTGTTGAGTTATGTGTTTATGGTAAGACCTTGATGATAGACTATGAGGAAAACATTGTAAGTATTAGAATTTCTATCTTTACTTCCAATTGATTTGTATTTGTTGCTAAGTTATGATATTACATTTGGAATATATCTTGTACTAGGATTAAAGGGTGGTATGATGTTGAATTGAAACGTATTAACTATATTTTGAGTTTGATTAAGGTTTATATGCTATTAGGATGTGAAAACTATCAATGTGCCATAATATGTTATGAAATGCTAAAGGTTTTACATTACTTATATGAATTTTGATGAAAGGACTTATACTCATACAATTCTTATTGAGCTATTGATGATGATAATTATACAAGGGGTAGACCCTATGACCTAAATTAAGTTATGATTGATAATTAATGTCTAAAGACTTTTTAAAAACGACTCTAGCTTAACATTGAGTGTTCTAGAGAGAGGAGTGTCCCTTCAAACATAGGGAAGGTAGGAACACTACATTACTCTTGAGGCTGGAGTCTATAATGCATGCAGCATCAAGAGGGTCGCAACTAAATTTCCTAGTTCTTGAACTATGTTTCCCCATAGGAATACTAGCTAGTGTATCCACATAGTTTCTATGTTTCATGTTTTGATACTACATTGGCAAGTAGTACACCTTCCATCGGTTTAGAGTTTATGGCACCGGATTCCACACTAGATCATGTGTTCTATGTCATTTAGGGAAATAAGTATGTAAAAGGTAAAATGAGTTAATGTATGTGAACCCTAACTTGGATAACCTAAGAAGTCGAGCTTAGTTTAGGTAGGGGTATGGGACTCTACCTAAACATTGCACTAGTTAGCCTTGAGTAGAGTCTTACGTGGAGGTTTTTATATGCTTATGTTATGATAATATATGATATATATATGATGACCATGACACATTGGTGATACTATATGTATGTTAGTTCATCTATGAATATGCATTGGATTATAACGATAATATATGATGAAATGCATGCCTAAATGTCATGATATGCAAAGTTGGACATTGGTCATGTTTTCTGGTTGAGGATACTTCATTGAGTAAGGCTATGGGGCTTTTCTTGGTCATTGCAGTTGTTGAATTGGTAAGGACTTGTGAGTAGTTTTCTTGCTTATAATGAGATGTTTGACTCTTATTCATTCGTGTGATATTATTCGTTGATGTTAGGGTTGTAGTAAATAAGGGTTCCAAATATGTTGGGATAAGTTTTACTTGTTGAGATAGTAAGCATTTTTTTGGTTGGTGGATATGACTAACTTAACTTTGCATTAGGCCCCTAAAGTAGTAATTTGGCATGTTTTGATAAAAAGTCATTTTTGCATTTTTTCCCTGTGTATGTGAATAAGATCACATACTTAGTATATGTGGAGTACTAACCCCATTTTTATTCCCTTTTTGCCCAACATTTTAGGTTCTGGTCGTTGAAGAGTTTGGGTGGCGACATTGTTGAAGGCTTGGATTCTTCCATTCATCCAAGTACAGTAGGTCCTCGACTTTTGAGGAAAATGCAATCTTTTATCTTTGGATTTTGTTATGAGGTTATTAACTATATTAATTATTTCATTGTTATTTGAATATTATACTCTCATATGACCTATACATGGTCTTGTTGAATTGATGTAAGGGTTATGCTCATATTGTGATATCTGTTTAGATGGTATGAGATGAGAAATTTTTTTACACTATTTCTACATTTTTATTTATATATATGTGCAATAAACGTAGAAGGATGTGTAACCTTCATTTGTGAAGGGTCAATTTATACTCCATATGAATATATATTATGTTTAGTAGAGGTCTAGGTAAACCTCCAAGTAGTGATAATGAATGATTTAAATCTTTCTTTCCTTTTAAACCTATGAATGTAATGACATGAAATTAAGAGGCTAGTCTTAGTACTTCAAAAGGACAACGATGCCGTAAACGTCAAGGGGGTAAACCCGGATGTGAAAAACATGGTAACATAGCATGAACTTGAATATCGTTGAGTTATGTATCTCTCTCTACCACTTCTATGTAGGTTTGTATTGAATATTTTGAAGCGCATCACACTTATGTAGGAACCTATATGATGCTTAGGAATCACTCTGTTTCATGGAAATCTTATATCGTGCCAATAGAGTATACTTATTGTTTGCCTTTTCATCTAATGTCAATGTTGTGCTAATAGGAAGAATAAACACTCAAAGGAATGAAGCTCGAACACTTGAGGAGGAAGTTTCTAATGCGGAAGATCCTCCCCATGAAGAGAAAGTTACTCCACTTGAAGAGAATACTAACGTTGATAAAGCCCCGGCCAACCCTCCACCTATGATGTAGGCGGGGATAAGGGCTATTCTAGCTCAAATGGCCCAAGCCATTACTACTCAAGCACAAGCCGCAACAGCTCAAGCCCATGCTATGACGGCTCAAGCAAATCCGGATGTTTCTCCTCGTCCTCATCATCAAGTCAGTACTATGGTTTCCCTTCTAAGGGACTTCACATGGATGAACCCTACTACTTTCGATGGGTCTAAGGTTTATGAATGCCCCCAAAAATTCCTCGATGAGGTCTACAATGTACTATATTCTATGGGTGTGTCTTCAAGTGAGAAAGCTGAGTTGGCCTAATATCAACTCTACAACGTGGCTAAAACTTTATATGTGCAATGGAGGGATGATAGGTCATTTAGGGGTTATCCGGTGACTTGGGAGATCTTTAAGGAGGCTTCTAGATTGTTCTTCCCTAGTGAGATGAGGTAAACAAAAGAGAAGAGTGTCTATGAGTTCCTTTTGAATTCATTAAGTTGTCCAAAAATGCTCCTTCTTTCGTCTCCGATCTTAGAGACCAAATAAGTCATTTTGTGATGGGGGTGTAAGAGGACATACAATAGGATTGCCAATCGTCCATGCTATATGACAACATGAAAAATTCCCGTCTTATGGTTTATGCAAGAATGGTTGAGGAGGATAGAGCTAAGCAATAGAGATGCTAAGAGGTTTGATGGACGTTGTTCAAAGAATAGGTTAGAGATACAAGAGAAGCGTAAATTAAAGAAGAGGGTTTTAAATCAAGTCCCTTCCAAATTCCCAGGAGATAGTGCTGATAGGGTTTCTAACCCTTAATTCAAGAGGGGGAAAGGTACTAATTCACAAAATTAGAAGTCAACTTGTGGAAAGTGTGGTAAAAACCACTATGGTTATTCCCTTAAGGAGATGGATAATTTCTTTAGTTGTGGCAAAAACAATCACAAGAGGAGAGATTGTCAAAACATGAAGAGTCAAGACAAGGGTAGTGGACAAGCTCAAGTAATTGGTTCTAGTGATGCTCCAAAGCAGAACCGCTTCTATGCTCTCCGCTCTATGGGTTAGCAAGAGACCTCTCCTGATGTGGTGACCGGTATGTTGAATGTTTTCTCTCTTAAAATAAATTCCTTACTTGATCTCGACGCTACTTTATCATTTGTTATACCCCTAATAGCTAAAAGGTTTGAAATTTTACCCGATATTTTGCATGAGCCTTTTCTAGTGTCTAGTACACTAGTAGAGTCGGTTGTTGCTAAAAGAGTCTATCTAAATAGTCATATTTCATTGCCCAATAGAGTTTCTAAGGTAGTTCTAATCGAATTAGATATGATTTATTTTGATACAATTTTTGGTATGGATTAGTGACATGATAGTTTTGCTACTATTGATTATAGGACAAGAGTTGTGAGGTTTAATTTCCTAAATAAATTCGTTCTTGAGTTGAAGGGTGTGAATTCTATTTCTAGAGGTCGCAACATATCTCGTCTAAAAGCATGTAAAAAGATCTCAAAGGGTTTTCATTATAACATAGTAAGAGTCTGTGATTTGGATTCTAAAATTCCTCCAATTGATTCGGTACTCATAGTGAGTGAGTTTCTGGAGGACTTTCCTAATGACCTTCCTCGTATTCCTCCAGAACGTAAAATGGACTTTGGGGTTGATTTGCTAGCATATACAAATCCTATATTAATTCCTTCTTATCGGATGGCACCGGCTGAATTGAAATAGTTGAAGGCTCAAGTCAAGAATTTTCTTGACATAGGGTTTATAAGGCCTAGTATATCTCCATAGGGTGCTCCGGTGCTATTTGTCAAAAATAAAATTGGGTCTTTAAGAATGTGTGGGTTTGGGGTGTGTACTTATGATAAATTTGAACGTGATAGATTATGCCTCTAGGCAACTAAAGTTACATCAGAGTAATTACCCCACACATGACCTTGAATTAGCGTTTGTGGTATTTGCTTTGATAATTTTGTGGCATTACTTGTATGGGATTCATGTTGATGTTTTTACTGATCATAAGAGTCTCCAATATGTGTTTACCCAAAAAGAGTTGAATCTATGACAAAGAAGGTTGATTGAGTTTATGAAAGATTATGATAGGAGTGTTTTTTATCACCCCGGCAAGGCTAATGTAATTGCGGATGATCTAAGTCGGATGACTATGGGTAGTATATCCCATCTATATTAAGATAAAAAGGACCTTGCAAGGGAAGTGCATAGGTTGGCTAGTTTGAGGGTGAGGTTGGAGAGTTCTCCGGATGGGGGTGGCACAGTTCATCATAACTTTGAGTCATGTTTAGTGGCTGAGGTGAAGTCCAAACAACACCTTTTGTTTAGCCTTAGGAGTTGAAAGAATCATTTCTTGGCAAGTTGAATGATTCATTCTCCTTAGGGGTGTACGGTGTGTTATGGTACCAAGGGAGATTATATGTTCCCGATGTAGATGGGGACATATCGGATCATAGAAGAAGCAGATGGGTCCCGCTACTCAATTCATCTGGGGTCTACAAAAATATAGTATGACCTAAGGGAAATATATTGGTGGGAATGTCTAAAAAGGGGCATAGCGAAATTCGTCACTAAGTGTCCAAATTCCCAACAAATAAAGTCCGAACACCTAAAGTCGGGTGTCTTACTACAAGAGATCCAACTTCCTTTTTTGAAGTTGATAGACCCCAATATGGACTTTATAGTAGGTTTACCTCGGACCTAAATGTCCTATGATTCCATATAGGTGGTTGTGAATCGATTTACTAAGTCCGCTCGCTTTATTCCCATCAAGTATTCATATTCAGCGGAGGATTATGGAAGAATCTTCCTAGATGGGATTGTGTGCCACCATGGCTTTCTGTTAACAATCATATCGGATCGGGGTGCACATTTCACAACATGATTTTGGGGGTCGTTCCAAAAATTGTTAGGTACTACGGTGAACTTGAGCACCGCTTTTCATCCCCAAATGGATGGTTAAGCACATCGTACGATACAAACCCTTAAAGATATGCATTGACAGTGGATTATTTAGTTTTAAGAGAGTTGTTATAGGCATTTACCTTTGGTTGAGTTAGCCTACAACAATAGTTTTCATTCATCCATTTCCATGTCTCCCTATTAAAACTTGTATCATATAAGGTGAAGGTTTCATATTGGATTGTTTGAAGTGGGTGAACCATCGTTTCCTGGTCCCTAGATAATTTATAAGACATTGGAATACATTCATATAATAAGGAATCAGCTGCAAACGACCTATAGTCGGCAAAAGTACTATGTCGATCATAGGAGAAGGGATTTGGAGTTTGAAGAAGGTGATAAGGTGTATTTAAAAATTTCACCAATGAAAGGGGTGGTTATACTTAGGAAGAAAGGGAAATTGAGTCCTCGTTATGTAGGTCCCTAATAAATCTTGCAATGGCTTGGTTTGGTTGCCTATGAATTGAAACTTCGTAGTGAATTGGATTCGATTCATCCAGTTTTCAATGTTTCTATGTTGAAAAAGTGTATCAACGATCCTGAGTCCATTCTTACTATTGTGGGTCTTCTTGTAAAGGATAACCTCTCTTATGAGGAAGTCCCAGTGAAAATTATTGTTAGACAAGTCAAAAAGTTGAGTAATAAAGAAGTGGTGTCCGTAAAGTTGTTATGAAAAATAATTTAGTTGAGGGTGCAACATGGGAGGTTGAGGCCGACATGAAGTCCCATTACCCTCATTTTTTTGAGAATTAAGGTTAGTCTTTCTTTTAATGATATAAACATGACTAAAAAATTGAAGTTTCTTGATTTTTTTATAAGTTTTGCACATTATGCATTTTTGAAAGAACTTAAAGTGAAGTTACTAAAGTGTTGCTATTAAAAAACTTGAAATTTGGTTTTTGCTTGGTTTGAGTTATGTTGTGCATTTTTATATGGTGAGTCTTCATGAAATGTAGGTAGCATGTTATTAAGTTGAACTTTCTGCTAATTGACTCATTTAATGTATGTTAAGCTCATAAGTGTTATAAGAAGCAAATGCCACACGATCAAGTGTTTTGAGACTTATGTGTGGTAGTATGAGTTTTGATATTTGCCTTGCTGAAATGACATGTTTTATGTTTATTTGATATTGTTGATTGGTTGGGCTACTAGTCTTTGGTCTATTCTTTCCTTCAAAACAATATTGTGTTATTCAGGGACGAATGATTCCTAAGGGGTGGATAATGTAACACCTTCAAAATCCAAGACTCATTGTAAATCCTAACATAGGTGTCATAAAATCTTAACAGTGTTTCTAAGTCTATTTTTAGTAAATATAGGTGATTTAGGAGATTTAAGAACCAAAATGTCCGAGAAGTTGGTGCAAAGGGTTGTTAGTGTTCCTTAGCCTTTTTGAATAACTCTTAGGAGTCGAAAATGAATGAAAATTGGTGTAAAGGCAACTAATGGGTTTTTGAGTTGTTCAATGGTTGAAATGTCCAAGTACGACTGCCCAAAGTCCAACCAAGGGAACTTGAAGAGGACCCTATAGTTTGATGCAGGACTACCTGGCTGTGTGCATCGATAGGACACACGATGGCTCATGTGTGGATGGACGGGGCGTTGATGCCACTTTTGTCCCACACATAGGTTCGTGTAGAAGGTCCCTTCACCTCCACAGTGTCTAAAATAATTAACAGAGTGCGGAGGTGCATTATACGGTCCGTGTGTTAATCGACGGGGCGTTGATGCCACCGTCGGCCCATATTTAGAAAATTGGAGAAAAGCCTAGCCTGCACCAGTCTCTAACCGGACTTATGGATGAACAACACAGACCATCGGTGGACCAACGGTCCGTCGATCGAGTTATCATCGATGGGATTTGCAAATATTTGGACGTTTTAAATTAAATTCATTTAATTAATTAAGTAGTTTAGGAGTACTTTGGGATTAAAGGAATACTAATTAAGTTTATTTGGTCTTACTATAAATACCCTCAACCCTCATCAACAAAAACACAACTCTCAAAAAAATTCTCTTCCTTCTCATTTATTTCTCCCTCTACATGAACTCACCATTGAAGGATAGCAAGAACTAGTGTTCGGGGATTGGAAAAGGGTTAATTCTTTATCAAATTGTGGAGAAACATAAGGTATGGGTTCTATTCACCATTGAGATCCTTTCGTCGGAGGAATCTTTCAAAACATATTTCAAAAAGTTGAGTTTTCTTATGGGTTTCGTTCAATTACGAAATTGAAGTTATGGATTGAGTTGTTAATGAATTCTTAGGATTATATTGAGTAGATTAACATTTAATTAAACTTTTTTATGGTACTTGTTGATGGTTTGGTCTAATTTGAAGAGTATGATCCTCTATCCCCAACAATAGGTAGTGATCTTGACCCATTTTGTATTGTGATCATTCTACTATGTGGGTTGTTAATTAGATTACAATTGTATGGTGCTATTATTATTAAATTAAGATGAATTAGAGGATTATCATGTTAGTTCTTTTGATGTGATGTATGATTATGAATTGTAATGTTAAATTAGACTATGTACCTTGTCTCAAGTTGTGATGTAAAGATGAATTGTGTTATAGAGATGCAATTGGCCTTGTTAGCTTATTGTTTATCATTTTATGGTAATGTTAATCCCCAAGTTGGGTTGAGTTATGGGTTGATTGTAAGACCTTGATGATAGACTATGAGGAAGACTTGGTAAGTCTTAGAATTTCTATCTTTACTTCCAGTTGTTATTAATTGTTAAGTCATATTATTACATAAGGAGTATTCCTTGTAGTAGGATTTTAGGTTGGTATGATGTTACATTGAAATGTCATAACTATGTTGTGAGGTTGATTAAGGTGTATATGGTATATGGACGGTTAAAACTATCAATGTGCCTTGCTATGTTATGAATTGTGATAAAAGGAATTATACTCATACAATTCTTATTGAGCTATTTATGATAATTATTATACAAGAGGTATACCCTATTTCCTAAATTGGGTTATGATTGATAATTAAGGGCTTAAAGACATTTCAAAAAGGGACTCTAGCTTAATACCAAGTGAACTAGATAGAGGACTATCCCTTCCCACATAGGGAAGGTAGGAACACTACATTACTCTTGAGATTGGAGACTCTAATGCATGGCGCATACAGAGGGTCCAAACTAAATCTCCTAGTTCTTGAACTATGGTCCACCCATAGGAATACTAGCTAGTAGATCCACGTAGTTGCTATGTTTCATGTATAGGTACTACCTTAGCAAGTAGTTCACCTTGTTTTGGTGTAGATTTTTATGATACTGGATTCCATACTAGCTCATGTGGATTATGTCAGTTAGGTCAAGATGTTCCCAAAAGGTAAAATAAATTAAAGGATTTGAACCCGAACTTGGATAACCTAAGGGGTCTAGCTTAGTCTAGGTAGGGGTATGTGACTCTACCATAACATTGCACTAGCTAGCCTTAAGGGGAGCCTTAGAAGGAGGTTCTTATATGTTTATTTTATGATAATATTTTATGTATATATGATGACCATGGCACATTGTTGATACTATATGTTGGTTAGATCAACTATTAATATATCTTGGATTATAATGATAATATACGATGAAATACAAGCCCAAATTCCATAATATGTAAAGTTGGAAATTTGTCATGTTTTATTGTTGAGGATACTAGATTGAGTAAGGAGATGGGCCTTTGCTTCGTCATTGCGCTTGTTAACTTAATAAGAACTTTAGATTAGTTGTCTTCCTTATTATAATATGCTTGAATCTTAATCATTCTTTTGATAACATTCCTTGATTATAGGGTTGTAGTAAATCATGGTTCCAGATATGTTGGGATAAGTGTTACTTGTTGAGATAGTAAACATGTTTCGGTTGATAGATATGACTTACTTGACTTTGCATTAGGCCCCTAAAGGGATAATTTGGCATATTTTGATAAAAAGACCCTTTTTGCATGTTTTGCTTGTGTATGGGCATAAGATCTCATACTTAGTACATGTGGAGTACTAACATCTTTTTGCTTCCCTTTTTCCCAAACATTTTAGGTTCCGGTGGATAAGGAGTTTGGGTGGCGATAATGTTGAAGGCTTGGATTTTTTCTTTCATCCAAGTAGGGTATGTCCTCAAATTTCGAGGGCAATGCCATCTTCTATCCTTTTATTTTTTTATGAGCTTATTGACTTTATCATTTCTTTCCTTGTTATTTGAATATTGTACTATCGTATACCAATACATGGTCTTGTTTTATTGATGTAAGGGTTATGCCCATATTTTGATATCCATTTAGATGGTATGATATGAGACAATCGTTGAGAGTGTTTCTATAATTTTATATATCTATGTGCAATAAAAATATAAGGCTATGTAACCTTCCTATATAAAGGGTCTATGTATACTCGATATGAATATATATTATGTGTATGTAGAGGTCTATTTAAACCTCCAAGTAGTGATGATGAAACTTTTAAATCCTTCCGCATTTTTAGACCTATGATTGTAATGACATGAAACAAAAAGGCTAGTATTAGTTATTCAAAAGGACGCCGACGCCGGTTATGTCTAGGGTGTTGACTTCCCTTAGAGGAATACTATCCTATGGATCAACATAAGCTGATGATTTCACTTTGAGGAATATTCACTCATGTTTTCTCATGAGAGGAGGCTCTAGTTGCCAAAAGGTAATGTAAAGGGATCATACCTATTTCTTAGTTCAATAACTATGCTTTCCACATAGGATCAAGAAAATTGAATTCACTTATGATGCTAGAATGTATGTTAATGTTCTACCTTGGCTAGGTATTAACACCTACCATTGATGTAAGGATCTACAACACCAAATTCAATGTTTAGAACCTATGGTCTTAGTGTTGGTTAAGGGCATAGTTTCCCTAAAGTAAAATGGATAATGGA
The DNA here is from genome assembly GCA_027705065.1 of Solanum peruvianum. Taxonomy (NCBI): domain Eukaryota; kingdom Viridiplantae; phylum Streptophyta; class Magnoliopsida; order Solanales; family Solanaceae; genus Solanum; species Solanum peruvianum. The sequence continues at coordinate 18,372,710 of JAKWJD010001766.1, read as the reverse complement.
AGTAAATGAATAGGATCATAACAAAGATGACTCAAGGGAGGTTACTTAGTATAGGTGGAAGTAATGAACCCATGTATACATTTGAAAAGTTACTCCTTAGAAAGTCCTAGGAAGATGACCTGATGTGTATGTTTATGCTTATGTCCATATGCATGACTTTGTAGTATTTTTCTACTTATGATGAATATGTGCATGGTATGAATCTATAAGATGTGATCTTATCCTTATATGTACTATGTTGGTCTAAATGACTATATGAAGAAGGTCTTGTATTGAAATGAATGAAGTTGCCTCCACTTACTTGTTGATGTATGAATTGAATGCTAAGGTTTGTGGTTTCATGAAGGGTTTACTAAGCATGTGTGGGTTTATGGGGCTTCACATGTGCATTGCACTAGTATATTACGATTTGGGTCATGAACAAGGTATTATAATTATGTATATGAAAAGAAGTAATAATAGGTACAAATGAAATTAGCTTACTGTAATGCCAAAGGAAATCTTAACTTAAATTTGTCTTTAATATATCATGCTTGTGTGATGATATATGTAGTCTTATGTGGGTTATATGTATGTTTTAACTTGTGTCCTTAAGGTGATGCATTGCACCAAGTATCAGTAGTGGGTTACTTGGGAGGCTAATGAATAAAAGAAAGGAATACTCTTTATTAAGGAATGTTAGCTCACTGTAATGTTACTTGAAAATATCATAAATTCAATATGTGATCTTATATTATGTTTGGCCTTAAAATATGTTTATATGAAGTAAGTGAATGATTTAAATGTTATTTTATAAATGGTTTTATGAAGATTTACTAAAAAGGCATAAGGTATGAATTTAAGAAAATGTCCCTTTTAAATGCATGTTTTTGCATGGGTGTCATACTTAGTGCATTCTTGTAGTAATCCGAGTCTTCTATACTTTTTAGAAAAAGTGTAGGTTAGGGATGCACAAAGGAATTTTTAAATGGTGAGGAGCTTGATAGATAATTCCCAAGGTCAAGAAAGGAATCGTTTAGTCCAAGGATGTCATAATGTTTACTTACTGTAAAGTGTATAAAATATTATATAGTTATGTCTTATGTTTTAAGGTCGTGTCCCTAATGTATTCTAATGTGGTTGAGTCTAAGATGGTAAAGAGACTTAGAGTCTAAATATGTATTATGACTTATATTTGAAATAAATTAAGTTAAGTTTCTAGCATATGATGTCTATGAAAAGTTTTAATATCTTTCGATAAATTTACTATGAAAATGGGATGAATGACAATTATGGGCTTGTATAAGACCTCTGAGAGGTCAAGTACGCCATGTTACTTCTAGGGACTGCTCCCTAGATGTAGAATAATTATGCTTAGATCTTCATAGATGATATTGTGTGTCTCTGTTGTATTCGGTTATCCATCATATCGAATCAGGGTGCACAATTCATATCTTGGTTTTGGAGGTTATTCCAAGAAGATTTGGGTACTAAGGTGAAGTTGTGTACCGCTTTCCATCCCCAAACGGATAGTCATGCGGAAATTACTATTCAAACCCTTCAGGATATGCTTAAGACTTGTAATATTGATTTCAAGGGAAATTGGGATAAGCATTTGCCTTTGGTTGATTTTTATTATAATAATAGTTTTTATTCATCTGTTTCCGTGGCTTCCTATGAAGCCTTGTATGTTAGGAGATATAGTTCTCCTATTGGATAGTTTGAAGTGGAAGAGACTTTGCTTCTTGGTCTAGATTTGATTTATAAGACTTTGGAGAAAGTTGATATCATAATGAACCAGTTGCAAATGGCCTATAGACTGTAGAAGTTCTATGCCGATCATAGAAGAAGGGATTTGGAGTTTTAAGAAGGTGATAAGGTGTATCTAAAAATTTCACCTATACAAGGGGTGGTTAGATTAGTAAATTAAGAGAAGTTGAGTCCTCGTTATATGGGTCCGTATGAAAACTTGCAAAGGGTTGGTAAGGTTTCCAATGAATTGAAACTTACTAGTGCGTTGGCTTCGGTTCATCCAATTTTCCATCTTTCCATGCTTAAAAGTGTATTGGTTTTCCCGAGTCTATTCTTCCTATTGAGTGCCTTTGTGAAGGATAAACTCTCTTATGAGGAAGTTGCGGTTCAAATTATTTATAGGCAAGTCAAGAAGTTAAGGAATAAGGAGGTGGATTCCGTAAAGATGTTATGGAAGAATCACCTAGTTGAGCGTGCAACATAAGAGGCCGAGGCAGACATGAAGTCTTGTTACCCTAATCTATTTGATAACTAAGGTTAGTAGTTCTTACTAATAATGAAAATAATTACTAAAATTGAAGTTGACTTGATTTTTTTTGAAGTCTTGTAAAAATATGCATTTTTGAATTATCTTACAGTGAAATACAGTGAAGTTATGCATTTGAACATGAAATTTTGCTGTAATTTTGTTTGAGTTATCTTTTGCATTTTTATTTGATGAGTCTTTATTAAATTATATGTAGCATTTTGATAATTTGAACTTTTGTGTAATTGACTCACGTAAAGCATGTTGAGATCATGTTGTTGTTGTGATAAAGATATTCCTCATAATGAAATGTTGAGCCTTATGTATGGTTATTGAAATTCTAAATTGCATTCTATCAGTGATATGATTGATCTTGCTATGTATTGTTGTTGGTTTGGCTGATAGTCTTGAGTCTATTCCTTCCTTCTAAAGCCTTTTACTGTCATTCAGCGACTAAAGTTCCTAGGGGGGGGGGGGAGAATTATGTAACACTTCGAAAATCCAAGACGTGTCTTAAGAGTATAACATAAGTGGCTTGAGGTCCAAACACTATTTTAAGGACTATTTTAATGTATATAGGTCATTTAGTATTTCTAGGAACGAAAACGTCCAAGAATGTCTATAACACCCAGAAACTAGTTAAGTGACGTACTAGCGTGCATAAGCCTATGTGACAAGTTTTTAGGAGTTTGAAACCCCTGAAAATTAGTTGAAGAGTAATTAATAAGTGTTTTAAGTTAATTCACTGTCTAATCGTCTGGGTTCCACTTCCCAAGGACAAACAAAGGGCCTTTTAGGAGGACCCTTACACATTGGTGTCAACACTGCATATGCAGTGTGTAACCACAAGAAACAATCGACGATCCGTGTGTTGATCGATAGGGCGTCGTTTCCAACCGTCGACCAATGCTTGTACTTTTTTTCTGAAGAACCCCAATTTCATAGTATCTTCTAACAACGACGAATGTGCAGCACGGAAGGGCACAATGACCATTGACTCATAAATTTTCTTCCTTCTCTAAATATAACTAACAAATATAACTCACAAGACAAATCTTCTTCCTTCTCTCACAAGACAAATATGACCCCAACCCACGTTATACTAAATATAACTCACAAGACAAATCTTCTTCCTTCTCTCTTGTCTGTCTTTCTATTGCAAGACACCGTTGAAGACTATCTAGGGTAGAGACTTGGTGGATATAAAAGGATGAATTCACCATCAAATAATCATCCAACGTTGAGGTATAAGATCTAATTCACCTTTGAGACCTAGAAAATCTTACTAACATTTCCAAATCCTATTGTACAATGTCTAGGTAGTCTCCCATACTACCATGTAAACTTCATAAAGCTTATCTAATACTAGTAGGTATCCCACACGATGAGAACAAGAAATTACCAAAATAGACCATGGAATCAAAGCGTGGAATCTGGAGTGGTAACCTACTCTGATAAAGAATGTTCTACTTGCCAATGGTAGAACTTGGAAACATTCCATGTAGGCACATGGTTAAGGAATATGAAGGGTGTGCTTTGTACTCTAATCTTATCCTTTAACTAGAGCTACTTCTCTTACCATATTAACTCAGTGCTACCTTTCGTTCTCATAGAGTAATTTACATTAAAGGTTCAAATAAAAAGGTCCATATAAAGTTTATAACCCAAAACATTTACCCTACCAAAGACATCCATTACAGCTACTTTACAATGGAGACAAGAAGCTCATAATTACATTCCTAAGGATTGATATGATGTCGTTCCATCCAACCAACCTTAAGTCCATCATTCTTTACAAGAAGGATACCATTACGATTTCCGACTTCAAGGTTCATAACCTTACCACTAGGTTCAAGGTTTCACATAAAGGGCCCTCTTTACAAAATTCCAAGTCTTAATTTATTCATACATACAAGACTAAGAGTCTTTAGCATCCTAAATCTAGATATATCATATTCAGATTCATACATGCATCAAGTAACACACACATGTCTGCCACAAAAGATACACTAGGAGATCACTTTATCACATATTGCATATCATATTCAAGATGCACATAGGCACAACCTTCATTAACTTTAGATCAACCTATACACTAATATAACATTATCAATATATCCATTATAGGACTCAATAACCAATCAGGAAGAATCATGCGTCAACCCTAAGACTACACACATAAAGCCATAGTCATAGTCTAACATGATCATCTAATATAAATAGAAGAACACATACTCTCATATTACTTCACATGTAGATGATATGGTCATAATTAACATAAATCAACTTCAAAAATAATAATAGTACTTCGAGTAGTTTGCCGACAAGGTCATGATCATCATAATATATATAGTAACGTCGACAAGGCCACATCAATTTCAATTAAGCACATAACACCTCAATCATATGTATATCATACAAATTACAACATAATTGAAGTATAATTAAAATAAAATAAATAGAATTAGGGAAGAGTACCACCAATCCGTTCTCAACACTTCAATCAAATGCTAAATAAACCAACTCAATACCATAAGGCCCTTACCCGTGGCCATGAAAATAAATTCAATATAAAAACTATGAAAATGAATGAATTTAGTTCAATTCAATATATATTTATCAATATAATACAACCAATACATCAATTGAATACAACTCTTATGTTATTCAATAGCACATAAAAAACTACACCAGAAATCACAAGCATTAATTCAATATTGCTTAACACATTAAGTAGTCAAAAACTAGGGTTTATAAATTACATGAGTTCATAGTTTATGGAGTTAAAACCATATAATTAACAACAATTCTATCAATATACAATGCTTTAAAATCTTTAATTGAAGAACCTATGGATATATCATAAAATTGGACAATTCATCTTTGAAGACTATAGAAAACATCTTTGAATTCGGGATTCTTGATGATTAGAGATTCAAGTATCAAAAATCATGCCTCAATGATACTGATATCCAATTTTATGAAGAATATCCCCTCTATTCTCCAACTGAAGACCTTCATTGAGTTTTGGCTCCAATGGAGTTCTAGATAATTTCTAAAGGAATTTTGAATTTGATTTTGAAGAATAAAATCTTCTTATTGTTTAAAGCTTATAAACATGTTTGTAATACCAAAAATACACCGAAGTAACCTCACTTTCTCTTATTTGGACGTGGGGTGAATTTACCTATTCACCTCTTCACTTATTAGTGACCCTAGCAAATTGTAGAGCCATCCACGACTTGGCCACAGACGGACCATTTCTCCACAAATGGACCATCTTACGGGGCATCGTTTAGTACTTAGCCTTTTATGAAATGGGAGAGTAATCTACCTATACTAAGTAACAATCGAATCTACCTCCCACGGGGCGTCAACTAGGTATTGGTACTCATTTTCCATCGGTAGGTGGGGCTGCGCTAGGCAGTTTTGGCCACCAACATGGGTGCTTCCTCAAGGACCCTTGGATGTTTTATGGGGATGTTTTCCTGGACGTTTATAATTCAAATTTGTTTGTATACAATTTTAGGACCTATCACATCAATATCATCAAAAAAAAAATTTAAAACTCAACAAAAACATACTAAGACACACAAGGTCGTTTCAAGGAAAATTTTTTGAACATCATGATCGTTCTTACATGTTTGACCTCCAAAGATCACGAAACCTTACACAATTACTATAAAATTATATTAGCTCACATTATGACCTTATTAAATCATGAAACACACATATAGTCATATAACTACACATGATTCACATTGGTGACTTAGTCGTCGAACATCTTGGTGGTCCCTTAACGTTTGACTTCCAATGCACCTAATACTCTAGATCCCTAAGTAATTTTAGGCTGTAGCTTCACCTAATTCGTTTTTTATGTATTAAACTTAGATTTATTATACTATAATTGTGAATAGGGTTACATATATCTTATATTGGTTATGACTATGTGCTTGTTGAATTACATGCCATATACGAAGTATGTATATGCCTTGTTTTGATAGACTGCTATCCATTACTTGATTAATGTAGAACTTTAATATTAATTCTTATGTTAGTATGCTAAAGCCTCTTAGTCTTGTATGTGTGATTGTCATGTGATCTTGAACATTGTCAAGAAGGTCATTTGTATGGAACATTCAACATAGTTAGAAGGTTATGATATCCTTGAATTTGAAAGCCGTAATGGTATCCTTCTTGTGTGAATGGTGGACTCAGGGTTAGTTGGGTAGAATGACCTGAAATCATCCTTAGGAAAATTATTGAGCTATCCTGTTGACCTTTTTGGGCAGCCTTAGTGGACCCTCTTTGGTAGGGTGCAATGTGATTGGGTTGTGAAGTATAAATGGTACCTCTTCATGTACACATTTTTTAACTAATCTATGAGAACGAAGTGTAGCACCGAGTGAGTATTGTAACACCCTAATATTTACTAAGGTGAACTAGAGATTCATGATTATTTCTTCAGTTAATTTTTTGTTGAAGTTAGTTATAATAGTGTCCTTAGGAAGTGTACGAAGTATTGAGGTCAAATGTCCAAGAACGTCCATGATTTTCGCAAGATGTTTGAGTTAGTTTTACGTGTTCGTTTTAATAGAAATTAACGTGGTATGTTCCTAAGAACTAGATGAATATGTATATTGATTTAAAATGGGTATGAATCCACCTAGGATCCACAAGGGCCCAAGAGAAGGACCGATGACTTTTACCCAAAACTGTCAAAGTAGTGCCAACCAATGTACCAGTCAACCAATCCATGACTCGTCAACTTGGTCCGTCGGTTGGAACTGCAGACTGCATTATTTGTGAGATTCAGTACAAATCCACGAGCCCACATCAACAGGACGTCGATGCATCAAACGGTCATTCAATGATGGGTGTTGAGGGTGGTCCCGCTAAAGCTACAGGACGCGGCTGTCTCTGCTTAGGGTGTTCTGTAAATTTATCCCAAGTCTTTTATGACTATAGGACTACATATTTTAGTGTTTTTAGGTTATATTAAATTGTTTTTAATTCATATACCTTGACAAGACCCCTCAATTCAATTTTCAAACTATCTCAAAGTTACCATTGGAGCTAAGACTCAAAATCATTGGGTTTTTTCTAATATTTGAGGTATGGTAGTCATCCTTTAACTCTCTTTCATTCAAGGATTCCTTTCAAAAGATTTAAAAAAACGGTTTTCAAACTTTACTTTCTTCTATCTTTGATTTTAAGCATGGGTCTTCATGTAAATGTGTTTTAATGATTCAAATATGTTTCTTCTAGTATTAATTGATGATTTCGATGTTTAAACCCTAATGAACTTAAGATTATGCATATTTCCAACTTCTAGCTTTAGAAAATGGTTAAATAAATATGATTATGTAGTGTTTGAACCTTGGTTTCCTTATGTTGTTATTATTGTTTAACTACTGCCAAAACGGCCTTATCGTGAAGAAATATTGGATTGATTATAGGTTATTAAATCTTGACTAAATGGGGAATTGGTTTTATTGCATAGTTCTTATTATGAATTTCTCATGACTGGCATGGTGCATCTTCTTGGTGGTGTTATTTACTTGATGTATTTGGATATATTTGTATGTGTTGTGAGTCTGGATTGAAGGCCCAATTTTGAAATGATGTGATAATGAGATGGTTCTGGTAATGTGTATTATGAAGTTAAAAGTTCATGATTTTTTAAGTTTATTCCTAAATGAAGTGTTGTATATGCACATCATGTTTAAATGTGTATTGTGATGAATGAAGGTCTAAATATGTATATAATTGAATGTAATTGAAATGATTCTTATGTTTGAACCTTCGTTTCCTTATGTTGTTATTATGGTCTAGCAACAGACCTAACGGTATTATTATGATGAAATATTTAAGGATTGATTTTAGTTGGTCAAATCTTTATTAAATGGTAAGTTGGTTTTATTTAATAGTTCTTATTATGTATTGCTCTTAAGTCGCATGATCAACCTTATTGGTGGCAGTGTTTATTTGATGTATTTGGATGTATTTGTATGTATTGTGAGTATGTCTTGAAGGCCTAATATGTGAAATGAAGTGATAATGAAGATGGTTCTTTTAATGTGTATTAGGAAGTTAAAATTGCACGTTTTGCTTACTTTATGCCTAAATGAAGTAATGTATATGTTGAGAATGTTTAAGTGTGTATTGTGATGAATGAAGGTCTAATCATGTATAGAATTGAATATAATGGAAATGATGATTATGTGAAAGGTGTTCTCACATGTACACACACACTCACACTTAAATGAATTAATCAAGTTCAGTTAGGTCAAAAGGGAGTTTTGGGGTGGACATTCTTCGTGAGTTTAGATGAAGTGTTTAGTAGAAACCTCACTACATTGTAAGAGCTTTCTAAGATAGGTTGGAGAATGAATGTCCTTCATAGTGTTCACTAGTAATCCTTAACCTATACTTTATAATGTTGATAATATGTGGGGAGTTATGCCTAGCACCGAGATGATATGAAGAAGGGGTGGTTTCACTTCGTCAGTTGAGATGTTGTGTTCCAATGTACCTCTTAAGATGAGTACTCCTCGTTAGAAGATAATGAGTTACTTAGTAGCAATCTCCTTATCCCTTAACTATGCGCCCACATAATTGTAGATATTGGGTAAGACATGTAAAAGCTAAGAGAATTGCCTTTCTCTCGGCAAGTGAGGATCCTTCATCTGATAGGGGTGAATGTCTGGTTTCCATGTCTAGCTCTTATGGTCTATGTCAGTTAATCTAACCCCACAAAAGTAATGAAAGTTCTAAGTCTTATAAAAGAATATACTACTTAGGGTAGGTAGTGGAATGGGACTCTATTTATCCATTGCATAGGCTAGGCATTCTGAAATAGGAGTCTTCGTGATCCTTATATGAATTGAATGAAATAAGTCTCCTAAGAGAAAATACTACTTAGGGTAGGTAGTGGAATGGGATGCTATTGATCCATTGTACTAAGTAGACCTTTCGATAGGGAAGTCTTAATGTTAAGCCTTCTAAAAAGTGTATTACTTAGGGTAGGTGGTGGTATGGCACGACATTTACTCATTGCACTAGCTAGGCATTCTGAAAGTGAAGTATATCTGTGCTGCATGAATTTTCTCATAATGTCTTTTAATTTAGTGGGGGCTTGTTCTCCCGAGCTATGCAAGCCTCAAAAGGGTAGTCTTGAGGATCACTTTGGTGTGTATTGAAAAAGGTATATGTGCACCTCCTTCATGTCTTGCCTTGGTGACTCTTAGGATAACCTTAGTTATAGAAACTCCTATTGAAATGAGTTCACTTCCTCTTTACTTGGCCTTGGAAGTTCCCTATTTTTGAATAGTGAAAGTTCACTGTAAAAGTAAAAAATGAAGTCACTATAATTCGAAAAGTTTAATGCAAATAAGTTTTTTATGATAAAATTGTCGAAATTCATTCAAAGTGTTAAATTATGATTCTTATGTTGTTTTAATTCTATATTCATGATTGTTTTACGTTTTTTCCATGAAAATGAGTTTTTACAAAAAAATTTCTTTTGCATGTTTTTGCATATGCCATACTTAGTACATTTTTGTACTAACCCCATACTTTTTATACTATATAGCAATAGGTTTGGAAGAAAGGTTTAATTCCAAAAGACGAAGCTTGGGAATATACTCTCAAAACACAAAGTATGTCGTCATATATCCGAGGACATAGTGATTTTCTCTTTGTTTCTTATTTAAAGACATATTATGTATTTTCTTTCATTGGATAGAGTTGTGTCCCTAAGATATTATGTCGTGTATTTAAGTTTTGTTTGTAAAGATGAGACTTCCTTAATATTTTATGAAAAATGTTTCTTTTATAAATATTCAGTAAAATTTTTTATTCTGCACTACTTTTAATATCTTTTGTAATGAACGATAGGTAAAGGGCTTGTACATGATCACAAAGTATCATGTACGCGCGGTCATGACCCAAGGGTCCTCCCTAACTTCTAGGGGGTTCTTGTGGATCGTGATAAGTATGCTTGGGAAGTTTCTCTAACTAAGATGACTTTAGAAAACAAAGAAACCCTCCATATTCCTTAACCATGTGTCTACATGGAATGTGTCCTAGTTCTACCATTGCCAAGTAGAACACCCTCCATCGGAGTAGGTTCATGCCTCCAGATTCTATACATAGCTAGTATGGTCTATGTCAGTTATTACCTATTCTCATCATATGTCATACCCACTAGTGTTGAATATGTTCTATGAAGTTTAGGTTGTATTGTGGGAGGCTATATAGACATTGCACGATTAATATTAGAAGATCTTAGTGAGTGAGTCCCTAGGTCTTCTCAAGGTCATTACTTGAATGTCCTAATGTTTTGAATGTATTTTTAGTGAACTAATAAAGATAATGACTTATGTTAGAAAGCATGCTAATGGATAAGTACTTTTCTAGAGTGACTTTAAGGATTTCCTAGTTAATGTGTGAATGGGGCATAGAACAGTCTCTTCATGTTTTACCTACAGAAGTCTTAAGAATAACTCTTGTTAGGAAATATTGATTAATGAAGTGAGAATGATTTATACTAGGTAGTCTAAAGGATCTATTAGGTGTGTGTAAACGAATTATATAGGCGGTCACTTCATAACTCACTCAACTAAACCTTAGAATCACCTTTGGTAGCAGGGTCTCATATTTATGTGTTTCGATGTATTATTGATGCTATATTGTCAAATGTAGATTATAGATGAACATACAATGAAGTAACTGTAAGCTTACTGTAAGGTTGCTGTAATGTTACCTTTATTTTGATATTATTAGAATATGGCTTGTAATGTGTTCTAAAGTTGACATTTGGTGTTTAAATTCTTATACTTTTAATATGAAGTTTTGTTAAAAAAAAAGAGCATTTTTCTAATAAATTTTTGTTTCTCATGATTTTATGAATTATTTCATACTTAATACATGCATTGTACTATTGTAACGACCAGTTTAGTCGTTTTGAGCAGCACATTTTAATTCTGGAAAAACTGGCCCAGACCACGGGCACTGCGACGGACCGTCACAGGCACGACGGCCCGTCGAGGGTGCATCGTTTCAGCATACTTAGAAATACTGAAATTGGTACTGAAAATTGACTCTCTGTAATTTGTGACGGACTTGCAGGACGTGCCGTCACATCCACAACGAACCGTCGTAAGCCCCCGTTGCAAAACACTTCAACTCTTGAGAAATTGGTACGGGAAACGAGTCTCTGACCGTCAAGACGGAGGTGCAGGACGGACCGTCACTGGTGTGATGGGCCGTCACAGTTCACCTGGATTTTGGGAGGCTGCGACGACCATCGTGACGGACCGTCGCAGGAATGACGGCCCGTCACGGGTTGCGCAAATCCCAGGCAGAATAGGATTCCTCTACACGTTTTAAGGGTCGTTTTGGACTATTCTTTCCTTAATTACAAAGATTGAGGGTTAATATTAATAAGTCTAACTACTTGGGGGTTAAAAGAGGTAACCCTAAGTTAATTAGTGGGTTTTATTGTCCTCTTTTAGTCTTAATTATATGATAATTAGGGTAAAGGAAAGAGGGTTTGAATAAAACAAACAGAAAGAACAAAGAGAAAGAGAGGGATCGATCGAGAGGGAGGAGAAAACGCAGCTTGAGGATTAGCTTGTTTGATCAATTCTTCGGTGGAGGTAGGTTATGGTTTTCATGCTATTTGTAGTAAACTCTTAATAGTGAATGCTATGTGTTGATAGTATTGTAAACCCTACTATGTGCTTAATTTTAAGCTTGTATGAATATGATATATATATATATGTGATTATATGAGCATGATGATGTTTTGAATCCCAAATCTTGAAAGAAACCCTAATTCACTTGTTGATGATGATGCCTTAGTGTAAAAGAAGGCTTGATAAATTATATAATGAGATTGATGATGCCTTAGTATGAAAGTAGGCTTGATGAATTAGAGGATCGGGTGCCACGTTCCGGTACCAGGATAGAATGAATATGAGGATCGGAGTGTCACGTTCGGACACCAGGATAGAATATGGATCGGGTGCCACGTTCCGGTACCAGGATAGAATGAATATGAGGATCGGAGTGTCACGTTCCGACACCAGGATAGTTAATGGATCGGGTGCCACGTTCCGGTACCAGGATAGTATATGAGGATCGGAGTGCCACGTTCCGGCACCAGGATAGAAATAGAGGAGCGGAGTGTCACGTACCGACACAAGAGGAAGAAAGATAATGAATCTTGAAAGATAATGAATATACTCAATCTAATGAACTTAATTCCCAAATGAGTATGGTATTGAGGCTTGAGTCCTCATGTGTGAACTCGGTTGTAGTTATTGATGAATTCATGTTGTTATTGCTACATGTTGAGTATTGTAGTTGATTTACATTATTATTGATATATATTGTTCCCTATTTTGAGTTGGCCGATGATATCTACTCAGTACTTGTGGTTGTACTGACCCCCTACTTTTATGTTTTTTTCTTTGTTATTTGTGTAATGCAGCAAACGTTCCGTCAACTTCAACTCAACAGTAGATCTAGCCAGTCTTCACTTCATCGGAAATTCAGGGTGAGCTAATGCGTCTAGCTTGGACTGGGTCTTCTTCTTCAAGTCTTGATGCCTTGAACTTCCGGCATGGACTAGCTAGTATTTGTTTTAGCTTCTTAGACGTTTTAGCTCAGTAATTTGAGGATAGATGTTCTTGTGATGATGACTTCCAGATTTTGGGGATATTAATAATAGTTTTGAATTGTTTTATTAATGAGTTTAAGTCTTCCGCATTTCTTTTGTTGATATTGTATTAAAATATTAAAGGTTAGATTGGTTGGTTCGCTCACATAGGAGGGTAAATGTGGGTGCCAGTCGCGTCCCCGAATTGGGTAGTGACAAACTTGGTATCAGAGCATTAGGTTCATTGGTCTCATCACACAAGAACGAGTCTAGTAGAGTCTTAAGGAACGGTAGGGGGACACCTTTACTTTTCTTTGAGAGGCTATAAGACTTTAGGAAAATTCCACTCTTTCATTCTTTCTTTCGTGCTACTACTTGAGTCCAATTGGTATCTAGGTGATACAAATTGGTATCTGACCATCTTCACTCTATTTCGCAGATGGTTAGAACTAGAGCAACGACCGCACCAGCAGCAACAACGGCACGGCAAGAAACGTCTGAGCCAGCCACTGGGGCTGTGGCTCGAGGAAGGGCAGCGGCAAGAGGCCGTGGAAGAGGCCGTGGGAGGACGTCCTCTAGAGAGAGAGGACGAGCACCTAGCCCATCTGATACTAGGGCAGTGACTCCTCCACCGGCCGAGGAGGTGATAAGAGAGGGTGAGGAAGGGGAGAATGAACAAGTGCAAAATGAGGAATTGCCACCCCAACCTACCCCGGAGATGATCAATCAGGTTCTTGCTTATCTTAGCGGGTTATCCGATAAGGGTCAGGCACCTCCAGTGGTTTCTGCACCAACACCTCCGGTTTCAGAGATACGACATGCGGCTACCATGGCTCCCCGCATGGATGCATCATTAGGAATAGGCACATTTCCACGTCTGACTACTGGGCCTATTATGACAAATGATCAGCATGAACTTTTCAGTAAGTTCTTGAAATTGAAACCTCCAGTCTTTAAAGGCGCAGAATCAGAGGATGCCTACGATTTTTTGGTTGATTGTCATGAGCTACTACACAAGATGAGTATAGTAGAACGGTTTGGCGTTGAGTTCGTGAGCTATCAGTTTCAAGGGAACGCCAAAATGTGGTGGCGGTCACATGTTGAGTGTCAACCAACAGAGGCACCACCTATGACTTGGGAATCATTCTCTACCCTGTTTATGGAGAAGTATATCCCAAGGACTTTGAGAGATAGAAAAAGGGATGAGTTCTTGATTCTTGAGCAAGGTAGGATGACGGTTAACGCATATGAGGCCAAATTCCGTGCATTATCCTGGTATGCCACCCAACATTGTTTCAGTCCACAAGAACGGATCCGCCGTTTTGTGAAGGGGTTGAGGTCAGAATTTCGGATTTCAGCCTTACAGATAGCGGCAACGGCAACATCCTTCAAAGAGGTGGTAGACTTTGTGATAGAGGTGGAAGGAGTGAAACCAGATGACTTCACCACGAAATCGACATCAAAGAGGTTTCGAAGGGGAGGTGAGTTTAATGGTTCTTACTCAAGAGGACAGAGCTCAGGAGGTTACTCAAGTCGACCAATTCAGTCTTCACTACAGACTGTAGTTGGGGGTCCACCTCAGACCGGCCAACACTTCTCTGAGAGACCTATGCATGAACCCAGGGAGTGCTATGGATGTGGGGAGATCGGACATATTAAGAGATATTGTCCAAAACAGAGTTATCGGCCCCCAATAGCTAGAGGTAGAGGTGGTTATGGAAGAGGCCGTCATTCTGGAGGACGCGGTGGTCGAGGTAATGGTGGTTACCAAAACGGCCGAGGTGATGGGCAAAACGGAGCCACTACATCACAACATGGTAGGGGCAACGGACAACCTAATGAAAGGGCCCATTGTTATGCTTTCCCTGGGAGATCCAAAGCGGAGGCGTCTGATGCTGTTATCACAGGTAATCTTTTGGTTTGTGATTGCATGGCATCTGTAATATTTGACCCTGGCTCCACGTTTTCTTATGTATCTTCCTCATTTGCTAATGGTCTAAATTTACATTGTGAATTACTTGACATGCCTATTTGTGTTTCTACTCCGGTGGGTGAGTCTGTGGTAGTTGAAAAGGTATATAGGTCTTGTTTGGTGAACTTTGTGGGGAGCAACACTTATGTAGATTTGATTATCTTAGAGATGGTTGATTTTGATGTAATTCTGGGTTATGACTTGCTTTCTCCGCAATTTGCGATTTTGGATTGTAATGCTAAAACGGTGACATTAGCCAAGCCTGGGACAGATCCGTTAGGTGGGAGGGTGACTACACTTCCAATCCGGTGCGTATCATCTCCTTTCTTCGTGCTAAGAAGATGGTTAGAAAAGGGTGTTTAGCTTTCTTGGCACATCTCAAGGATGACACTACCCAAGTACCCTCGATTGAGTCAGTTTCGGTAGTCCGTTAGTTTTTGGATGTGTTCCCTGCAGACCTTCCTGGCATGCCACTGGATAGGGATATTGACTTCTGTATCGATCTTGAACCGGGTACTCGCCCCATTTCTATACCCCCTTATAGAATGGCTCCCGCCGAATTAAGAGAGTTAAAGGCTCAACTTCAAGAATTGTTGAGTAAAGGCTTCATTAGACCAAGTGCATCTCCTTGGGGTGCTCCGGTTTTGTTTGTGAAGAAGAAGGATGGGAGTTTTCGGATGTGCATAGACTATAGACAACTAAACAAGGTAACTATTAAGAACAAGTATCCTCTTCCTCGCATTGACGACTTATTCGATCAACTACAAGGTGCTTGTGTCTTCTCGAAGATCGACTTGAGATTCGGTTATCATCAATTGAAAATACAGGCAACAGATGTGCCAAAGACCGCTTTTCGGACTAGGTATGGGCATTATGAATTTGTAGTGATGTCCTTTGGTCTTACGAATGCCCCTGCTGCGTTCATGAGCTTGATGAACGGGATATTTAAGCCGTATTTGGATCTCTTTGTGATCGTATTTATAGATGATATACTGGTATATTCTAAAAGTAAGGAGGAACATGAGGAGCATTTGAGAATTGTATTGGAAATGTTGAGGGAGAAGAAGCTTTATGCCAAATTCTCTAAGTGTGAGTTTTGGCTAGATGTAGTGTCCTTCTTGGGGCATGTAGTTTCTAAGGAAGGAGTGATGGTAGATCCTTCTAAGATTGAAACAGTAGAATGAATTGGGTAAGACCCACTAATGTGTCAGAAATACGGAGTTTTGTTGGGTTAGCTAGCTACTACCGCCGATTTGTCAAGGGATTCTCTTCTATTGCTTCCCAATTGACGAACTTGACTAAGCAGAATGTTCCATTTGTATGGTCGGATAAGTGTGAGGAAAGCTTTCAGAAACTCAAGACTTTGTTGACTACCGCGCCTATCCTTACCTTGCCAGTGGAAGGTAAGAATTTCATTGTCTATTGTGATGCATCCTATACGGGTTTGGGTGCAGTGCTAATGCAAGAGAAGAACGTGATTGCTTATGCTTCAAGACAATTAAAAGTGCATGAACGTAACTATCCTACTCATGACTTAGAATTGGCCGCGGTAGTATTTGAATTGAAGCAATGGAGGCATTATTTATATGGGGTTAAGTGTGAAATCTATACGGATCATCATAGCCTACAGTATGTCTTTACTCAGAATGATTTGAACTTGAGACAAAGGAGATGGATGGAACTACTGAAGGACTACGACATCACTATTTTGTATCATCCGGGGAAGGCGAACGTTGTGGCAGATGCTTTGAGTAGAAAGGCAGGAAGCATGGGAAGTCTAGCTCACTTGCAAGCTTCTAGACGCCCATTGGCTAGAGAAGTGCAGATTCTGGCTAATGACCTCATGAGGTTAGAAGTAAATGAGAAGGGAGGATTGTTAGCTTGTGTGGAGGCAAGATCCTCCTTCCTCGACAAGATTAAGGGGAAGTAGTTTGATGATGAGAAATTGATCCGGATTCGATATAAGGTGTTGCAAGGAGAGGCTAAAGAAGCAACAATTGATGAGGAAGGTGTTTTGAGGATTAAGGGAAGGGTATGTGTACCCCGCATCGATGATTTGATCAACACTATTCTGACAGAGTCTCATAGTACAAGGTATTCTATACATCCGGGTGCAACCAAGATGTATCGCGACCTGAAGCAACACTTCTGGTGGAGTAGAATGAAGCGCGATATTGTTGACTTTATTGCCAAATGTCCAAACTGTCAACAAGTAAAGTATGAACACCAAAGGCCCGGAGGAACGCTTCAGAGAATGCCCATTCCTGAATGGAAGTGGGAGAGAATCGCAATGGACTTTGTGGTTGGTCTTCCAAAGACAATGGGTAAGTATGACTCCATTTGGGTGATTGTTGATAGGTTAACTAAGTCCGCTCATTTCATTCCGGTCAAGGTGACTTACAATGCAGAGAAGTTAGCAAAAATGTACATCTCAGAAATCGTTCGATTGCATGGGGTCCCACTGTCCATCATATCAGATAGAGGTACGCAGTTTACTTCTATGTTTTGGAAAACATTGCATACCGAATTGGGTACTAGGTTGGACCTTAGCACTGCATTTCACCCTCAGACCGATGGTCAGTCTGAGCGAACGATTCAAGTGTTGGAGGATATGCTTCTTGCATGCGTGATAGAGTTTGGTGGCCATTGGGATAGCTTCTTACCTCTTGCAGAGTTTTCATACAATAATAGCTATCACTCCAGTATTGATATGGCCCTATTTGAAGCATTGTATGGGAGGAGGTGTAGATCTCCCATTGGGTGGTTTGATGCATTTGAGGTTAGACCTTGGGGTACTGACCTCTTGAGGGATTCGTTAGATAAGGTGAAGGGCATTCAAGAAAAGCTTCTAGCGGCGCAAAGTAGACAAAAGGAGTATGCAGACCGAAAGGTTATAGACTTGGAGTTCATGGAAGGTGAACAAGTCTTGTTGAAGGTTTCACCCATGAAAGGGGTGATGCGGTTAGGCAAAAGAGGTAAGCTAAGTCCAAGGTATATTGGACCATTTGAGGTACTAAAGCGAATAGGGGAGGTGGCTTATGAATTAGCCTTGCCCCCAGGGCTGTCCGGAGTGCATCCGGTGTTTCATGTGTCCATGTTGAAAAGATACCACGGAGATGGAAACTACATTATCCGTTGGGATTCAGTTTTGTTGGATGAGAACTTGACTTATGATGAGGAACCGGTTGCTATATTAGATAGAGAAGTTCGCAAGCTGAGGTCGAGAGAGATTGCATCCATCAAAGTTCAATGGAAGAATCGACCGGTTGAAGAGGCTACTTGGGAGAAGGAGGCAGATATGCAAGAAAAATACCCACATCTGTTTACAGATTCAGGTACTCCTTTTCACCATTGTTTTTCTTCTTTTGATCATTCGGGGACGAACGATGGGTAAATTGGTATCTATTGTAACGACCAGTTTAGTCGTTTTGAGCAGCAGATTTTAATTCTGGAAAAACTGGCCCAGACCACGGGCACTGCGACGGACCGTCACAGGCACGACGACCCGTCGAGGGTGCATCGTTTCAGCATACTTAGAAATTCTGAAATTGGTACTGAAAATCGACTCTCTGTAATTTGTGACGGACTTGCAGGACGTGCCGTCACATCCACAACGAACCGTCGTAAGCCCCCGTTGCAAAACACTTCAACTCTTGAGAAATTGGTACGGGAAACGAGTCTCTGACCGTCAGGACGGAGGTGCAGGACGGACCGTCACTGGTGTGACGGGCCGTCACAGTTCACCTGGATTTTGGGAGGCTGCGACGACCATCGTGACGGACCGTCGCAGGCACGACGGCCCGTCACGGGTTGCGCAAATCCCAGGCAGAATAGGATTCCTCTACACGTTTTAAGGGTCGTTTTGGACTATTCTTTCCTTAATTACAAAGATTGAGGGTTAATATTAATAAGTCTAACTACTTGGGGGTTAAAAGAGGTAACCCTAAGTTAATTAGTGGGTTTTATTGTCCTCTTTTAGTCTTAATTATATGATAATTAGGGTAAAGGAAAGAGGGTTTGAATAAAACAAACTGAAAGAACAAAGAGAAAGAGAGGGATCGATCGAGAGGGAGGAGAAAACGCAGCTTGAGGATTAGCTTGTTTGATCAATTCTTCGGTGGAGGTAGGTTATGGTTTTCATGATACTTGTAGTAAACTCTTAATAGTGAATGCTATGTGTTGATAGTATTGTAAACCCTACTATGTGCTTAATTGTAAGCTTGTATGAATATGATATATATATATATGTGATTATATGAGCATGATGAAGTTTTGAATCCCAAATCTTGAAAGAAACCCTAATTCACTTGTTGATGATGATGCCTTAGTGTAAAAGAAGGCTTGATAAATTATATAATGAGATTGATGATGCCTTAGTATGAAAGAAGGCTTGATGAATTAGGGGATCGGGTGCCACGTTCCGGTACCAGGATAGAATGAATATGAGGATCGGAGTGTCACGTTCCGACACCAGGATAGAATATGGATCGGGTGCCACGTTCTGGTACCAGGATAGAATGAATATGAGGATCGGAGTGTCACGTTCCGACACCAGGATAGAATATGGATCGGGTGCCACGTTCCGGTACCAGGATAGAATGAATATGAGGATCGGACTGTCACGTTCCGACACCAGGATAGTAAATGGATCGGGTGCCACATTCCGGTACCAGGATAGTATATGAGGATCGGAGTGCCACGTTCCGGCACCAGGATAGAAATAGAGGAGCGGAGTGTCACGTACCGACACAAGAGGAAGAAAGATAATGAATCTTGAAAGATAATGAATATACTCAATCTAATGAACTTAATTCCCAAATGAGTATGGTATTGAGGCTTGAGTCCTCATGTGTGAACTCGGTTGTAGTTATTGATGAATTCATGTTGTTATTGCTACATGTTGAGTATTATAGTTGATTTACATTATTATTGATATATACTGTTCCCTATTTTGAGTTGGCCGATGATATCTACTCAGTACTTTGTGGTTGTACTGACCCCCTACTTTTATGTTTTCTTCTTTGTTATTTGTGTAATGCAGCAAACGTTCCGTCAACTTCAACTCAACAGTAGATCTAGCCAGTCTTCACTTCATCGGAAATTCAGGGTGAGATAATGCGTCTAGCTTGGACTGGGTCTTCTTCTTCAAGTCTTGATGCCTTGAACTTCCGGCATGGACTAGCTAGTATTTGTTTTAGCTTCTTAGACGTTTTAGCTTAGTAATTTGAGGATAGATGTTCTTGTGATGATGACTTCCAGATTTTGGGGATATTAATAATAGTTTTGAATTGTTTTATTAATGAGTTTAAGTTCTTCCGCATTTCTTTTGTTGATATTGTATTAAAATGTTAAAGGTTAGATGGGTTGGTTCCCTCACATAGGAGGGTAAATGTGGGTGCCAGTCGCGTCCCCGAATTGGGTCGTGACAACTAATTGCATACATTTTTCAATATCTAAAGGTGTAGGTGGAACGTGAGACGCGTCTTGAAGCAATGCTTGTAAACTAGGACTCTTTCAAGAAAAGCCGAAGTATGTCATCACTTGACCTGAGGGAATAACTATGTTTAGACTTTTTTAATTCAATTATTGTAATAGACTAAGTAATTCTATATTTCATATCGTATGGACTGTGTTCCAAGTATTCTTTAGTCTATGATTGGCATATGTTGAGACTTACTACTTTCATATGGTTTTATATCAAAGATATTTTTAATATATTTCGTGTGAAAAGTTTTAATTCCACACACTTTTATTGCATGTATGCAAAGTATGATGTCAAAGGTCTTGTATAAGACCTTCGAGAGGTCAAGTACGCCTTGTTGTGCTCTGAGAGTGCCAAATGTTCTAGGGTGTACTCTCGGGATTTGATAATGAAATAAAAAATGAACATGTTTAATGTTGTATTGAAAGAAGGTTTTCATTGTTACTCTTGATGTTCATGTTTATCTTATGTTGTTATTAAGAAGCTATCTCTTAAGTATCTCATATGAAATGTTGAGCTCTTATACGTGGTAAATTCTGAATTGAGTTGCTATGTGGAATGCAATGTTTATTTTTTGAATGGAGTAGTGAGGTAATCCTATAATATGTAATTCATAATGATTTTATATCGTTTTTTATTTTGGTTGTTGGGATTCTAGTATTGAGTCTCTTTCTCTCATTACAATAATATTTAGGTGTCATTCGAGGACATATATTTCTATGGGGGAATAATGTAACACTCCAGAAATCTGTGACTTATTATAGAGCCTCACTAGATGAACTAACATTCAAAAATAGTTTGTAATCTTAAATTATGGAAGTAAACTTAATTAGGAAGTGTTGGAGTCAAAATTTCAAGAAACGACAGTGATTGTTTGGAGATTTGTAAAAGATGGCCTAATGTCCCTTTGTGTGTTTCAAGTGGTTTTAATAGTTGGAACTAAGTAAAATTTGTCAAAAAGGATAAGAATATATGTTAGAGTGTGTTTACGGATGAAAGTTCGTGTACAACTTCCCAAGGACCACCCTAAGGGTCCTTGAAGAAGACCCTAACATTTGATCCTAAAATTTATCAATTGACAATACCCATTGACAAACCAAATAATGATTCGTCGATGGGTCAATGGCCCATCAATTGAGATTGTTTGTTTACACTTATACATATTCAAAAACGGCTCAACAATTAGGTCATTGATCCAAACCACGAAAGACCAAGACGGTCGGTGGTTTGGACTATCCCCGTCGTTTTGGAGTTTTTTTTTGGGCAAGGCCTTTACTGTCCAATTTCTGTTAAACATAGGGTTATTAATTAATTAGTTTATTATTTAATTAGGAGTTAAGGGTGGTTAATTAAGTTATTTGGGGACTATGAAAGAGTTAGATTTCATTAAACTAACCTAACACCTCATTATTTCACAAAGCTAAATCTCTCCAACGTCCTCTACTTTCTCTCACTACCCCAAAACCCCTATTGAAGACCGAGATTCAAGATTCATCAGTTCTTCAAGATTTGTTTCTTCCATATTTCATAGATTGTTGAGGTATGAAAGTTATTCACTCTTGGGATTTGTTTCAAGAGGCTTTTCAAAAATCGGTTTCCAAAAATTTCAAAATTATGGTTTACATCCAATTTTGTGGGTTACCATTCAAATTTATGATATGTTCTATTGTATTGACTAAAATTGATAGATTATTAATGTTTATTGGTTAATTATTGTAATTATTTAGGATTTGACGTAGTATCTCTAAAAGGATCCATGATTGTCCGTTTTCCCTAACCCTAGTATGGGTTAGGTTAATTGGTTATTAGGCATGACAAATTGATGTATTTCTTGTATAGTTTACTATTATATGATGATGTTGTGTGAATCAATGGATAAATATTTTTTGATCGGTTGAAGTTTGAAGGTGACATTTGGAAAGAATTGATGATATTCTCATAGGCTATGAACAATTTATTGATGTAATGATTGTTTATTCTTGATAATAATGTTCAATTGAAGTATGATTATGTGAAAATAATACAAATATTATTATATAATGAATATGATGGCATTTTATGGATATGTAGAATATTGAGATCTTGATAGGGGTATGATCTTGCAATGTTCAAAGTTATTCTCTTGTGTGCCTTATTATGATATAACTATGTTGTGATGATCTCACTAAATGATTGGTTTTGATGAAAGGAAATTCTTATAGAATACCTAATTAACTATGATCATGATTATACAAGGGTTTATTCTCTAATTCCTATATTACAAACTAATATTTAAGAATGGGTTAAAGACATTTAAGAAAGGGACATTATTTTTGCACCGAGTGAACTATATATGAGAGGTGTCCCTTCCAAATGATAAAAGGTAGGTTAAAAATAGTTCTCATGATACGAAGAAAACAATGCAAATGAGCATAATGAGGGTTCCAATACTAATTTCCTAGTTCCTTAACTATGTTTTTCCATAGGGAAATTAGATAGTGGATCCACCTAGAATGCAATGTTCGTGTTTGGTACTACATTGGCAAGTACATCACCTTATTTTGGTGTAGGGTTTCATGTCACCCGATTCCATATTTTGATCGCATGGTCTATTGTTCGTTAAGACATTTGTTCATGAAAGTAAAATGAATGAATGAAAGTAATAAACACAGACACTGAGTGGGGTGACTTAATGGGCTCCTCTTAGTATAGGTAAAGGTATGTGACTTTACCTTTGATTGCACAAGTTTTCCTTGAAGGGAGTTCTAGGAGGATGTTTATTATATGCTTATATTACTAATGAAATGCATAATATTGACTTTACATGATATTGATCTTATATGATGTTAATTCCATTTGATAAACATGTTTTTTCTCTAAATTGTTATGTATGATGATGACTATTGATGATATGAGGTTATTTGAAGTATAGACATTTTCTATGGTCTATTTTCGAAATTTACTTATTATGTGGGGTTATGGGCTTCACATAATCATTGCACTTCTAGGCTTGGGATTGGATTATGAGTAAGGGTATGGTATGCTTTGATGACATAAACTCTATGATACGAAATGTTGATATTGGCTTATGATGATGTTGGTCTTGATTTGGATATTAACATGACGTGTGATGTTATGACTATTGACTTGTATATGCTCTTATGTGTGAATAAATGGATTTCAAAGTGACTTAGCATGATTTTGAACAAAATATCCCTTTCTACATGATTTCAATGTTTTTAATTGCATTTGTTTGCACACTTAGTACATGTGGTTTGTACTAACCCATATTGTTTATATTTCTACAAATTTGTAGGTATGGGCCATTGAAGAGTAGGAGACCATTTTCAAGGAAAGATTGGATCATTTCCCAAGTTGTTTGTGAGTCCTCAAGTCTAAGGATGATGCCACTTTCTACCTTCATTAGTATTGGCTCTGTCAAAAGACAAGTGTTCTATAACAACCCTAACAATGGCTTTGCTAAGTAATGCTTCATATTTTAGAATGCCTAGGATTTGACCTGGTTCACACTGATTAATGCGCGTAGAACCATAACTTTGATACCTTGCAACATCAAAGCCACCCAACTTGGTGAGTTAGTTGAGCTAGGAAAGGTGGGGGTCCATCCATGCAGGGAATCCGCATATGAAGATCTACCCGGATGAGTCTTAACTGGGCTTAAGAAGGGCTAATCTTAAGTGTGGAGGGTATAAGGGTAAAATAGTATTTTTCCAGGCTACGGGTGGAATTGTAATTACGCTAAATATTGAACTAATTAAGTAATTAATATGGTGGAGGGGCAATTCGGGTAGAAAGGGCCGAAATTGATCTTTTGAGTGAAATCTTACTTCACCCTGGTTCGAGCCTGGTAGAAGTAATAATTTTATTGATTTATTGTATTTAGTGAATTAGTTAAATTAATTAAAGTTTAAATTAAAGTAAAATCATATTTTTAATAGAAAATAGTAGTAGTAATAATAATAATAATAATAATAATAATAATAATAATAATAATAATAATAATAATAATAAATAATGACGAGTCTTAGTTTGACTAAGTCTCCACCTAACTCTCCTAATCCTACTCCTCTCATTATCACGTCTCTCACTCTTATTATCACGTTTTTTATTAGAAAAGAACAGAAAATAATAGTTCTCCACTCTTGAAGAACTAACACACAAAAACTCAAACGAAAAGCTAACCTAAAAACGAAAATCAACAACATTCTTCTGGACGGATTGTGTTTGGGATTTTGTGGTAAGGCAGTGGGGTCGTGGGAATTGGAAGCATTGAAACATGTTTTGAACGACATTAAGGTATGGGTTTTCATGTCTTATGGTTCAATTTAATCCCAATTGAAAAACTAAGGTTGTCCCCGTTGCATGCCACTGTCATTACATCCTTTGAAAGATTCAAAGCATGCGTTGGTATGTTTTCTGGTAGATAATTCTAGGTCTGCTTGTGATTATGTGATGAATATGTATCCGGAAATCATGTATGGGATTAAAAATATATTTCAGAAAAGTGTATTAAGTTAGTTGTTTTGAGCATGTGTCATCTGTAAATTAACTATCTTTGCCGCCTTTAATTTTTATGTGAAAATGTTGTGTTTTGCATGTATAAAAATGTTAAAAACGTGATGTTCAAATAAGGTTAATGTGGCTGAGAGAAAAAAATACTAAAAAAATCAATTTAAGGCTGAGAGAAAAATGGATTTGAAGAGACCAAATTTCCAGCTTGCTGGAAATTGGTTGTCTCGGCCAAGGATATGAAAAATGAACTATATTCTATGTTTTTTTTAAAAAAAAATGTGACGTTATTGGGGATTTAACCAATAACCTCACCAATTGTAAACTACATAAAAATTTCATGAGAAAAATTACAGGGAAAAAATGTGGATAGTGGGGATTGAACCCACAACCTCTTGAATAGATGAGAGGGTTAGGATAAAAATAAAGGAGAAAAATAAATGTGCAGAGTGTGGTTAAACCCACGGCCTCTTGAATGGATGAGAGAGTCAGGGGAAAAATAACGGAAAGTATAAATGTGAAGAGTGGGGATTAAACCCAAAACCCCTTGAATAAGTGGGAAAGTTAAGAAATAAATTAAGAGAAAAAGAAATTAGCTTGTGGGGGATTGATCCCACAACCTCCTTGCATTAAACGGGAAAGAGAGAAGGAATAGAAATTAAATATTATGGGAGTGATGGGGATCGATCTAGGGTCCCCCCAAATCTGAAAAATGAAATTTTCAAGTTTAATATAAGATTAAGTGTTTCTGAAGCGATTCGAAATCAGGTTCCCTTGTCCAATCCCGTATTGACACATATGTCGTATGTGAACAAATATTTAATGAATGATGCCTTTAAGGAACTAAAATTTATATCTTTGCATACCTACAAGGTGCATAAGTCTTACCAAATAATCTTGGGTAAATGTGAATCACTTAGAAAAACTATGAATGAATCCTCCTGGGTTTTATGTGTGGACTCATAAGTCTAGCATATGTTTAAAAGTAAGTGAAACTCAGATGTGAAGTGAAGAGATGATGAAACCCAAAGGGGTTAGGTAAGACTGTGACACACATTAAAGGGCCAAGAGTATTGACATATGATGAAATTATCATTTACGTAAAGGGGTGAGTAATTATGAAGATTAAATGTGATAAAGTTAATGAATGTGGTGACAACTTGATAAGAATATAATGTGAAAGTTGAGAGAAATCTCAAATAAGCCTAAGTTTATGTTACCAAGACATACTCACCTATGAGAGCGTAAGGTTAAGGAAGAGACAAGTCTCTATGAACACTCTCATGAACGTATTGAAGTTAAAGCATTTTTATAATAATAATGAGATGAGAAATCATCGAATGAGCTATGATGTCTCATGCTAGAAGCCAACTTCTTTGATGTATAAGATGAATGTAATTTGAACATTATACTGAGCACCGATAGGCTATCGTGAGTTATGATTCCTTCTTTTAGGAAAGCAGAGGTTCGTATAATTCTTATGACATGAGACTGTCCATCTAGATGGATATGTGTCTCCTTATATCTCCTAGTATTTGAACCTATATTGCCAATATAGGATTCTAGCGGGGTTCAGTTCCCCATATACGATAGCATGTTTTGGTTCACTTTTGGCCAGTGATTCAACTTCTTTTTCGTGTGGGGTTAAACACTGGATTTCATGAGGCTAAAATTATCTATATCGGTTAAGCGTTAAGTTCACAAAGAAAGAATGTACACAGCCTCAAGTAATGCACATAATGAAATGAACTATACCGAAGGTGTGAGGATAGGATAATCAAGAGCTGATCTAGACTTACGTAATGAAAGTAGATTATTCTTGGTCATTGCACAACAAATTTGATGAAATTCTTAAACAACGTCCTCGGTATGGATGGTGTTTACACTAGCTTATGAATGAATGAAAATGAAGTATGTATCAATGAATGAAGGAGACTCTTTGTTTACTAAAGAAGGCTCCGTAGTTGAGGTCCCATATGTTGAGCCCTCATTTTGGGAAGTCCTAATGTTAAGCCCATGATTCCAAGGTCTCATGGCTTATGAACGAATAAAATGAAATATGATATGATACGTATGATGATGCATGTTACTCCCATAGCATGAGTTTCCTAATCCAATTTTGCCAAGTCCACCAACTTAACTTTCCATAATTCATATCGTTAGGATAGAACTCCTCTTAATCATGAATGTCCTTGGTGTTTGATTGCATATATCCATACTTAGTACAAGTGTCTACTAATCCCATACAACTCTCTACTTTTAGGTGCAGGTGAAACTTGACGCTAAAACTTAAAAATCGACGCTGAAGTTGTCCGACATAGAGCTTTCATCCAGATGTTGTAGGCCCTCATGCCTTCGAGGGTGCTTACTATTTTATTCTAGCATTAGACGTAGGCATTAGCTAGTGCAGTATGTTTCACGAGTGTTTCTTTACCAGTTATTTTAAGATATTGTATTGGAGCCATTTTTGCAACTCTATATTTTATATAGATATTGACTATGTCTTTCATATGATTGTATTGGTATTATATGGTTGTTGTTAACTCTAATGCGTTTATATAGATAATCTTATATGACTTCAATGTTTCTCATTAAAAAGTCTAATTAAACAAAAAGTTTAAATTTCAGCTAAAAATTAAACTAAGGGAAGTATCAATGACGTGTGTAGGCTTGTCTGCAACCTCCGAGAGGTCAACGACGCCGGTCTCATCTGGGGTCTAGACTCCGGTTGTGACATGTTCTTTCGTTTATCTTTTTTCACTTTTTTATAAAAGCCTATATGTGGCATATTGCACTAGTGTAAGGGTTATGCCCAATTTTCATACTTCTATGGTAGATGGTTTATATGTGAGACAAATAGTAAACTCTCTTCAATGAATTAGCTATATTGCACAAATGATAACTTTATGTACACTTCATAAAGGAGAAGTCTATGTAAACTTCATATATGATAAATGAGAAGTCTAAGTATACTTCACTGTGTATAAGTTTTAAATTTTCCGCATTTTCTCTACCTATGATATGCAAAGATTTATTCTACGGGCTATTCTAAGGCCTCTTTAAGGACAAAGATGTCGGTTACGTCTCGGGGTGCTCCCCAGTTGTGATAGATATCCGTGTCTATGTGATGTATGTGAATTATATTGGACTTATTATAACAATGTTCATGAAGTTTTACTAAGAAAAAGACATGATTCATGATTTTGAACTAAATTGTCTTGCTTAACTCATGTTTTTGCATGGTTATTACACTTAGTGCATTCTTTTACTAATATCATTGTTCTTCATCTTTTACACAAAGTTTAATTAGTGATGGATAGAGGATCTTTTATAGAATTAAGATCTTTGATAGCTACTCCCAAGTTCAAGTGTGTCTTAATGATTCAAGGAACTTCATGAAAAGATGTTGTTGAAGTTCATATAATAGTTTAGGTTATTCTTTTATGTTGATAAGGGTCATGTCCTTGTTCAATTCTATTGATGTCGACTCTAAGATGGAAAAAGGATTGTTGGAGTCTAATTTGTGTACTTGTGATTTAAGAAATTAATTGGTGTTATAACATTATATGATTCTATGAAATATTTTAAATTTTCCTCTAATTTTTTGACAATGAGACCAATGAATGCAAAGAGGCTTGTCCAAGAGAGGTCGACGATGCCGGTAGCTTCTAGGGGTTGCTTCCCCACCATTTAAAACATAGTATCTGTCTCGTACTACCACGTTTAATAGAGTCTCGTTCATCATTGTGAATCGTGACACACCTATGAGAGAGAGGCTATAGGACGATAAAAGTTTCACTTTCTTCACTTCTCAAGTCTCATGCCATATAGCTTTATCCTATATGCCCTCTCTCTCTTATGTTTCCTTATGCGGTGGTCTTTTGAATGTGATTGCTTACATTGGATGATGCCTCAAGTCTTGAGTGATATAAGGTGAGTTTTGATGCTTATTATGGTTTTTTGTATTAAAGAGTAAATGCGAAGGTGAATTTGAAATGTCTTGATGTGATTTCATCCAAGGAAATATGTAATCTATGACAAATAAATTGTTATGATGAGAAGTTATGTTATGACATAGTTCTAGCTTATTAAGTGTTGTTATGGTTGATTAGAGTCCTCTTCGGAATGAGAGGTTGTCTTTTGGTTAAGCATAATGATAGTACATGTTATCAATTAGGCTTAAAATCTTTTGGAGAAATGTGGTAAAAATGGAGAATGGTGACTGTTGCCCTTGTTATATGAGTAATGCTTCATAGTTTTCCTTGTTTTGATTAGACTCTTTTGTATAGAAATTCTCTTATGAAGGGAATGTAGTGTGATTACCTTGTAAGGAATTTGTGAAGCATACTTGTTAATTAGAAAACCCATATGACTTGTTCATTAGTCCATATATGAACCTATCCTATGTGTGGGGAAATAGGGTAGAAAGGGTTTTCTTCCATAACTTGGGATTCTTCTTTGCCCTAAGATTGACTTATAGGGACGTATGTAACCCTTATATCTTAAAAAGAAGGATATAATTAATGTTGACATAATTTAAAGAGGTTTGATATCTTTAAAGTTTGATCTTATGTATGGCTATATGAAGAAAGTTCTTAGATTTTACTTAGGCATGGTTGGTTAGAAGACTCATCCAAAGGTGATGATGTGGGTTGAAATGACCTACATGTTACCTTGACTTAGTGATGGGAGAAAAAAAGAGGCCTCTATGGAAAAATCTCTTCTATGTTCCCCTATGATTTGAAGTAGAGAGGATTCTTACTCTAAATCTCTAGAATAAGTGGTTGTCGACCTTAAGAGTTCCACCATGTGTTTTATGATTGGTGAGAATTGACGATATCTATAGCCTATATTGGAGGGAGAAGCTCTAAAGTCTATAGATGAATTAGGTAAGGTGATGACCCTTGTAGGCTTAAATACGGAACTACTTACTATGTTAGGACTTGGTGGTAGGATGTTATGAAATTATAGAGACACCCTTGGTATTCATGGTGTAGTTAAGTTCTCATGTTGTTGGGTAGCATGACCTAACATGATTATTATGAGTGTAATTTAGGTGCTGAACTTATAGAACAATAATGCTTGAGGATTACTTCTTGATGATTGAGTTAGTATGCTCCTTGATATAATATTAGGAGTGGAAACCCTCAATGATGTTAAACCTTCTTATGTGATGAGTATGTAGGTTTGTGTAATACTCCGAAAGTATAAATCCTTATCTAGAGCCTCAGATGAGGGTCTAAGGGTTTTAATATTTTTTTAAGGTCAATAATAGTGTATAAAATTCTTTTAGTAAGTGTTAGAGTCAAAACGTTAAGGAAAGCCCAAAATGTTTTGAGACTAGTGCAAAAGGTGCTACCTTACCTTGGACTATTTGATGGGGTTTCAGGAGTCGTAATTTTGATAATATTTTGTGGTAAGGTGTCTAACATGTATTAGATTTTATTTAAGGTCGAACCTTCTGGGTACAACTACCCAAGGACTCCTCAAAGTGTCCTTGAGGAGGACCCTTCCATTGTGGCAAAAAGTTGTGTTGAGACAGTAGAGATGGTTGATTGTACGCTACGGGGCATGGGCTCATCAACGAGGCTTCAAGGGACATAGTAGATTGTATCTTATACATTTTTACAAAGGGTAAATTTTGTTCACACTATGACCAAAATGACGAATTCACAGGTCGCAGGAGGTCTGGCCATCGACTGACCTACGACATGCAGGTCGATATCTCCTAGGTCAGGACAACTTTTTTGTTTGTTTTACTTATTTAGTTTAATTAATTTATTTATTAATGGGGTTAAATCTTTTTTAGTGGGTTGTTAATTAGGTTATTTAATTATATATATAACCTACCTTATGTCTAAACACAACTTAACACGTCTCAATTCCCAAAAACAAAATTGCTCTTCCTTCTCTGTTCATTATCTCTCCCAAATAGAAGAACTCTATTAAACGGCTAGGTACAAAGTCTTAGGGAATCAATAACGGTGATTTTCTCCATCAAAACACAATAATTAACAAGGTATGGAATCCTTTCACCTTTGGGATTCCTTTCCCCAAAGGGTTCTTCAAAAATTGATATGAAAAAAGATGAGTTTTTAGTGGGTTTTCTTCTATTTCAAATTTGATCTTTTAAATCGTATTTTCTATGATTTATTTTGATTATTATTCTTATATTATAATGTATTATGATTCAGTTATGCTACTTCTTGATGAGTTAACCTTGTTTGTGGAATAGATCATGAAATAGACCCAAGTTCGTAACCCTAGGTTATGAACTAGTGATGAATTGATGTGTCGAGATTCAGTTGACTTCATTATTTTGTTAATTTCTATTGTGTGATGATATTTCACCCCATTGCTGGTTTGAATTGTATGGTTGATGGTAAAACCTTGGATAATGGCTTGTGAAGGAGATTGGCGTAAGTCTTGTGATCTCAAAACCTTTAATTCAATTATGATTACTTGTGGTTAGTGATGAAGTTATATTAAAGTATACCTTAAGATGAGATTGATTACTGCTGGTATGATGTTTAATTGAAATGTCATTATTTATGTCTTGTGATTTGTTGGCTAAGATGTAATTATATAAGGATAGTGATGAATTTGCCTATTTTCCATATTATGATATGGTGATGTAAATGTGCTAACCTCAAATGTATGAATTTTATTGAAAGAACATACTCATCAAAATTCTATTGAGATATTACTATGAACATATAATAGGTAGATCCTATGACCTAAATTAGGTTATGACTATTAATCTAAGACATTTCAAAAGGGACTCTTGCTTAGCACCGAGTGAACTAGAAGTGAGGAGTGTCCCTTCCCACATAGGAAAGGTAGGTTCACTAACATACTCATTAGATTGGAAAAAAAATATTGAATGTAGCATAAAGAAGGTTCCAAATAAATATCCTAGTTCTTGAACTAGGTTGCCTCAATAGGAATAAAAGCTAGTGGATCCACCTAGATGTTATGTTCATGTTTTTTTACTAACTTTACAAGTATTTCACCATATTTTGTTGTTGGGTTCGATGACACCGTATTCCACATTCAAAAGATACAAATTCCTTACGCACCATTCTGTCCCAATCCAATAAGGGCAATGCTCATGTGAAACCCCATTACCCCACATAATTAAGTAAACAAAAAAAGATATCATATGTAATAGTTGCTTTATATAAAAGAACATTATGTGTAGTAATATTTATTTATTGAAATTTAAACCAATATCATGTTCATCAATGTAACTAGAATCATACAGGATCATCAATATGCAAAGTGAACATATGAAATACATTCACATCATAAGTGCATAAGAACAACCCCCTAGGACTCCTCTCAAGGACACCTTGTACAATATATAGATAGAGTTCAATACCCTTACCTACACTAAGTGGTACCCCTTAACTCACCCTAGTTAGTTTCCATCTTCATTTATTAATTCATTCAATTTACTTTCAAGAAAAATCGTCTTAATTGAAAATAGACCATGTGAGATAAAATGGAATCCGGTGTCATGAATCCCTACATCGAAAGAAGTTGCTCTACATTCCAAGGTTGAACGAAAATATGAAAATAGTATTTTGTGTGGATACACTAGATACTATTCCTATGAAGGCAAAATAGTTAAGGAAGTAGGAGATATGCTAGAAACCCTCTTTATAAAAAATTTCATTTTAGTCTCCATCTCATGAATACCATTGTGAACCTAACTTCCCACACTGGGAAGGGACACCTCTCATATCTAGTTCGCTCAGTGCTAAGCTAAAGTCCCTTTTTGAAATGTCTTTAAGCATTCTTAATAATCGTATCTTAATATAGTTCATAGGAAACTAACCCATTGTATGATCATTTCTTTAGATCATTATGTATTGCATGAGAATTTCCTTTCATTACAATCTATCATGTAGTGAAATCATCACATCATACTCATATCATAATAAGGCACAAAAATAATTCATATTCAACCTTGTATAATCATAACCTTAACATGATCACACAATTTAAAATATTCATACCATTTCAGCATATTCATCATATAATCATTTTCTTACTATAATCACATAATCATACTTTAGTGGGACGTCATCATCAAGTATGAACCATGATCATTGAAGTAAAAAACACATAATCATAAAGGTCTTACCAAATAGCCTACAAAAACTCTTTCATGATATTACCATCAGTACAACGACATTCATCCATCAATTCACTTAATATAACCATATAATAGTAATCTATACAAGAACTAAGTCAATTGCATCATCACTAATCAAATAAACCTCAATTCATAACTATGGTTAAAAAAAGGGTTCACTCATGAATACTTTCATATAATTTGGTAAAAGACTAAGAACTACAACTATTAACCAATAAACAATAATAATATATAAAAATTAATAAAAGGAATTCAACATCAAATCATTTTGAAAGATTATTCACAAAATTGAAGAAAACCCATGTTCTAGACATCATTAGTAACAAATTTTGAAGAGACTCTTGGGGAATGATATCCCAAGAGTGAATAGGTTCCATGCCTTAGAATTCTTTGAAGAATGGTAGAATAAATCTAGAGTTTTGGAGACCTATAGAACATTGAAGCTCGGTCTTCAACGAGGTCTTTTGAATAGAGAGAGAAAGTAAAGAAATGTTGGACATGATTTGGTTTGGGAAATTATGAAGTGGTTAGTAGTTTAATGAGGGTTAAATCTTTTATAGTCCCCAATTAAGTGAATTAACCACCCCTTAACCTTAATGAACTACTTAACTAATTAACCGACTAACCTAACTTAATTAAAAACATGGCAGTGAACTCGACCTCAAAACCATGACCTCATTTCTATTCCCCGTCGACTAGACTACTGCCCAGACTGGCAGTCTGTCATTCTGTTCAAAGACTCAATTGAAATCCACTTTCTAAAATATGTATGTCCATAATAACTACCACCATCGACGGTCGTTGACATATTGATGACTCTTCGTTTGGTTTGTAGACTGCTACTGTCCATTTTAGAGCTTTTTGGACAAATGCAAGGGTCATCCTCAAGCACCCTTAAGCTGGTCCTTTGTGATTCCTACCCAATGTTCCGAACCTAGACACCCTGTAATACATGTTTTACACCTTTTTTCAAATTTTGGTAAAATTACGACTTTTATAAGCCTTTGAAAAATAACAAGGTATACTAGCTCACATTTGACAATTCTCTGGACGTCTTGGTCGTTTTCTTACATTTAGATTCTAACACTTACTTCTTCAGTTAAATACATTAGATTAGGCCTAAAAACAGTGTTTTAAGGTTTATTTCATCATGTGAGGCTGTAATCAAGACATGAACTTTGTGGAGTGTTACATTATCCCTTATATGGGAAGATTCGTCCCCGATAGACACCTAAATCATTTTATTTGGGAAATGGAAGACTCCATACTAGAAACCCAACCAACAAAAATATTTCATCATGAGTCAGAGATCATAGGAGTATTTCACAAACGCCATTCAACACAACATCAAGGCACTTCACATACCAACTCAATAAACAATTACCACATATAAGAGCTCCACATTTCATGACAAATAATGATGAAATAACTTCTCAAAATCAACAGGAACTCAACATGGACATGAACCAGTTAACATGTTTTTCTTCTTCTTATGACAAAAAAAAAAACAATTTTTAGAAAGCAATTACACATATTTTATATAAGTGCAACTAGGACTTAAAAACTTTTAAAGAAAACTCCTTTTTCACATAAATCTTTACAAAAACATGTAAATGCTTAGTCGACAAGTCAAATTAACATAATTTATTATTTCTATTTTAATATGAATGAGTTACCTCTGTGAGGAAAATATGAGGTTAACGAGAACTTATGTCAGATTAAGCCTTCCATGTTACTCCCTCAAGTAGGTGGTTTCTCCATAGGACTTTTATTGAAGGCACCTCTTTGTTTCTCAACTTCTTCACATGATGATTAAGGATCTCAACTGGAACCTGTTCCTATGAAAGGTTCTCATTCACCCTTAATCCTTCAATATAGATAATAGGCACCGGGTCACCTATACATTTCTTGAGCATGCATAAATGATATACCGGATGAACTGAAGCTAGTTCACTAGGTAGTTTCAACTCATAGGCAAATTTGATGACCAGTTGCAATATCTATAAAGACCTTAAAATGAATTAAGTCCAACTAGAGTCGAACATGTGTGTGATGATCTTATAAGGCCCTACAATGACTGAAAATAGCGTTTAAAGTTAGTATATAGAGTTTGAGTGAATTTGAAGGTAAAACATCCAAGAATATCTGGTGCCATTTTAAAGTTAGCCACGAGACGTGCTAGCGTGCCTTAGTTTGTTTCATGAGGTTTTTACTTGCGATTGGGGATCAAATTGATAGGGATGGTTCATAATATCTAGATGGATATATATATAGAGTGGAATCGTCCCAGTATGACTCCAAAGGTCCACCTACGGGGCCATTTAGAAGAACCCAAATGTTAGCGACACACTACCTAAAGAAGTGTAGTCGATGACAATGCAATAGACACCTCATTAATCAAGCTACACCCCATCGTTTGGGGGCGTCAATCCACACTTAGACGTGGGAGTTGAGCCCCCAAAAGAAGACTCTCTAACAAGAATGATGCACATGCAGAACGATCCCATCGTCCCATAATTGGACCGTTGATTAATGGCAATGATCAAGACCAGCAATTCTGACTGCGTTTTGTTAAGAGAAAGGCTGAATTCAAAAATACACCCCACATCAAAATAAATGTATGGGCGGTTATTTTAGGTAGGTTAAGGTATTATATGAGTATTTAAATGTTAGAAATCCAATTTTACCCTAGAATACAAATCAAAACCTCTCTCACACATTAGAACTTTTAAGAACACCATAGAAGAAGAAGAGAAGTTGGGGGCAGAAGCTTTGGACTATTTCACCAAGGTTTAAGGTTGGGATTAATACACTAATCTACGGTATGTGAATCTTAATCATTTATGTAATCTTCAATCCATGAATTCCACCTTGTTTTCCTCAATTATGAATCCAAATAACTTCATTCTAGAGAGGGTTGCGATTCCATTATGGTTAGGTGTGATTGTTATCCCAATCTAGTGGGTAGAATTTGTGGTAAATTATAGTAATTAATGTTGCAGGTGATAATGGTGATTTTAGTCCATCAGATCTAGATGAAGGTTACATGTTGATCTTATAAATTCAATTTTATTCTATACTATTTAATCATGATTGGATCACCTACATATGAATAGAACTACGATCAATTCATCTAGGTTGGTCTTGACTTGTAAAGATGGAATTGAACCTTTGTCATCATTTATGCCTAGACTAACCTTATAATAATCAAATTTAATTATGTAAGCATGTAATTGAATGTGGATAATGATGAATTGAAGTTAAAAATGGTTTAGGGGATGGTATAGCATTCTTCTAAGGTTTTGGGGGTAAAGTCATTATGATTAATTATGATGATGTTTTCTTCTACACATAGACATGAACATCATAGGAGTAGTAAATTCTCTCACATATATGAATTCTAGGTTGACCTAAGAACCTATAATGAATCAAGATAGATGAACTATATTAGCTTGAAGATGGAATGTATGATCACTTCATGTGCAGTAGAATTGGTGAGATAATACTAAAGTATGATCATTCTCATGAAATGTTGAGATGGTCGATCCAATGATAACATCAGATGGTAGGTCTCAAGGGTAGCTTGAGATTGTAATTCTCCAAGAGGCTTGAGTTGAAATACTCATGGTAGGTTGAGATGTTGAATCTCATGGAATGTTGGGTTAGATAACTCATGTTATATTGAGATGATGAAATTCATGTTATTTTAACTTTGTTTGGCCAAAACCATTTCATGGTAGCATTTAGAGAAAATTGTATACTCTCCTAATGGTAGCTTTATTTAAATGTAAGGTGTATTTCATGGAATAGCTTGAGATTAGTTTTTCATGGTAGCTTAGGGTTGACGATTCATGCTCCCCTATTGTTAGCTTTCATCTACATGATTGGTTGTATAGTGGTTAGGTTGGTTGTAACATTCCTTTAGTAGCTTTGTTAGTATGTTAAGATATTTCCCACGGTAGTAGGTCTGTTATGGTAGTGTGTTGATCTTAATAGACAAGGATACAAGATAAATTAGATATGATTAGGTTAGTCTAGAGGAGTACTCAGCATGAATGGTAGTATGCGATTCCATACATACATGACACAAATATGACATGAAGCTACCTATGACATGACCCCTTTATGATGTATGCTTAGTTTGTATATTTACTAGGGTTGCATTATATGTCATGGTTGACTTAAGATGATAGTTCATTGGATATATGAAGTAAGTCCACTAGAGATTCCTAAGATTCCATGAAAACGAATAAGGTTACTCTAGGATATGCTTATCTTATGTACCAGTATGGTATGCTTCACATGCATTAAACAAGTGTATTTTGAGTTGGCCAAGGAAAATAGTTCTCATATATTATGATGAACTTAGGATTTAATTATGAATGTGAATTATGATCAGTAATTACCAAGAGATATACTTAACTTAGGTAGTAGTATGTAATGCTACCTTAGCTTTGCACAAGTATACTTGGCGATGGCTTGTAATGTAGTTCACTTAAGTAAAAAAAACACTGAGTTAAGTAAGAACTCTTACATGTTTTATGATGATTTAATATTCTTATGATATTCATGTTATGCTTATGTCTTATATCTTATGATTATAAGTAATGACGTGTTAAGTCGTTTTGAGCAGCTGATTTTATTTCTGGAAAAATTGGCTGAGGCGACGGACAGCACGATAGACCGTCGTGGGCACGACGGACCGTCGTGGGCACGACGGACCGTCGAGGGTGTCTCGTTCCAAAACACTTAGAAATGCTGAAATATGAGTACTGAAATCGACTCTCTGAACTTTGAAACGGACCTGTAGGACGGACTGTCACAGCTACGACGAACCGTCGTGAGCTCCCGTTGCAAAACACTTTAACTTTTGAGAATTTGGTACGGGAAACGAGTCTCTGAACGTCATGACGGAAGTGCAGGACGGAACGTCACAGGTGTGACGGGCCGTCACAGACTCCTTAGTGAAAAATGGAGTTCCAGATGTTGCAACGACCTGCATGACGGACCGTCGCAGGCACGACGGGCCGTCACAGGTTGCGTAATCCCAGTTGGAGTGGGATTTCTGGGTAAGTTTTAAGGGACGCTTTGGACTATTCTTTCCTTAATTATAAAGTTAGAGGGTTAATATTAATAAGTCTAATTACTTGGGGGTTAAAAGAGGTAACCCTAAGTTAATTAGTGGGCTATTATTGCCATCTTTATTCTTAATTATATGTTAATTAGGGTAAAAGAAAGAGGGTTTGAATAAGAAAAAGAGAAAGAACAGAGAGAGAGAGAGAGAGAGAGGATTGATCGATCGAAGAGGAGGAAAAACACAAAGCTTGGAAAATCCTTGTTGAGCACTAATCTTCGGTGGAGGTAGGTTATGGTTTTCATGCTATTCGTTGTAGACTCGTAATAGCGAATGATATGTATTGGTAGTTTTGTAAACCTGTCTATATGCTTAATTGTATGCTTGCATGAATATGATTATGTGATTTTGATAAAACAAGCATGATGAAAACAATTGAATCCCAAATCTTGAAAGAAACTTTAATCTATGTTATTAATGATGATGCCTAGGTATAAAAGTAGGCTTGATGAATTAAAGTAATGGGATTGATGATGCCTTGGTATAGAGAAGGCTTGATGAACTGATAGAATGAGATAGTGGATCGGAGTGTCACGTTCCGACACATAGCATTAGTGGATCGGAGTGTCACGTTCCGACACATAGTATTAGTGGGACGGGTGTCACGAACCGACACGTAGAATTAGGGGATCGGAGTGTCACGTACCGACACATATAGGGGATCGGAGTGTCACGTACCGACACATATAGTGGATCGGAGTGTCACGTTCCGACACATAGTATTAGTGGGACTGCTGTCACGAACCGACACGTAGAATTAGGGGATCGGAGTGTCACGTACCGACACATAGTAGTAGAGGATGGGAGTGTCATGTACCGGCACAAGAGGAAGAAAGATAATGAATCCTGAAAGATGATAATTTACTCAGCATAATGAACTTAATCCCCAAATGAGTATGGTATTGAGGCTTGAGTCCTCATGGATGAACTTGGTGGTATTTATTGATGATTTGATACTTGTTGTTGCTATATGTTGAGTATTGTAGTTGATTTACATTATTATTGATATATAGTGTTCCCTATTTTGAGTTGGCCGATGATACTTACTCAGTACTCGTGTTTTATACTGACCCCTACTTGTTTGTTTCTTTCTTTGTTATTTGTGGAATGCAGCAAACGTTCCGTCATCTTCAACTCAGCAGTGATTCTAGCCAGTCTTCACTACATCGGAAATTTAGGGTGAGCTAATGCGTCTAGCTTGGACTGGATCTTCTTCCTCAATTCTTGATGCCTTGAACTTCTGGCATGGACTAGCTTTTATTTGTTTTAGCTTCTTAGACATTTTTAGTTAGTAATTTGGTCATAGATGTTCTTGTGATGATGACTTCCAGATTTTGGGGATAATAATAATAGTTTTGAATTGTTTTTATTAATGAGTTAAGTCTTCCGCATTATTTTCTGTTGATATACATTGAAATGTTAAGGGTTAGATTGGTTGGTTCGCTCACATAGGAGGGTAAGTGTGGGTGCCAGTCGCGGCTCGATTTTGGGTCGTGACAAACTTGGTATCAGAGCATTAGGTTCATTGGTCTCATCACACAAGAACGAGTCTAGTAGAGTCTTAAGGAACGGTAGGGGGATGCCTTTACTTTTCTTTGAGAGGCTATAAGACTTTAGGAAAATTCCATTCTTTCATTCTTTCTTTCGTGCTACTACTTGAGTCCAATTGGTATCTAGGTGATACAAATTGGTATCTGACCATCTTCACTCTATTTCGCAGATGGTTAGAACTAGAGCAACGACCGCACCAGCAGCGACCCCGGCAAGAAAGGATGCGTCAGAGCCAGCCACTGGGGCTGTAGCTCGAGGAGGATCAGTGGCAAGAGGCCGTGGTAGAGGCCGTGGGAGGACGTCTTCTAGAGGAAGAGGACGAGCACCTAGCCCATCTGGTACTAGGACGGTGACTCCTCCACCGACTGAGGAAGCGATAAGAGAGGGTGAGGAAGGGGAGAATGAACAAGCACATAATGAGGAATTGCCACCCCAACCTACCCCAGAGATGATCAATCAGGTTCTTGCTTATCTTAGCGGGTTATCTGATCAGGGTCAGGCACCTCCAGTGGTTTCTGCGCCAACACCTCCGGTTTCAGAGGTACAACATGCGGCTACTATGGCTCCACGCATGGATGCCTCATTCGAAATAGGCACATTTCCACGTCTGACTACTGGGCCTATAATGACAAATGATCAGCATGAACTTTTCAGTAAGTTCTTGAAATTGAAACCTCCAGTCTTTAAAGGTGCAGAATCAGGGGATGCCTACGATTTTCTGGTTGATTGTCATGAGCTACTACACAAGATGGGTATAGTAGAACAGTTCGGTGTTGAGTTCGTGAGTTATCAGTTTCAAGGGAAAGCCAAAATGTGGTGGCGATCACATGTTGAGTGTCAACCTACAGAGGCACCACCTATGACTTGGTCCTCATTCTCTAGCCTGTTTATGGAGAAGTATATCCCAAGGACTTTGAGAGATAGAAAAAGAGATGAGTTCTTGAGTCTAGAGCAAGGTAGAATGTCGGTTAATGCATATGAGGATAAGTTTCGTGCATTATCCAGGTATGCCACTCAACTCTGTTTCAGTCCCCAAGAGCGGATTCGCGGGTTTGTGAAGGGGTTGAGGTCAGAATTGCGGATTTCGGCCTTACAGATAGCGGCAACGGCAAAATCCTTCCAAGAGGTGGTAGACTTTGTGATAGAGGTGGAAGGAGTGAAGCCAGACGACTTCACCACGACATCGACATCGAAAAGGTTTCTGAAGGGAGGTGAGTTCAATGGTTCTTATACTAGAGGACAGGGTTCTGGAGGTTACTCAGTTCGACCAATTCAGTCTTCATTACAGACTGTAGTTGGGGGTCCACCTCATATCGGTCAACACTTCTCCGAGAGACCTATGCCTGACTCCAGAGAGTGTTATGGATGTGGGGAGATTGGAAATATTAGGAGGAATTGTCCAAAACAGAGTTACAGACCCCCAATAGCTAGAGGTAGAGGTGGTCATGGTAGAGGCCGTTTTTCTGGAGGACGTGGTGGTCGAGGCAATGGTGGTCACCAAAACGGCCGAGGTGATGGGCAAACTGGAGTCACTACGGCCCAACATGGTAGGGGCAACGGACAGACGGGTGATAGGGCCAGTTGTTACGCTTTCCCTGGGAGATCTGAAGCGGAGACATCAGATGCTGTCATCACAGGTAATCTTTTGATTTGTGATTGCATGGCTTCTGTATTGTTTGATCCTGGATCCACATTTTCTTATGTATCTTCCTCATTTGCTAATGGTCTAAATTTACATTGTGAATTACTTGACATGCCTATTCGTGTTTCTACTCCGGTGGGTGAGTCTGTGATAGTCGAAAAGGTATATAGGTCTTGTTTGGTGAGTTTTGTGGGGAGTAACACTTATGTAGATTTGGTTATTTTAGAAATGGTTGACTTTGATGTAATTCTGGGTATGACTTGGCTTTCTCCGAATTTTGCGATCTTGGATTGTAATGCTAAAACTGTGACGTTAGCCAAGCCTGGGACAGACCCGTTAGTGTGGGAGGGCGACTACACTTCCATTCCGGTTCGTATCATCTCCTTTCTTCGTGCTAAGAGAATGGTTAGTAAAGGGTGTTTAGCTTTCTTGGCACATCTCAAGGATGACACTACTCAAGTACCTTCGATTGAGTCAGTTTCGGTAGTCCGTGAGTTTCTGGATGTGTTCCCTGTAGATCTTTCTGGCATGCCACCGGATAGGGATATTGACTTCTGCATTGATTTGGAACCGGGTACTCGCCCCATTTCTATACCCCCTTATAGCATGGCTCCCGCAGAGTTAAGAGAGTTAAAGGCCCAACTTCAAGAGTTGTTGAGCAAAGGCTTCATTAGACCAAGCGCATCTCCTTGGGGTGCTCCGGTGTTATTTGTGAAGAAGAAGGATGGGAGCTTTCGGATGTGCATAGACTACAGACAACTGAACAAGGTAACTATTAAGAACAAGTACCCCATTCCTCGCATTGATGATTTGTTCGATCAGTTACAAGGTGCTTGTGTCTTCTCTAAAATTGACTTGAGGTCCGGTTATCACCAATTGAAAATACAAGCAACGGATGTGCCAAAGACTGCTTTTCGCACTAGGTATGGGCATTATGAATTTGTGGTAATGTCTTTTGGTCTTACGAATGCCCCTGCTGCCTTCATGAGCATGATGAACGGGATTTTCAAGCCATATTTGGACCTCTTTGTGATCGTGTTTATTGATGATATACTGATATACTCCAAGAGTAAGAAGGAACATGAGGAGCATTTGAGAATGGTGTTAGAGTTGTTGAGGAAGAAAAAGCTTTATGCGAAATTCTCCAAGTGTGAGTTTTGGCTAGATTCAGTGTCCTTCTTGGGGCACGTGGTTTCTAAGGATGGAGTGATGGTGGATCCATCTAAGATTGAGACGGTGAAAAATTGGGTAAGACCTACTAATGTGCCAGAGATAAGGAGCTTTGTGGGGTTAGCTAGCTATTACCGCCAATTTGTCAAGGGATTCTCTTCTATTGCTTCCCAATTGACGAACTTGACTAAGCAGAATGTTCCATTTGTATGGTCAGATGAGTGTGAGGAAAGCTTTCAGAAACTCAAGACCTTGTTGACTACTGCACCAATTCTTACCTTGCCAGTAGAGGGTAAGAACTTCATTGTTTATTGTGATGCGTCCTATTTGGGTTTGGGTGCAGTGCTAATGCAAGAGAAGAATGTGATTGCTTATGCTTCGAGGCAATTAAAGGTGAATGAACGTAACTATCCGACCCATGATTTGGAGTTGGCCGCGGTAGTGTTTGCACTAAAGCAATGGAGACACTATTTTTATGGGGTTAAGTGTGAGGTCTATACGGATCATCGTAGTCTACAGTATGTCTTTACTCAGAAAGATTTGAACTTGAGACAGAGGAGATGGATGGAACTACTGAAGGACTACGACATCACTATCTTGTATCATCCGGGAAAAGCGAATGTTGTGGCGGATGCTTTAAGTAGAAAGGCCGAAAGCATGGGAAGTCTAGCTCATTTGC
The DNA here is from genome assembly GCA_027705065.1 of Solanum peruvianum. Lineage (NCBI taxonomy): Eukaryota > Viridiplantae > Streptophyta > Magnoliopsida > Solanales > Solanaceae > Solanum > Solanum peruvianum. Next base: position 18,329,487 of record JAKWJD010001766.1, on the reverse strand, counting down.
AAGTTTCTAGACGCCCATTGGCTAGAGAGGTGCGGATTCTGGCTAATGACCTTATGAGGATTGAAATAAATGAGAAGGGAGGATTTTTAGCCTGTGTAGAGGCAAGATCTTCTTTTCTTGACAAGATCAAGGGAAGACAGTTTGATGATGAGAAACTAGGTCGAATTCGAGATAAAGTGTTGCAAGGAGAGGCTAAAGAAGCAACAATCGATGAGGAAGGTGTTTTGAGGATTAAGGGAAGAGTATGTGTTCCTTATGTTGATGACTTGATCCACACTATTCTTACAGAGGCTCATAGTTCCGGATATTCTATACATCCTGGTGCAACCAAGATGTACCGTGACCTAAAACAACAATTTTGGTGGAGTAGGATGAAGCGTGACATAGTGGATTTTGTTGCCAAATGCCCAAATTGTCAACAAGTAAAGTATGAACACCAGAGGCCCGGAGGAACACTTCAGAGAATGCCCATTCCTGAATGGAAGTGGGAGAGAATTGCAATGGACTTCGTGGTTGGTCTTCCAAAGACATTGGGTAAGTTTGATTCCATTTGGGTGATTGTTGATAGGTTAACTAAGTCTGCTCACTTCATTCCTGTCAAGGTGACCTACAATGCAGAGAAGTTAGCCAAAATCTACATCTCAGAAATCGTTCGACTGCATGGAGTTCCACTCTCCATTATATCAGATAGAGGTACGCAGTTTACTTCTATGTTTTGGAGAACATTGCATGCTGAATTAGGTACTAGGTTGGACCTTAGTACTGCGTTTCACCCTCAGACTGATGGTCAGTCTGAGCGAACAATTCAAGTGTTGGAGGATATGCTTCGTGCATGCGTGATAGAATTTGGTGGCAATTGGGATAGCTTCTTACCTTTGGCAGAGTTTTCATACAATAATAGCTATCACTCCACTATTGATATGGCTCTATTTGAAGCATTGTATGGGAGGAGGTGTAGATCTCCCATTGGTTGGTTCGATGCATTTGAGGTTAGACCTTGGGGTACTGATCTGTTGAGGGATTCCTTGGAGAAGGTGAAAGTTATTCAAGAAAAGCTTTTAGCGGCTCTAAGTAGACAAAAGGAATATGCGGAACGAAAGGTTAGAGACTTGGAGTTCATGGAAGGTGAACAAGTCTTGTTGAAGGTTTCACCCATGAAAGGGGTGATGCGGTTTGGAAAAAGGGGTAAGCTAAGTCCAAGGTACATTGGACCATTTGAGGCACTTAAGCGAGTAGGGGAGGTGGCTTATGAATTAGCATTGCCTCCAGGGCTGTCCGGAGTGCATCCGGTATTTCATGTGTCCATGTTGAAAAGATACCATGGGGATGGGAACTACATCATCCGTTGGGATTCAGCTTTGCTTGATGAGAATTTGACTTATGAGGAGGAACCGGTTGCTATATTAGATAGAGAGGTTCGCAAGTTGAGGTCGAGAGAAATTGCATCCATCAAAGTTCAATGGAAGAATCGACCGGTTGAAGAGGCTTCTTGGGAGAAGGAGGCAGATATGCAAGAAAAATACCCACATTTGTTTACAGATTCAGGTACTTTTTCTCGCCCTTGCTTTTCTTCTTTTGATCGTTCGAGGACGAACGATGGGTAAATTGGTATCTATTGTAACGACCTGTTTAGTCGTTTTGAGCAGCTGATTTTATTTCTGGAATAATTGGATGAGGCGACGGACACCACGACGAACCGTCGAGGGTGTCTCGTTCCAAAACACTTAGAAATTCTGAAATCTGAGTACTGAAATCGACTCTCTGAACTTTGTGACGGACCTGCAGGACGGACTGTCATAGCTACGACGAACCGTCGTGAGCTCCCGTTGCAAAACACTTTAACTTTTGAGAATTTGGTACGGGAAACGAGTCTCTGAATGTCATGACGGAAGTGCAGGACGGACCGTCACAGGTGTGACGGGCCGTCACAGACTCCTTAGTGAAAAATGGAGTTCCAGATGTTGCGACGACCTGCATGACGGACCGTCGCAGGCACGACGGGCCGTCACAGGTTGCGTAATCCCAGTTGGAGTCTGATTTCTGGTTAAGTTTTAAGGGACGCTTTGGACTATTCTTTCCTTAATTATAAAGTTAGAGGGTTAATATTAATAAGTCTAATTACTTGGGGGTTAAAAGAGGTAACCCTAAGTTAATTAGTGGGCTATTATTTCCATCTTTATTCTAAATTATATGTTAATTAGGGTAAAAGAAAGAGGGTTTGAATAAGAAAAAGAGAAAGAACAGAGAGAGAGAGAGAGAGAGGATTGATCAATCGAAGAGGAGGAAAAACACAAAGCTTGGAAAATCCTTGTTGAGCACTAATCTTCGGTGGAGGTAGGTTATGGTTTTCATGCTATTCGTTGTAGACTCGTAATAGCGAATGATATGTATTGGTAGTTTTGTAAACCTGTCTATATGCTTAATTGTATGCTTGCATGAATATGATTATCTGATTTTGATAAAACAAGCATGATGAAAACAATTGAATCCCAAATCTTGAAAGAAACTTTAATCTGCGTTATTAATGATGATGCCTTAGTATAAAAGCAGGCTTGATGAATTAAATAATGGGATTGATGATGCCTTGGTATAGAGAAGGCTTGATGAACTGATAGAATGAGATAGTGGATCGGAGTGTCACGTTCCGACACATAGCATTAGTGGATCGAAGTGTCACGTTCCGATACATAGTATTAGTGGGACGGGTGTCACGAACCGACACGTAGAATTAGGGGATCGGAGTGTCACGTACCGACACATATAGGGGATCGGAGTGTAACGTACCGACACATATAGGGGATCGGAGTATCACGTTCTGACACAGAGTATTAGTGGGACGGGTGTCACGAACCGACACGTAGAATTAGGGGATCAGAGTGTCACGTACCGACATATAGTAGTAGAGGATGGGAGTGTCACGTACCGGCACAAGAGGAAGAAAGATAATGAATCCTGAAAGATGATAATTTACTCAGCATAATGAACTTAATCCCCAAATGAGCATGGTATTGAGGCTTGAGTCCTCATGGATGAACTTGGTGGTATTTATTGATGATTTGATACTTGTTGTTGCTACATGTTGAGTATTGTAGTTGATTTACATTATTATTGATATATAGTGTTCCCTATTTTGAGTTGGCCGATGATACTTACTCAGTACCCGTGTTTTGTACTGGCCCCTACTTGTTTGTTTCTTTCTTTGTTATTTGTGGAATGCAGCAAACGTTCCGTCATCTTCAACTCAGCAGTGATTCTAGCCAGTCTTCACTACATCGGAAATTTAGGGTGAGCTAATGCGTCTAGCTTGGACTGGATCTTCTTCCTCAAGTCTTGATGCCTTGAACTTCCGGCATGGACTAGCTTTTATTTGTTTTAGCTTCTTAGAAATTTTTAGTTAGTAATTTGGTCATAGATGTTCTTGTGATGATGACTTCCAGATTTTGGGGATAATAATAATAGTTTTGAATTGTTTTTATTAATGAGTTAAGTCTTCCGCATTATTTTCTGTTGATATACATTGAAATGTTAAGGGTTAGATTGGTTGGTTCGCACACATAGGAGGGTAAGTGTGGGTGGCAGTCGCGGCTCGATTTTGGGTCGTGACATTATATTTATTCTTGACTAACGATTAAGTTATCTTATTTTTGGTGTGATAGTTTTGCATACTTAGTACATATTGTACTGACGCATATTGCCTACATGTTGTACATGTAGGGTCTTTAGAAGATTGAGTTGCTTTGAAGGTAGAGTTTCCAAGGTTACCGAGAAACGAATAATGGTGAGTCATCATAGCATCTGAGGACACCACCACTATGTTGTCTTTATGTTTTTCATTATGTTAGACCATTATAGGATGTGACCCAAGACTCTCACCATTCATGTTGTTATAGATGGTTTCGTGACATATGTTAGACGTTATACGAAATGACTTCTACAGTTTGTTTTTGAATTTTTTTTTTAATGTCGCACTATTTTTTGTATATATGCAGTGAATAATGTCTAAGGTCTTGTCTAAGACCTTCGAAAGTTCAAGTACGTGTTGTAGTGATTAGAGAAAACCATCTCTCATAGGATGTAGGCTCTAGTTGTTACAATATCTCATAAGGACCCACATACTAGGGACTAAGTTTCCTTTTTTACAAAATTTCATCACCCATTTCATGGGTGAAATCTTCAAGTAGACCCAATATCCTATTTCGAACCCAAGGTCTCTTCTCCTATTGACGACATAGGACTTTTGCTGACTATAGGTTGTTAATAACCTAACTCTTATCACCAAAACTTTCTCCAAAGCTTCAAAGATTATGTCGGTGCCAAGGAGTAAAAACTCTACTCCCTCAAACCACCCAACAGGAGACCTACATCTCATACCATAGACTACATCATAAACTGCCAGAGAAATACTTGAATGGTAGCTATTATTATAAGAGAACTCAATCAACGGTTGAAGATTGTCCCAATTACCCATGAAATCTACTAAACAATCTCTTAACATTATTCTAGGGTTTAAATAGTACTATCCGTTTGAGGATAAAAAGAGGTGCTAAGTTTCACTTGAGTACCCAATTCCTTTTGAAAACACCTCCAAAAACGAGAAGTGAATTGATTACCTGTATACGATATGATGGACAAAGAGATCTCATTTAAGCTCACAATATCATTAATGTATATTCTTGCCTAATACTTTCGTTGAATAAGTAGACTTGAACGGCATGAAGTGAGCGGGTTTTGTTAATCTATCGATAATAACACATATTAAGTAATTTTTCCTCTCGGTTTGAGGATACACAACAACGAAGTAATAATGTCTTCCCACTTCAAAGTTAGAACATCCATTACTTGTGTTAGACCTCTGGCCTTTGATGCTCGACATTCACTTTTTTTCAATTTGGACACCTAGCCACAAAATCTTCTTTGTCCCTCTTTAATGAATCCCACCAATAGACCTCTTTATGATCACGATACATTTTGGTGACACACATATGAATAGTATATCGAGCACCATGATCTTCTTCCAATATTTGTTCTCTCAAATAATCAACTAATGGCACACACAATCTACCTTGGTACCTAACAACACTATCCCCTCTTGGGACAAGGACTCATTGTACGTACCAAGTACTGATTTCTTCAACTCCTTCAATAGAGGATCAAGATGTTGCTTAGACTTTAGCTCAACCATTAGGCCACTCGGAGTTATGATGAATCATAAAAGTACCTTTTGGAGAGTCTTCTAAATGAACACCCAATTGGGCCAATCTATGGATATACTTAACTATGTCCTTCATACGTTCCTCCACGTGAGAAACACTACCCATGGTTATACGACTTAAAGCATCCTCAACCATATTGGCCTTTATGGGGTTGTAGAGAACACTCATATCGTAATCCTTAAAAAGTTCCATGATTCTTGAGATTCGATTCCCTTTATGTAAACTCAAATTCAACACTCTTTTGGTTGGTAAATACATCCTCATATACCCTATAAAGATAATGCCTCCATATTTTCAAGGCAACCACTATGGGAAATATATAAATCTCATGTGTTTGATAGTTCTTGTCATGTACCTTAAGTTTCCTAAAGGCATAAGTTATTACTTTACCATGTTGCTTGAGGATACAACCCTAACCTACTTGACAAGCGTCAGAATACACAACAAAACTATTGGTACCTTCTGGTGAGGTCAACACCGAAGATGAGGTAAATTTATCTTTCAACTCATGGAAACTTATTTCACAAGATCCCGACAACTGAAACTTCACTTTCTTTTGGGTTAAGGCTGTCAATGAAGAAGCAATAGACGCAAACCCATAACAAATATCCTATTTTACCTGACTAAACCCAAGAAACATAAAATATGGATTGTACTTAAAGGTCTAGGCCAATTCTTAAATGCTTCTATTTTCTTTTAATCAACCTCTATACCCTCACTTGATATAATGTGACCAAGAAACACATCTAATCTCTACCGAAATTTACACTTACTATACTATTGTTTTACCCTCAAATTTAACAAGTTTTAATTAGAGATTAACGTGTGTGTAATGAGTTTTTAATTCTTTAAAATTGTTTATAATGGTGTTTATAGTAACTATGTTGAGTTTTTTAGTGTTTTGAGGTCAAATGTCCAAGAAGTTCGAAAATTAGTCGAAGTTGAACTACTGTGTAGTAGTATTCTATAGTGGAGTTTTGAGGTATGAATTGAGGGTGAAATTCAGAATTGATCGTTACTATATGTATAATAAAATATAAAGGATTTAAATTTCCAAGAACTACTACTCGGGGACCAACCTAACAGTACAGAAGGAGTACCCTAATATGGTTTAAGCAAGTTGCTGCACCAGCAAAGAATAGGCAGTGTCTACGGGTCACGCAACCTGGACTGAGAAGGTCAATTTTTTCTCAGTAATGCGGCGACATAGCAAAAACTTCTATCTAAAATTTTCCTGAACCAAGAATTCAAAAATTCCTCCAAGACGCACAATAACATCCAAGTTATGGTCACATCGTTTTTAAGTCAAATTTGAATTAGTTAAAAATGTTCATTAAGTGAAGGGATATTTTGTTCAATTTGGGGAGTACTTATTGAGGGTTATTAAGTCTTTTTACTCCCATAAACTCACCAATTAAATCAAATCCCTCAACTGTAAACAAAACCCCTCCTTTCATTTTTCCAAAACATCCATTGATGAAACATTGAAGTTCAAAGAAAGTAGAAAGATTTTCTATGATTTTTTCCATAAATTTGTGGTATCTTCTTCAAAAATAATTTACTTTTATTCATACATGAATCCTGTTTCTTCAAGGAGTAAATTTCAATGTTTTTCAAAGATGATAAAAAAGATGGAATCTCCTATTTTGTTCTCTAGCCATGGCTCTTGCATGAAACGATTTGAAACGATGTGTTATGATATAATTGATGTTAATTGAAGGATGTTATATCGAATTCCTTATGAAACCATGAAAATCACATAATCCTTGTTTTGACTATATTATGGGTGATTTGATCATTTCTCTATACTATTTAATTCTTGTGTAGTTTACTTTGGTCTATTGAATTGTGATAGTATAATGTTAGAATGATGTGTAGGCTGTCCTAAATTAATTAAATGTCATACTTTAATAACTTGGATAAGTGTATATTGTGATTATATGATTGAATTGGTGATTATTACTATTGGTTTGAGACTTTTTATATTGGATAGGGGAATTTGCAATGGATTGGAGTTGTTGAGATTGAATTGGTGGTATGTTAAGTTAACCTTCTATATGTTGTGTAGTATAGGTGTTTCACTTGTCATGTTTGGTATGATCCACTTATTGTTGCGGTGCTTATGTGCTATACTTGTAAGCGATGTGGCCTCGTCGGCATTACATTATGTATTATGATATTATCATGTTATCTCCTTGATATGTGACCAAAGTGAAGGTCTATTTAAATTATGTGTATATGTGAAGTCAAAATAATTGGGTTTCTAAGTATTTGGATGTGATCATGATAGGCTATACTAATGATTTACATGTGTATACTTGATTGTAACATGTCGAAAAATCCAAAACCTAATCTAGAGCCTCAACTGAGTGTCTAAGGTTTGTAACAGTGTTTTTAGGTTAAAAATAAAGTATATATAAGTCATTTAGGAAGTTTAAGAGTCAAAACGTCAAGGAACATTCATGAATTCGAAGAGTAGTGCAAGAGGTGCTAGTAAGCCTTAGCCTATTTCATAGGGTTTTGAGAGTCTGAAATTGATGAGATTTTGTGGAAAGGTAAAATATATATATTAGAGTAGGTGTAGGGTCAAAATATTTGGGTACGAATATCTAAATACCACCCAATGTGTTCTTGAAGAGGACCCTCTCATTTTGGCCAAGGGGCTGCACAGGATAGTGTGCATCAATGATTGCTAAGATGAGAAGTCGTCAAATCGATGGGGCATCGATGCTCCCTATACAAACACATAGCCGTTTTAGCAAAAGATCAAAATTACAACTCTCTGACCCAAACTACATATGTGCAAGACGGTTGGGGGGAGTGGGCGTCGACTGACCTATGACCCGTACGTCGAGGTTTCATAGGTAAGGCTTGAAATTTTTTTGTTTTGTTTTAAAGGGGGCATTTAATTATGTTTGTTAGTCAGGGATTCAATTAGTGATTAGTGGGTTGTTAATTAGGTTATTTAATAAACTATATAAACTACCTTAAGACTAAAACCCAACTTAACACCCCCATTTCCCAAATTACAAATTGCGCTTCCTTCTCTCTACTTTATGTCTCCCAAAGAAGATTCCATTGGATGAAAAGGTCTAAGGTTTCTAGAGCAGCAATAATCTAACTTTTCTTGATAAATCTTCAAGTATTATCTAGTTATGGGAACTCTTCACCTTTGGTATTCCTTTACCCAAAGGGTTCTTCCAATAATTGGGTTAAAAAATATGATTTTCGTATGGGTTTCATTCTATTCAAGATTGGTCTTTTCAATTGTGTTGTTCTTTATTTCTATGGGTTATTTTGGTTATATTTATACGTATGATTTTTCAACTATGGTTATTTTTTATTCTATACCTAGTATTATGAAAGAAGTGATGGGTTGACCCCAATTCCCTAACCCTAGGATATGAACTAGTATATAATTGAATTGTGTTGATGCAATTGACCTATTTATTCTATTACTATTGTGTGGTGTTATTAAACCTATTATTGGATAAAGTTGGTTGTTTTATGGTAAGATCATGGATGATGGCTTTTGAAGGAGATTGGGTAAGTCTCTGTGATCTCAAACCTTTAATTCAATTATAATGCCTTGTACTTGGTGATGAAGTTCAATTTAAGTGTATGTTGTAATTTGATTAGGTAGGTGTTTGTATGATGATGTAATTGAATGTCTTTTTTATGTAGATGTGAGATTATGGTTTAAGATGTAACGATATAAGCTGGGTTCTGAAGTACCTATGTGCCTTACTATGATATGATAATGATAATGTGCTAATGTCACCTATGATTGTTGTATTTAATGGATGTTCTCATGCAATTCATAGTGATATAATTACTATGACTATACAAGGAGTTATTCTTCTATGACCTAAACTAAGTAATGATTGACAAAGAAAGATATTTCAAAAGGGACTCTATCTTTAGAATGAGTTAACTAGTAGTGAAGAGTGTCCCTTCCCATGTAGGAAGGTAGGTTCACTATTGTACTCATGACATAGAGATAAAAATTCCAATAGCATAAAGAGGGTCACAAACATGTCTCCTAGTTCTTGAACTATCTTGACCCCATAGAAATACTATCTAGTGGATCCACCTAGAGCCTATGTTCATGTGTTGGTACTACCTTGGCAAGTAGTCCACCATATTTTGGTGTAGGGTTTCATGACACTGTATTCCACGTTAGCTCATATGGTCTATGTCGGCTAAGGCAAGTGTTCCAAGAAGTAAATAAAGTAATAAAGTGAACTATCTAAGATGACTCAAACGGTTTGAATGAGTCTATGTTGGGGTATGGGATTCTACCTATACATTGCACTAGTTTGCTTTGAGAGAAGTCCTAGAAGAATGTTCTTGTGTTCTTATGCTCTTATAAAGTAAATGGTCTACATATGTTGAAGTTTGCATGTTGATTATCATATCTGGCGTTGGTTTCATGTATGATCATGCTATTTGTCTATATTGCTAAACATGATTATGACTAATCTTGATGATATGTTATGTGACGTTGCGAATTTCTTATGTTCCTTTAGTTGGTTTACTTGGTTGAGCAACGTTATGTGGCTTTACTGATCATTGCACTTATACAATTGATGGTGGGTTATGAATAAGGGTCATGTATATGTTGTAATTTTATGAACTCTTATACATGTTTAGTTGTTATAAAATGATGTTGGAGTTTCTTTGGTTATGGTTGTAATATGCAATACACATGTTGCATTGGATTTACTTGATCATGTTGGTATAATGTTGAATATGCCATTGTCTTAAAGAATGCATGATCATTGTCTAATATAAGTTCTTAATTTTTCATAAGGCATTTCAAAGTAAGTTTTCTTCATTTTTAACAAATGTCCCTTTTTACATGATTTCTATATTGTGTGCATATATTTCCATACTTTGTACAAGTGATGTGCTAAAGCCTATTTATCCCTTTATCCCTAACATTTTAGGTTCCGATCATTGAAGGGTTCCGTACAATTTTCCTAGGAAGGCTTGGATCATTTCTCCAAGTGCGGCAATGTCCTCAAGATCCGAGGAGGGTGTCTTTTCTCATTTTAACAATGTTACTTTCCATAGTCTAATGACATTCATTTCACTCTTATTGTTCAAGACGTTGTTGTAGTCCCTAAGTGGCAATTATATATCTTTGTAAGAACTATGCCTGCATTGTTCTATTCTAACTTAGATTATTGTATATGACATATCTCTGTTAGACTCTATCTTGTATATTGTAGATATACATAAAAGTAGAAACCTATGTAAGTTTCATATGTGATATGTCTAGGTACACTACCTATGTATATACTTTGTATAAGTGATAAGTCTATGTAAATGCCATGATATAGATGTAGAAGAAAAGTCCTCATTTTCCGCACTTTTTTACCAATGAAATAAAATGAAAAACACTTAGAGTCTAGTATTAGTCCTATTAGAGGACGACGTCGCCGGTTAAATCTAGGGGGTGCTCCCCGTATGTGATATTGATGTTTAAATGTGAATCTTCATGGTTTACTATACTAACCTTATAATTTGTTATGTTGATGATTCTATAGAAATATGTAGGGTGACTTCCAAGTAAACTTAGTTACCTATATGCTATAGAAATGATATTGTACATGTGATAAGATGATAATGAAGTGTGTCTTGTTTTGGTAGACCTATGACCGTTACTTGATACATAAAGAATGTGAATATGAATCCTTGACTCAGCAGTCTAAAACAACTTTCTCATGAATATATATGTATGAAAGGAACATGATCTTTAACGTAGATAAGAAGGTCATTTATGTGGAACCTTCGTGAAAAAAGATTATGATATCCTTGAAGTAGAATGTCTTAATGTTATCCCATTTTTGTGAATGGTGAACTTATGGTAGGTTGGTTGGAATGAAATGAAATCATCCTTATTAATGTCATTGACCTATCCTCGTAACCATTGTAAGGAAACATTAGGGTACCTCCTTGGTAATGTGTAGTATGATTTGGTTATGAACAACATACGGTACGTCTTCATATGCCCTTTCATTGAATTATTCTATTAGACCAAAGGCTAGAATTGAGTGAGTATGCTTGGGAGTTAAATCTAGTTTATGATGAGGCTATATTACAAATAAGCCTTTGATATTCCTTAACCATGTGCCTACATGGGATGTGTCCTACTTATACTATTGAAAAGTAGAACACCCTTTATCGGTGTAGGTAAACTTTGGAGTCCATGACTAGATAGTATGGTCTATGTTGGTTATTTCCTTTTCACATCATGTGGGATGTATACTAGTGTTGGATAAGTACTATGAAGTTCAGGTAGTAGAATGAGACTCTATTTAGACATTGCATGACTAGGCTTTAAAGATATTAGTGTGTGAGTTTCCTAGGTTTTCTCCAAGAACATCATGTGAAGGTCCTTAATTGTTGCATGTCTCTCTAATGGTTTAATGAACATAATGACTTAAGTAAAGGTATGTTAATGAAAAGTTATATATCTATAGTATCTTTAAGGATTGCTTAGGTATGCTTGGAAGGGGAGTATGGGCGTTCTCTTCATTTCTTACTAAGGTGAATATTAGAGTAATTCTAGGTACGGAGTCTAATTGATGAAATGGGAATAATATTATATTATTTAGTCTAAAAGATCACATTGGTATGTGTGAAGGGGTTGTATGGGCGGTCACTTCATAACTCACTCAAGTTAGCCTAAGAATCACCTTTGGTAAGAGAGTTACATGTTATGTGTTTTGAAGTAATCTTGATGTTGTATTGTGTAGGGTGTGTTAAATGGGATGTTGATGTTATATGTGGTTTGTTATGTTTATGATGAATTACTCAAAAAGAGCATGTTTTATTCAAATGTCCATTTATCATAATTTTATGCATTACACTATACATAGTACATTCTAATGTACTAATTACATACTTCATGTCTATCTCTAAAGGTCTAGGTGGAATTTGAGTAGAGTACGTAAAGTAAGGCTTGGATCCTAGACCTTTCATTCAAGAACGTGTTGGTATGTTGTCACTACATCGGAGGAAATCATTATATTTAGTTTACTTATTAAAAGCATTGTAATATACTTAGTATTTCTATATTTCATTTTTATGGTGCGTATCCCTTGATATTCATGTGCCGAAGATGGGGACTTTTAGAATTATGCTTATTCCTTATGTTTTCTATGAAAAATATTTTGAAGTACTATTTTGTGTGAAAAATTTTAATTCCGCACAACTTTTCATACATGTATTCAATGAATTATGTCAAAGAATTTGTACAGGACCTCTGAGAGGTCGCGTACGCCGTGTTCGGACCAAAGGGTGACCCTAACTTCTAGGGACTACTTTTGTGTAGTGAAAAGCTTTGTAATAGATCATAGGTTATGGAAGTAACCTAAGGAATCCAAAGTCTCAATGAGCCACATCTAGTAGAGACTTGTTCATCTGTGTGAGTCGTGACATCTATGAGCGAGACGCTATAGGATGATAGAGTTTTACTTTCTTCATCACTCTTGTGTCATGTCAATAGAGTTAAATGTTATAAATATCCTTCTTAGTGTTTTTCCTTGTGTTTTAAGGAGATGACTACTATAAGGATGGCCTCTAGAAGGTTGGTAGAGGAACTGGTGCATGAGGAAGTTCCCTAAGGTTGACTAGCTCCACAAGTAGTTCAAGCTCCTCCACAAGAGGAGCAAGTTCCTATTGTGGAAGGAGGTAATGAGGTTCCACTGGTTTTCACGGAAATGAATAATAGGAATTAGTGATTCTCTTCTTACCCTAACCCGAGCCAAGACAACACATGTGACTAATGAAATTGGACCTAGGGCCAATACTTTAGAAAGTACCACGTCCTCTTGGTTGAGAGACATTGTGAGAATGAATACTCCTATATTTATTTGCTCTAAGGTGGGAGAGGATCCCCTTTTTTGGTGGTGTGTATAAGATGTTTAGTGCCATGGGGGTTATTTCTATGAAGAAGGAGTATCAATCTTACGACTAATTGAGGAATGACGCCCAAGTATGATACACTCGTTGAAAAGATAATACACTGGTTGAGTCAGGTCCTATATATTGGGAGGAGTTTAAGGAGCCTTTCTAATGATTGTACTTTCCCCGTAAGAGGGGCGACGTGAATGTTGAGGATTTTTTTAACAATATATAAGGGAAAAAAGTGTCGAAGAGCATTATTTGAAGTTCACCATTTTGTGTATCCATGCTCAATCTTTTGTATCTAACGCTAGGGATGAGATGAGTAGGTTTGTAACCTGTTGTAACACACCAAAAGTTTATAAACCTAATTTAGAGCCTTAAATGAGTTCTATGATTTGTAACACTGTTTCAAGGTAAAAAAATTATGTATATAAGTCATTTAGGGAGTTTTAGAGTAAAAATGTCAAGGAACGTCCATGACTTCCGGAGACTAGTGAAAGATGTGCTAGTGTACATTAGCCTATTTTAGAAGGTCTTAGGAATCGTAAATAGGTAAAAATTTGTGGAAGGGTGTCAAGCTAGTATAGGAATAGGTTTAGGGTTAAAATTTCTAGGTACCATCCCCAAGAACTACCCTAAGGGTTCTAAACGAGGACCCTTCAATTTAGATCCAAACCTGCCAAATGAGGCTGTGTAAGGAGGGGCTAGCTACGCTTTCCATCTAAAGGGTGTATCCTGGACGAGGGGCCGTCAATGCCTCCATCATTGAGGACTTAGAAATTTTTCCAAAAACGCCAAATTGTGCAGTTTATGACCAAGACTGCGAATGTGTCGGATGGTTGGGGATCATGGCGATTGAATGACCTTCTGCCCGAAGGTTAGGGTCCCGTAGGTCAGGCCTTCACATTTTCTATTTTAATAAAGGGTTCATTTAATTAAGTTAATTAGTTAGGGGATTAATTATTGATTAGGCGGTTGTTAATTAGGTTAGTATGAAATTTTATAATCTACCCTAAGCCTAAACCTAAATTAACACCCCCAATTCCCTAAACACAAATTACTCTTCCTTCTCTCTACTTCTATCTCTCTCCCAAAGAAGAACTCCATAAAGACCAGTGCTAAGGGCGCTATAGGGAAGAAAGGAGTCAACCTTTCTACTTCAATCTTCATGTAATATCAAGTTATGAGAAATCTTCACCTTTGGGATTTATTTCCCCAAAGGATTCATCCCAAATTTGTTTCAAAAAGATAATTTTCATATCTTTTTCTTTCTAATCCGAGATTGGTCTTTTTAATTAAAGTTGTTCTTGATTTACATTGTTATTATGGTTTAATTATGTTATATTATTGCTAAATTGTGGTAGTTCTTCATGCTAAACATAGTATTATGGTAAAGGTGATGAATTGACCCTAATTCCATAACCCTATGTTATGAACTAGTGTAGAATTGATTAGTGTTGATGAAATTTACTTAGTTGTTGTGTTTATTACTATTTTATCATACTATTACACCTATTATTGTATGAAGGTTATTTTATTGTAGGATATGGAGGATGGTTCCAGAAGGATATTGGTAAAGTCTTTGTGATCTCAAACCTTTACTTCAATTATGATAGCTTGTACTTCGTGATGAAGTTCAATTAAAGTATATCTTGTAATTGGATTGAGTAGATTTTTGTATTATTGTGTAAATGAAATATCTTGATTATGTGGCTCGTGAGATTATGATTTAATATGTAACGATATAAGATTGCTTATGAACTACTTCTGTGCCTTATTATGATATGATAATGTGGTTCTTCTAATCTCACATACGAGGGTTTTATTAAAAGGATATTCTCATGCAATATTCATTGGCGTAATGACTATGAATATACAAGGATTTAGTCTCCTAGGACCTCAACTAAGTTATGATTGATAGAGAAATACATTTGAAAAGGAACTCTAGATTAGCACCGAGTAAACTTGTAGTGAAAAGTGTCCCTTGACAAGTAGGGAAGGTAGGTACACTATTATAGTAATGCGATAGATATTATAATTTTAATGTCATAAATAGGGTGTCAAATATTGCTCCTAGTTCTTGAACTATGTTACCCCCATAGGATAGTAGCTAGTATATCAACCTTGATGCTACGTTCATGCATTGGTACTGCCTTGGCAAGTAGTCCACCTTCTTTCGGTGTAAGGTTTCATGACAACGGATTGCACATTATATCATGTGGTCTATGTTGTCTACGGGAAATATTCCAGAAAGTAAAATGAAGTAACAAAGTGATCACTAACTAAGATGACTTAAGGGGTTTGACTTAGTCTAGGTAAGGTTATGAGACCCTACCTATACATTTTACTAGTTGTCCTGGAGCGAAGTCCTAGAATGATGTTCTTATGTTCATCTGCTCTTATAAAGTAAATGATATGCATATGTTGACGTTACAACTTGATGATTCTATGTGGTGTTGATTTCATGTATGAAAATGTTATTGGTCAATATTGATAAACATGATGATGACTACTCTTGACTCTATTTTATGTGATGTTGGGCATTACTTATGATCCTTTATTTGGTGTTCTTGATTGATTAATGTTATGGGGATTTTCGTTGTCACTGCACTTGTAGACTTGATAGTGGGTTCTGAGTAAGGTCTTATATATGTTTTTTTGTTATGACACAATGTTGGAGTTGCTTTGATTAAAGTTCAAATATGGTAAACACATGTTTTCTTCGATGTACATGATGATGTTGGTCTTGTGTTGAATATGCTATTGTATGAAGGATTATATAATTATTGTCTTATATGTGTTCTTGATTGTGCATAAGGCTTTTCAAAGTAACTTGGCATGGTTTTCAACAAATGTTCCTTTTAGAATGATTTCTATATAGTGTGTGATATGTCTCCATACATAGTACAAGTGATTACTAACCCTTATTTCTCCCTTTCCCAAACATTTTTTGTTCTGGTCATTGAAGGGTTCGTGACCGATTTTCAAGGAAGACTTGGATCATTTCTCCAAGTGTGAGTATGTCCTCAGGATCCGAGGATGCTGCCTTTTCTCATTCTACGTATGTGACTTGGTATAGTCTATTGACATTAATTTCACTCTTGTTATTCAACACATTGTTGTAAGACCTATGTGGAAATTATACATTTGTGTAAGATCAATGCCAAAAATGTTCTATTCCAACTTAAATTGTTTTAGATGAGAGATTTATTTTACACTCTACCTTGTATATTATATATGTGACATAGAAGTAGAAGCCTATGTAAGGTTCCTATAGGAGGAGTCTATGTAAACTTCCTATATATATACTATGTGTAAGCAAGAGGTCTACGTAAACCTCATGATGTAGATGTAAATGAAATTTTTTGATTTTCTACACTTTTTAACCTATGAAATTTAATGATAAATGATAAGAGGCTAGTCTTATCCTCTACCGAGGATGACAAAGTAGGTTACGTCTAGGGGGTGCTGCCCGGATGTGACAAACTGGGTATCAGAGCATGAGGTTGAATAACTTTAGGATCAATGTCTTATCGAACCACGTCTATGTAGATTCTTATTCATAATATTGTAGAGTGTCACACTTATGAATGAGAAACTATGTGATGCTTAGGAAACTCTCGTCTTCTTGTACTCGTATGTCGTGCCTTTGGAGTCTTATTTTATATTTTGTTACTTAAACCTTTTATCATTGTTCTAGGTATGACTACTGGAATGGCAAGAACACGAAGGGTCATGGAAGGGATTTCTAATGCGAGGGCTCATGACAATTAAGCTCCTCCACAAGACAATCAAGTCCCTCGACTAAAAGAAGTTATGATGGGTGATCAATTTTTGGTTGTTCCTCCATTGATTACCGGTGGAGATATAAGGGTAGATTTTCTCAATTTATCCAAAGAAATGACTTCTAAAGGTAATACCGTCACTTCATATGTCAATCCATTACGACCCAAGTGAATAGGGCGGTTCGACCCCGTATTCCTCCAAATGATAGCACTTATTTGAGAGACTTTACTAGGAAAAATCCACCTATGTTCTTTGGTTCGAAAGAGGATCATGACCTTCAACAATTCCTTGTTGAGGTCTATAAGATCCTATTTTCTATGGGTGTGAGTGCACAAGAGAAGGATGGAGTTGGCGGCCTATAAACTCAAACATGTGGCCCAAACATGGTACACACATTTAAGGGATAATAAAGTGTTAAGAGGTGTCCCTTTGACTTGGGATATGATCAAGAGGGATTTTATTCATGGTTCTTTCTTAGAGAGATGAGGGAAACTAAGGTGGAAGAATTCATCAACCTTCGTCAACGAGGTATGAGTGTACTTCACTACTCCTTCAAGTTTACTAAGTTATACAAGTATGCTTCATCCGTATTTTCTAACCCAAGGGATGAGATGAGTCGTTTTCTTACGGGAGTGTCCAATGATATAGTGGAAGAATGTCATTCGTATATTCTACATGACAATATGAATATCTCTCTTGTCATGGTTCATGCTCAAAAAGTTGAACAAAGTAGACTAAGAAAGAAGAATAAAGAGACAAAGAGGTTCAAGTCTTATGATGGTATTTTTTCAAAAGGAAGGTCGGAAATTCAAGAAGAGGTTCTCCAATCAAGTTGCTTCCAAAATTACGAAGGCTCATGATTACAGGGTTTCTAACCCTATATCTCCAAAGGAAAGAAGTAATAATTCACCAAATAAGAAGCCAGCTTGTGGAAAGTATGGTAAGAAGCATTATAGTGAGTGTGTTGTTGCGATAGATCATAACATTAGATATGGCAAGAGTTGTACAAGTTTGAATATTGACCGAATATAAAGGGACAACACAAAAAAAGTGGTCAAGCTCAAGATCGGGAAACGTCCGGGAAAATATCCCTAAGTATGAACAAAGGGTCCTTGACAAAGGACCTATCGTTAAGCAAAAGGCTGTCAAGACCAGCCCAAATCCACTAAGCCAATAGACGACTAGTAGGCTAGCCAACTCCCCATCGTTGGTGGCCGTAGGTCAAGACTTAGCATTGGGATCTTAAGTTCCGAATGGCCAGTCATTGAACTAAATGATTGCTAGCTCAATGGTGCCTGTAACTTGCATACTTCACTGTTATGTTAAGTGGTGAATTGGTAAATTCACCCCATGTCCAAATAAGAGTTTGGGCGGTTTCATAAGGGTATTCTAGGTATTTAAAGTGTGTTTATAAGATATAATTTCCTAGATGAATTCATTCTTCATTAATCAAAATCCAAAATCTCTAAAGAGTTCTCTAGAACTACAAGGAAACTTGAGAGGATATTGAAGATTGAAGGTTGATTTGTCCAGAAAATTCTATCAATTTTAATGGATTAACATCATTTAAGTATGATTTTTTTTATCCTTCAAACTCTATTCATTAAGGAGCCCAAAATTCAAACAGATTTATAAAGTTTTCTAAAGATGAAGTTGTCCAATTTTATGATCTATCCATGAGTTCTTGCATTAATGAATTAAAAGAATTGTATATTTGTTTACCTTTTGTTAGTTAGATTATTTTAACACAATTCTACGAACCCCTGTAATTCATGAACCCTAGTTTTTGACTACATATGGTTGACTTTGTATTGTCTTGATGCTTATGAATTCTAGTGTAGTTTTCTATTGACTATTGAATGATGTAAGTTCTGTATTCAATTAATGCATAGGTTGTCTTAGATTGATAAATCTAAATTGAATTGACCTACATTAATTGGGTGTTATGTGTTTTTTATTGAATTTATGATTATGGTCATGGGCAAGGGCATGTAGGCATTGAAATTTGATGATTTAGCTATGGATTGAAGTGGTGAGAATGGATTGGTGGTACGATGCCCTAATTCTCTTTATTTAATTTAATGTAGATCTTGAATTATGCTGTGATTGGTATGGTCTACTTGTGGGGTCGCTGATATGTTCTTTACTTGTTAATGATGTGGCCTTGTCGATGCTACTTTATATATTATGTTGATCATGGCCTTGTCGGCACTACTTGATATACTGTGAGGATTTGTATAGTTGATTTATGTGAAGTATGATCATATCTATCTATATGTGATTAAAGTTAAATTTTGTGTTCTTCTATTGATGTTGTTAGGTGTTCATCTTAAAATATGACTATGTTTTTTTATGTGTAGACTTTGAGTTGATACATGATTCTTCCTATTTGACTATTTGAGTCTATGATGGTTATATTAATGAAGTAAAAGTACTTTATAGAATGACTTAGTGATGATAATGGTTATTCCTATGTGCTTCTAAAATAATATGTTATATGCGGTAAAGTGAAGGATTGGTGTATCTTGTGTGGTAGACTTGTGTCCCTTTGTTGATACATCTATGGCTAAGAATATGAGACGTATTGACTTAGTATTCTAAATCTTCTTAGTATTGTATGTATGAATTACATGAGACCATAAATGTTTTTAAAGAAGGACCTTTTTGTGGAACCTTTAACCTAGTGGTAAGGTTATGATCCTTGAAGTCGAAAGTCGTAATGTTATCATTCTTTTATGAATGATAGACTAAAGGTTGGTTTGATATAACGACATGAAATCATCCATAGGAAAGTCATTAATTTATCCTCTTCTCCATTGAAAGGCAGTCCTAGAAGACCTCTACGGTAGGGTGAATTTTATTGTGTTTTGAACTAGATATGGAACCTTTTCATGAGATCCTTTAATGTTTATTACTCTACGATAAAAAAGGCCAGAACCAAGTGAGTATGGTAAGGGAAATTCTCTAGTTAAATAATGAGGCTAGATTGCAAAGAAATCCTTCATATTTCTTAAACATGTGTCTACAGGGGATTTGTCCAAGTTCTACCATTGGCAAGTAGAAGACCCTCCATCAGAGTATTTTACAACTCTGGATTCCATGCTTTGCTACCATGGTCTATGTCATTTATTGTTTATTCTGATCATATGGTATACCTACTATTACTGCAGAAGTTCTATGAAGTTTAGGTGATGGTATGGGACACAACCTAGACATTGTACAATAGGCTTTTAAGATGTTAGTGAGAGTCCCTAGGACTTCTTCAAGTCTATTACTTGAATGTCTTTATGTGATGATTGTTTCATCAATGAACTAATGAATGCAATGAATCAAGTTAAGAAGCATTTTAAATGAATAAGTACTTACCTAGAGTAGTTAAAGTTTGCGCAATTAAGGTGTGAACGTTGCATAGGAATGGTCACTTCATACCTTACCTAGATAAGTCTTAGGAATGACTCTAGGTAGGAATGTTTTTTGATTTCGTAGACATCATCCAAAAATAGGTAGTCTTAATGATCACATAGGTAGTCTTTAAAAGGTGAAGTCTCGACATTCTCTTCTTGATTTGATTGAGTAAGACTTTTGATAAATAACCTTGGAAAGGAAAATATCATATTATATGCATGATATCGTACTATGTGAGAATGATCTTATCCTAGGTCAGTAAAGGATCTATTAAGTGTGTGTGAAGGGATTGTATTGGCGGTCACTTCACAACACACTCAAATGAACCTTAGAATCACCTTTAGTAAGAGGATATTATGTTTATGAGCTTGTTGTATTGTAAGTATGTATATGTCATTATAGGTGGTCTTAAGGATCATATACGTGTTCCTAGAGATGGAGTATGAGTGGTCTATCTTTGTCTTACTTAAGTGAGTATTAGGATAGATTTTAGTTAAAAGCATGCATGCTAAGTAAGTTCACTCTAATGTTGGAATTTGTTCACTGCTAATCTTAAAATAGTGCACTGTAATATTTGATAATTCACGGAAACATTCCTTAAAATGGTGTAAAATATATAAGTGTTATCTTATATGTTTCTAAGGTGTTAAATGTTGTTCTTATGCTTATAATATGATGTTTTAAATCAAAAAGAGAGCATATTTATATTAAATGTCCATTTTCATGATTTTTATGCATTATGTCATTCTTAGTACATGTGGTTGTACTAATTCCATGCTTTTATCTATCTCCAAAGTGATTCATAGTTGAAGGTTCTTTTTGGAGAGAAGCTTGTAATATTAGATCTTTCAAGACAGTTAGAGTATGTTATCATTTGACTCGAAGGCATAGATATGTTTGATTTATTTTTTTAAGGTATTTTAATTGACTTAGTAGTCCTATGTTGTCTAATAGGGAGATTAGAAAGGCTTTACATTCTTTAGCCCGAGGTTTGACTACCCATATGAATGACGGTATTTAGTCTAGAGTGAATGTTGTGGATAACACCATGACATCGAGATTGAGAGATTTTGTGAGTATGAATCTTTCTATCTTTCTTTGGTTTTACGTGGGAGAGGATCCCCAAGAGTTTCTAGATTGAATGTACAAGTTGTGGAGTATCATGAGAGTGACTTCTAGGTAGAAGGCGGAGTTAGCTTTGTATCAATTGAAAGAGGTTTCACAAGTGTGTTACACTCAATGTAAATATAATAGGACGGTTGATTCAGATCTTATTGAGTGGGAAGAATTTAAAAAAGCTTTTCTAGGAAAGTAATTTCCCCATGAGAGGAGGGAGGTGACAATAGAGGAATATATCAATTTGAAGCAAGGAAATATGAGTCATGAGGAATACTCTTTGAAGTTATTTATGTTTTGTATATATACTCTATACATAGTGTCTAACCCTAGGGTTGAGATGAGTAGGTTTGTTATCGGGATCGCCGACCTAGTTAGAGTGTAATACTTTGAAAATCCAAGTCTTGTTCTAGATACTATCATAAGTAAATAAGGTTTAGAAATTGTTTAAAGGTCTATATTTATGAATCTAAGACATGTAGGAAGCCTAGAAACAAAAACTTCCAAGAACGTCCATAACGTTCGAAAACCAGTTCGATGAGTGGCTACCGTGCCTTAGCCTATATGACTAGCTATTAGAAGTCGGAAAATGATAAAAATTTGTGGAAGGGTGTATAACATGTGTATAAGCTGATTCATGGTCAAATTTATTTTGTATGACTCCCCAAGCACCAACGAAGGGACCTTGAGGAGGACCCTTACATTTTGAGGTCAGGACTGCCTTGGCAGTGCACCCAGAAAGGGAAATAATGGAACGTGTGTGGATCGGCTGGACGTCGACGCCATCCATAAAATGAAAATTATACATATCCTATAAGGGCCTCTTATACCGATCTGCTGCACGGAAGGTTGGGTTGGCTGTCGATTGACCCACGATTTGACAATGGTTGTGTCGTCTCTGAAGGCCGGTTTCTGAAAGTTTTAAGTTAGTTCAACGTTAATTAATTAAGGGGTTAAGTAATCATTTAGGGGTTATGTAAATCATACTTAAGTTAATTAACACCCCATATTAAGACCCCAATCGCACTAAACTAATCTAAGTTCTCATAACTCACAAACAATACTCTCTTCCTTCTCTCTTCTTTCTCTCTAAGGTGAAGAACTCCATTGAAGACCAAGAAAAGGTAGGGTTTAAGGGCTGTAAAAATTCAAGTTTTACCATCAAACTTCATCAATAAGTAAAGTGTGAGATATATATAACCTTTGAGATCTCTTTCCTCAAAGGGCTGTATCAAATTGACTTCTTGTTTTCAAGTGGGTTTCATCCAATCTCAAAAATTATGTTATGAATTGATTTTTTATGATTTATTTTGGATATTATGAATATATTAACATGTATTCTAACTTAATTATTATATATCTTGATGGTTTGGACTAGTTTGTAAAAGATGACCCTTAACCATTAACCCTAGGTGATGATCTTGATATGAATTGTGTAATCTTGATTCAATTGAATTGGTTATTGGTTGAATTATTACTAGATGATATTGTTATACTAATAATCAATGAATTAGCGTGAGTTATATTCCTATATTGCTAGTACTGAGAAATGATCTAGGTTATGAAGTATGTTGTGAGTTTAACCTAAGTATCCTGTCTTAAGCTATGAACTAGTGTTGAATTGTGATGTCGTGATTCTTTTAGCCTTGTTATCATGTTTATCATTTTATCATGATGATATTATAACCTAATTGGGTTTATTTAAGGATTGATGGTAAGACCTTGATTATAAATTATGACGGAGACTTGGTAAGTCTTGTGATCTTATCCTTTACTTCAAATTATGGTTAATTCTGATGAGGTCATGATGTTTTAGTGGAGTATGCCTTGTATCAGTATTGATAGGGTGGTAAGATGTTGAATTTAAATGTCTTTATTATGATTTGTGAGTGTTGGTTAAGATGTAAATATTATAAGGATTTTGAATGATTTACCAATGTGCCTTATAATTACATGAAGATGTTAATGTGCTAACCTCACCTATATGAATTGTAATGAAAGGACAATAATCATTTGATTCTTATTGAGCTGTGATGATGATAATGTTATACAAGGGTTACACCCTATGACCTACAATAAGCTATGATGATTAATAAAGACATTAAAGACATTTCAAAAAGGGACTTAGCTTAGCATCGAGTTAACTTGACACCGGGTTGTGATGACTTTCCATAGAGAAAGATTCACACTATATTTCCATATGTGGTGTTCACTCCCCAATAAGGGATATTCATTCAATGGACTCCCATGATAGGAGACCCAAATTTTCAAATGGTATGTAGAGGGATTATACGTATCTTTTATATCTAGAACTATGTTGGCCCCATGGGAAGACTAGCTAGTGGATCCACCTAGAAAGATATGTTTTTGTGTGGTTTTACTTTGTGCGGTATAACAGCTTCCTTCATTTTAAGGTTTTACAACACTGGATTCCACACTTAGATATTGTGGTCTACATCAGTTAAGGCAAGTGCTCCATAAACTATAATGAAATAATGCAGTAAAAACTAACTATGGTGACTTTAGAGGTTGACTTAAGTTAGGTAGGGGTATAGGACTGTACCTATACATTGCAGTAGTTTTCCTTTACGGTAACTTTAGGAGGATGTTATTATGTATGCATATGATTATAATGTTACATGTATGTATATGATAAACTTGAACATTATTGATATTTTATGTTGATTGGTGTCACTTATGAATTGGTGTTGATCCACATTGTTAAAGTATCATTATATGTACTCTTAAATACTATGTCATGTAAAGTAGGAGGTTGGTCATGATTCTTGTTATGTTACTTGATTGAGTAAGGTTATGGGGCTTTGCTTAATCATGCAATT
Organism: Solanum peruvianum; assembly: GCA_027705065.1. NCBI lineage: Eukaryota > Viridiplantae > Streptophyta > Magnoliopsida > Solanales > Solanaceae > Solanum > Solanum peruvianum. The sequence goes on along the minus strand of JAKWJD010001766.1, from coordinate 18,305,210 downwards.
GTTGACTTGATAGGGGTTGTGGGTAATGGTCTTGCTTGGATTGTGTTATAAAGAACTCCTATGCATGCTTGTTGTTATTTATGACTTGATGATAGAGTTACTTAACTATGTAATCAATTATATGATATGCATGTTGACTTGAATTGTCACGACCCAAAATCGAGCCGCGACTGGCACCCACACTTAACCTACTATGTGAGCGAACCAACCAATCGAAACCCCAACATTTCAAACATAATTAACAAAATACAATGCGGAAGACTTAAACTCATTAATAAAAACAATTCAAAACTATTATTATTATCCCCAAGATCTGGAAGTTATCACCACAAGAACATCTATGATCAAATTACTAAACTAAGAGTATTCTAAGAAACTAAACAAGTAAAAAGCTAGTCCATGCCGGAAGTTCAAGGCATCAAGACTTGAAGAAGAAGATCCAGTCCAAGCTAGAAGCATTAGTTCACGCTGAAGATCCGGTGTGACGAAGACTGGCTAGAATTACTGTTGAGTTGAAGACGACGGCACGTTTGCTGCACTCCATAAATAACAAAAAGAAAACATAAAAGTAGGGGTCACTATAAAACACGGGTACTGAGTAGATATCATCGGCCAACTCAAAATAGAGGACAATATATATCAAGTAATATTATAAAATCAACTATGATACTCAACATGTAGCAACAACAAGTACTATAATCATCAATAAGTACTACCAAATTCATCCATGAGGACTCACGCCTCAATATCATACTCATTTGGGAATTAGGTTCATTAGATTGAGTATATTAACATCTTTCAAGATTCATTATCTTTCTTCCTCTTGTGTCGGTACGTGACACTCCGATCCCCTACTTCTATGTGTCGGTACGTGACACTCCGATCCCCTAATTCTACGTGTCGGTTCGTGACACTCGATCCCCTAAATCTACGTGTCGGTTCGTGAAATCCGATCCCCTAAATTCTATGTGTCGGAATGTGACACTCTGATCCCCCAAATCTACGTGTCGGTTCGTGACACCCGATCCCTTAATTCTATGTGTCGGAACGTGACACTCCGATCCCCTAATCTCATTCTATCAATTCATCAAGCCTTCTCTTATACCAAGGCATCATCATTCTCATTACTTTAGTTCATCAAGCCTTTTCTTATACTAAGGCATCATCAATCTCATTACTTTAGTTTATCAAGCCTTCTTTATTACCAAGGCATCATCATTAACAAAGAGATTAGGGTTTTTCAAGATTTGGGATTTAATAACTTCATCATGCTCATATAATCACAATTATATAATCACATTCATACAAGCATACAATTAAGCACATAGCAGGGTTTACAATACTATCAATACATATCATTCACTATTAAGAGTTCACTACGAATATCGTAAAAGAAACCATAACCTACCTCCACCGAAGAATTGAATTCAACAAGCAAATTCCCAAGCTTTGTGCTTTTCCTCTTCGATCGATTCCTCTCACTCTATCTTTGTTCTTTCTCTTTTTCTTATTCCAACCCTCTTTCTTTTACCCTAATTAGTATATAATTAAGTATAAAAGATGACAATAATGACCCACTAATTAACTTAAGGTTACCTCTTTTAAACCCCAAGTAATTATACTTATTAATATTCACCCTCTAACTTTATAAATAAAGCAGGAATAGTCCAAAATGTCCCTTAAAACTTAACAGAAATCCGACCCCGCCTGGGATTTATGCAACCTGTGACGGCCCGTCGTGCCTGCGACGGTCCGTCATGCAGGTTCGTCAGAGACTTGATTTCCTTAAGGAGTCTGTGACGGCCCGTCGTATCTACGACGGTCCGTCCTGCACTTCCGTCACGACGTTCAGAGACTCGTTCCCTGTACCAAATTCTCAAGAGTTGAAGTGTTTTGAAATGGGGGCTCACGACGGTTCGTCATACCTGTGACAGTCCGTCCTGCAGGTCCGTCACAAAGTTCAGAGAGTCGATTTCAGTACTCAGATTTCCGAATTCCTAAGTGTTTTGGAACGAGACACCCTTGACGGTCCGTCGTGCCCACGACGGTCCGTCGTGGTGTCTGTCGTCTCAGCACGTTTTTCCAGAAATAAAATCTGTTGCTCAAAACGACTAAACAGGTCGTTACAATAGATACCAATTTACCCATCGTTCATCCTCGAACGATCAAAAGAAGAAAAGCAAGGGCGAAAATGAGTACCTGAATCTGTAAACAGATGTGGGTATCTTTCTTGCATATCGGCCTCCTTCTCCCAAGTGGCTTCTTCAACCGGTCGATTCTTCCATTGAACTTTGATGGATGCAATCTCCCTCGACCTCAACTTGCGAACTTCTCTATCTAAAATTGCAACAGGTTCCTCTTCATAAGTCAAATTCTCATCAAGCAGAACAGAATCCCAACGGATGATGTAGTTTCCATCCCCATGATATCTTTTCAACATGGACACATGAAATACCGGATGCACCCCGGACAGCCCTGGAGGCAAGGCTAATTCATAAGCCACCTCCCCTACTCGCTTATGTACCTCAAATGGTCCAGTATACCGTGGACTTAGCTTACCCCTTTTACCAAATCGCATCACCCCTTTCATGGGCGAAACCTTCAACAAGACTTGTTCACCCTCCATAAACTCCAAATCTCTAACCTTTCGATCCGCATATTCCTTTTGTCTACTTTGAGCCGCTAAAAGCTTTTCTTGAATAGCTTTCACCTTTTCCAATGAATCCCTCAAAAGATCAGTGCCCCAAGGTCTAACCTCAAATGCATTGTAGGTCACCTTGACCGGAATGAAGTGAGCGGACTTAGTTAATCTATCCACAATTACCCAAATGGAATCAAATTTACCCAATGTCTTTGGAAGACCAACCACGAAGTCCATTGCGATTCTCTCCCACTTCCATTCAGGAATGGGCATTCTCTGAAGTGTTCCTCCGGGCCTCTGGTGTTCATACTTTACTTGCTGACAATTTGGACATTTGGCAACAAAATCCACAATGTCACGCTTCATTCTACTCCCCCAAAAATGTTGTTTTAGGTCGCGGTACATCTTGGTTGCACCAGGATGTATTGAATATCCGGAACTATGAGCCTCTGTAAGAATAGTGTGGATCAAATCATCAACACGAGGCACACATAATCTTCCCTTAATCCTCAAAACGCCTTCGTCATCAATTATTGCTTCCTTAGCCTCTCCTCGCAACACTTTATCTCGGATCCGGATCAATTTCTCATCGTTAAACTGCTTTCCCTTTATCTTGTCAAGGAAGGAAGATCTTGCCTCCACACAAGCTAACAATCCTCTCTTCTCATTTATTTCTAACCTCATAAGGTCATTAGCCAGAATCTGAACCTCTCTATCCAATGGGCGTCTAGAAATTTGCAAATGAGCTAGACTTCCAATGCTAACGGCCTTTCTACTTAAAGCATCCGCCACAACATTTGCTTTTCCCGGATGATACAAGATAGTGATGTCATAGTCCTTCAGTAGTTCCATCCATCTCCTCTGTCTCAAGTTCAAATCCTTCTGAGTGAAGACGTACTGTAGGCTACGATGGTCCGTATAGACTTCACACTTGACCCCATACAAATAGTGTCTCCATTGCTTTAGTGCAAATACTACTGCGGCCAACTCCAAATCATGGGTCGGATAGTTACGTTCATGCACCTTTAATTGCCTCGAAGCATAAGCAATCACATTCTTCTCTTGCATTAGCACTGCACCCAACCCAGAATAGGATGCATCACAATAAACAATGAAGTTCTTACCCTCTACTGGCAAGGTAAGAATTGGTGCAGTAGTCAACAAGGTCTTGAGTTTCTGAAAGCTTTCCTCACACTCATCCGACCATACAAATGGAACATTCTGCTTAGTCAAGTTCGTTAATTGGGACGCAATAGAGAAGAATCCCTTGACAAATCGGCGGTAGTAGCTAGCTAAACCAACAAAACTCCTTATTTCTGACACGTTTGTAGGTCTCACCCAATTCTTCACTGTCTCAATCTTAGATGGATCCACCATCACTCCATCCTTAGAAACCACGTGTCCCAAGAAGGACACTGAATCTAGCCAAAACTCACACTTGGAAAATTTGGCATAAAGCTTCTTCTTCCTCAATAACTCTAACACCATTCTCAAATGCTCCTCGTGTTCCTTCTTACTCTTTGAGTATATCAGTATATCATCAATAAATACGATTAGAAAGAGATCCAAATATGGCTTAAAAATCCCATTCATCAAGCTCATGAAAGCAGCAGGGGCATTAGTAAGACCAAACGACATTACCACAAATTCGTAGTGCCCATACCTAGTTCGAAAAGCAGTCTTTGGCACATCCGTTGCCCGTATTTTCAATTGATGATAACCGGATCTCAAGTCAAATTTAGAGAAGACACAAGCACCTTGTAACTGATCGAACAAGTCATCAATGCGAGGAATGGGATACTTGTTCTTGATAGTTACCTTGTTCAACTGCCGGTAGTCTATGCACATCCGAAAGCTCCCATCCTTCTTCTTCACAAATAATACCGGAGCACCCCAAAGAGATGCACTTGGTCTAATGAAGCCCTTGCTCAACAACTCTTGTAGTTGTGCCTTTAACTCTCTTAACTCCGCGGGAGCCATTCTATAAGGAGGTATAGAAATGGGGCGAGTACCCGGTTCAAGATCAATACAGAAGTCAATATCCCTATCCGGTGGCATACCAGGAAGATCTGCAGGGAACACATCCAAAAACTCACGGACTACCGAAACCGACTCAATTGAAGGTACTTGGGTAGTGTAATCCCTGAGATGTGCCAAGAAAGCTAAGCACCCTTTGCTAACCATTCTCTTAGCACGAAGAAAGGAGATGATACGAACTGGATTGGAAGTGTAGTCGCCCTCCCACACTAACGGATCTGCCCCAGGCTTGGCTAACGTCACAGTTTTAGCATTACAATCCAAGATCGCAAAATTTGGAGAAAGCCAAGTCATACCCAGAATTACATCAAAGTCAACCATTTCTAAGATAACCAAATCTACATAAGTGTTTCTCCCCAGAAAATTCACCAAACAAGACCTATATACCTTTTCAACTATCACAGACTCACCCACCGGAGTAGAAACACGAATAGGCATGTCAAGTAACTCACAATGTAAATTTAGACCATTAGGAAATGAAGAAGATACATAAGAAAATGTGGATCCAGGATCAAACAATACAGAATCCATGTAATCACAAATCGAAAGATTACCTGTGATGACAACATCTGATGTCTCCGCTTCAAACCTCCCAGGAAAAGCGTAATAATGGGCCCCATTACTTGTCTTTCCGTTGCCCCTACCATGTTGCGTTGTAGTGGCTCCAGTTTGCCCATCACCTCTGCCATTTTGGTGACCACCATTACCTCGACCACCACGTTCTCCCAAATAACGGCCTCTACCATGACCCCCTCTACCTCTAGCAATCGGGGGTCTATAACTCTGTTTTGGACAATTCCTCCTAATATGTCCAGTCTCCCCACATCCATAACACTCTCTAGAGTCAAGCATAGGTCTCTCAGAGAAGTGTTGACCGGTCTGAGGTGGACCCCCAACTACAGTCTGTAGTGAAGACTGAATGGGTCGAACTGAGTAACCTCCGGAACCCTGTCCTCTAGAGTAAGAACCATTAAACTCACCTCCCTTTCGAAACCTTTTTGATGTCGATGTCGTGGTGAAGTCATCTAGCTTCACTCCTTCCACCTCTATCACGAAGCCACTTCTTGGAAGGATTTTGCCGTAGCCGCTACCTGTAAGGCCGAAATCCGCAATTCTGACCTCAACCCCTTCACAAACCAGCGAATCCGCTCTTGTGGACTGAAACAAAGTTGAGTGGCATACCTGGATAATGCACGAAACTTAGCCTCATATGCATTAACCGACATCCTACCTTGCTCTAGGCTCAAGAACTCATCCCTTTTCCTAACCCTCAAAGTCCGGGGGATATACTTCTCCATAAACAAGCTAGAGAATGAGGCCCAAGTCATAGGTGTTGCCTCTGTCGGTTGACACTCAACATGTGATCGCCACCACATTTTGGCGTTCCCTTGAAACTAATAACTCACGAACTCAACACCAAACCGTTCTACTATACCCATCTTGTGTAGTAGCTCATGACAGTCAACCAGAAAATCGTAAGCATCCTCAGATTCAGCACCCTTAAAGACTGGAGGTTTCAATTTCAAGAACTTACTGAAAAGTTCATGCTGATCATTTGTTATTACAGGCCCAGTAGTCAGACGTGGAAACGTGCCTATGTCCAATGAGGCATCCATACGAGGAGCCATAGTAGCCGCATTTCGTATCTCTGAAACCGGAGGTGTTGGTGCAGAAACCACTGGAGGTGCCTGACCCTGATCAGATAACCCGCTAAGATAAGCAAGAACCTGATTGATCATCTCTGGGGTAGGTTGGGGTGGCAATTCCTCATTTTGCACTTGTTCATTCTCCCCTCCCTCACCCTCTCTTATCACCTCCTCAGTCGGTGGAGGAGTCACCGCCCTAGTATCAGATGGGCTAGGTGCTTGTCCTCTTCCTCTAGAGGACGTCCTCCCACGACCTCTTCCCTGGCCTCTTGCCACTGCTCTTCCTCGAGCCACAGCCCCAGTAGCAGGCTCAGACGTTTCTTGCCTTGCCGGTGTCGGTGTTGATGTTGGCGCAGTCGTTGCTCTAGTTCTAACCATCTGCGAAATAGAGTGAAGATGGTCAGATACCAATTTGTATCACCTAGATACCAATTAGATTCAAGTAGTAGCACGAAAGAAAGAAGAAAGAATGGAATTTTCCTAAAGTCTTATAGCCTCTCAAAGAAAAGTAAAGGCATCCCCCTACCGTTCCTTAAGACTCTACTAGATTCGTTCTTGTGTGATGAGACCAACGAACCTAATGCTCTGATACCAAGTTTGTCACGACCCAAAACCGAGCCGCGACTGGCACCCACACTTAACCTACTATGTGAGCGAACCAACCAATCGAAACCCCAAAATTTCAAACATATTTAACAAAATACAATGCGGAAGACTTAAACTCATTAATAAAAACAATTCAAAACTATTATTATTATCCCCAAAATCAGGAAGTCATCACCACAAGAACATCTATGATCAAATTACAAAACTAAGAGTATTCTAAGAAACTAAAACAAGTAAAAAGCTAGTCCATGCCGGAAGTTCAAGGCATCAAGACATGAAGAAGAAGATCCAGTCCAAGCTAGAAGCATTAGCTCACCCTGAAGATCCGGTGTGACGAAGATTGGCTAGAATTACTGTTGAGTTGAAGACGACGGCACGTTTGCTGCACTCCACAAATAACAAAGAAGAAAACATAAAAGTAGGGGTCAGTACAAAACACGGGTACTGAGTAGATATCATCGGCCAACTCAAAATAGAGGACAATATAATCAAGTAATATTATAACATCAACTATGATACTCAACATGTAGCAACAACAAGTACTATAATCATCAATAAGTACTACCAAATTCATCCATGAGGACTCACGCCTCAATATCATACTCATTTGGGAATTAGGTTCATTAGATTGAGTATATTAACATCTTTCAAGATTCATTATCTTTCTTCCTCTTGTGTCGGTGCGTGACACTCCGATCCCCTACTACTATGTGTCAGTACATGACACTCCGATCCCCTAATTCTACGTGTCGGTTCGTGACACCCGATCCCCTAAATCTACGTGTCGGTTCGTGACACCCGATCCCCTAAATTCTATGTGTCGGTACCTGACACTCTGATCCCCTAAATCTACGTGTCGGTTTGTGACACCCGATCCCTTAATTCTATGTGTTGGAACGTGACACTCCGATCCCCTAATCTCATTCTATCAATTCATCAAGCCTTCTCTTATAGCAAGGCATCATCATTCTCATTACTTTAGTTCATCAAGCCTTTTCTTATACTAAAGCATCATCAATCTCATTACTTTAGTTTATCAAGCCTTCTTTATTACCAAGGCATCATCATTAACAAAGAGATTAGGGTTTTTCAAGATTTGGGATTTAATAACTTCATCATGCTCATATAATCACAATTATATAATCACATTCATACAAGCATACAATTAAGAACATAGCAGGGTTTACAATACTATCAATGCATATCATTCACTATTAGGAGTTCACTACGAATATCGTAAAAGAAACCATAACCTACCTCCACCGAAGAATTGAATTCAACAAGCAAATTCCCAAGCTTTGTGCTTTTCCTCTTCGATCGATTCCTCTCACTCTATCTTTGTTCTTTCTCTTTTTCTTATTCCAACCCTCTTTCTTTTACCCTAATTAGTATATAATTAAGTATAAAAGATGACAATAATGACCCACTAATTAACTTAAGGTTAACTCTTTTAAACCCCAAGTAATTATACTTATTAATATTCACCCTCAAACTTTATAAATAAAGCAGGAATAGTCCAAAACGTCCCTTAAAACTTAACAGAAATCCGACCCCGCCTGGGATTTATGCAACCTGTGACGGCCCGTCGTGCCTGCGACGGTCCGTCATGCAGGTTTGTCAGAGACTCGATTTCCTTAAGGAGTCTGTGACAGCCCGTCGTATCTACGACGGTCCGTCCTGCACTTCCGTCACGACGTTCAGAGACTCGTTCCCTGTACCAAATTCTCAAGAGTTGAAGTGTTTTGAAACGGGGGCTCACGACGGTTCGTCGTACCTGTGACGGTCCGTCCTGCAGGTCCGTCACAAAGTTCAGAGAGTCGATTTCAGTACTAAGATTTCAGAATTCCTAAGTGTTTTGGAACGAGACACCCTCGACGGTCCGTCGTGCCCACGATGCGTCGTGGTGTCCGTCGTCTCAGCCAGTTTTTCCAGAAATAAAATCTGCTGCTCAAAACGACTAAACAGGTCGTTACATGAATAGATTTTATTTGGTTGGTATTGAGATGTACATGCCTATCTATTGATTTGGTATGGTCTTGTTCAACGTGCATAAAGGTTTTCAATGAAAAGTGCCTACTTATTAAAATGTCCCTTTTCTTAGAATGTTTTCATGATATATGTGCATATGGTATCTTACTTATTACAAGTGTTGTACTAACCCCATTTCTTCTTTTACCACAATATTTTAGGTTCCGGTCGTTAAAAAACTTTTTGAGACGACTTTAAAGAAGAATTGTTATTCTTCGTCATCCAAGTTGTATGCCAATATAAAGCTATGAAGTTGTTTTAGTATTAAGACTACTCTTATGTTTATTTCCTTTAATTTAACTATTAAATGTTGTATGACCTATATTTTGTCTTGTTATATTGATGTATGGGCTAGAACATATTTGATATAATCATTTTAGATGTTTATGATATTAGACGACTATATTCAGACTATGTTGTTATTCATATATCTATGTGCAACAAAATTAGAAGACTAAGTAGTCTTCCTATATGAAGGATCTATGTATACTAGATATATACCATATAAACCTTAATCTCACAACATAGTAAAGACATTTCATTACAACATCATACCACCCTGTAAACCTAGTACAAGGCATACTCCAAATTTAATATCACGACTTAACGACAATTAATCACAATTGGAAGTAAAGATAGAGATTCTAAGACTTACCACGTATTCCTTATGACTATCATCAAGGTGTTACCACCAACCCATAACTCAACTCAACTTAGGGAGTAACGTCATCACACAATGAAAACCAATAGAATAACAGGGCAAGTTGCATCTCTATAACACAATTCATCTTTAGATCACTACTTCAGACAAGGTACATAGGGTACATTCACATTATAATTCATCATCCTAATATACATCTCAAGAACTAGCATGATATGTCTATAATTTATCTTAATTTAATCATAATAGCACCATAGGGTAGTAATAAAATCAACAACCAACTCAATTGAATGATCACAATACTATATAGGGCAATATCACTACATAGGATTACGGATAGAGGAGCATACTCTTCAATTTAGACCAAACCATCAACAATTACCGTAAAAAAGTTGAATTACATGTTAATATACTTAATATAAACCTAAGAATTCATTAACAACTCAGTCCATAACTCAAAATTCGTAATGGAAGAAACCCATAAGACGACACAACTTTTTGAAATCTATTTTGAAGGAACCCTTTAAGTAAAGGATCGCAAAGGTGAATAGAACTCATACATTAATGTTTCTCAACAATTTGATGAACAATCCACCCTTATACAACCCCCAAACCCTAGTTCTTGCTAGCCTTCAATTGTGAGTTCATGTAGAGAGAGAAATAAGAGAAAAGCAAGAGAGTTTATTTTTTAGAGTTGTCTTTAGGTTAATAAGGGTTGAGGGTATTTATAGTGGGACTAATTTAACTTAATTAGTCTTCCTTTAATCCCCAATTACCCCTAAACCACTTAAATAATTAAATTAATTTAATTTAAAACGTGTAGGAATTTGCAGAACCCATCGACAAGACTTCGATCGACGGACAGTTGGTCCACTGACTGTCCATGTTGCACATCCGTAAGTTTGGTAAGAGACTGGTGCAGAGGAGGCTTTTCTCCAATTTTCGTAAGTATGCGACTACGGTGACATCAACGCCCCGTCGATCCACATACGGACTATAGCATGCCCCCCCGCACTCTTTCAATTATTCCAAAAATTGTGCAGGTGAAAGGATCTTCTACACCAGCCTAAGTGTTGGACGATTGTGGCATCGACACCCCATCAATCGACACATCGGCCGTCGTCTGTCCCGTAATGTGCACTGCCATGCAGTGTTGCATCATCTAAAAATCAAGAAACATCAATTTTATAGTCAGATTTATATTATTAAAACAAATACTAACATTAATTCAATAAAAAAGTTCAGGGTAACAGGACTTCATGTCGGCCTCGACCTCCTATTTTGCACCCTCAACTAGATGATTTTTCAATAAAACCTTTGCGGAAACAAATTCTTTATTCCTCAACTTTTTGACTTGCCTCTAAAGAATTTGAATCGTCACTTCCTCATAATAGAGGTTGTCCTTGACACCAAGACCCTCAGTAGGAGAAATGGACTCAGGATTGCCGATACACTTTTTCAACATATAAACATGGAAGACCTGATGAATCGAAGCTAATTCACTAGGATGTTTCAATTCATAGACAACCTTACAAACCCTTTGCAAGATTTATTAGGGACCAACATAACGATGACTCAATTTTCCTTTCTTGTCAAATCTAACCACTTATTTCATTGATGTAATTTTTAAATACACATTATCACCTTCTTCAAACTCCAAATCCCTTCTCTTATAATCGGCATAACACTTTTGTGGACAATAGGCCGTTTAGAATCGGTTCCTTTTTATATGAACCTTTTCCAAAGTCTTATAAATAAACTCGGTACCAAGAAGCAATGGATGACCCACTTCAAACCTTCCAATAAGAGACCTACACCCCCTACCATACAAGGCTTCATAAAGAGCCATGGAGATGGATGAATGAAATCTATTGTTGTAAGCAAACACCATTAAAGGTAAATGCCTATCCTAATCCCTTTAAAATCAATAATTCACGCACTAAGTATATCTTCACGGGTTTGTATCGTATGCTATGCTTGACCGTCCATTTCGGGAGGAAAAGCGTTGCTTAAGTTTACCGTAGTACTTAACCCTTTTTTGAACTAACTACAAAATCTAGATGTGAATTATGTGCCCCGAGCTGATATGATGGATAATAGAAATCCATGGCGGCAAAAAATCTCATCTAGGAAGATTTTTGCATAATCCTCCGCCGAATATGAAGACTTAACGGGAATAAAGCGAGCAAATTTAGTCAATCGATCCACAACCACCCATATCGAATCATAGGGCTTTTGGGTCCAAGGTAAACCTACTACAATGTCCATATTTGTCTCTTCCCACTTTCAAGTAGGAAATTGGATCTGTTGTAGTAAGCCACCCAGCTTAAGGTGTTCGGCCTTTAATTGTTGGCAATTTGGTCACTTAGCAACAAAATCCGCTATGTCCCTTTTTAGCTCTTTCCACCAATATATATCCCGTATGTCATAGTACATATTTATAGACCCAAGATAAATTGAGTAGCGGGACCTATGTGCTTTTTATAAGATCCGATACCTCAACCCATATACATCGGGAACACATAATCTCCCTTGTTACCTTAACACTCCATCCCCCCTAAGGAGATGATTCATTCAACTTGCCAAGAACCGATTCTTTCAAATCCATTAAGGTGTTCTTTTGACATCACCTCAGCCATTAAAGATGATTCAATGTTATGATGAACTGTGGAACCCCCATCCAGATAACTCTCCAACCTCACCCCCAACATAGCCAACTTATGTACTTCCCTTGCTAGGTCCTTTTTTGCTTCATCAATATGGGATACACTACCCATAGTCATCAGACTTAGGGCATCCGTAACTACATTAGCCTTGCTTGGGGGGATAAAGGATACTCATATTATAATCTTTCAATACCTGAAGCCACCTTATTTCTCAAAGATTCAACTCCTTTTCGGTAAACACATATTGGAACTCTTATGATTTGTCAAAGTATAAACATGAACCCCATACAAGTAATGCCTCCAAATGTTCAAAGAAAATACCACAAGCGGTAATTCAAGGTCATCATTAGGGTTATTTCTCTCATGTACCTTTACTTGTCTGCATACATAAGCTATAACCTTCCCATCTTTCATAAGCACACACCCCAAACCCACTCGGGATGCATAACAATACACCATAAAACCCTTTGTACCCTCCGGTAAGGTCAACACCAGAGCGAAAGTAAGCATATCTTTCAATAATTGGAAGATCTTCTCACATGCCTTCGACCACTCAACCTGTTTATTCTTTTGGGTCAAAGTAGTCAAAGGAGATGCAATGGACGCGAACCTATCCATGAACCTCCGATATTAACCCGCTAAACCCAAAAAACTCCTAATGTCTGTCGGAGTCAATGGTCTAGGACATTTCTTCTCTTCTTTCGGTTTCCTTGTGTGTACCTCAACTGCGTCACTAGAGATGTTTCCCATGAAAATTTACTGACCTCAACTAAATATCACACTTACTATGTTTTGCATACAACTGATGTTCTTTAAGGGTTTGCAGTACTATCCTCAAATAAACCATATGATCATCCTCATTCTTCAATTATAGCAGGATATCGCCAATGAAGACAATGACAAATGCATCTAGGTAAATTCAAAATACTCTATTCATTAGGTTCATAAATGTCGTTGGACCTCTAGTGAGACCAAAGACATTACAAAGAACTCATAATGCCCATACCTAGTCCTAAAGGACATCATTGGTATATCCTCCCCTCTCACCCTATGTTGATTATACCACGAACTCAAGATTATCTTTGAAAGGTAAATCACCTCTTGGAGTTGGTCAAATAAGTCATCAATCCGAGGTAGAGGGTATTTATTCTTGGGTGTAACCTTGTTGAGTTGGCGGTAGTTATTACACATTCTAAAAAACCCATCTTTTTTTATGACAAATAGCACTAGAGCACCCCATGGAGATATACCAGGCGTGATAAAGCCTTTATCAATAAAATCCTTTAGTTTAGCCTTCAACTCTTTCAAGTCGGTTGGTGCCATCTGATGAAGAGGAATTGATATAGGACTTTTATTCACTAGCAAATCATTACCAAAGTAAATTTCCCATTCAGGAGGAATACCAGGAACGTCATTAGGGAAGACCATTGGAAACTCACTCACTACGGGTACCGACTCAATGGGAGGAATTTTGGGTATCCAAATATTGGAGTATTACTATGTGATTAAAACAAACTTTTGAGATCATTTTACATGCTTTTATACAAGATATGATTCGACCTCTACGAATAGAATTACCACCCTTCCACTCAACAACGGTTTCATTCGGAAAATTAAACCTTACAACTATTGTCGTACAACCAATAGTAGCAAAACAATCATGTAACAAATCCATTCCCAAAATAATATCAATATAAGGCATATATAGTTCAACTAGATCTACATTACAAACTCTATTGGGCAATGAAATAGGACAATACCAATAGACTCCTTTAGAAACACCCGACTCTCCCACTAGAGTAGACACTAGAAAAGGCTAATGAAAAATTTTGGGTAAAATTTCAATTTTTTTAGCTATTAGGGATGTTTCAAATGATAAAGTGGCGCCAAGATCAATTAAGTCATATACATCAAGAGATAAAAATTTCTACATACCGGTCACCACATCCGGAGAGGTCTCTTGCTCATCCCTAGAGAGAAGAGCATACAAGCGGTTCTTCTTTGGAGCATCACTAGAACAACTTGCTTGAGCTTGGACACTAACCTTATCTTAATTCTTCAAATTTTGACAATCTCTCATTTTGTTACCACTCTTGCCACAACTAAAGCAATTATCCGTCCCCTAAAGCCAATCACCATAGTTATTATTACCACACTTTCAAAAAGTAGGGTTCTCATTTGGTGAATTAGTACCTTTTACCTTATTGAATTTAGGGTTAGACACCCTATCACAACAAGCTCTTGTGAATTTTGAATGGACTTTATTTGAAACCCATTTCTTAAATTTAAGCTTGTCTTGTATGTCAAGTCTATTCTTTGAGGAACCTCCATCAAATGACGTAGCCCTATTAGAATCTGTACTATTTCACTTATCACTTGCCTCATAAACACTTCTTGCATAAACCATATTAGGGGAAATGTTTATGTTGTCATGTAGTAGGCCAATTGGAACTCCTCTTGCCAGTCCTCCGACGCCCCACATCACAAAATGGCTCATTTGGTCTCTAGGATAGCAGACTAAAGAAGGAGTATATTTGCACAACTTAATTAATTCTATAGAGTACTCATGGACACTCTTCCCTCATTGGCGAAGATTGATGAACTACATCACTTTCTCCTCCCTAATCAAATTAGGGAAGAAGCGATCTAGAAAAGACACCATAAAGATCTCCCAAGTCACTGGACCCCCCTCTACGGCCTATTATCCCTCCATTGAGCATACCAAGTTTGAGCCACATCCTTGAGTTGATATGAGGCCAACTCGACCTTCTCACTTGAAGACAACCCCATAGCATATTATACGTTGTAGACCTCATTGAGGAATTCTTGGGGGTCTTCATCAACGTTATACCCATAGAAAGTAGGAGTGTTCATCCGAGAGAAGTCCCTTAGATTGGAAGCCATAGTACTGACTTGTTTATGAGGACGGGGAGAAACATCCCGATTGGCTTGGGCCGTCATTGCTTGGGTTTGAACCGTCGGGTCTTGTTCTTGAGTAGTCATGGCATGGGCGATTTGACCAAGAATAACCCTCATCTCCGCCTCCGTCATAGGTGGAAGGTTACATGGGGCTTGATCAACGTTAGCATTCTCCTAAAGTAGAGAAACGTGCTCATTATGGGGAGGACCTCCCGCATTAGCAACTTCCTCCTCATGTCTTTGAGCCACATTTATTCGATTGTTCATGCTTCCTATAAGCACAATAATAGAATTTGATGCAAAATCACACCATAAGTATTCTCTGTTAGCATGATATAAGATTACCAATAAAGAGAGTAATTCCTAAGAATCATATAGGTTCCTACTCATAAGTGTGGCACGCTTCACATTTTTGAATACATACCTACAAACACGTGGAAGAGATAGAGACATAAATTAAAGATATTCAACCTCATGATCTGATATGAAGTTTTTCATATCCGGGTTTACCCCCTAGACGTAACTGGTGTCGTTGTTCTTTTAAAGGACTATGAGTAGACTCTTAGTTTCATGTCATTATATTCATAAGTTGAAAAATGTGGAAAAAATGAAAGCTTTCATTATCAATACTTGGAGGTTTACATAAACTTCTACATACACATAATATATATTCATATCGAGTATATATAGACCCTACTTATAGGAAGGTTACATTGCCTTCTACTTTTAATGCACATGCATATATTAATATAGAAAGAGACTCAACGATTCTCTAATAGTATATCATATAAACGGATATAACAATATGGGCATAGCTCTTACATCAATTCAACAACACAATTTAAAGGTCATAAAAATTATAATATTCTAATAATAAAGAAAGAAATGATATAATGAATGAGCTCATAAAAAAATCAAAAGATAGAATATTGAATTTCCCTCAAGAATTGAGGAACTACCCTACTTTGATGAAAGGAAGAATTCAAGCCTTCAATAATGTCGCCACCCAAACTCCTCAACGATTGGAACCTAAAATGTTTGGGAAAAGGTGAAGAAAAATGGGATTAATACTCCTGATGTACTAAGTATGAGATCTTACCCATAACAAGCAAAACATGCTAAAAGAGACTTTTTATCAAAACATACAAAATTACCCCTTTAGGGGCCTAATTCAAAGTCAAGTAAATCATATCCACCAACCAAAACATGCTTACTATCTCAAAATATAATACTCATTCCAACATACAACAAAATATGATTTCCTACAAACCTAACATCAAGGAATAAAATCACAAGTCTCAAACATATCATAATAACCAAGACAACTACTCACAAGTAATTATTAATTCAACAAGTGCAATGACTAAGTAAAGCCCCATAGCCTTACTTAATCATGTATCCTCAACAAGAAAACATGGCCAATGTCCAACTTTACATATCATGGCATTTAGGCTTGCATTTTATTGTATATTATCATTATAATCCAAGGCATATTCATAGATGAACTAACCAACATATACTATCAACAATGTTCCATGGTCATCATATATACATCTTATATTATCATAAAATAGACATATAAGAACCTCCTCCAAATACTCCCCTCGAGGCTAACTAGTGAAATATTTAGGTAGAGTCCTATACCTCTGCCTTGACTAAGCTAGACCCTTTAGGTTATTTAAGTTAGGGTTCAAATTCTTCAATTCATTTTACCTTTTAGGAACATATTTCCCTAACCAACATAGACCACATGAGCTAGTGTGGCATTCGGTGGACATAAAACCCTACACTGAAAGAAGGCGGACTACGTGCACTAATACTACCAATACATGAAACATAGCAATTGTGTGGATCAAATAACTTATATAGCTATGGGGGAAACATAGTTCAAGAATTAGGAGATTTAGTTGGGAACCTCTTTATGATCCATGCATTGTAGTATCCAATCTCAAGAGTAATGTAGTGTTCCCATTTTCACTATGTGGTAAGGAACACTCCTCTATCTAGTTCAGTCAGGTTTAATTATCTATCATAACTAGATTTAGACCATATTATCTTCCCCTTGTATAATCATCACCATCCTTATAGCATATAGACCTTAATCAACCGCACAAAAAATACTCAAGACATTTCAATTAAACATCATACCACCCTATACTCCTAGTACAAGGCATACTCCAAATGTAATATCATGACTTAATAACAATAATTCACAATTGGAAGTAAAGATATATATTCTAAAACTTACCAAGTCTTCCTCATAGTCTATCATAAAGGTCTTACCATAAACAATTAACTCAATCCAACTTAAGGAGTAACATCATCACACAATGATAACAAATAGAATAAGAAGGCCGATTGCATCTCTATAACACCATTCATCTTTAGATCACAACTTGAGACAAGGTAAATAGGCTAATTTCATTATAATTCATCATCCTAAATCACATCTCAAGAACTAGCATGATAGGCTTATAATTCATCTTAATTTAATCATAATAGCACCATAGGATAGTAATCTAATCAAAAACCAACTCAATTGAATGATCATAATACAATATATGTCAAGATCACTACCTAGGGTTAGGGATCGAGGATCATACTCTTCAATTTAGACCAAAACATCACCATGAACAAGTTGAGTTACATGTTAGTCTACTCAATATAACACTAAGAATTCATTAACAACTCAGTCCATAACTTCAATTTTGCGATTGAATGAAACCCATAAAAAAACACAACTTCTTGAAATCTATTTTGAAGGAAACCTTTTAGGAAAGCATATATAAGGTGAATAGAACCCATACGTTAATGTTTCTCAACAAATTGATGAAAATTCCACCCTTTTCCCAGCCCCAAAACCCTATTTCTTTGTAACCTTCAATATTGAGTTCATGTAGAGAGAGAAATAAGAGAGAGGAAGAGAGTTTATTTTTGAGAGTTTTCATTAGGTTAATGAGGGTTTAGGGTATTTATAGTGGGACTAAATCGACTTAATTAGTCTTCGTTTAATCTCCAATTATCCTTAAAACACTTAAATAATTGAATGAATTTAATGCAGGAATAGGCAGACCCCATCAACGATACCTCGATCGACGGACAGTTGGTTGACCAACGATCCATGCGGCACATCCGTAAGTTCGCTCAGAGACTGTTGCAAGTGAGGATTTTCTACAATTTTTCTAAGTATGGGAAGGCGGTTGCATTGATACCCCATTGATCCACACACGGACCGTAGCCTGCACCTTTGCACTCCGTCGATAATTCCAGAAACTGTGCAAGTGAAGGGACCTTATCCACCAGCCTATGTGTGGGAGGATGGTGGCATCAGTGCCCCATCATTCCACACACGTCATGTCGATGCACACTGCTAGGTAATTCTACATCAAATTATAGGGGTCCTCTTCAAGGGGCCTTGGATTTTCCGTCGAGAGTTGTACCCGAATGTTTAAACCATGGAACAACTCAATCACCCATTCATTTCCTTTCAACCAATTTTGGTACATTTTCGACTTCTAAAAGTTAGTCAAGAAGGCTAAGGAAAAGTAACATCCCTTTTGCACTAACTTCCTGTTATGACACCTATGTTAGGCTTTACAATGAGTCTTGGATTTTCAAGGTGTTACATTAGCTATGGATTGAAGTCTCGAGAATGCATTGGTGGTACTCTGCCCTAATTGTATTTATTTTATGTAATATATCTCTTAAATTATATTGTAATTTGTATGGTCCACTTATGGTGGCGCTTTATGTTATTTACTTGCGAATGATGTGGTCTCGTCGACTTTAGTTTATGTATTATATTTATCATGGCATTGTCGGCACTACTTGATACACTATGATTATTTTTGTAGTTTATTTATGTGTAGTATGATTATATTTATTTACATGTGATTAAGGTTAAAGTATGTTTTCTTTTATTGATGTTGTTAGGTGATCATGTTAGACTATGACTAAGTCGTTATGTGTATCATCTTAAAGTTGATACATGATTCTTTATTTTTGAATATATGAGTCTATGATGGTTATATTGATGATGTTATAGTAGTGTATAGGGTGACTTTAAGATGATAATGTTTATTCCTATGTGTGTCTAGACATATATGCTACATGTGGTAAAGTGAAGGATTGGTGTGTCTTGTGTGGTATACTTGTGTCCCTTACTTGATACATGTATGAATGTGAATATGAGATGTATTTACTTAGGATGATAAATCCTCTTAGACTTGTATGTATGAATTACATTAGGCCTTGAATGTTCCTAAGGAGTTCCTTTATGTGGAACCTTTTACCTAGTGGTAAGGTTATTATTCTGGAAGTTGAAAACCATAAAGGTAGCCTCTTGTATGAATGATGGACTTAAGGTTGGTTGACTAGAATTGCATGAAATCATTCTTAAGAAGGTCATTAAGCTATCCTTTTCTACATTGATAGGCAGCCCCATATATTAATTGTAGTAGTATCATGTTATTGTATATGTTAAGGTTTAATGTGAAGTTTGTTATATGAAGTAATATGACTAAGTGCAAGGTGTTATGGCATAAAGGAATGTATAAACTAATGGTTTATGTGATTTAAGTGTGATCATATGTAATGTTCCAAAATAAAGGTGTTCATGTGATGTTGAGGTGATCTTGTATAAAGCTATGTTATATTGTGAGTGAAAGTATATTTCCACTATTGGTTTATGGTAATATTAGACTATAAAGACTTTATATATGTTTATATAGTGTAATATTTAGTTATACCAAGTTTCCCTACTTGATACATCAAAGTTATGTTGAATGTGATCTCTTGACTTGGTAGGCATAATGATTCTTATCATGAAAGAGTGAATGAATGAACAAATGAAGGAAAGTCTAGGATTGGTATACCTAAAATGGTAAACTTCCAAGAATAACTAATGTGAAACCTTGAGTAATTAAATAAGGTTTATAATGATGTGAATCGGATAGACCTAGCATGGTAGCTATTTCATGAATAAGCTATCCTAATGAATCTTGATTGGCATCCCTTGTGGACCCCTTCATTATAGTGGTATTATTAGGTTGTAGGACTAAGGAATGGTACCTTCTAAAATACTATTACATGAATGAACTTACTCTATGAGAAACAAGGCAATGCAACGAGTGAATAAGCTTGCGGTAGTAACTTTTCCTTAGAATGAGACTAGAGTACAAAGGAGCTCTTAATATCCCATAACCTTGTGCTACATGGGATGTGTCCTAGCTCTACCTTTGGCAAGTAGAACACCTTCCACGGTGTGTGGTTTCATAACACCTTATTCCATACCTATCTTGTATGGTCTATGTCGGTTAATACATATTCTCATTATATGGGATGTGCACTATTGTAATGTATAGGTTCTACAACGTGTATGTAGTGGAATTTCAAGCTATTTACACCTGACAAGAGTAGGATTTCAAGATGTAAAGTGATATCCCTACGTCTTCCAAGACCATTATGTGAAATACCTTAATTGTATGATTGACTTCTAAATGACTTCTGTAATGTATGTTCTCCTATCGATAGTATCTTGAATAGAAAGGTTCTAATCTTGGGTTGCTTTGAGAAACACATAGTGTTCTTGAAGAGGATGTATGTCGGTCTTTTTACGTCTTATAGGTGGTCCTTAGAGTAACCTTATGTAGGGAGTCTAAATGATAATAGAGGCTTACTGGTTTGATATGTCATTTAATTCATATATGTTGAGGTTAATTTAATATGTCTTATAAGTGAATGTTGACTTGTATTATGTAATTTAACTCTTTTTTGCATGGTTTTTGCCTGATTTTCATACTTAGAGATTGATGCATGTAACTCTTTCTTTTTCCTTTTTGGCTAAAGTGTAGTTTTTGGAGATATGGTATGCTATGTACATTGATAAGGTTGCGAATTTTTTGAAATGAAGATTTGGTGAGTCCTCAAAGATTCAAAGACAATACTGTACATTTTCCTTTATGTCGTTTAGTCTTTGATTAAGTTTTTATGAGCTTATTCCCAATGTTGTACTCCAAAGTATTTGATGGTTTATAAGAAATACAATGTTGTAAACTTATAGATTGTTTTAAGAAGTCTTTGGGTTGTTTATTAATGAATGAATTCTTTTCAAGTGAAAAAATTTTTAAATTCTTACTTACTTTGAAGTATTATATGCAATAAAAGATCCATGTGGCTTTTATAAGACCCCCAAGAGGTCGAATAAGCCGGTTACATCCACGGGGTACTCCCAGGTCGTGTTAATTGGACTTATAGATAAGGAGTTACAAAAGAGAAAGTAACTTTTGGATCTAACAATGCAGAAGCATCAAGATCAAAGACCCATAACATACAAGTGACTAAATCAAGAGAATTTTCCTTATCTTGACGAGCCTGAAGAGAATGCAACTTGTTTTGGCACTAACCGCCACCAACACCAGCATACAACCTATTTTGTTGCTAACCGCCACCTGCACTAGCACAAAACTTGTTTTGGCGATTGCCATCTGCAAATGATGTATTACCCTATTGAGATGGGCAACTTGTTGGCACTGCTGAAGTTATGGTCTTAGTTATACCATTATTACCTCCTTGACCTTGTCTAGCAGGACAATCCTTCAAGTTGTGACCAGACTTACTATACCCAAAGCATCCGTTTTTTTCTGCAAGACACTCTCCTAGATGGTTCTTACTATATTTTGGGAAAGTTGGGTATCTTCTAGGGCCTAAAACACTATCTTGAGTCTTCGAGAATAATTCCCTTCCTTTCTTATTATTACGGAACGTGGGAGACGGTGAACTAGTTGATGAAGGTCTTGAGAAGAATTCTGCTGAAACTTTGAGTAATTTCCACCACCTGATTTTTGTTGAGAATAATCATCTATTCTTGCTTTCTTTTTATCCTTAGAGTAATCATGTTTCTTCCAAAGAAAGATAAGGTTCAAGAATTTTTCAAAAGAGGTTCACACACACTCACAAGGTAGGCTACAAAATAGGTGTATGCTAAATGGGATCATACTCTTAAAAGTTGCTTAACATAATATATGAGTTAACAACACTTATGTAAACTGGAAAAATTTGAAAAATTCTAGGTGTAATCATGCACGGTTCACAAGATCATCACACGAGGCATTGACACCTAAGACAAACAGGACTTCACACTCTAACTAGTGTTCAACGTTCATCGCAAGGGAATCAATCAATAATTTGAATGTCACAAGAAGATTCCAAGAGTTCACATATTTTTATGCATTTTCATTTGGTCTCATCATAGCCACACATTAATGTTTGTTCGATTGTTAGCACTACTTGAGTAATTAGTATTGCTCAAGACCAAGACTCAAAATTGTGAGAAAAAAATCGAATTCAAGTTCATACAATAGGTGGCAAAAATTTAAATTTTTTTGGAAGGGTAAAAATCATCTATAATAAAAGCAAATGGAGCCAGAAGATCAAATATACACAACAAGTAGTGTAAAACACAAAATTATGATTCATAACCCAAATACCAAATCAAAACACAAGTCATAAAGAGCACGCAAAGGTGGGCCTCACCCCACACAAAATAAACATTTATGTCTACAAATGCATGTAACAAAATATCCAGCATTTAAAATCAAAGTATGACAGAGAAGGAGGTAAGAGGGGATCCATTTTATGCAATCTCTCCTCAAGGATTTCTACAAGTGTATCTGCTAATAGTATTTGTGTACTTGTGTAGATCCCAGGGGCCTATGAAGGGATCGACGGCCTCATGTATTTGCTTTTGTGCTGGAATTCAGCCTCTTGCCTTTTCCTTTGTTTCCAAGTGTAAGTTCTTTCTTTCCCTTATTGAATGGATTCGACCTCCCTTTATTTAATTTGACAATATGTGCTCTTATCAATCGGAGTTGCATGTATCTTCCAACAACTTTAGGTCTAGACATGTTTGCAATGAATCGAAACAATGTTAGAAAACATTCAACAAAAGTATAAGGAATGAGTTGAATGTAGACTTGCAAACGCATTCAGCGATATGCTGACCTTATTTGGCGATAAAGGGTAAGTCAGGTGGAAGGTAAACTGTAAAATAGGAGTCAGGGGAGCAACCAAAGGGTGAGGGGGGGTGTTTTAGATAGTCACCAATTACTCGTGGCAACCTATGAATTTCCCAATAAACATAGAAAAACCTAGAAATTTATAGAGCATGTAAGTAAAATTTAGGCATGAACTTAGGTGGACCGCCAAGTGTTTCAGTTAGTTGGACCCAGCTCGCCAAATGACCTAATGAGGGTATCTTAGTCCCAACTTTTTGATTTCAACCTGGAAACCACACACAATTAAATATATTCATGCATTAGTCAAATAAAGTATGATCCAATACATACAATCGCTACCCCTAACAATTCAACCCATTTTGAGGAACAAATACAAGAATTTTTGATAATATGCACATTTCGGACAATATTTTTCAAATTAAAATCAGCAACCAAACAAATAAATTGTAGCAGAGCTTCCAAACACATTTAAACATGATAATATCATTGCACTTGAGTACAAAAAGGATAAAATAGTTCATGGTTTGGAAACAAACATTTAATGCTGACAAAATTAGGATTGAATCGCTAGGCATCAATGATATCCGAATCTGAGCACAAATTAATTAACTAAAAACTTTGAGAAAAAAATGTAGAGAATAAAGTGCAAGTGTGATATTGTGAGGGGGTTAAACAGTGAGAAATTTTAGGATTTTGAAAAATTTAACATTCTAGCCTTAGAAACAGTCTAGTTAATGCCCATTTTGCGATATTAGTTTTAGGAGCTATTCTTGGTGTGTTTTGAATCTCTTGTTAAATGGTTTTTAGTTTCCCCCATTATATTTTTTTTTTATGATGTGGTATGGTTGTGATCTTTTATTCATGAGTTTTAGAACCTTTACAATGTTTGAAGTATGTTAGTGTCATTTGAGGACTAATTATTTTCTAAGTAGGGGAGAATGTAACAACCCTCAAAATCAACTAGGTTAATATGGAGCCTCTCGTCTGTTTTAGGTCTTAATAAGGTGTTAAAATTATGAATTTATCTTTAGGAGGCAGTGTGAAGAGTTTGGAAGTTAAACATCGAAGAATGACCAAGACGTCCGTAAACTAGGCTTATCTAAGCTATTGTGCCTTTGCATGTTTTATGCTTTATTTGGTGTCTAAACTTATAGGAAGGGACTATAGAATTTATGTTAATGTTAAGGATCAAAAAGTGCGGGTACGACTTCCCAAGGACAACCTAAGGGTCCTTGATAACGACAAAAATGTTTGCCATCAAGCTATCAAGACTTTCCCAAACGACGCCCAAGTCGATGCCCAGTAGATCAATAGACTCCCTGTAAAAAAAGGGAGTGTCTCTACACTTAGTTATGGCATATTATACCCCAAATTAGGGAAATCTGACCAAAACAATGGAGCATAGGACGAACCATCATTCAATGGACGCTCCATCAACCAGTGTCGTCGTTTGGTTCCTGCAATTCTAAACAAGCCTCGGCCAAGGGAAGGGTTAGTTAGTAAATTAATACCACTTACTAATTAAATATTAGGTGGTAATTTTTGATGTTTGAAATTATTTTAATTAACTTTATACACCAATATATTCAATTAGACTCCACTTTTCAAAATCAAAACCGATACATTCAACTATACTCCACTTTTCAAAATCAAAACCAGCTCCCAAATAGAATTCTTTCAAGACTCCACTGGAGCATGAACTCATGTTGAATCTAGTATTGAATATTTTCAGTGGTTTCTCCATCGATTTCGTGGGATTTAAAATAGTAAGGTATGATTATTTTATCCTTGATCTTCCTTCATTCCCTAAGTAAATTCCAAAGGCTATTCAAAGAACTTCAAAAAACTTAAAAACTTCATTTGAATTCTAAGCATGGGTTCTTGCATGAAAAGGTTTAAATTGATGTTCTATGAAGTATTTAATATTAATTGATAGTTTATGATTAAATTTTATTTATGAAACCATGTATTCCTTCAATTATTGATTTTGGCTCTAAAGTGAAGGTGTTTATTATGATCTAACTGTATTGAATTCATGTTTAGATTGTTATCGTCTATTGAATTATATGTTTATAATTATTGGAGTTGTTATTATATTGCTTTATAGTATTGATATAAAAATGGATTTTTGTTTGATCCTTGATATGGTGGAATGGTGTTCCTAGTCTTATGGGCATTGTCATTGGTAAGATATCTGGTTGTGTGTATTTAATTGAAAGGCTTAGGAATGATGATTAATGCTATTGGAAGGTTACATGATGATATAATTCCTTATTTAATGTTTAATATATATATTGATTGGTATGGTCCACTTATGGTGGCGATGTTTAAATGTTATAAATATTATGAACAAGGTCTTGTCGGCATTATTAGGTGAATTATGGTATTACAAAGATATGGTACTTGTGAAGGTATAAGGTTAAGGTACTCAAGTGATGTCTATATGATCGTGTATGGGTGTTACAATGACATGATTGAATGTATTTTCTCTCTAATGGTTGGTATATGATAATAAAGGACAGAGAAGAGTCTTTATAGAATGATGCCGCATCTTGTGTCAGTACACATAGTTTCCCTACTTGGAACATAAATTGCATTGCATGAATAAAAGTCTAGGATCGGTAGACATAAAGTTTGTGCCCTTACTTAAAAGATTAATGAGGTATTCTAGAGTATGTCTTGAACTTGTAAACCTAATAATAGTGACCCTTCTCGATGAATATGCAATCCTTAAGTGAATGTGAAACCTTGAATACAAAATGAATGTTAATAATAATCCTTGGATCAGTAGGCCTATGTCACCCTTTAAATATTAGTCAAATGAGTTATCCTAATTAACCTTGATCCGTAGACCCTGGTGGATCCCTTATTGGTTAAAAATGTTATGAGTTGGTAGGGCTTAAGGATGGTACCTTCTAAAATACTCTTCCGTGAATGAACTTACTCTATGAGAAATAGGCAAATCACCAAGTTTAGATGCTAAAGGTTGTAGATCAAATTGAGTAGGAGACTAGATGCAAAGAAGACTTTTGAAATCCCCTAAACCATGTGTCTACATGGGATGTGTCATAGTTCAGCCCTTTGCAAGTAGAACACCTTTCAGTATGAGGGGTTTTTGTGACACTGGATTCCATACTTAGGTAATATGGTCTAAGTCGGTTAATGCCTATTCTAATCATGTGGGATGTGAACTCTAGTATTTGATTGGTTTTGCAATGTGTAGGTAATGAAATAAGACGCTATATATACATGGCACGAGTAGGCCTTGAAGATACTAGGATGAGTTCCCTAGGTATTTCAAGACCATTATATGAAGTCCACTACTTGTTTGGTTTTCTTATAAATGGTTTAAATGAATAATATTAACTTAGTAAAGGTAAGTTTAATATAAAGGTTCTTTTTTAGGATAGCTTTGAAGATCACATAGGAGTGCTTGGAGAGTGTAAATGAGCGGTCTCTTCATGTCTTACTTAAAAGAGTCTTAGAGTAACCTTTGGTACAGGGTCTAAAGATTTGAAAGGTTTACTTGGTCAGTATAGAATATGTCTTATATGTAATTGTTGACTTGCATTATGTCTATCAAACTCTTGTGATGAATGTGTTTCACAAAATAGAATGAAAGAATATTTTTAAATAAATGTCCCTTTTTCATGGTTTTGGTGCATGTTCACCATACTCTGTGCAATTCATTGTGGTAATTCCAAATGATTCTCTATGTCTACAAGTGTAGGTGGAAAGTGAGTATTTTCTAGGAGTGAAGCTTGGTAAGTATATTTCTCTCAAGATTGGTATGTCTTTATATGTTCGAGGACATGCACAATGTTTCTAGTTTTCCTTTTTCAAAGACCTTGTAATAGACTATGAGTTTCTTGTAAAATTTATGAAAGGGTTGTGACATTATGATATTTATTTGTGTGTAAGATAGCTTGTGTTGAGACTTAGTTTCTTTCTTATGTTTTATAAATGATTTTGAATATCCTCATGAAAAGTTATAATTTTGCACTAGTTTTCATATATATGTGTTGAATGAATGCAAATAGGATCGTACAAGACCTCCGAGAAGTCGTGTATGCCGCTTCACGACTTGGGGGATCCCTTGGGTCGTGATAGTTCTAGATCTTTTCACCTCTGTATTTTGTTCCTTGATTTTCCCCTCCTTAAATTTTTGGTAATACACCATCGGACGTGAGATATTTTCATCATTATGGAGAATGGTCGTACAAGATCCTTTACAACGCAAGTTGTACACACCCTTCGAAAACCTACTCATATCATCCCTCAAATCTTCAAGCCTAATTAGAGCATACTTGGAAAATTTAGTGAATACTCATTCATGCTTCTAGCCACAATCATTATCACTCTTAAAACTGCACCTTACATTTTTTAAATATGTAGGGAAAACATGGTTTGGTACGAATATGCATCAAGTAGGATAGTCATGCATAAAAACACCTGAGACATGCTAAAAGAGGCATTTTAGTTTACTATATGCAATTTACTAATTTTGAATAACATCTTGAAAATTATGGAAAAACATAAGTCATAATCATAGTCAACATATGGATAATCATAAGATAAGAGGACCTACCATAATCACTTTCAAACAATACCTCTGCAATGCATGAATAAGACCCCATAATACAACCATGCTCTTGGAAGCATCCTTAGTAGCCATAGTTCATAATTCATATTCTATTTGTGGGAATAAGCCATAAACCAAACATGGACCATGTGAGATTAACATGGAATCTGATGACTCCTTCACAGAACAGGAAAGCTCAACTTGCCTAAGGTAGAACCATACTCTTAGCTTATGTGGATCAACTTAGCTAAGTAACACTACTAGAAAACTGTAAATTACATGGAGATTTTACTTGGGCATTATTTTCACAAAAATTTCTTACATATATTCATGCGGAATTATGAAATTTGTGAATTGTAGATTTTTTTTACGTGCGAAGAATATCTCCCCTGAAAAATTGAAAGGAAATTTTCGCGCCATATTTGCAAATTTATTACCTGCAGAATTATTTTGGGCAAATTATTTGCAAGTACCAGTTTTATCGGTAAATTCAAGTTTTGAAAAAAATTATTTTAAAATTTTTTTGATACAAAATTTCCAAAGAAAATTATTTTCCAACCCAGTGAGAAATAGTTACTTAAAAATTATGTAAAAATTAGTTTATATGTGGTATTACATGCGGATTTATTTTTTAAGAATTTTGTTGGGAATTTATTTCATGAGGATATACTTGGGTTTTTTTAACTTGTAGAATTACGTGGGGATTTTATTATTGTGAATTTGATTAGAGATTTTTTGAGGAATGCATATTTGAACTTTTTAAAATATATTTTTGCTGGTATATTCTTTTGAATCTAAGAACTTGTTTTATTTTAAAACATCGAGAAATATTTTCATTAAAATATTTAATCAAATAAAAATTACAATAATAAAAAAATATAAATGAAAGTAGAATGAGTTTTATTGTTAAATATTTACTCTAATTTAGATTAAATAAATTATTATACAATAATATCAATCTAATATGGTGTAGGAACATTACTACAAATGTCATTTTTAATATTTTTATTGTATGACAAAAATAATGATGCACTTTTTTTCTTTTTGTTTTTACTATTTAAAAGATAAAAAGAATTAAAATATCGCGATTAGTGATTTATCAAAAGAAAAATAACTATCATAAATCTAATTAATTTTGGTTTAATATTATAGATAATAAATTGTGTATTTTAATTTAATTCAAGACTTATATTTAAATATAGAAAAAAATTAACAATATAAATTATTACTGTGAAGATTACTTAATCTTCATTGATAAAAATATATTAAATGAAAAATAATAAACATTACTTGAATATCTAATTTATATTTTTATAAGCCTTAAAATCAAAATCATATCTCTATATAGTATGTTATTAAATTGTATTTATTTGCATATATATAATTAACTATGTAAATATATAATTATTAAAATATCAATTAAAATTAGAGTTGTCAAGATGGGCTAGGATACCCCATCCGGGCTAACCCATACAGTCTTCAACATTTTACGGGCTAGCCCATTTTTTTTGTTGCCAGAAAACTATTGGCCCAACCCAAATGTAGGTGGGCTACATGTTTGTCGCTCCATCCCACGTTTTAAATTTGTTTTTTTTTATATATATATATATATATATATATATATAATATATATATATAATTAAATTTTAAATTATAATTTAAAAATATTATCATAAATATCAAAAAAAGAATATTACACAATATGAATGTTAGTACTTGTTAATCAAATCCACTAATATAATTATCTTTATAATATTATTAAGTTTTTTTTTCAAGTAAAAGTATAAATATATAAATAGAAATAAAAACCAAATTGTTTTTGAGTTTGGACTCTCTCTCATTTTAAATTTTAATATTATATTATATTTTTTTAATTATTTTTTAATAGCTTACGAACCGGCCCTACCTATTTTTCTCAAGCCCCACAAATCAACAGAGTTATTCAGGCCGGGATAACAAGCCCTTTTCTTATATGGGCTTAAAAAATCATAGCTCAGCCCTATAAAATCCAAGGTTAGGCCAAGTCAGGTCAGACCAAAAGGTGTAGCCCATATCGACGGTTCTAATTATAATATAAAATACTTCAAATAACTAATAAGATATACTATAAATTATTGATTAAAACTTTCTTATATATGTTTCAATTATTTATTTTTAAATAGTTTGTAATCATATTTTAAACGCTTTCTATGTTTAATATGCTTTGTTATCGACATTATCTCTTTGGAAGTGTAAGCATAACATGTTCATGAAAGATGAGTGGTAGTAGTTGATATACCGTGGTTTAACGGTATAATTAATACTTTTTCCTTAAGTTTAGTGTGTCCGAAAGTCTTTTTGTGCTAATTTTTATATAACGTTCTCTTTGTTTTGCAGGAAATCTGTCCAACGCTGAACGCGGAGATTTTGAGCGAAGAAATGCAGAAGAGACCACCTACGGAGCTTATGACGGTCCGTCGTGCTTGTGACGGTCCGTAGGTGGCAGCGTAGTGAAGCTGCTGAAGGAAGATGAGGAAGTCTGACAAAGTGTGGTGTTACGAAGCTTGTGACGGTCCGTCGTGGCTATGGCGGTCCGTCCTCTAGGTTCGTCATGAAGTTCAGAGAAGTAATCCTAGTACCCACATTCCAAGAGTTGAAGTGTTTTGAAACGAAGACCCTCGACAGACCGTTGTGCCTATGACGGTCCTTCATGGACTCCGTCGTCCCATACTTATGCAATTTCTTCATATTATTAGAATTTGTTTATTAGTGTTAGATTTTGAGATTCGTGCAATTGATTTTTGGAGATTAATCAACCAAAGTTTTGGATTTTACTCTTTCTCAATGAAGTAAGTACATGAATTCTTATCTACTATATTTGAATATTGTGTTTATGGCTATGAGTAACTAAACTCCATAACTAGGGTTGTGGGAAGCATAGGCAAATAATGAGATAAACCCTAACTAAAATAACAATTCTAGAATAGTGTCTTGCATGTATTAATAATTGTTTCGCTTAGAAGTCCTTTTAACGGATGGCCAAAATAAGAACTCGCCTTAATGCTACTTGCCAGACCAAGGAGGTAGATAATAGGAAAAGAATTATTAACATAGATTTAGTGTTTACTATCTAATAGGCTAGTATTGATTGGTACGAGTTAATAACTTAGTCAAATATCGAATACGATGCTTAATATGAGGTAAGGATAAGGGTTAGGATAGCAACACACGTAGCCGGACCAAGGTGCAGAGTGAGATTTTCTAGATGCCAAACAAAGGATTTAGAAATAGATAACTTATCACTTTGCGTGCAAGATACTAGGAAAGAATTGTTATAGTTAGAATTATCAAGTTATGAACCTGTGGGGAACACGTAAACCCTAGTTACTTGGATTAATTGATTAAAACCCAACATTCAAAGCTGTTAACTGTCTCTTTCAAGTTTGTTATTTATTTTCACTCATTTAGAAATAGAAACCACCCTTTTTATGTTTTTACTTTCCAAGGAAGTCATTGACCAAACAATAGTAATAACAAGTTGAAGTTAAGTCTAGACTATTTTCCTCGTGGGAACGATCCCAACCTCACTAGTTGGATTATTTACTTGACACGACCGCTTTTGTAATGACCTGTTTAGTCCTTTTGAGCAGTAGATTTTACTTCGGGAAAAACTGTCTGAGTCAACGGAACCCACGACGGACTGTCGAGGGGGTCTCGTTCCAAAACACATAGAGTTCTGAAATTTGGGTACTAAAATCAACTCTCTGAACTTCGTGACGGAATGGCAGGACGGACCGTCGTGGGCATGACAGACCGTCACACATCTTCCACAGAAATTAAGTCTCTGAAGTTTGTGACGGACCTGCAGGACGGACCGTCGCAGGCACGACGGGCCGTCACAGGCTGCGTAAACCCAGACTGGGTCGGATTTCTGTTACATATTTTAAGGGGCGTTTTGGACTATTACTGCTATAATTATAAATTTAGTGGGTTAATATTAATAAGTCAATTTCTTGGGGGTTAAAAGAGATAACCTTGAATTAATTAATGGGTTAATTCATCATCTTTTATACTTAATTATATGCTAATTAGGGTAAAAGAAAGAGGGTTTGAATAAGAAAAATAGAAAGAACAAAGAGAGAGAGAGGATCGATCGAGAGAGAAAGGGAAGAACGCAAGGAGAGCAAAAGGCTTGGGAAGTAGATTGCTTGATCACAATTCATCGGTGGAGGTAGGTTATGGTTTTTATGCTATTTGTAGTAGACTCTTAATAGTGAATGATATGTGTTGGGTAGTATTATAAAACCTTCTATATGCTTGATTGTGTGCTTACATGATGTGATTATATAATTGTGATGAATAAGCATGATGAGGCTATTGAATCTCTAATCCTAAATTAACTTTGTTAACGATGATGCCTTGGAATAAAAGAAGGATTGATGAATTGATAGAATGAGATTAGTGGAGCGGGTATCACGAATCGACACGTAGAATTAGGGGATCGATTGTCACGAACCGACACGTAGAATTAGGGGATCGGGTGTCACGAACCGACACGTAGAATTAGGGGATCGGGTGTCACGAACCGACACGTAGAATTAGGGGATCGGATTGTTACGTTCCGACACATAGTAGTAGGGG
Organism: Solanum peruvianum; assembly: GCA_027705065.1. Classification (NCBI taxonomy): domain Eukaryota; kingdom Viridiplantae; phylum Streptophyta; class Magnoliopsida; order Solanales; family Solanaceae; genus Solanum; species Solanum peruvianum. The sequence continues at coordinate 18,272,789 of JAKWJD010001766.1, read as the reverse complement.
AGCGGAGTGTCACGTACCGACACAAGAGGAATAAAGATAATGAATCTTGAAATTATGTTAATAAAATTTGAATGAAAAGAACCTATTTCCCAAATGAGTAAGGTGTGGAGACTTGAGTTCTCATAGGTGTGTTTGATGTTGTTACACATGATTTGTGTGCTTGTTGTTTTCACCTGTTGAGTAATATGGTTGATTTTATGATATTATCTGATATATACTGTTTTCTATTTTGAGTTGGCCGATGATACCTACTCAGTACTTGTGTTTTGTACTGACCCCTACTTGTATGTTTCTTTCTTTCTTATATGTGGAGTGCAGCAAACGCACCGTCGTCTTCAACTCAACCACAACTCTAGCCAGTTTTCATTACACCGGATTTCAGGGTGAGCTAATGCTTCTAGCTTGGACTGGATCTTCTTCTTCATGTCTTGATGCCTTGAAGATTCGGCATGGACTATCTTTTATTTATTTTATCTTCCTAGATACTCTTAGAGTTTGTAATTTGAGGATAGATGTTCTTGTGATGATGACTTCCAGATTTTGGGGGATAATAAAAAGTATTGAGTTTTAGAAGTTATTTAATCGATGTTCATTAATGAGATTTGAGTCTTCCGCATTACTTTCTGTTGATATTATATTGAAATGTTGGGTTTTGTATTGGTTGGTTCGCTCACATAAGAGAGTAAGTGTGGGTGCCACTCGCGACTCGATTTGGGTCGTGACAGCTTTACTTCTTATTTGAGAAGTAAGTTTGAGCGTATCAGTAGTTTATTTAAATGTATAGACAATTGTCATGTTTCACTTTTTTAGAGTCAAATTACATGAATTTTAGCCAATGATTAGTATATATTTTATTACAATATTGATATGAGATAAAATAGGAGTACCTTGTAGAATATATGAATGTCTAAATGGTATTTAAATTTTCAATTGAATCAATCAACTTTGTTCATTAAAAAAATCAAATAGGAGAAAGACATGAAAAAGAGTAGTATAGTGTCAAAGTATCTTTTGTAACATATTGGAATATGACACCAAAAAGTTAACATTTGTAATGATATCACTTGGAATATTGGTAGAATGGAATTTAAAGGAGAAACTACAAATGAGTGGGCATAGAATCTCGAAGAAAGATGGTATTAGGAGGTAAATTAAATTAAATTCGGACAAGGGCCTAAAATACCCTTAAAGTATTGAAAATGGTACAAAATTAGGCTTCATCCACCTATTGGCTCCAAAATTCCCTTTTCATCCATCTATTGGCTCCAAAATACCCTTGTCATCCACCTTTGGGTTCAAAATTGACCATTTTTTAATTGTTTTAAAATTAAACTCTTCAAAATATTTTTTTAAATAATGGGCGTTCAACTATTAATTATAAATTTAATTTATTAATATAATTTATAAACCAATCCACTACCCACTCATGACTAACTAAACCTCACTCAATTAATAATTCATTTATAATATCAAAATCATCATAAACACGATTAAAACACGATGAAATTATGGATTACTGAAAATGGCATTCAAAATTATTCGAGTCCGAATTGAAGACCCAATTAAATTTAGGTGGAGCCTCTTATTTAGGAGGACACTTTCTTTCAAAATTGAATTATAAATTTATGATTACAGGTAAAGAAGTAATGCATCCCGAATTAATTGATGAACTTTTGTAAATATAATTTTATAAATATTTTTGATTTATTTTAAAACCTTTAATATATTATTTTGAAAAAAAGTTACCTATGAAGTAACATCACATAATTGAGACGTAAGAATAATTAAGATGAACATATTCATACTTTTAATTTTATCGGTGATTTTTATGTAGCCACTTGAATGTATGATAATTTACTTCTATATTTTTTAAAAACACTCAATTGGCAGTAGCTTGCATTAATAATGTGACGGGTTCATCAATTTATAGGGATTTAATTTGTAATGGGTGGGTAGTGGATTGATTTATAAATTACACTAATAAGTTAAATTATAACAAATAGTTGAGAGCCACATATTTTAAAAAATATTTAAATAGTTTACATATAAAATCATTCAATAAGTGGTCAATTTTGAACCAAATGGTGGATGACAAGGGTATTTTGGACCCAATAGGTGGGTCGGAAGGGCATTTTGGAGCCAATAGGTGGATGAACAATAATTTTGTACCATTTTCAATACCTTGAGGGTATTTTAGGCCCTTTTCCGAATTAAATTTTATGGGGTAATGAGGAGTTATGAAATAATGAATAAGGTGGGTAGTTCTGTATGAAGTATGTATATATAGGTAAATATGTGTCGGGGGGGTGGGGGGGGGGGGGGAGGGGTCAATGAACAATAAATAAATAAATGTATCTAGGGGTTCAATGAACAATAAAATTGTTAAATAAGAGATAATAATTAATCAGGTAAGGAAATTTATTTGAATATCTTCTTGCAACTTTACTTGACGGTGAATTTGTAGGAAAAATCATTTTTATCTTTTGAATTTTTTTCAAGAGAAAAAGCAAGTAATGTAACTGTGGAATTTTAATCATTCGGTAAATTAGTTGGGGATTTTGAAATTTTTAGTATATGATTACCTAAGAAGGTTTTACCCTCACATTCTTTTTATAGCAAAATCCATAGTAAACACATTTTCGGCAATTTTTCATACATAATTCGCAAGAAAATTCCCATGTTATTGTGACATATTTCAAATGACTTAGGTGAAACTAGAGCCTAAAAATTTTGTATTGATGGTTTGAAGTTCTAAATTTAGTTTTAATGAGGTTAGGTGTCACGACCCAATTCGGGGACGCGACTGGCACCCACATTTACCCTCCTATGTGAGCGAACCAACCCATCTAAACCTTAACATTTCAATATAATATCAACAGAAAATAATGCGGAAGACTTAAACTCATTAATAAAACAATTCAAACTATTATTATTATCCCCAAAATCTGGAAGTCATCATCACAAGAACATCTATCCTCAAATTACTAAGCTAAAACGTCTAAGAAGCTAAAACAAATACTAGCTAGTCCATGCCGGAAGTTCAAGGCATCAAGACTTGAAGAAGAAGACCCAGTCCAAGCTAGACGCATTAGCTCACCCTGAATTTCCGATGAAGTGAAGACTGGCTAGATCTACTGTTGAGTTGAAGTTGACGGAACGTTTGCTGCATTAAACAAATAACAAAGAAGAAAACATAAAAGTAGGGGGTCAGTACAACCACAAGTACTGAGTAGATATCATCGGCCAACTCAAAATAGGGAACAATATATATCAATAATAATGCAAATCAACTACAATACTCAACATGTAGCAATAACAATATTAATTCATCAATAAATACAACCGAGTTCACACATGAGGACTCCAGCCTGAATACCATACTCATTTGGGAATTAAGTTCATTAGATTGAGTATATTCATTATCTTTCTTCCACTTGTGTCGGTACGTGACACTCCACTCCTCTATTTCTATCCTGGTGCCGGAACGTGACACTCCGATCCTCATATACTATCCTGGTACCGGAACGTGGCACCCGATCCATATTCTATCCTGGTGTCGGAACGTGACACTCCGATCCTCATATTCATTCTATCCTGGTACCGGAACGTGACACTCCGATCCTCATATACTATCCTGGTACCGGAACGTGGCACCCGATCCATATTCTATCCTGGTGTCGGAACATGACACTCCGATCCTCATATTTATTCTATCCTGGTACTGGAACGTGGCATTTGATCCATATTCTATCCTGGTGTCAGAACGTGACACTCCGATCCTCATATTCATTCTATCCTGGTATCGGAACGTGGCACCCGATCCCCTAATTCATCAAGCCTTCTTTTACACTAAGGCATCATCATTCTCATTATATAATTTATCAAGCCTTCTTTCATACTAAGGCATCATCATTAACAAGTGAATTAGGGTTTCTTTCAAGATTTGGGATTCAAAACTTCATGATGCTCATATAATCACATATATATATATATCATATTCATACAAGCTTACAACTAAGCACATAGTAGGGTTACAATACTATCAACACATAGCATTCACTATTAAGAGTTTACTACGAGTAGCATGAAAACCATAACCTACCTCCACCGAAGAATTGATCAACAAGCTAATCCTCAAGCTGCGTTTTCTCCTCCCTGTCGATCGATCCCTCTCTTTCTCTTTGTTCTTTCTGTTTGTTTTATTCAAACCCTCTTTCCTTTACCCTAATTATCATATAATTAAGACTAAAAGGGGACAATAGAACCCACTAATTAACTTAAGGTTACCTCTTTTAACCCCCAAGTAATTAGACTTATTAATATTAACCCTCAATCTTTAAAAATAAGGAAAGAATAGTCCAAAACGACCCTTAAAACGTGTAGAGGAATCCTATTCTGCCTGGGATTTGCGCAACCTGTGACGGGCCGTCGTGCCTGCGACGGTCCGTCACGATGGTCGTCGCAGCCTCCCAAAATCCAGGTGAACTGTGACGGCCCGTCACGCCAGTGACGGCCCGTCCTGCACCTCCGTCCTGACAGTCAGAAACTCGTTTCTTGTACCAAATTCTCAAAAGTTGAAGTGTTTTGCAACGGGAACTCACGACGGTTTGTCGTGGATGTGACGGCCCGTCCTGCAGGTCCGTCACAATTTACAGAGAGTCGATTTTCAGTATCCAATTTCAGAATTCTAAGTATGCTGAAACGATGCACCCTCGACGGGCCGTCGTGCCTGTGACGGTCCGTCGCAGTGCCCGTGGTCTGGGCCAGTTTTTCCAGAATTAAAATCTGCTGCTCAAAACGACTAAACAGGTCGTTACAATAGATACCAATTTACCCATCGTTCGTCCCCGAATGATCAAAAGGATAAAAACAATGGCGAAAAGGATTACCTGAATCTGTAAACAGATGTGGGTATTTTTCTTGCATATCTGCCTCCTTCTCCCAAGTAGCTTCTTCAACCGGTCGATTCTTCCATTGGACCTTGATGGATGCAATTTCTCTCGACCTCAACATGCGAACCTCTCTATCTAAAATAGCAACTGGTTCCTCATCATAAGTCAAATTCTCACCAAGCAAAACTGAATCCCAACGGATGATGTAGTTTCCATCTCCGTGGTATCTTTTCAACATGGATACGTGAAATACCGGATGCACTCCGGACAGCCCTGGAGGAAAGGCTAATTCATAAGCCACCTCCCCTTTTCGCTTAAGCACTTCAAATGGTCCAATATACCTTGGACTTAACTTACCTCTTTTACCAAACCGCATCACCCCTTTCATGGGTGAAACCTTCAACAAGACTTGTTCACCTTCCATGAACTCCAAGTCTAACCTTCCGGTCTGCATACTCCTTTTGTCTACTTTGCGCCGCTAGAAGCTTTTCTTGAATGCGCTTCACCTTATCTAACGAATCCCTCAAGAGGTCAGTACCCCAAAGTCTAACCTCAAATGCATCAAACCACCCAATGGGAGATCTACACCTCCTCCCATACAATGCTTCAAATGGAGCCATATCAATACTGGAGTGATAGCTATTATTGTATGAAAACTCTGCCAAAGGTAAGAAGCTATCCCAATGGCCACCAAACTCTATCACGCATGCACGAAGCATATCCTCCAACACTTGAATCGTTCGCTCCGACTGACCATCGGTCTGAGGGTGAAATGTAGTGCTAAGGTCCAACCTAGTACCCAATTCGGCATGCAATGTTTTCCAAAACTTAGAAGTAAACTGCGTACCTCTATCTGATATGATGGATAGTGGAACCCCATGCAATCGAACGATTTCTGAGATGTAGATTTTTGCTAACTTCTCTGCATTGTAAGTCACCTTGACCGGAATGAAATGAGCAGACTTAGTTAACCTATCAACAATCACCCAAATGGAGTCATACTTACCCATTGTCTTTGGAAGGCCAACCACAAAGTCCATTGCGATTCTCTCCCACTTCCATTCAGGAATGGGCATTCTCTGAAGCGTTCCTCCGGGCCTCTGGTGTTCATACTTTACCTGTTGAAAGTTTGGACATTTGGCAATAAAGTCAACAATATCGCGCTTCATTCTACTCCACCAGAAGTGTTGCTTTAGGTCGCGATACATCTTGGTTGCACCTGGATGTATAGAATACCTTGTACTATGAGCTTCTGTCAGAATAGTGTTGATCAAATCATCTACTCGGGGTACACATACCCTCCCCTTGATTCTCAAAACACCTTCCTCATTGATTGTCGCTTCTTTAGCCTCTCCTTGCGACACTTTATCTCGAATCCGGATCAATTTCTCATCGTCAAACTGCTTCCCCTTAATCTTGTCAAGGAAGGAGGATCTTGCCTCCACACAAGATAGCAATCCTCCCTTCTCATTTATTTCTAACCTCATAAGGTCATTAGCCAAAATCTGCACTTCTCTAGCCAATGGGCGTCTAGAAGCTTGCAAATGAGCTAGACTTCCCATGCTTCCGGCCTTTCTACTCAAAGCATCTGCCACAACGTTCGCTTTCCCCGGATGATACAAGATAGTGATGTCGTAGTCCTTCAGTAGTTCCATCCATCTCCTCTGTCTTAAGTTCAAATCTTTCTGAGTAAAGACATACTGTAGACTACGATGATCCGTATAGATTTCACACTTAACCCCATATAAATAATGTCTCCATTGCTTTAGTGCAAATACTACCGCGGCCAACTCCAAATCGTGGGTTGGATAGTTACGTTCATGCACTTTTAATTGTCTTGAAGCATAAGCAATCACATTCTTTTCTTGCATTAGCACTGCACCCAAACCCGAATAGGATGCATCACAATAGACAATGAAATTCTTACCCTCTACCGGCAAGGTGAGGATAGGTGCAGTAGTCAACAAAGTCTTGAGTTTCTGAAAACTTTCTTCGCACTCATCCGAAAATACAAATGGAACATTCTGCTTAGTCAAGTTCGTCAATTGGGAAGCGATAGAAGAGAATCCCTTGACAAAGCGGCGGTAGTAGCTAGCTAACCCAACAAAACTCCGTATTTCTGACACATTAGTGGGTCTTACCCAATTCTTCACTGTCTCAATCTTAGAAGGATCCACCATTACTCCATCCTTAGAAACCACGTGCCCCAAGAAGGACACTGCATCTAGCCAAAACTCACACTTAGAGAACTTGGCATAAAGCTTTTTCTCCCTCAACATTTCCAACACAATTCTCAAATGCTCCTCATGTTCCTTCTTGCTTTTAGAGTAAATCAGTATATCATCAATAAACACGATCACAAAGAGATCCTGATATGGCTTAAAAATCCCATTCATCAAGCTCATGAACGCAGCAGGGGCATTTGTAAGACCAAAGGACATCACCACAAATTCATAATGTCCATACCTAGTTCGAAAGGCAGTCTTTGGTACATCCGTTGCCCGTATTTTCAATTGATGATAACCGGATCTCAAGTCAATCTTAGAAAAGACACAAGCACCTTGTAACTGATCGAACAAGTCATCAATGTGAGGAAGAGGATACTTGTTCTTAATAGTTACCTTGTTCAGTTGTCTATAGTCTATGCACATCCGAAAACTCCCATCCTTCTTCTTCACAAACAAAACTGGAGCACCCCAAGGAGATGCACTTGGTCTAATGAAGCCTTTGCTCAACAACTCTTGAAGTTGTGCCTTTAACTCTCTTAACTCCGCGGGAGCCATTCTATAAGGGGGTATAGAAATGGGGCGAGTACCGGTTCCAAATCAATGCAGAAATCAATATCCCTATCCGTGGCATGCCAGGAAGATCTGCAGGGAACACATCCAAAAACTCACGGACTACCGAAACTAACTCAATCGAGGGTACTTGGGTAGTGTCATCCTTGAGATGTGCCAAGAAAGCTAAACACCCTTTACTCACCATTTTCTTAGCACGAAGAAAGGAAATGATGCGCACCGGATTGGAAGTGTAGTCACCCTCCCACACTAACGGATCTGTCCCAGGCTTTGCTAACGTCACCGTTTTAGCATTACAATCCAAGATCGCAAAATTCGGAGAAATCCAAGTCATACCCAAGAATTACATCAAAGTCACCCATTTCTAAAATAACCAAATCTACATAAGTGTTACTCCCCACAAAATTCACCAAACAAGACCTATATACTTTTTCGACTATCACAGACTCACCCACCGGAGTAGAAACACGAATAGGCATGTCAAGTAATTCACAATGTAAATTTAGACCATAAGAAAATGAGGAAGATACATATGAAAGCGTGGAGCCAGGGTCAAATAATACAGATGCCATGAAATCACAAACCAAAAGATTACCTGTGATAACAGCATCAGACGCCTCCGCTTCAGATCTCCCAGGGAAAGCGTAACAATGGGCCCTATCACCAGTCTGTCAGTTGCCCCTACCATGTTGTGTCGTAGTGGCTCCAATTTGCCCATCACCTCTGCCGTTGTGGTGACCACCATTACCTCGACCACCACGTCCTCTAGAAAAACGGCCTCTACCATGACCACCTCTACCTCTAGCTAGTGGGGTTCTGTAACTCTGGTTCGGACAATACCTTTTAATATGTCCGATCTCCCCACATCCATAACATTCTCTGGGTTCACGCATCGGCCCCTCAGAGAAATGTTGACCGGTCTGAGGTGGACCCCCAACTACAGTCTGTAGTGAAGACTGAATTAGTCGACTTGCGTAACCTCCGGAGCTCTGTCCTCTAGAGTGAGAACCATTAAACTCACCTCCCCTTCGAAACCTTTTTGATGTCGATGTCGTGGTGAAGTCATCTGGCTTCACTCCTTCCACTTCTATCACAAAGTCTACCACCTCTTGGAAGGATGTTGCCGTTGCTGCTATCTGTAAGGCTGAAATCCGCAATTCCGACCTCAACCCCTTCACAAAACGGCGGATCCGTTCTTGTGGACTGAAACAAAGTTGGGTGGCATACCTTGATAAAGCACGAAACTTAGCCTCGTATGCGTTGACCGTCATCCTACCTTGCTCGAGACTCAAGAACTCATCCCTTTTTCTATCTCTCAAAGTCCTTGGGATATACTTCTCCATAAACACGGTAGAGAATGATTCCCAAGTCATAGGTGGTGCCTCTGTTGGTTGACACTCAACATGTGACCGCCACCACATTTTGGCGTTCCCTTGAAACTGATAGCTCACGAACTCAACGCCAAACCATTTTACTATACCCATCTTGTGTAGTAGCTCATGACAATCAACCAGAAAATCGTAGGCATCCTCTGATTCTGCACCCTTAAAGACTGGAGGTTTCAATTTCAAGAACATACTGAAAAGTTCATGCTGATCATTTGTCATAATAGGCCCAGTAGTCAGACGTGGAAATGTGCCTATCCCAATGGTGCATCCATGCGGGGAGCCATAGTAGCGCATGTCGTATCTCTGAAACCGGAGGTGTTGGTGCAGAAACCACTGGAGGTGCCTGACCCTGATCGGATAACCGCTAAGATAAGCAAGTACCTGGTTGATCATCTCTGGGGTAGGTTGGGGTGGCATTTCCTCATTTTGCCCTTGTTCATTCTCCCCTTCCTCACCCTCTCTTACTACCTCCTCAGTCGGTGGAGGAGTCACCGCCCTAGCATCAGATGGGCTAGGTGCTCGTCCTCTTCCTCTAGAGGACGTCCTCCCACGACCTCTTCCACGGCCTCTTGCCACTGTTCCTCCTCGAGCCACAGCCCCAGTGGCAGGCTCAGTCGTTTCTTGTCTTTCCGTTGTTGCTGCTGGTGCGGTCGTTGCTCTAGTTCTAACCATCTGCGAAATAGAGTGAAGATGGTCAGATACCAATTTGTATCACCTAGATACCAATTGGACTCAAGTAGTAGCACGAAAGAAAGAATGAAAGAATGGAATTTTCCTAAAGTCTTATAGCCTCTCAAAGAAAAGTAAAGGCGTCCCCCTACCGTTCCTTAAGACTCTACTAGACTCGTTCTTGTGTGATGAGAACCAATGAACCTAATGCTCTGATACCAAGTTTGTCACGACCCAATTCGGGGACGCGACTGGCACCCACATTTACCCTCCTATGTGAGCGAACCAACCCATCTAAACCTTAACATTTCAATATAATATCAACAGAAAATAATGCGGAAGACTTAAACTCATTAATAAAACAAATCAAACTATTATTAATATCCCCAAAATCTGGAAGTCATCATCAGAAGAACATCTATCCTCAAATTACTAAGCTAAAACGTATAAGAAGCTAAAACAAATACTAGCTAGTCCATGCCGGAAGTTCAAGGAATCAAGACTTGAAGAAGAAGACCCAGTCCAAGCTAGATGCATTAGCTCACCCTGAATTTCCGATGAAGTGAAGACGTGCTAGATCTACTGTTGAGTTGAAGTTGACGGAACGTTTGCTGCATTACACAAATAACAAAGAAGAAAACATAATAGTAGGGGGTCAGTACAACCACAAGTACTGAGTAGATATCATCGGCCAACTAAAAATAGGGAACAGTATATATCAATAATAATGCAAATCAACTACAATACTCAACATGTAGCAATAACAATATTAATTCATCAATATATACAACCGAGTTCACACATGAGAACTCCAGCCTCAATACCATACTCATTTGGGAATTAAGTTCATTAGATTGAGTATATTCATTATCTTTCTTCCTCTTGTGTCGGTACGTGACACTCCACTCCTCTATTTCTATCCTGGTGCCGGAACGTGACACTCCCATCCTCATATACTATCCTGGTACTGGAACGTGGCACCCGATCCATATTCTATCCTGGTGTCGGAACGTGACACTCCGATCCTCATATTCATTCTATCCTGGTACCGGAACGTGACACTCTGATCCTCATATACTATCCTGGTACCGGAACGTGGCACCCGATCCATATTCTATCCTGTTGTCGGAACGTGACACTACGATCCTCATATTCATTCTATCCTGGTACCGGAACGTGGCACCCGATCCATATTCTATCCTGGTGTCGGAACGTGACACTCCGATCCTCATATTCATTCTATCCAGGTACCGGAATGTGGCATCCGATCCCCTAATTCATCAAGCCTTCTTTTACACTAAGGCATCATCATTCTCATTATATAATTTATCAAGCCTTCTTTCATACTAAGGCATCATCATTAACAAGTGAATTAGGGTTTCTTTCAAGATTTGGGATTCAAAACTTCATCATGCTCATATAATCACATATATATATATATATCATATTCATACAAGCTTACAACTAAGCACATAGTAGGGTTACAATACTATCAACACATAGCATTCACTATTAAGAGTTTACTACGAGTAGCATGAAAACCATAACCTACCTCCACCGAAGAATTGATCAACAAGCTAATCCTCAAGCTGCGTTTTCTCCTCCCTCTCGATCGATCCCTCTCTTTCTCTTTGTTCTTTCTGTTTGTTTTATTCAAACCCTCTTTCCTTTACCCTAATTATCATATAATTAAGACTAAAAGGGGACAATAGAACCCACTAATTAACTTAAGGTTACCTATTTTAACCCCCAAGTAATTAGACTTATTAATATTAACCCTCAATCTTTAAAATTAAGGAAAGAATAGTCCAAAACGACCCTTAAAACGTGTAGAGGAATCCTATTCTGCCTGGGATTTGCGCAACCTGTGACGGGCCGTCGTGCCTGCGACGGTCCGTCACGATGGTCGTCGCAGCCTCCCAAAATCTAGGTGAACTGTGACGGCCCGTCACGCCAGTGACGGCCCGTCCTGCACCTCCGTCCTGACGGTCAAAAACTCGTTTCTTGTACCAAATTCTCAAAAGTTGAAGTGTTTTGCAACGGGAACTCACGACGGTTCATCGTGGATGTGACGGCACGTCCTGCAGGTCCGTCACAATTTACAGAGAGTCGATTTTCAGTATCCAATTTCAGAATTCTAAGTATGCTGAAACGATGCACCCTCGACGGGCCGTCGTGCCTGTGACGGTCCGTCGCAGTGCCCGTGGTCTTGGCCAGTTTTTCCAGAATTAAAATCTGCTGCTCAAAATGACTAAACAGGTCGTTACATAAGGATATAGTGTTTTAGGTTTCTTAAAGTTTTGAAATCAAACGTTCATGACCTTCAAAAAGGTTTGCCTTAAAATGTCGTTGTGTGCCTTAGTGTATTTCATTCAGTCTTACGTTTTCATTTTAGATGAAGTTGATGTGAGAGGCCCTAACATTGTATACGAATAAATTTGAATTTGAAGAATCTGAACAAAACCCCCCCAAGAACTAACCGATGGTCCTTGAGGAAGGACCAAACTTGTGAACCAAGTCTCTCCGAACCAGCCTCACCTACAGATGACATCGATGCCCAGTAGGATGATCGACGCCCCGTAGGTGGGAGGCGTAGGTGAGGACTTAGCTTAGGGATATTAAGCTCCCAAGTTCATGTGTTTGAATCCATCTATTAGCTTTCCATGACAGCCCATGTATGGACCTGCGTCCCGTCGATGGGCAATCGTTGATGGTGACTGCATTTCGCGAAGGCTCACTGTTACGTATAGGGGTGAATCAGTAAATTCACTCCAAATCCAAATAAATACATGGGCTGTTTCCTAGGAGTATTTTGGGTATTGAGAGTGGGTTAATAAGTCCAGAACACCTAGATGAATTCATTATTCAAAATCAAAACCAAAAATCTCTAAGAAAACTCTCTAGATCTCCATTGAAGCCAAAAACTCAAGATATATCTTTGATTGAAGAATCTTGGTGATTTCTCCATCAAAAGTGCATGAAATTTTTGGTCTTGCATCAATTGAGGTATGGTGTTTGTACTTGAATCTATTTTCTTCTAGGAGACAAACTTCAAAGTGATTTCTAAAGTCTTTCAAAGTTTAAATTCTCCTAGTTTGATAACTACCCATGGGTGCTTGCATAAAACATTTTGAATCATTATTTATCAATTGAATTGATTTTAATTTGATGATCTTAACCTAGAAACTCTATGAACCCATGCAATTCATGCAGACCTAGTTTTGACGATTTTGTGGGTAATTTGGTTATGTCATTATGCAATTGAATTCTTCTGTAGTTTGATTAGGGCTATTGAATTGTGATAGAATCATGTTACAATTGTAAGAATTTGTACTAAATTGATAAATTCATGTTGTATTATCTTGTATTCATTGTATATTGTAATTGTTTGATTCAGTTTTAAACTATGCCTATTGGTAAGAGACGTTGTATATTGTGTGGATGAATTTGCTATGGATTGAAGTTATGAGGTTGGATAAATGATATGTTCACCTGAATTTCTCTATATTGTGTAGTGCATACTTTAGATAGTAATGATGTTTTTTTGTGGTGAACTTATGGTGGCGGTGCCTATGTGCTATAGTTGTGAATTATGTGGCCTTATCGGCATTACTTTATTAATTGTGAATTGATGTGGTCTCTTCGGCATTACTTTATGAATTATGTTATCATCATGTTATAACTTAAATATGATGATAGTATGAATGTCTTTATGACTTATGTGTTTATATGTAGTTAAAACATGAGTTCTTCTAGATGATGATATGTGTCTCTAGTAGGGTATATTGAAATCATAATATGGATTACTTGATTTTGAAGTATGATGTTTTATTATAGATTATATGATACTTGTGATAACTTAGATTGATGAATATGTATTAGTAAATAGGGTGACGTATAGATTATATTGGTTATGCTTATGTGATTCTTGAGTGGTATGATATATGTGGAGTATGTGTGTGTCTTGTCTTAGTAGACTTGTGTACCTTGCTTGATACATCTAAAATGTGTATAAGTTTTGGACTTAGTATTATAAAGAATCTTAGTCTTGTTTGTGTGAATGACATGTGTCCCTGAACATTGTTAAGAAGGTCCTTTATGTGGAACATTCAACCTAGTTTGAAGGTTATGATATCGTGGAAGTTGAAATTCATAAATGTATCCTTCTTGTGTGAATGGTGGACTTAAGATTGGTTGGATGGTACGACATGAAATCATCCTTAGAAAAGTCATTGAGAATCCTCTTGACAATTATATGGAGAATGTTTCTAATAAATGTCATTGAGAATCCTCTTGGTGTTTAAATGTGATTTTTATACTTTGAATGTGATTTTTTAATCAAATAGAGAATGTTTCTAATAAATGTTTTTTTTCTCATGATTTTATGAATTATGTCATACTTAGTATATGCATTGTACTACTTTTGTACATTTTGTTATATCTAGTGGTGTAGGTGGAAGCTGAGAGGCGTCTCAAATCAAAGCTTGGAAATTATGACTCTTTCAAGAAAGGTTGACTTATGTCCTCACTTGATCGTGTCATAACTAACTTTAGACTTGTTTTAATCAAGTATTGAAATTGTGTACGTAATTTATATTTCGTATTGAATGCACCGTGTCCCTAGTATTCTTGAGTCTATTTTACCTTTTGGGAACATCTTTCCCTAACAGACATACACTACATGAGCTAACATGGAATCCGGTGTCATAAAACCCTACACCGAAGAAAGGCGGACTACTTGTCAAGGTAGTACCAATACATTAAACATAAAAACTTGTATCCACTAGCTAGTATTCCTATGGGGCAACATAGTTCAAGAACTAGGAGACATAGTTGGGACCCTCTTTATGCTACATGCATTGTAGTCTCGAATCTAGAGAGTACATTAGTGATCCTACCTTCCATATGTAGGAAGGTACACTTCTCACTTTAGTTCACTCGGTGCGAAGCTAGGTCATAAGGTATACCCCTTGTATAATCATCATCATCAATAGCGCAATAAGAATTGGATGAGCATAAATCCTTTCAATACAATTCATATAGGTGAAGTTACAACATTAACATCTTTATATCATGATAAGGCACATTGGTAAATCATTCACCCTCCTTATAAAATATACATATTAAGACAATACCTCACAATCGTAGTTAAGAAATTTCAATTCAATATCATACCACCCTATCAATCCTAATACATGTCATAATCCAATAAAACATCACGACTTAATCAAAATTAACCAAAATTTGAAGTAAAGGATACAGATCATAAGACTTACCAAGTCTAATTCATAGTTCATCATCAAGGTCTTACCCTAAACCCTCAAATCAACCCAATTTAGGTATACATCATCATAAATTAATAACACAACATGATAACAAGGATAGAAGAATTACTAAATCACAATTCAATACTGAATCATAGCTTAAGACAAGATACTTAGGTCAATTTACAACATACTTCCTAACCTAGATCATCTTTAAAAGAACTAGCATAAAAGACATCAAATAACCCTAATTCAATCATGATTAGTATAACAATATAATCTAATAAAATTCATCAAATAACCAAGTCAATTGAAATAACATAATTCATATCAATATCAAACCTAGAGTTAAGGGTTAAGGGTCATCTTCTAGAAAATAGACCAAACTATCAATATATATCATATTTAGTTTAGAGTACATGTTAATCTATCAACATTATCCAAAAGAAAACATACACAAATTAATTCATAACAAAAATTTAGAGATTGAGAAAGACAACATGAAAAATAAAATTTTGAAAATATTTTAAAGGAACCGTTTCAGGAAAGAGGTGTCAAAAGTAAATTAGATACCATACCTCAAGCATTGATGAAAAACTGATAGTGAAATCATTCCTTTATATCCCCCAAAACCCTCCCCTAATTTGTTCTTCAATAGTGTCTTTTTCCTCATAGTTTAATGAAGAGTTGATGGGGAAATCGTCCCTTTACAGACCCCAAAACCCTCCGCTATCTTGGTCTTCAATGGTGTCTTCAAATAAATAGATAAAGAGAGAGAAGAAAGAGAATTTGTTTCCCTTTACAGAACCCAAATACACCGAGAGGAATAGAACCCTTGTTTCGCTACGATCACGAGCTAGAGCGTACACTGCGCAATATGAATCAAAACTTGGGAATAAATGATGATGATCCGAACGAGAACATCCCAACTCCGGTTGATGTTCGTGGTCAGATGATACCCGATGCTCTGGGTGAACATCAACAGAGGGGACAAAATCCCATTCCACGGCCCCAAGCATACTACAGAGGGTATGATAACATAGCAGACTCGGATGGGCCACTTGTCTTGCCCCCTCTACCCACAGGCCACACTTTTGTGGTAACTAGTAGCCTGATGCAAATGCTCACTGCCAGAGGTTTGTTTTCAGGGCTACCTTCTGAGGATCCACATGCTCATATCCAAAGGTAAGGGCAGTGTGTAAAAGTTGTGTGGGGAGGCCGGATTTGGATCTAGATTTAATAGGTCTTAGAGTGTTTCCTCTCTCACTGATGGGAGAGGCTACTATATGGTTCATTGAGCTCCCATTCAACTCAATATTCACTTGCAACCAATTAAGGGATGTTTTCTTGGCACGCTACTATCCAATCTCCAAGAAACTAACCACAGACAGAGTGAACAACTTTGTGGCACTACCAGGAGGGTGAGTTAGTTGTTCTGGGATAGATTCAACTCATTCTTGAGAAGTGTTCCGAATCACCGGTATAGATGATGAGTCACTGAAGGAATACTTATATCGGGGACAGGATGATAACAACAAAGCGATGTTGGACACTATAGCAGGTGGATCTTGTGGAGAATGCCCTTATGCTGAGATTGCTGAAAAATTAGAGAAAATCTCCCAAAATAACAAAGCGTGGAGTACTAGGAAGTCCGATACAGGGAGAAACACCTTCGCAGTGCAGTCCACTCACAACCCAGCCACAGATGAGATTCGTGAAGAAATGGCTCAGATGAGAACTGAGCTTGGGTTGGTACTAAAACATATCACTGGGGTGCAGAAAAGATATATGCAGTGAACTACATGGCTAAATCACCACCTCCAAGCGATGAGTGCTATTATGTGGAGGACACTTATGCAGTAAATGAGCAGATGGGGGGTTTCCGACCAAGCGCCCAAGGCGCAAAATCAGGATAATTGGCGCCAAGGTCAAGGGAACCAAGGTCGGAACTATGGTAATTACAACCGTGGGGGTCATTATGTCCGAGATGGTAGACTTCAACAGGGATAACTACGGTAACAGAAATGATAAGGATGGGCCCTATGTCCCTCCCCAAAATCGTGAAATTACTCCTAGCGATGGTAAGGATAGTATGGCGCGAGTTGAGGATATGTTGCACAAAATGATGAGGAGATTCGATGCTAGTGATTATCACATTAAGGAGTTAAGGGGTGACTTAGCTAGTATTGAGCAAAAAGTTGATACACATGCAATTTTGATCAAACAGATTGAATTGGAAAGGGCCCAATTATCTGCGACAATGAACACACGGCAACCCGGCACTCTTCCTAGCAACACTGTCCAAAATCTGAAGAATGATGCGCACTGTATGGCAATAACTACTCGGGGTGGTAAGCAAACCATTGACCCACTGATGCCGTCTACTGAGGAAAATGTAAGAAAGGGTATTGATAACGTGGTAAAGGGTAGTGGTGAATCAGAGGAAAGTAATGAAAAAGATGCAGAAGTACGTATAAAGGTAATTCCCATGCCTCGGCCACCACCACCCTTCCCTCAGAGATTAGTGAAAAAGACCGAGGATGGTAAATATCGGCGTTTCATAACAATTTTGAAATAGCTCTCTATGAATGTCCCTTTAGTAGAAGCTCTAGAACAAATGCCCGGTTATGCCAAATTTATGAAAGTTCTGGTGACCAAGAAAAGATCGGTCACCTTTGAGGATGATGATAGACTGCAGCACTGTAGTGCTATTGCTACAAGATCCCTCATACAAAAGAAAGAAGATCTGGGTGCGTTCACTATTTCTTGTACAGTTGGGTCATTACATTTTGCAAAAGCATTATGTGATCTCGGGGGCAAGCAAAAATCTCATGCCCCTCTTGATTTACAAGATGTTGGGTTTGGGGGATGCAAAACACACTGCGATGCGGCTACTGATGGCTGATCGAACAATGAAACAGCCCATAGGGATACTTCATGATGTGCTAGTAAAAGTGGAGTTATTCATCTTTCCAGCTGATTTTGTGATTCTTGATTGTGAGGTCGATTTTGAAGTACCTATAATCCTAGGGAGGCCATTCCTAGCTACAGGTAGAGCCTTAGTTGATATGGAGAAGGGAAAAATGACATTTCGGTTGAATAATTATGAAGCGACCTTCAACATTTGTAGGACCATGAGGCAGAGTGGTGAGCTCCAATCGGTATCTGCCATATCCCAAAAAGAAAAGATGAAGAAGGAGAATGAACAAAAAGTTGCAAAAGAATAGTTTATGGTTGGGGATTTGGTTCTTGTAAACAGTTCAGGGTCGCCTTGTCTTCAGGCGCTTGTTGGGAGGCAACCCAATACTCATAGTCTTTTTAGTAATGGTAGCATTTTTCTACTAATGGGTTTTTAAATTTGTAGGCACATCACCAGGAAATTCTGCAGAAAACTACTCTGCAACAGTCATTGACGGATACAGCGACGGACCGTTGCACCTGCGACAGACCGTCGTATGCCTCTGTTGCACTAGGTACGTCTTTCTGTTATTTTCAAACTAGGGCACACACGACGGATCGTCACAACTACGACGGACCATCGTCGAGGATTCGTCGCGTGATAAATGAGGCTTACCCGACCCAACCCTGTTGGAGTTTAATATAAACTTTCTCCATTTAAACTCCCTAACCCCTCATTTCACCCCATTACTTTATTTTTTCTTCCATTACTCTTTACTTCTCAACTTCCACAACCCATTCCTCTATCAACCACCGATCATTGCCCCCCACAATTCTCCAATGCCCTAAAAGTGTTAATCTTCTAGTCGGAACTGCTGCTGTGGGTGTCTGCCTGGCAACCGAAGTACTTGTCTATTTATTTTTCTCCATTTCTAAGTTATGTGTCTCTAATTTCTACTCATTTATCTTGAATTTTTGTTTATTATTTAGTATTAGCTTAAGTCTTCGTCATATGTTGTTTCCTTTATATGATTCTGTCTAACCTAGTTTCACAATGTTCTAAATTGCCATGTTGACAACCCTAGACATAAGTGTTATTGCATTGCTAGTTTCCTAGGTAGTTGGGATAGACAAATGTAGGTCCAAAACACTACAAGTTTGATGTGGGTTCATCGTGTATGCATAGGGTACGCCAATTTTGTCAATGTTATTCAGCACGAGACCCTATGACGGACCTTCGGACCCAAGACGAACCATCGCACGGTCCGTTCCAAAATCCCTAGCACCCTATCCCAAAGGACACATGTGACGGACCGTCGTCTTAGTCACGACGATCCGTCCTGCACTACCGTTCCGTTTGTCATAGTCACGACGAGCTGTCACCAGGCCCATCGTTTTTCTCTGTTTCTACAGCACTGACATACTTTTTTTCAATGTTTTATTTCGTATGATTTCTCTTGTCTTGTTTGCCACTACTCATACTAATATTGATCCTTTGCAGGTACTGTCTACTATGGCACCCAAGCAAGACAGAATCTACGCACGCGGGCGATCAAAGTCTGTCGCTCCGTCTGCCCGCATGGTCATCGGGTCTGATGATGAGCGTGACCCAAAGTATGTGCCCCCAGACACTTCCACACCTTCCCGTGCTGCACGTGCTCCTAGAGCCACACCCAAAAAGGTGGCATCCGGCGTATTCACTTCCTCCTAGTATGATGAGGAGCGCACGCTGACCAGCACACCCTCTGGGTCAGCCACAAATGAAGAAGGAGCGTCTGGCTCCTTAGGAGTATCATGGTCCGAGGAAGCCTCCGACTCTGCTGAGGTTCCTGCACCCGCCACCGCTGCAGCGTCGGCCTCGTCTGATGAGGCTGACAGTTCAGAATCTACCTCAGACTCACTAGTTCCGGTCCCCACCCCAACCACTAACCAGCCCAACCGGTGCTGTGTCGATGGGCAATTTCAAGTCTAGTCCGACGCCAAGTTCCTGACTAATGAAGAAGTGATGACTCGAACACTCACCGTGGAGCGGCGGGTCCTTACATGGAGTCTCCTGACTATGCCTGAGATCCACAACCTCTACACCAAGCATCACTTGGAGTGGACAGCACGTCCGTTGGGACGATACAGTGAAGAAATGGTCCGAGAGTTCTACGCATCCTACGTATCGAATCTCCGATCAAAGATCAATAGGCGGGCTGACCCCGCTTAACAGGCCCCACTGGAGCAGGTTCGAGTAAGGGGCGTACAGGTTGACATTTCACTGCCAGCCATCCGCCGGTTTCTATACGGCGAGAGTGTGGATACTACTCGGACCCCCCTTACTGCCGAGTTTGAATAACGCTGGCAGATAGTTAAAGATGGCCAGTTCTTGTGCGATCCATCACTGAGAGAGACCACCAAAAGGTGGATGGCCTTGCATCTCTCAGTAGATGGAGAGGGTGCCAATTGGGTGACTGAGCCGAAGGGGGCCATCAAGAAGGCCAACCTCACGTTCACGTCAAAGTTCTTGTGGCTGCTTGTCCATCACTGCCTTTCCCCCACAGCTGCTGATAATATCGTTACCTGGGATTGAGCAGTGTTGATGGCGGCGATGGTAGCAGGATTCGAGGTGGACTTCGCATGACTTCTACAGGCTGTTATGCACGAGAGGGAATTCAAGTTCACTACTACCTACCCTTTCCCGTGCATGATCTTTGCCCTTTACAGGTCCGCAGGCGTGCCCATATGGCACGTTGATCAGCTTAAGATCCCGCAGGGCACTGTTGACGTCAGCCTCATTAGAGACGAGGCCAATGAGTTGGCTCCACGCAGAGGGCCCCGTCCAGAGCTGCCCCCACTTGCTGATGATCTTGCTGATACGGTAGCCCAGGCCTGCACAGCTACACAGGCAGCGTCCATTGACACTAGCCCGGTCGAGTCTATCCCGGGTAGTAGCACTGCCCCGAGCTCCTCTCGCACAACCCCTCTACCGGCACTGGTCCCACTTGCTAGGGTCCAAAAACTAGCGGCGCAAATGTCCACCCTTTTGCATCATATTCAGCCGTGGATGCATGAAGTCTATTACTGATTCCGAAGAGCGCCTAGAGAGGAAAATGGTCCAGTTTAAAGAGCGGAAGATCGCTCAGGTTAACCAGCGCTTGGACGCCTTTGAGTTGAGGGTGCTAGCCTGACCAGCCCTTGCGGTAGATGTGTCGATTTTTCAGGCTGCAATCGACAGTCTTCTTGTAGACATAGACACGATCTTAGAGGCTAGGGTGCCGGAGTCTGAGGCCCCTTCTGTCGAGCCTGCTGAGGACACAATGTTGGCGTCCCTTTTTGCTACTTGTCAAATTCCACCACCTCCTCATCGAGAGAGTGCCAAGAGGCGAAGGGGTAGAGCAGAGGATAAGGAGCGAGCACAGAAGAAGGAGCCCCGAGAGATAAAGGCTGCGAGGAGAGCCTCACTTGTTGAGGAGGAGGCGCGCCAAATGAGAGCATTAGAGTTAGCGGCTGGGGTGTCTAGCTCCCGCATTGTGGAGATAGCAGGAGGCACTACTAATGGTGCAGTTGTTGCTGAGGAGACCACTTAGGGTGTCCAGATTGCAGAGGATGTGGGTTCCGAGGAACCGGACCCACCAGCTTGCTGATCGACGGCTCTTTGCGCCACAGGTTTGCTTCACCTACCACTCTAGTTTTTAGATTTTTATGCATTGGGGACAATTGCATGTTTTTTTGTTGGGGGTGGGGTAAACTGAAAGTGAGTGTTAGTGTGAAGTCTGAGTAGCCCAACTCACTATCCTCTTTTTGGGTTTTCTTGCCTGTGTTCTTTTTCCCCAAAAGACTGATTACTTTTTCTGTTGAACCGGCATGTTTATATCTCTTGTACATAGTTTAATTCTAAAACATGATGGCTAAAATTATATCCTGATAAACTGGAAAATGATGCATGTCTAGGCATAGTAACTGATAAGTGTGTGGCTCTAAGCATGACATAGAGTTACACCATTGCATTACCCTAAGTCTTAAATTCGAACTAGGTGTCTGATAATCTGAAATAGTGATGAGATGTCAAGTGAGTGTGAGGAAAATTTTGAATAAGTCCACTATTGGTACTGATCTAGAACTTGCCTGGTTAATCCTGCTAAAAGTAAGCTTTAATAGACAATTAGGAAAGGATCATAGGACCTTAATCAATATAGCCCATTTCTAGCCTGAATAAAAGAAACTAAATGAAAGTTATCCTTCTTTGATCCAAATAATCTGAGCTTAAAATTAGACCTTTCTTTTTCACCCCAACTGATCTTTTCTGGGAAAAATATGTTGGCCCTGGTCCCTCCTTGGACATGTGCACCTCAGATTATGCCAACAGCATAAGTTGAGGTTGGCTAATGCATAAACAACCTTCGTTATGGCCCTGACCCAACTTTGGGTATTGTGTACCTTGACACATGGCAACGCAATGAGTTGAGGGTGGCTAATATGAGGAATGCTCTGGAAAGTGGGGTTGAAAGAACAAAGAGAGAGAAAGAATAAAAGTAAAGTGACTCAAGAATTCGTTGAAAGAAAAGAAAAGAAAAAGAAAAATATACAAGAATTACAAACAAGAAAAGAAGAGAGTCACTTACATAAATGAAGAAAGAAGAGAAAATAGCAAGGTGAAAGAATAGGAGAAACTGGGCAAGATAAAATGATAGAAAGTGGAAGGTTTAGCCGATATTACAAGGAGGGCAAACAAAAAACTCACTAAAGTATACCGAAATATACCCTACCTGACCCTAAGCCTTTGTTACTAGCTAAGAAAGTCCTATCGTGATCCTAAGGGTTGTATAGCGAACTTAAGGCAGTGAAAATAAGGGCAAGCTTATGGCAATAGGTATGAATGAGTGTGACTTTGTTCTGAGAGTGATTGTTGAAAAGTAATCCTTATACTCAAACTAAAATCATTGTGTGAAAAATGAGGATTTTGTTTTAAAGTGAGGACACTAGTTGCAATTTCGAAATTGTTAGCACCTCAGTGAGAAATTGTAGAGGATAGGTGTTAGTGCAGGGTGAGTCTGTTTCATGTTCTGATCCCACAAAATTCAAGCCTAACAGTGATAGCATGCATAGATTTGACGAGACTAATCGGGATTGATAGCCAAATGATTGCAAAGGATAAAACATGGATACTATTGTATAAAGATTGTGTAGTGAGTCATAGTCTGTCGCTTGAGAAAAAAAACGAATTTAAGTTGAGGGTGTTGATAAACCGTGGTTTCACGGTATAATTAATACTTTTTTCTTAAGTTTAGTGTGTTTGAAAGTCTTTTTGTGATAAGTTTTATATAAGTTTCTCTTTGTTTAGCAGGAAATCTGTCGAACACTGAACACGGAGATTTTGAGCGATGAAATGCAGAAAAGACCACCTACGGAGCTTATGATGGTCTGTCGTTCTTGTGATGGTCCGTAGGTGGCAGCGTAGTGAAGCTGCTGAAGGAAAATGGGGAAGTCTGACCAAGTGTGGGGTTACGAAGCTTGTGACGGTAAGTCGTGGCTATGACGGTCCGTCCTGCAGGTTCATCATGAAGTTAAGAAAAGTAATCTCAGTACCCACATTCCAAGAGTTGAAGTGTTTTGAAACGAAGACCCTCGACGGACCGTTGTGCCTATGACCGTCCGTCATACTTTCTGTCGAGGGTGGTGAAGAGAGAAGCAGAAGAAATTGCATAAGTATGGGACAACGGAGTCCATGACGGTCCGTCGTGACCACGATGATCCGTCGCGTGATCTGTCGACCCAGCCACGTTTTGGCAGATTTTCAGCAAACAGAGTCCTTGTTTAATTAGGTATTTTTTTTTAAAATAGTTCGAAAAACCTCGTTTTTGAGGTTAGACTCTGCTAGATTAGACATCATATTATTAGACTTTGTGTATTAGTGTTAGATATTGAGATTCGTGCAATTGATTTTTGGGGATTAATCAAGCAAAGTTTTGGATTTTACTCTTTCTCATAGTACATGAATTCTTATCTACTATATTTTAATATTGTGTTTATGGCTATAAGTAACTAAACTCCATAACTAGGGTTGTGGTAAGCATAGGGAAATAATGAGATAAACCCTAACTAAAATAACAATTCTAGAATATTGTCTTGCATGTATTAATATTTCTTTCGCTTAGAAGTCCTTTTAACGGATGGCCAACGTTAGAACTCGCCTTAATGCTACTTGCCGGACCAAGGAAGTAGATAATAGGAAAAGAATTATTAACATAGATTTAGTGTTTACTATCTAATAGGCTAGTATTGATTGGTACGAGGTAATAACTTAGTCAAATATCGAATACGATGCTTAATATGAGGTAAGGATAAGGGTTAGGATAGCAACACACGTAGCCGGACCAATGTGCAGAGTGAGATTTTCTAGATGCCAGACAAAGGATTTAGAAATACATAACTTATCACTTTGCGTGCAAGATACTAGGAAAGAATTGTTATAGTTAGAAATATCAAGTTATGAACCTGTGGGGAACACGTAAACCCTAGTTACTTTGATTAATTGATTAAAACCCAACATTCAAAGCTGTTAAGTGTGTTTTTCGATTTCGTTATTTATTTTCACTCATTTAGAAATAGAAACCCCCCTTTTTATGTTTTTACTTTCCAAGGAAGTCATTGACCAAACAATAGTAATAACAAGTTGAAGTTAAGTCTAGACTATTTTCCTCGTGGGAACGATCCCAACCTCACTAGTTGGGTTATTTACTTGACACGACCGCTTTACTTCTTATTAGAGAAGTAAGTTTGAGCGTATCAGTAGTTTATTTAAATGTATAGACAACTGTAATGTTTCACTTTTTTAGAGTCAAATTACATGAATTTCAGCCAATGTTTACTATATATTTTATTACAATATTGATATGAGATAAAGTAGGAGTACTTTGTAGAATATATGAATGTCTAAATGGTATTTAAATTTTCAATTGAATCAATCAATATTGTTCATTAAAAAAAATCAAATAGGAGTAAGACATGAAAAAGAGTAGTATGGTGTAATTGTATCTTTTGTAACATATTGGAATATGACACAAAAAAGTTAACATCTGTAATGATATCACTTGGAATATTGGTAGAATGGAATTTAAAGGAGAAACTACAAATGAGTGGGTATAGAATATCGAAGAAAGTTGGTATTAGGAGGTATATTAAATTAAATTCGGACAAGGGCCTAAAATACCCTTAAAGTATTGAAAATGGTACAAAATTACGCTCCATCCACCTATTGGCTCCAAAATGCCCTTTTCATCCACCTATTGGCTCCAAAATACCCTTGTCATCCACCTTTGGGTTCAATATTGATCATTTTTTAATTGTTTTAAAATTAAACTCTTCAAAATATTTTTTTAAATATTGGGCGTTCAACTATTAATTATAAATTTAATTTATTAATATAATTTATAAACCAATCCACTACCCTCTCATTACTAACTAAACCTCACTCAATTAATAATTCATTTATAATATCAAAATCGTCATAAACACCACTAAAACACGATGAAATTATGGATTACTGAAAATGACATTCAAAATTATTCAAGTCCGAATTTGAAGCCACAATTAAATTTAGGTGGAGCCGCTTATTTAGGAAGACACTTTCTTTCAAAATTGAATTAGAAATTTATGATTACAGGTAAAGAAATAATGCATCCCGAATTAATTGATGAACTTTTTTAAATATAATTTTATAAATATTTTTGATTTATTTTAAAACCATTAATATATTATTTTGAAAAATGTTACCTATGAAGTAACATCACATAATTGAGATGTAAGAATAATTAAGATGAACATATTCATACTTTTAAGTTTATCGGTGATTTTAATATAGCCACTTGAATGTATGATAATTTACTTCTATATTTTTTAAAAACACTCAATTGACAGTAGCTTGGATTAATAATGTGAGGGTTTATCAATTTAGAGGGATTTAATTAGTAATGGGTGGGTAGTGGATTGATTTATAAATTAAACTAATAAGTTAAATTATAACAAATAGTTGAGAGCCAAGTATTTTAAAAAATATTTAAATAGTTTAAATATAAAATCGTTCAATAAGTGGTCAATTTTTAACCAAAAGGTGGATGGCAAGGGTTTTTTGGACCCAATAGGTGGGTCGGAAGGGCATTTTGGAGCTAATAGGTGGATGAACAGTAATTTAGTACCATTTTCAATACTTTGAATGTATTTTAGGCCCTTTTTCGAATTAAATTTTATGGGGTAATGAGCAGTTATGAAATAATGAATAAGGTGGGTAGTTGTGTATGAACTATGTATAGATAGGTAAATATGTGTCGGGGTGGGTGGGGGGGGGGAGGGGTCAATGAACAATAAATAAATAAATAAATGTATCTAGGGGTTCAATGAACAATAAAATTTTTAAATAAGAGATAATAATTAATCAGGTAAGGAAATTTATTTGAATATCTTCTTGCAACTTTACTTGACGATGAATTTGTAGGAAAAATAATTTTTATCTTTTCAATTTTTTTCTAGAAAAAAAGCATGTAATTTAACTGTGGAATTTTAATCCTTCAGTAAATTAGTTGGGGATTTTGAAATTTTTAGTATATGACTACCTAAGAAGGTTTTACCCTCACATTCTTTTTATAGCAAAATCCGTAGTAAACATATTTTTCGGCAAATTTTCATACATAATTCGCAAGAAAATTCCCATGTTATTGTGACATATCTAAAATGACTTAGGTGAAACTAGAGCCTAAAATTTTTCTATTGATGGTTTGAAGTTCTAAATTTAGTTTTAATGAGGTTAGGATATAGTATTTGAGGTTTCTTGACGTTTTGAAGTCAAACATTCATGACCTTCAAAAAGGTTTGCCTTCAAACGTCCTTGTGTGCCTTAGTGTGTTTCATTCAGTCTTACATTTTCATTTTGGATGAAATTGATGTGAGAGGCTCTAAAATTGTATACGAATAAATTTGAATTTGAAGAATCTGAACAAAACCCCCCAAGGACAAATCGAGGGTCCTTGAGGAAGGACCCAACTTGTGAACCATGTCTCTCCAAACCAGCCTCACCTACGGATGACATCGATGCCCAGTAGGATGATCGACGCCCCGTAGGTGGGAGGCATAGGTGAGGACTTAGTTTAGGGATATTAAGATCCCAAGTTCATGTGTTTGAATCCATCTATTAGCTTTCCATGACAGCCCATGTATGGACCTGCGTCCCGTCGATGGGCAACCGTTGATGGTGTCTGCATTTTGCGAAGGCTCACTGTTACGTACAGGGGTGAATCAGTAAATTCACTCCAAATCCAAATAAATACATGGGCTGTTTCCTAGGAGTATTTTGGGTATTGAAAGTGGGTTTATAAGTCCAGAACACCTAGATGAATTCATTATTCAAAATCAAAACCAAAAATCTCAAAGAAAACTCTCTAGATCTCCATTGCAGCCAAAAACTCAAGATATATCTTTGATTGAAGAATCTTGTTGATTTCTCCATCAAAACTGCATGAAATTTGTGGTCTTGCATCAATTGAGCTATGGTGTTTATACTTGAATCTATTTTCTTCTAAGAGACAAACTTCAAAGTGATTTCTAAAGTCTTTCAAAGTTGAAATTCTCCTAGTTTGATAACTACCGATGGGTTCTTGCATAAAACATTTTGAATCATTATTTATCAATTGAATTTATTTTTATTTGATGATCTTAACCTAGAAACTCTTTGAACCCATGCAATTCATGCAGTCCTAGTTTTGACGATTTTGTGGGTAATTTGGTTATGTCATTACGTTATTGAATTCTTCTGTAGTTTTATTAGGTCTATTGAATTATGATAGAATCATGTTAAAATTGTAAGAATTCTTCCCTAAATTGATAAATTCATGTTGTATTATCTTGTATTCATTGTATATTGTAATTTTTTGATTCAGTTGTAAACTATGCCTATTGGTAAGAGCCATTGTATATTGTGTTGGATGAATTTTCTATGGATTGAAGTTATGAGGTTGGATAAATGGTATGTTCACCTGAATTTCTCTATATTGTGTTGTACAGACTTTAGATAGTAATGATGCTTTTGTTGTGGTGAACTTATGGTGGCGGTGCCTATGAGCTATAGTTGTGAATTATGTGGCCTTATCGGCATTACTTTATTAATTGTGAATTGATGTGGTCTCATCGATATTACTTTATGAATTATGTTATCATCATGTTATAACTTGAATATGATGATAGTATGAATGTCTTTATGAATATGTATTAGTAAATAGGGTGACGTATAGATTATATTGGTTATGCTTATGTGATTCTTGAGTGGTATGATATATGTGGAGTATGTGTGTGTCTTGTCTTAGTAGACTGGTGTACCTTGCTTGATACATCTAAAATGTGTATAAGTTTTTTACTTAGTATGATAAAGCATCTTAGTCTTGTTTGTGTGAATGACATGTGTCCCTGAACATTGTTAAGAAGGTCCTTTATGTGGAACATTCAACCTAGTTGAAGGTTATGATATCGTGGAAGTTGAAATTCATAAATGTATCCTTCTTGTGTGAATGGTGGACTTAAGATTGGTTGGATCGTACGACATGAAATCATCCTTAGAAAAGTCATTGAGAATCCTCTTGACAATTATTGGTAGCCTTAGTTGACCCTCTTTGGTAAGGTGTAATGTGGTTGGTTTATGAACTAGATATAAAACCTCTTCATGTATTTATTTATTGAAATACACTATGAGAATAAAGGATATCACCGAGTCAGTATGATTAGGAAGTTGATCTATCTAAGATGACCTTAGATTGCAAAGAGTCCCTCGATATTTCTTAATCATGTCCCTAAATGGGATGTCTCCTAGTTCTACCACTGGCAAGTAGAACAACCTCCATTGGAGTAGGTGCATGACTCCGGATTCCATGCATAACTAATATGGTCTATATCAGTTATTGGCTATTCTCTTCATATAGTATACCCACAAGTGTTAGGGAATATCTATGAAGTTTATGTGGTGGTATGGGATACTATCTACACATTTCATGATTAGGCATTGAAGATGTTAGTTAGTGAGTCCCTAGGTCCTCTCCAAGACCATTACTTGAATTTCCTTATTTTTTGTATGTCTCTTAAATGAACTAATGAAGATAAAGAGTCAAGTGAGAAAGCATGTTAACGAATAAGAGCTAGTCTAGAGTAACTTTAAGGATTTCCTAGCATACGATGGTCAATTCGTGTCTTTCCTAGGTATGTCTTACGAATAACTCTAGATATGAAACATTGATTAATGAAGTGAAAATGATCTTATCCTAGGTAATCTGAAGGATCTCTTACTTGTGTGAGTAGGGATTCTATCGGCGGTCACTTCATAACTCACTCAACTGAACTTTATAATCACTTTTAGTAGGAGGATCTCATGTCTATATGTTTTGTATGTGTTAGTGATATGATATGGTGAAATGTGAATTATGGGTGAACTTACAATATAGTCAATGTAAGCGTACTGTAGGTTTACTGTAATGTTCTTATACATTAAATATAATTCATAATATGTTCAAATTGTGATGTTTGGTGTTTAAATGTAATTTTTATACTTTTAATGTAATTTTTTAATCAAATAGAGAATGTTTCTAATATATGTTTTTTTCTCATGATTTTATGAATTATGTCATACTTAGTATATGCATTGTACTACTTTCGTACATTTTGTTATATCTAGAGGTGTAGGTAGAAGCTGAGAGGCGTCTCAATTTAAAGTTTGGAAATTATGACTCTTTCAAGAAACGTTGACTTATGTCCTCACTTGATCGTGTCATAACTAACTTTAGACTTGTTTTAATCAAGTATTAAAATTGTGTACGTAATTTATATTTCGTATTGAATGCACCGTGTCCCTAGTATTCTTGAGTGTATTTTACCTTTTGGGAATATCTTTCCCTAACCGACATACACTACATGAGCTAACATGGAATCCGGTGTCATAAAACCCTACACCGAAGAAAGGCGGACTACTTGTCAAGGTAGTACCAATACATGAAACATAAAAACTTGTATTCACTAGCTAGTATTCCTATGGAGCAACATAGTTCATGAACTAGGAGATATAGTTGGGACCCTCTTTATGCTACATGCATTGTAGTCTTGAATCTAGAGAGTACATTAGTGATCCTACCTTCCATATGTAGGAAGGTACACTCCTCACTTTAGTTCACTCGGTGCGAAGCTAGGTCATAAGGTATACCCCTTGTATAATCATCATC
Organism: Solanum peruvianum; assembly: GCA_027705065.1. Taxonomy (NCBI): domain Eukaryota; kingdom Viridiplantae; phylum Streptophyta; class Magnoliopsida; order Solanales; family Solanaceae; genus Solanum; species Solanum peruvianum. The sequence goes on along the minus strand of JAKWJD010001766.1, from coordinate 18,242,647 downwards.
ATCAATAGCGCAATAAGAATTGGATGAGCATAAATCCTTTCAATACAATTCATATAGGTGAAGTTACAACATTAACATCTTTATATCATGATAAGGCACATTGGTAAATCATTCACTCTCCTTATAAAATATACATATTAAGACAATACCTCACAATCGTAGTTAAGAAATTTCAATTCAATATCATACCACCCTATCAATCCTAATACATGTCATAATCCAATAAAACATCACGACTTCATCAAAATTAACCAAAATTTGAAGTATAGGATACAAATCATAAGACTTACCAAGTCTAATTCATAGTTCATCATCAAGGTCTTACCCTAAACACTCAAATCAACCTAATTTAGGTATACATAATCATAAATTTATAACACAACATGATAACAAGGATAGAAGAATTACTAAATCACAATTCAATACTGAATCATAGCTTAAGACAAGATACTTAGGTCAATTTACAACATACTTCCTAACCTAGATCATCTTTAAAAGAACTAGCATAAAAGATATCAAATCACCCTAATTCAATCATTATTAGTATAACAATATCATCTAATAGTAATTCATCAAATAACCAAGTCAATTGAAATAACATAATTCATATCAAAATCAAACCTAGAGTTAAGGGTTAAGGGTCATCTTCTAGAAACTAGACCAAACTATCAATATATATCATATTTAGTTTAGAGTACATGTTAATCTATCAACATTATCCAAAAGAAAACATACACAAATTAATTTATAACAAAAATTGAGAGATTGAGAAAGACAACATGAAAAATAAAATTTTGAAAATACTTTAAAGGAACCGTTTCAGGAAAGAGGTGTCAAAAGTAAATTAGATACCATACCTCAAGCATTGATGAAAAACTGATAGTGAAATCATTCCTTTATATCCCCCAAAACCCTCCCCTAGTTTGTTTTTCAATAGTGTCTTTTTCCTCATAGTTAATGAAGAGTTGATGGGGAAATTGTCCCTTTACAGACCCCAAAACCCTCCGCTATCTTGGTCTTCAATGGTGTCTTCGAATAGACAGATAAAGAAGAGAGAAGAAAGAGAATTTGTTTCCCTTTACAGAACCCAAATACACGGAGAGAAAGAGAACCCTTGTTTCGCTACGATCACGAGCTAGAGCGTACACTGCGCAATATGAATCAAAACTTGGGAATAAATGATGATGATCCGAACGAGAACATCCCAGCTACGGTTGATGTTCATGGTCAGATTTTACCCGATGCTCCGGGTGAACATCAACAGAGGGGACAAAATCCCGTTCCACGGCCCCAAGCATACTAAAGAGGGTATGATAACACAGCAGACTCGGATGGGCCACTTGTCTTGCCACCTCTACCCACAGGCCACACTTTTGTGGTAACTAGTAGCCTGATGCAAATGCTCACTGCCAGAGGTTTTTTTTTAGGGCTACCTTCTGAGGATCCACATGCCCATATACCAAGGGTAAGGGCAGTGTGTATAAGTTGTGTGGGGAGGCCGGATTTGGATCTAGATGTAATAGGGCTCAGAGTGTTTCCTCTCTCACTGAAGGGAGAGGCTACTATATGGTTCATTGAGCTCCCATTCAACTCAATATTCACTTGCAACCAATTAAGGGATGTTTTCTTGGCACGCTACTATCCAATCTCCAAGAAACTAAACCACAGACAGAGTGAACAACTTTGTGGCACTACCAGGAGGGTGAGTTAGTTGTTCTTGGGATAGATTCAACTCATTCTTGAGAAGTGTTCCGAATCACCGGTATAGATGATGAGTCACTGAAGGAATACTTATATCGGGGACAGGATGATAACAACAAAGCGATGTTGGACACTATAGCAGGTGGATCTTGTGGAGAATGCCCTTATGCTGAGATTGCTGAAAAATTAGAGAAAATCTCCCAAAATAACAAAGCGTGGAGTACTAGGAAGTCCGATACAGGGAGAAACACCTTCGCAGTGCAGTCCACTCACAACCCAGCCACAGATGAGATTCGTGAAGAAATGGCTCAGATGAGAACTGAGCTTGGGTTGGTACTAAAACATATCACTGGGGTGCAGAAAAGATATATGCAGTGAACTACATGGCTAAATCACCACCTCCAAGCGATGAGTGCTATTATGTGGAGGACACTTATGCAGTAAATGAGCAGATGGGGGGTTTCCGACCAAGCGCCCAAGGCGCAAAATCAGGATAATTGGCGCCAAGGTCAAGGGAACCAAGGTCGGAACTATGGTAATTACAACCGTGGGGGTCATTATGTCCGAGATGGTAGACTTCAACAGGGATAACTACGGTAACAGAAATGATAAGAATGGGCCCTATGTCCCTCCACAAAATCGTGAAGTTACTCGTAGTGATGGTAGAGATAGTATGGCGCGAGTTGATGATATGTTGCACAAAATGATGAGGAGATTCGATGCTAGTGATGATCACATTAAGGAGTTAAGGGGTAATTTAGCTAGTATTGGGCAAAAAGTTGATACACATGCAATTTCGATCAAACAGATTCAATTGGAATTGGCCCAATTATCTGCGGCAATGAACACACGGCAACCCGGCACTCTTCCTAGCAACACTGTCCAAAATCTGAAGAATGATGCGCACTGTATGGCAATCACTAATCAGGGTGGTAAGCAAACCATTGACCCACTGATGCCGTCTACTGAGGAAAATGTAAGAAAGGGTATTGATAACGTGGTAAAGGGTAGTGGTGAATCAGAGGAAAGTAATGAAAAAGATGCAGAAGTACCTATGAAGGTAATTCCCATGCCTAGGCCACCACCACCCTTCCCTCAGAGATTAGTGAAAAAGACCGAGGATGGTAAATATCGGAGTTTCATAACAATGTTGGAATAGCTCTCTATAAATGTCCCTTTAGTAGAAGCTCTAGAACAAATGCCCGATTATGCCAAATTTATGAAAGATCTGGTGACCAAGAAAAGATCGGTCACCTTTGAGGATGATGATAGACTGCAGCACTGTAGTGCTATTGATACAAGATCCCTCGTACAAAAGAAAGAAGATCCGGGTGCGTTGACTATTTCTTGTACAGTTGGGTCATTACATTTTGCGAAAGCATTATTTGATCTGGGGCACAAGGAAATATCTCATGCCCCTCTTTATTTACAAGATGTTGGGTTTGGGGGATGCAAAACCCACTGCGATGCAGAACTGATGGCTGATCGAACAGTGAAACGGCCCATAGGGATACTTCATGATGTGCTAGTAAAAGTTGAGTCATTTATCTTTCCTGCTGATTTTATGATTTTTTATTGTGAGCTCGATTTTGAAGTACCTATTATCCTTGGGAGGCCATTCCTAGCTACAGGTAGAGCCTTAGTTGATATGAATAAGGGACAAATGACATGTTGGTTGAATAATGATGAAGCGACCTTCAACATTTGTAGGACCATGAGGCAGAGTGGTGAAATCCAATCGCTATCTGCCATATCCCAAAAAGAAAAGATGAAGAAGGAGAATGAACAAAAAGTTGCAAAAGAATAGTTTATGGTTGGGGATTTGGTTCTTGTAAACAGTTCAGGGTCGCCTTGTCTTCAGGCGCTTGTTGGGAGGCAACCCAATACTCATAGTCTTTTTAGTAATACTAATGGGTTTTTAAATTTGCAGGCACATCACCAGGAAATTCTGCAGAAAACTACTCTGCAACAGTCATTGACGGATACAGCGACGGACCGTTGCACCTGCGACGGACCGTCGTATGCCTCAGTTGCACTAGGTAAGTCTTTCTGTTATTTTCAAACTAGGGCACACATGACCGAACCAACGACGGATCGTCACAACTACGACGGACCATCGTCGAGGAATCGTCGCGTGATTAATGAGGCATACCCGACCCGACCCGGTTGGAGTTTAATATAAACTTTCACCATTTAAACTCCCTAACCACTCATTTCACCCCATTACTTCATTATTTCTTCCATTACTCTTTCCTTCTCAACTTCCGCAACCCATTCCTCTATCAACCACCGATCATTGACCCCCACAATTCTCCAAAGCCCTAAAAGTCTTAATCTACTAGTCGTAACTGCTGTTGTGGGTGTCTGCCTGGCCACCGAAGTACTTGTCTATTTGTTTTTCTCCATTTCTAAGCTATGTGTCTCTAATTTCTACTCATTTATCTGGCATTTTTGTTTATTAGTTAGTATTAGCTTAAGTTTTCGTCGTATGTTTTTTCCTTTATATGATTCTGTCTAACCTAGTTTCACAATGTTCGAAATTGCCATGTTGACAACCATAGACATTGGTTTTATTGCATTGCTAGTTTCCTAGGTAGTTGGGATTGACAAATGTAGGTCCAAAATACTAAAAGTTTGATGTGGGTTCATCGGGTATGCATAGGGTACGCCAGTTCTGTCACTGTTATTCAGCACGAGACCCCGATGACGGACCGTCATACCCACGACGGACCATCGCAGGGTCCGTTCCAAAATCCCTAGCACCCTATCCTAACGGACACATGTGACGGACCGTCGTCTTAGTCACGACGAGCCGTCACCAGGCCCATCATTTGTCACTGTTTCTTCAGCACTGACATACTTTTTTTTCAATGATTTATTAAGTATGATTTCTCTTGTCTTGTTTGCCACTACTCATACTAATATTGATCCTTTGCAGGTATTATCTACTATGGCACCCAAGCAAGACCGAATTTACGCATGCAGGCGATTAAAGTCTTTCGCCCCGTCTGCCCGCATGGTCATCGGGTCTGATGATGAGCGTGACCCTGAGTATGTGCCCCTAGGCACTTCCACACCTTCCGGTGCTGCACGTGCTCCTAGAGCCACACCCAAAAAGGTGGAATCTGGCGTAGTCACTGCCTCTTAGTATGATTTGGAACGCACACTGACCGGCATACCCTCTTGGTCAGCCACAAATGAAGAAGGAGCGTCTGGCTCCATAAGAGTATCATGGTCCGAGGAAGCCTCCGACTCTTCTGAGGTTCCCGCACCCGCCACCGCTGCAGTGTCGGCCTCGTCTGATGAGGCTAACAGTTCAGAATCTACCTCAGACTCACTAGTTCCGGTCCCCACCCCAGCCACTGACAAGCCCAACCCGTGCTGTGTCGATGGGAAATTTCAAGTCTACTCTGACGCCAATTTCCAGACTAATAAAGAAGTGATGACTCAAACACTCACCGTGGAGCGGCGGGTCCTTACATGGAGTCTCCCGATGATGCGTGAGATCCACAACCTCTTCACCGGGCATCAATTGGAGTGGACAGCACGTCCGTTGGGACGATACAGTGAAGAAATGGTCCGAGAGTTCCACACATCCTACGTAGCGAATCTCCGATCACAGATCGATAGGCGGGCTGAACCCACTAAACAGGCCCCACTGGAGCAGGTCCAAGTACGGGGCGTACATGTTGATATTTCCCTGCCAGCCATCTGCCAGTTTCTATACGGCGAGAGTGTGGATACTACTCGGATCCCCCTCACTGCGGAGTTTGACTACCGCTGGCAGATAGTGAAAGATGTCCAGTTCATGCGCAAGCCATCACTGAGAGAGACCACCAATAGGTGGATGGCCTTACATCTCTCAGTAGATGGAGAGGGTGCCGCTTGGGTGACTGAGCCGAAGGGGGCCATCAAGAAGGCCAACCTCACGTTCACGGCAAAGTTCTTGTGGCTGCTTGTCAATCACTGCCTTCCCCCACAGCTGCTGATAATATCGTTACCTGGGATCGAGCAGTGAAGATGGCGGCGATGATAGCAGGATTTGAGGTGGACTTCGCATGGCTTCTACAGGCTGTCGTGCAGGAGAGGGAATTCAAGGTCACTACTACCTACCCTTTCCCGTGCATGATCTTTGCCCTCTGCAGGTCCGCAGGTGTGCCCATATGGCACGTAGATCAGCTTAAGAACCCGCAGGGCACTGTTGACGTCATCCTCATCAGAGACGAGGCCAATGAGTCGGCTCCACGCAGAGGGCCCCATCCAGAGCTGCCCCCTCTTGCTGATGATCTTGCTGATATGGTAGCCTTGGCCCGCACAACTACACAGCAGCCTCCACTGACACTAGGTCGGTCGAGTCTATCCCGGGTAGTAGCACTGCCCCGAGCTCCTCTCGCACAACCCCTCTACCGGCACTGGTCCCGCTTGCTAAGGTCCAAAAACTAGAGGCGCAAATGGCCACCCTTCTGCATCATATTCAGCCGTGAATGCATGAAGTCTATTACTGAGTCCGAAGAGCGCCTAGAGAGGAAAATGCTCCAGTTTACAGAGCGGAAGATCGCTGAGGTTAACCAGCGCTTGGACGCCTTTGAGTTGAGGGTTCTAGCCTGACCAGCCCCTCCGGTGGATGTGTCTACTTTTCAGGCTGCAATCGACAGTCTTCTTGCAGACATAGACACAATCTTAGAGGCTAAGGTGCCGGAGTCTGAGGCCCCTTCTGTCGAGCCTGCTGAGGACACATTGTTGGCGGCCCTTTTTTCTACTTCTGAAATTCCACCACCTCCCCATCGAGAGAGTGCCAAGAGGTGTAGGGGTAGAGCAGAGGATAAGGCGCGAGCACGGAAGAAGGAGCCCCGAGAGATAGAGGCTGCGAGGAGAGCCTCAGTTGTTGAGGAGGATGCGCACCAAATGAGAGCATTAGATTTAGCGGCTGGGGCGTCTAGCTCCTGCATTGTGGAGATAGCAGGAGGCACTACTGATGGTGCAGTTGTTGCTGAGGACACCACTGAGGGTGTCCAGATTGCAGAGGACGTGGGTTCCGGGGAACCGGACCCACCAGCTTGCTGTTCGACGGCGCTTTGCGCCACAGGTTTGCTTCACCTACCACTCTAGTATTTAGATTTTTATGTATTGGGGACAATTGCATGTTTTTTTGTTGCGGGTGGGGTAAATGGAAAGTGAGTGTTAGTGTGAAGTCTGAGTAGCCCAACTCACTATCCTCTTTTTGCTTTTTCTTGCCTGTGTTCATTTTCCCCAAAAGACTGATTACTTTTTCTTTTGAACCGGCATGTTTATATCTCTTGTACATAGTTTAATTCTAAAACATGATGGCTAAAATGATATCCTGATAAAGTGGAAAATGTTGCATGACTAGGCATAGTAACTGATAAGTGTGTGGCTCTAAGCATGACATAGAGTTACACCATTGCATTACCCTAAGTCTTAAATTCTAACTAGGTGTCTGATAATCTGGAATAGTGATGAAATGTCAAGTGAGTGTGAGGAAAATTTGAATAAGTCCACTATTGGTACTTAGCTAGAACTTGCCTGGTTAATCCTGCTAAAAGTAAGCTATAATAGACAATTAGGAAAGGATCATAGGACCTTATTCAATGTATCCCATTTCTAGCCTAAATAAAAGAAACCAAATGAAAGTTATCCTTCTTTGATCTAAATAATCTGAGCTTAAAATTAGACCTTTCTTTTTCACCCCAACTGATCTTTTCTGGGAACAATATGTTGGTCCTGGTCCCTCCTTGGACATGTGCACCTCAGATTATGCCAAAAGCATAAGTTGAGGTTGGCTAATGCATAAACAACCTTCGTTATGGCCCTGAACCAACTTTGGGTATTGTGTACCTTGTCACATGGCAAAGCAATGAGTTGAGGGTGGCTATTATGAGGAATGCTCTGGAAAGTGGGGTTGAAAGAACAAAGAGAGAGAAAGAACAAAAGTAAAGTGACTCAATAATTCATTGAAACAAAAGAAAAGAAAAAGAAAAATATACAAGAACTACAAACAAGAAAAGAAGCGAGTCACTTACACAAATGAGCTAACATGAGCTAACATGGAATCCGGTGTCATAAAACCCTACACCGAAGAAAGGCGGACTACTTGCCAAGGTAGTACCAATACATGAAACATAAAAACTTGTATCCACTAGCTAGTATTCCTTTGGGGCAACATAGTTGAAGAACGAGGTGATATAGTTGGGACCCTTTTTATGCTACATGCATTGTAGTCTCGAATATAGAGAGTACATTAGTGATCCTACCTTCCATATGTAGGAAAGTACACTCCTCACTCTAGTTCACTCGGTGCGAAGCTAGGTCATAAGGTATACCGCTTGTTTAATCATCATCAGCAATAGCTCAATAAGAATTGGATGAGCATAAATCCTTTCAATACAATTCATATAGGTGAAGTTACAACATTAACATCTTTATATCATGATAAGGCACATTGGTAAATCATTCACCCTCCTTATAAAATATACATATTAAGACAACACCTCACAATCGTAGTTAAGAAATTTCAATTCAACATCATACCACCTTATCAATCCTAATACATGTCATAATCCAAAAAACATCATGAATTAATCAAAATTAACCAAAATCTGAAGTAAAGGATACAGATCATAAGACTTACCAAGTCTAATTCATAGTTCATCATCAAGGTCTTACCCTAAACCCTCAAATCAACCCAATTTAGGTATACATCATCATAAATTAATAACACAACATGATAACAAGGATAGAAGAATTACTAAATCACAATTCAATACTGAATCATAGCTTAAGACAAGATACTTAGGTCAATTTACAACATACTTCCTAACCTAGATCATCTTTAAAAGAACTAGCATAAAAGACATCAAATCACCCTAATTCAATCATTATTAGTATAACAATATCATCTAATAGTAATTCATCAAATAACCAAGTCAATTGAAACAACATAATTCATATCAATACCAAACCTAGAGTTAAGGGTTAAACGTCATCTTATAGAAACTAGACCAAACTATCAATATATATCATATTTAGTTTAGAGTACATGTTAATCTATCAACATTATCCAAAAGAAAACATACACAAATTAATTCATAAGAAAAATTTAGAGATTGAGAAAGACAACATGAAAAAAAAAATTTGAAAATACTTTAAAGGAACCATTTCAGGAAAGAGGTGTCAAAAGTAAATTAGATACCAAACCTCAAGCATTGATGAAAAACTAATAGTGAAATCATTCTTTTATATCCCCCAAAACCCTCCCCTAGTTTGTTCTTCATTAGTGTCTTTTTCCTCATAGTTTAATGAAGAGTTGATGGGGAAATCGTCCCTTTACAGACCCCAAAACCCTCCCCTATCTTGGTCTTCAATGATGTCTTCGAATAGACAGATAAAAAAGAGAGAAGAAAGAGAATTTGTTTTGTTAGTCTTAAGAGTTTTGTGTTAGTATTAATTAGGTTAGGCCTTTACATAGGGTGTTAATACACTTAATTAACCTTCCCCTAACCCCTAATTAAACTCCTAACCAAGAAAATTAATTAAATAAGCCATGTGAAAACGTGCAGGAATTTACGGTGTCACAGACGACACAATGATCAACGGATCGTGGGACAATCGACGGACCTGCCCCTTTCTTTGATGCACATCAATAGTCTTGGTTAGACATTGTGCGCACAAGGCCCCCCAACAACTTTGCTAAGTGTTGGTCAACGGATGGCATCAACGCACTGTTGATCCATACAGGCCTCCTCGATGCCCACTCGTGGGTGCACACTGCCAAGGCTGTGTTTGACTCCACTTGCAAGGGCCCTTTTAAAGGGCTCCTTGTTTGCTCTTGGGGAGTCGTACCCGGATGTTTCGACCATGAATATACTTAAAAACATATTATACACACTTCCACCAATTGTAATCATTTTGCGGCTCCTAAAAGCTAGTCAAATAGGCTAAGGCCAGCTAGTACCTCATTGAACTACTTTTCGGACGACATGGACGTTCATGGACATTTTGGTTTCTAGAATTCCGAAATGAGTTATATTAATTAAAATAGAACTTAATAAATATTCTAAGCCTTATGAGACTTATCTTAGGCTCTACAATACATCTTGTATTTTTGAAGTGTTACATTATTCCCCGTTTAGGAACATTCGTTCCCGAATGACACTTAAACTCTTTAGAATGAAGGAATAGACTCAAGACTAGCAGCCCAACCAACAACAATACATAACAACATCAACCATATCACTTACACAAGAAAATTCAAAACATCAAATACCAAACATAAGGGTCAACATTATATTATGAAGAATATCCTTCTAAAAACGACAAGAGCTCAACATATCATATATGAGTAAATTATGCCATATCTCAACTTATCGACATGCTACATATTATTCCATAGAGACTCCATATTAAAATGAACGACATAACTCAAAACAAGACAAAGAGAATTTTTAAGTCCAAATGCATAATTTCACAGTAATTCATTGTAACAATATCAAAAATGCATCTTTTGGAAGACATCACTTAAAGTCAAAGGAACTTCAATTATAGTCATTATTTTCGTTATTGGTAAGGACTACTAACTTTATTTATAAAATAGATGAGGGTGGAACTTCATGTCGGCCTCGACCTCCCATGTTACACCCTCAACTAGGTGATTCTTCCATAACACCTTTACGGAAACTACCTCTTTATTCCTTAACTTCTTGACATGCCTATCAAGAATATGAACAGGACATCTTCATAAAAATGTTATCCTTCAAACCAAGACCCTCAATAGGAAGAATTGACTCGGGATCACCAATAGCCTTATTAAGCATGAAAACATGGAAAATTTGATGAACCGAATCTAATTCAGTAGGAAGTTTAATTTATCGGCAACCTTACTAACCCTTTGCAAAATTTCATACGGACCCACATAACGAGGACTCAACTTTCCTTTCTTTCAAAATATAACCACCCCTTTCATCAGCAAAATTTTAAAATACCCTTTATCACCTTTTTCAAACTCCAAATCCCTTCTACTATGATCACCATAAGACTTTTGCCGACTATAGGCCGTTTGCAACCAGTTCCTTATGATATGAAATTTCTCCAAAATCTTATAAATCAAATCAGTACCAAGAAGCGAAGGCTCTACCACTTCAAACCACCCAATAGGATACCTACACCTCCAACCATACAAGGCTTCATAGGAATCCGTGGAGATGGATTAATCAAAACTATTAATATAAGCAAAGTCCACAAAAGGCAAATGAGTTTCCTAATGTCCCTTTAAATAAATAATTAAAGCCCTAAGGATATACTCAAAGTTTGAATAGTATGCTCCGCTTGACCATCCGTTTGGTGATGAAAAGCGATACTTAACTTCACCTTAGTACTCAAACCTTCTTGGAATAACGTCTAAAACCTAGTTGTTAATTGAACCCCTCGATCTGATATGATGGATAACGGAATACCATGGCGACACACAACTAAGAAAACTTGGTCAACCTACCCACAACAAGCCATATAGAGTCATATTGCATTTGAGTCTGAGGTAAACAAACTACAAAATCCATATTGATGTCTTCCCACTTCCAAATAGGAACTTGGATATCCTGTAGTAATCCACCCAACTTTTGATTTTCGGCTTTCACTTTTGGGAAATTTGGATACTTAGAAACAATCTCTGATATGTCTTAGCAGCAATCTCTGATATGTACTTTTGCAAACCTTCCAACCAAAATAGTTCCCTAAGGTCATGGTACATTTTTTACGAAACTTGATAAATGGAGAAGCGAGACCCACGTGTTTCCTCAAGGATCCATTTCCTCAACTCATCTACCTTGGGAACACATAAATCTTCCTTGGTACATCAAAACACCATCCCCCCTAATCAGAATGCATTATTGAGCTTGACAAGGATCGATTCCCTAAACCCCATCAATGATTTATCAAGGCGTTGTTTTGACTTCACATCAACAACCAAGTATGACTCGGAGTTATGATGAACCATAAAATCACCATTTGGAGAATCTTCGAACCTCATATCAAACCTAGACAACCTATGAAAATCTTTCACTAGGTCTTTCTTGGCTTCATCTAAGTGAGACACACTACCTATAGTCATGCGACTTAGAGCATCTGCAACCACATTGGCCTTTACGGAGTGATAGAGAACACTTAGGTCGTAATCTTTCAAAAATTCTAACCACCTTTTTTGTCGGAGATTCAGTTCTTTTTAGTTAAACAAATATTGGAGACTCTTATGGTCGGTATACACATCAACACGGACACCATACAAGTAATGCCTCCATATTTTCAAGGCAAATGCCATGTCCGCTAAGTCAAGGTCATGAGTTTGATAGTTTCTCGCATGCACCTTAAGTTGCTTAGAGTCATTGTCTATTACCTTTCCATGTTGAATAAGCATAAACCCAAACCCACTCGGGATGGATTACAATACAGGACAAAACCATTTCTACATTCCGATAAGGTTAACCCATGAGCGTAAATAAGCCTATCCTTCAAGATTCGGAAGCTTCTCTCACATTCCTACGACTACATAAGTTTCTTACACTTTTGGGTCAAAATAGTCAATGGTGATGCAATGGATGCAAAACCATCCACGAACCTATGATAATAACCCGTTAAATCAAAGAACTCTTAATGTAGGTTAGAGTCTATGGTCGTGGCCATTTTTTCACCGCCTCCGTTTTTGTTGGATCAACCTCAACTCCCTCACTAGAGATGATGTGACCAAGAAATGTCACCGACCTCAACAAAAACTCATATTCACTATACACGTCAAACAAATGATTTTCCTTAAGTAGTTGCAACACCACCCTCAAATGGTTCATGTGCTCACCCTCATTTTTTGAATATACCAAGATATCGTCAATGATGACAATGACAAATGAATCTAGGTAAGCTTAAAAAACTGTATTTATTAAATCCATAAAAATCGCTGGGGTATTTGTGACACAAAGAACATTACAAAGAACACAGAGTGAACATGTCTAGTCCGAATTTCCATCTTTGGTATATTTTCATCTCTCACCCTAAGTTGGTGATAACCCGATTTCAAGTCAATCTTAGAAAAGTATCTTGCCCCTATGAGTTGACCAAACAAGTTTTCAATCCTAGGTAGAGGATACTTGTTCTTAATAGTGACTTTATTTAGTTAGCGATAATCAATACACATTCTTATGGACCCATCTTTATTCTTTACAAACAAAAAATAGGAGAACCCCATGGAGAAATACTAGGTCGAATAAAGCCTTTGTCTAGTAAATCCTTTAGTTGAGCCTTCTACTCTTTCAATTTTTATTGATCCATCTTATAAGGAGTAATAAAAATGGGATTAGTATTTGGTAACAAGTCGATACAAAAATTAATTTCCTATTAAGGAGGATTACCAAGAATTTCATTAGGAAAAACCTCAGAAATTCACTCACTATGGGGACAAAGATTAATATGAGGAATTTCGGAGTCTAAATCAATGACTCTTAGTATGTGGTATAAACATCCTTTGAAGATCATTTTTCATTCTTTCAAACAAGAGATGATACGCCCTCTAGGAATATAATTTCCCCCCTTCCACTATACAATGGGATCATTTGGAAAGTTAAACATCACCACCCTCGTTCAACAATAAATAGAGGCAAAGCAGGAATGAATCTAATCAATACCCAAATTGACATCAAAATCAAGCATATCAAGTTATACTAGTTAGACATAAGAAAATCATTTTGGCAAGATTAGTGGACAATTTCTATACACCCTTTTTGCAACAACCGACTCACCCACCGAGGTAGATACTATATAAGGTTCATGCAAAATAGCAGGCAAACTAAAAAACATTTTAGATAGTAGTAGAGTAACAAAATATAAGGTTGCATCGGGATGAAGTAAGACATATAGATCGATAGAGAATACTTTCAACATACTGCTCACCATGTTGGGAGAAGTCTCTTGCTCACCCTTGAAGTAGAGATCATAGAAGAGGTTCTTATTTGGTGCCTCATTTTAACAACTTTCTTGAGCTAGACCACTACCCTTGTCTTGACACATCACATTACAGAAATAACTAACCTTGTGCCATGTATTACTACAACAAAAACAATTGTCCGTCCCCTTAAGAAAATCACCATAGTGCTTCTTTCCACAGTTTCCACAAGTTGGCTTCTCGGTTGATGAACTAGTACCTTTTTTTATTTAACACTTCAGGATAGACTCCCACTCTCCACTAGCCTTAGGGAACTTGGAAGGAACTTCATTAGAAATCCGCTTCTTAAATCTAGGATTTTTTGTATGTCAAGATTATTCTTTAAAGAACCTCCATCAAAAGATCTTTCCCTCTTATAATCTCTGCTCTTCCTCCTAACCCTTGCCTCCTCCACATGTTGGGCATGCACCATAAGACTTGAAATGTTCATGTTCTCATGTAGCATAGCTCTATGAAACTCCTTATTAAATCATATGACACCCCCATCACAAAGCGGCTTATTTCATCTCTAGGATCATAAACCAAATATGGAGCATATTTTGACAATTAAGTTAATTTCAAGGAGTATTCATGAACATGCGTACCTCCTTGGTGAAGGTAAATGAACCTTACCACTTTAACTTTCCTTTTATCCCTAGGAATGAACTGATCAAGAAAGTCTTCATTAAGATCTCCCAAGTCAACGGACCACCCTTTAATGGCCTATTATTCCTCCATTGGAAATACCATGCTTGTGCCAAATCCTTGATTTTATAACTGTCTAACTCAACTTTCTCACTAGTAAACAACCCCTTCGCAAAAAGTATCTTGCAGACTTCATCAATGAACTCTTGGGGTCTTCTTCAACCTTAGACCCATAGAAAGTAGGAGGGTTCATCCTAGTGAAATTCCTTAGATGAGAGGCCATGGTAGAAACTTGTTGTTGAGCTCGGGGTATAACCTCCCGATTAACTTGGGTCATCACGCTCTTGGGCTTGAGCAGTGGCAGTTTGTGCTTGGGTAGTAATGGATTGGGAATTTTGAATAAGAGTGGTCCTTATGTTCTCATCCGTCAAATGGGGAGGATTCATCGGGTCTGGGTCATCATTCAGATCTTCCTCAAGAGGAGGAACTTGATCACCATCGCGAGGAACTCCCACATTTGCTATCTCTTCTTCAAGTCTTCGTGAGGCATTCCTTCGATTATTCATTTCCCTATAATAAAAAACTAGGATTAGATGCAAAATCACATATGGCTAACACTCCAAAGGAACAATATTGGACTTCCAAGAAAGTTATAGTTTCCTTGGCATCACCTAGGTCCCCATTCGTAAGTGATGTGCTTCTGAATTTTGAATATGAACTAACATAGACGTGGTCGTCCTCTTTGAGGACTAAGAATACACTCTTAGTTTACATCAATACATTCATAGGTCAAATTTAGCTGTTACTTTAAAACATTTCATTACTTCTACTTGGATGTGTACATAGACCTTAACATACACATATACATATATATCAAGTATACATAGACACTTGGTAAAGGAATATTACTTAGTTTTCTAGTTTTATTGCACATAGTATACAAAATATAACATAGTCATAATAGTCTTTGCATCTCATAACCATGTAATAAGAGTGTAATTACTTCGGTGTTACCCATACATCAAAATAAAAATGCCTCACATAGGCTATACAATGGTCATGCTAAATGGAAATGAAAAGACTTAATAGTCTTAAACACAAAACAACTATGTAAGCTAGATAGTGGCATCGCACTCTAAAAGTGATGATCTACCATACTTAGATGAATAAGAGATCCAAGCCTTCTTCAAGTCGTGTTCAAAGAATTTCAACAACCAGAACCTACAATGTTTGGGAAAAGGAAGAAATGGGGTTAGTACACCACTTTTACTAAGTATGAGACCATGCACACATACCATGAAAATATTCTAAGAATTGGGACATTTCTTAAAGATATGCAACTTACTTAAAAAAACACTAATCCATATTCAAAAAGACAATACCAATTAGTAGGACATGTTCATTAAGTCATAAGCATGTACCCCAAAAAACCAACATCATCAAGTATAATCAAGTCAAAATGCATAGCATATAGTTGGATACTTATTCAAGTAATCCTATTATAATGTCATATTAGCAACAAGCATATATAAGAGTACATTTCGACATAACCAAAGCGAGACAAATATCCATGAACTAATATCAAGTCAACAAGTGCATAGACAAATAAAATCTCCATAACCTTAATCAAGTAACATAACAAACATCATGTCTAACATCGTACTTCAGATATCATAACATTTAAGAGTACATAACATCATACTTTAAAAATATAGACTATCAGATATTAATAAGTGAAACTGACAAACATAAAGTATCAAGAATGTTCATGTTCATCATATACATGTCATATAGCATTATAAGCATTTTCAAACATAAGAACTGTCACGCTCCGAGCTACCCCCGAGACGCGGACACGGAACCTAGGACCATAAGTGATTCCAAGATAACCCTGCTGGCATGATCATGACAATACTAAAGATAATAAACTGTTGATAAGCTAAAAAAACTTAAAATGAAAATATGGGGATTACCTAAAGTCTATAACTGAGATATTTGAAAACAATGAGTTTAATACAAAAGAAATATTAACTCAATACTAAGTTGAATCTAACTATGTCTGAAAATAGCCTAAAAACTAGACTTGAATACTGGGACAAGCCCTAAATAAAACTAGGAAAAACTGAAACTAAATGACTAAATACTGAAATGAAACTCATGATTGTTCTCCTCGGAGAATGAGAACTAACGACTGAATCTGCTGAACTAGAGATCGAGAAATTGATCTATGCGTGATCTAGATGCTGAGAACCTGAACCTACATCACGAGAAGATATATAACACGTATGCGTCAGTACTTGAAAGGTACTGAGCATGTAGGATAGAGTAAGATGAAATAAAACATAACCGAAGAAGCACAAAAAAGGTACAATAATCTGAACGTGATTTGCTGATTTTTAAGCTAACTGGATGCCATGACAAATTTATAACATGCGTAAAATAAATATTGAATATACTGATAAATGGTCATTGCAGAGAGTTTGACTGAACCGTGGGAGCTATTAATAAACGATAATAAAACCACTTAACCTAAATATGGAGTCCGATGTATACGCCCATCGAGAGGATCCAATATACCCTTCAAGAGGTATAAAGACATGTTGACGTGATCACTAAATTGATTGCCCACAGAGGGGACTTACAACCTACTAGGCTAGTAGTTCTGCGACTATTGGGTATGCTAAACCCTAGTCTAACTTGATATTATGCTACTCCCAATATATTCTTTAAATTAACTGATTATATCAAAAAAAATTTAAATACTGGATAGCTCGAAACTGGACATGCAAACTCAGAATGCAACCATTAATCTGGTATTTATGCATTTATAACTGAGGCTTGTATATCTGAAGTGTCTGAAATTTATGACCTAGCATGTGTAATTCAAGAACTAAAGAAATACAATGCTAGGATTTTTAAATTCATGCAATAAACTGAATAAATACATGATAATCTAATTTGGAACATAAAACTAATAAATTCATAAAGTTCTATCAAAGTTCTAGAAACCCTAGGTTTAATAATGACAAGATCAACTAGAATCTGACTTAAAACAAGAGACCTAATGGGTGAAAGGAACCCACAAGTGAAATCCCACATACTTGGTGATGCAATCCACCAAAAAATACCAAAGATTAGGGGCTGGAACTACTCGAGCTTGTGGTGTTCTTGAACTAGGGTTCTTGAGCTTTTTTTCTCCTCTTTTGCTTCTAATTTTATATGTTTTTATTTAATGATTTGACTTGGATATGTTTTAATCATATTTGTAGGCTTAAACTGACTAAAATATGATGATTTAGGGTCAAAACGACGTTACTTAGGGTTTAAACGAAGAGGGAAAGGTCAAAAAGACCCCTGGGAAGGTTGCTGTCGGGCCTCACGACGGCCAGGACAGACGATTTGTCGTGCGCTTGATGCCCCATCATTTTGTCCATCGTGAGGGCCTATTCAACAGACCTTTATTGAAATGGGCATAACGTTTTACTCGAATGTCTTATTATAGCAAGGTCGGTGGATATGGAAAGATAATTGAATTACCTATCTATGTGTTGGTTTAGTGCTTATAGTTATGATCATTTTAAGTTGACCCAACTGCATTTCCCCTGAATAGAATGCAAATTTTCCACGTACGGACTGTAGGTCCACCTAAAAACCATGATGTTCATCCATAAATCTTGTCAGAGAGTGGTTGAAGGGAGTCTTAATCGACGGTCATGGACTACGGACCATCGTTTGACCTACGGACAGTAATTCTGTCTTTCGTTCAAGACATAACAAATTTTTCTATGCTGAAATTTTAGTGAGTTTCTTATCCCATCGACGGTTGTGTAGGATGATTCGTGGTTCAGTCTACGATCCGTCGATGCCACCATTAATAGCACCTGCAAATTTTTCTAAAAACTAATCTTTGGTCTGTTTTTGCTATGCGGTGTTACATTATCTCCCCCTTGGGAACATTTGTCCTCGAATGAAGACTAAACTAGCTGAAATAGAGGGAGAGAGATGCAAACCCCACTACTAAACACTGAGTTCTGAGCACATAAAATTACGCTAAAAATAAAAGTAAAAACTGAGGGAACTTGATTCTAAAACTCAATTTATGCATGAAAGACTATAAAACTTAAGAGGAACTGTTACCTCAAGCTGGAGTGGAATCGGAAGGAAAAAGGTAAGGATACTTGGCTTTCATGGCTGTTTCTGCTTCCCAATTAGCTCCCTCCATGGACTGACTCCTCCAGAAAACCTTGACTGAAGTGACTTCTTTGTTTATCAACCTTCTAACCTGACAGTTATGAATCTCAAGTGGTATATCGTCATAAGAAAGACTATCTTTCACCGCCACATTCTCTAATGGCACTATACAGGATGGGTCACCCACTCACTTCTTCAAGAGTGAGATGTGGAAGACCGGATACACTTCTTCAAATTTTTATGTCAACTCTAACTCATATACCACCTTGTCAATCCTTTTCAATACCTTGTAAGGTCCAACATATCTAGGACTGAGTTTCCCTTTTGTTTCCAAATCTCATCACCCCTTTCATAAGTGCGACTTTCAGAAAAACCCAATCATCAACATGGAACTCTAGTCCCCCCTCCTTACATCTTCATATGATTTCTGACGACTTTGGGCTGTCTTAAGTCTATCTCTAATGAGTTGCACTTTCTCCATAGCATAAAGGACTGAATCTGTCCCTATCAAAGCTACTTCACCTACTTAAAACCAACCAACACGAGATCTACATCTACGCCCATATAAAGCCTCATAAGGGGCATCTGAATGTTGAAATGGTAGCAATTATTGTAGGGAAACTAAATAAGAGGAAGGTGATCATCCCAACTACCTTTGAAATCGATCACACAAGCTCTCAACATATCCCCTAAGTTCTGAATGGTACGCTCTGCCTGCCCATCCATCTGTGCATGAAATTTTGTACTAAGGTTAACTTGAGTACCATGAATTTTTTGAAATGACTTCCAGAAATGAGAGGTAAACTGAGGACCTCTATATGAGATGATAGACAAAGGAACCCCATGCAACCTCACAATTTCAGTAAAGTAAAGCTTTGCATAGTCCTTTGACGAATATTTAGTCTTGACCTCAAAAAAGCGAGAAGACTTAGTCATCCTATAAACTATTACCCAAATTGAGTCATTCTGTCTGCGAGTACGAGGTAAACCTGTGATGAAATCCATATTGATCACATCTCACTTCAAAGTAGGATTCGATTTCTTGAGCCAAACCTCCTGGTTTTTGATGTTCTGCCTTGACTTGCTGGCAATTGGGGCACTTACTCACAAAGTCTGCTATATCCCTCTTCATTCCATTCCACCAATAGACTTCCCGCATATCGCGGTACATCTCAGTGGCACCTGGATGAATAGAATACCTAGAGTTATGAGCTTCTGCAATAATATGCTGCCTCAACTCTCCCACATTAGGAACACGCACTTGGTAGCGATGTACACCATGTCCCCCTTGGTAGAAAACCTCCACTCTCTCATTGTTGACTTCACCCTTTAGTTCAAGCAAGATCGGATCACTCTCTTGCATTATCTTAAACTCCACTACAAATGACGATTTTGCCCCATTCTGAACTGTTACACCACTGTCTGATATGCTCATCAGGCGAACTCGCAAGAGAGCAAGCCTGCGAACATCCTTCACTAGATCCTTTATTTTTTCCTCGACATGGGATACACTACACACATATAATCTACTAAAATCATCGGCCACTACATTCGCCTTTCCAGGATGATAAATGCACACTCATAACATAATCCTTTAGGAACTCAAGCCATCTCCTCTAGAAAAGCTTCAACTTTTTCTAGTTGAACAGATATTGAAGTCTCTTATGATCGGTGAACATATGTACATGAACACCATGCAAGTAGTGTCTCCATATCTTGAGTCCAAACACCACTATTGCAAGCTCGAGGTCATGAGTTGGATAGTTTTTCATGCACCTTAACCTTTCTAGAAGCATAAGATATAACTTTATCTCTTTGCATCAACACACAACCGAGGCCAACTCTTGATGCATTGAAATAGATCATAATCATCTAAACCCTATAGTAGAGTCAAGAGAGAAGTTTTAGTTAATCTAGTTTTCAATTCTGCGAAGCTTTTCTCACAATTATCTGACCATTGGAAGTTGACCATCTTCTTAGTCAACCTAGTCAATGGTGAGGCTATGGATGAAAATCCTTTGACGAACATTCTCTAATAACCTACTAGACATAAGAAACTTCTGATATCTGCAGCAAAAGGTAGGTCTAGGTCATTATTTTATTGCTTCTATTTTTTTATGAATCTACGTGGATCCCTTCACTATATACAATGTGAAAAAGGAAAGCAACGGAGTGCAACCAAAACTCACGTTTACTAAACTTAGAGAATAACTTGCCATCTTTGAGAGTCTGCAAAACAACTCTAGAATGACTTGCATGTTCCTTCTTACTCCTAGAGTAAATGAGGATATCATCAATGAAGACGATAACGAACAAGTCTAAGTACTATTTGAACACTCTGTTCATCAAATCCATGAAAGTTGCAGGAGCATTAGTTAGTCCAAACGAGATAACTACAAATTCATAATGACCATACCGAGTTCTGAAGGCTGTTTTTGGAATGTCACTATTTCTGACTCTTTGATGATGATAACCCAATCTAAGGTCTATCTTTGAGAAATGACTAGCACCCTAAAGTTGGTCAATCAAGTCATTAATCCTAGGGATGATAAACTTATTCTTGACTGCGACCTTGTTCAACTGTCTATAGTCAATGCACATTTAGAGAAACTATCTTTCTTCTTTACGAACAATAGTTGTGCATCTCATGGTGAAATACCAGGTCTGATGAAACCCTTATCTAGAAGGTGTTTCAACTGCTTTTTCAATTCATGAAGCTCTTCTGGAGCCATTCTGTAAGGAGGAATAGAAATAGGCTGTGTATCTGGAAGGAGATCAATTCAAAAGTCGATTTCTCTTTCGCGAGGAACCTCGGTAAGATCTTTTGGAATTGGAAATTCACAAAGTACATGAACTAACTAAAGGTATGGGGTTTGAGTGCTAGAATCCTTAGCCCGAACTAGATGATAGAGATAACCCTTAGATATTATCTTTCTAGCCTTAAGGTAGGAAATAAATCGACCCATAGGCGCTAGGCTACTACCCGTAGTTCTACAATCGACTGAGGCATAACATGATTGTAACCAATCCATGCCTAGAATGACATCGAAGTCTACCATTTGTAACTCTACTAGATCTGTTTAGCTGACTTTCTTAGAGACTATGACCGGGAAACTTTTGTATACCCGTCTAGCTATAACTAGGTCACCGACTGGAGTAAAGACTGAGAAAGGTTCTGAGAGAGTTTCTAGACTAACACTAGTTTGTAATGCTATACTGAGTTACAAAAGACAAAGTCATGTTTGTTGTCTTTCCACTGAATGAACCATATGTGAGTCACATCCTTGAGTTTGTAGGATGCCAATCTCACATGTTATTACCAGTTACTGACATCAAACCAAATATAAATTTGACCTTATCAATGAACATGTGTGGGTCCTTACCAAATTATGGCCCTAAAAACATAGGCGGATTGATCCAAACAAAATCACAAACTCTGGCTGCCACTAACCGTTCATTTCTATTTGTAGGAACTAGAACCTGCTTATTGTTCTTGTTGGTCATACTCTGAGCCAACAGTTGAATTGGCATTCTTAACGTTGCATTTGAACTTCGTTATCTTGTCCTAGATTAACTGCGTCAGCATTGCATATATTAGAAGTTTATTCCTAAGATCTAAGAGGAGGCATGATCTGAAACGTAGAACGTCAAGCTAGAGTTTAATAAGATAATACTCACGCACGATAAGAGTAACAAGCAAGTGAAGTTTTTCCTAAAACACTTCATACCCTCCCTCTGATTAGATTTTGTGCACTTCATACCCATGAAAAGGACTCTAATTAGTGCGGCTTTTTGACACATTTTAGGACTCTTGAATCTAGTGTTCTGATACCAAGTTTTGTCATGCCCCGAGCTACCCCCGAGACGCGTACAAGGAACCTAGGACCACAAGTGATCCCAAGCTAACAATGCTGACATGATCATGAGCATAGTACAGATGATAAACTATTGCGGAAGCTAAATCATACTTAAAATGAAAAGTTGGGAAATACTAATATTTTATAACTAAGATATTTAAAAACAATGAGTTTAATACAAAAGAAATATTAATTCAACACTAAGATGAATCTTATTATGTCTGAAAATAGCCTCTAAACTAGACCAGATATACTGGGACAAGGCCATCTAAATCTAACAAAAACTTAAAATAAATGACTAAAGACTTAAATGAAATTCATGAATGTTTTCCTCGGAGAATGAGGACTCACCACTGAATCTGCTGAACTGGAGATCGGGAAATCGATCTATGCGTGATCAAGATGATGAGAACCTGAACCTACATCACGAGAAGATGTAGTGCACGTATGCGTCAGTACTTTAAAGGTATTTTAAGCATGCAGGATAAAGTAAAGCTGAACTAAAACATAAATGAACAAGCACAAAAACAAGTATAATAATCTCAATGTGATGCGCTGATTTCTGAGCTAACTGTATTCAATGACCAATCTATAACATCCTGAAACTGAATACTGAATATACTAATAAATTGTCAATGCAGAGAGTCTGAGTGATCTGTGGGAGCCACTAATAACCGCCTAATAAAACCATATGAGCTAAATGTGAAGTCCAATGTATACGCCCCATCGAGATGACCCAATATACCCTGCCAGAGGTATAACGGCATAGTGACGTGATCACCAAACTTATTTCTCACATAGGGGACTTAAAACCTAATATACTAGTAGTTTTGGGACTATTTGGTACGCTAAACCCTAGTTGAACTCGATATTATGCTTATCTTAATGAATTCTGTAAATTAATTGATTATATCTAAATTTCTATAAATATTGGATAGCTTGAAACTTAACGTGCAAACTGAGAATGCAAGAATTATTTTTGTAATTATGTATTTATAACTGAGGCATGCATTTTTGAAGTGTCTGAAATATTATGACCTTGCATGTGTAATTCAAGAACTAAAGAAAGACAAAGCTAAGGTTCTAAAATTCATGCAATAAACTGAATAAAAACATGATAATCTTATTTGAAATATAAAACTAATAAATTCATAAAGTTCTATCAAAGTTCTAGAAACCCTAGGTTTAATCATGACAATAGAATCAAGAATCTGACTGAAAACTAGGGTCCTAATGGGTGAAAGGAACCAACTAGTGAAATCCCACATATCTACTGATCAAAATCCAAGGAAAAATACTTAAGTTTCAGGACTGGAACTGCTGGAGCTTGTGGCGTTCTTGAACTAGGGTTCTTAAGGTTTTTTTCCTCACATGATTCTAATTTTCTATGTTTTGAGAATGATTTCACTTGGATATGTTTTAATCATGTTTCTAGGCTTAAACTTACTAAAATCTGATGATTTAGGGTCAAAACGATGTAACTTAGGGTTTCAACAGAGTAGCAAAGGTCGATGCCACCGTTGGTAGCACCTGTATATTTTTCTGAAAAGCTAATTTTTGGTCTGTTTTGGCTACAGGGTGTAACAACAACAACCTCCTAAAACTTCCCTCAAGGCTAAATAGGCAAATCTTGGGTAGATTCCAATGTTTCAACCTAGACTAAGCTAGACCCCTTAGATTATCATAGTTTGAATTCAAATCATTTAGTTAATCTAACCTTTTGAAAACATCTTTCCCTAACCGAGATATACCACATGAGCTAATGTGGAATATAGTTTTATAAAACCCTACACCTAAGGAAGGCGGACTAATTGCCAAAGTAGTACCAAAACATGAAACATAGCAACTATGTGGATCTACTAGCTAGTATTCCTCTTGGGGCAACAAAATTCAAGAACTTGGAGATATAGTTGGGACCCTCTTTATGCTACATTAATTTTACTCTCCAATCTCAAGAGTATATTAGTGATCCTAGCTTCCCTGTGTATGAAGGGACACTCCTCACTCTAGTTCACTCGGTGTGAAGCTAGAGTCCCTTTATGAAATGACATTATGCCTTTATTATCATTCATAGTTTAGTGTAGGTCATACGGTTTACCAATGTATGATCATTATCATCAACAACTCAATAAGAATTGCTTGAGCATAAATCCTTCCATTACAATTCATATAGGTGAGGTTAGCACATTAATATCTTTATATCATAATAAGGCACATTGGTAAATCATTCACCCTCCTTATAACATATACATCTTAAGCAAACACCTCACAATCATAATCAAGACATTTCAATTCAAGATCATACCAACCTATCCATCCTAATAGAAGGCATACTCAAATACAACATCATGACTTAATCACAACTAAAAACCATTTGAAGTAAATGAAAGATATCATAAGACTTACCAAGTCTCCATCATAGTTCACTATCAAAGTCTTACCATAAACCCTCAAATAATCCCAATCTGGGTATACATCAACATAAGTAAATAATAACATGTTAACAAGTCTAGAAGATTCACTACATCACAAATCAATACTAGATCATATCTTAAGACAAGATACTTCGGTAAATTCAGAACATACTTCCTAACCTAGATCATATTTACAAGAACTAGAATAGAAGACTTCAAATCATACTAATTCATTCATTATTACTGTAATAACTTCATCTAATAGTAATTTATCCAATAAATAATTCAATTGAACCAATACAACCCAATTAATATAAGATCAAACCTAGGGATAAGAGTTAAGGGTCCTCTTCTACAAACTAGATGAAACCATAAAGATATATCATAATAAGGTTAGAATACATGTTAATGTATCCATTTTATCCGAAATAAAGCATAAACAGATTAATTCATAACATAAATTTCAAGATAGAGAAAGACCGACATGAAAAGTCAATTTTTGAAATACTTTGAAGGAACCCTTTAAGGAAAGAGGTCTCAAAGGAGAATTAGATCCCATACCTCAAGGTTTGATGAATAATTTATGTTTAAGTAGTCTGTTTACATCCCCCATAACACTCCCCTAGATTGGTATTCAGTTGTATCATCCAATAGAGAGAAGAAGAAGAGAAAAAGAAGAGAATTTGTTTAGTGAGTTGTGAGAGTTTTGTGTTAGACTTAATTTGGTAAGGGATTTATATAGGGTGATAATACAGTTAATTAACCTTACCCTAACCCTTCATTAAACTCATAACCAATCCAAATAATGAAATAACGTAAGTGAAACTGTGCAGCAATTTATAGTGTCACAGACGAAACCACGATCGACGGATCGTGGGTCAATCTATGGACCTGCCCTCCTTCTGTGTTGTACATCCAGAGTCTTGGTCAAATAATGTGCACAGAATTCCTCTCAAATAATGTCGACGGATGGGATCGACGCCCCGTCGGTGCACACATGCATCATCGTTGCCCCCTCGTGGGTGCACTCTACCCAGGCAGTGTTTGACTCCACTTGCAAGGGTCCTCTTACATAGATCATGGTTAGTACTTGGGTATTCGTACCCAAACATTTCAACCATGAATCTACTTGATCAAATGTTATACACTTTTCCACCATTTTTCATCATTTCTAACTCCTAAGGCACGCTAGTACCTCCTTGAACTACTTTCCAGACGGCATGGACGTTCTTGGATATTTTTTTTTCTAGACTTCCAAAATTAATTATAATCATTGAAGTGGACCTTCAAAAAGTATCTAAACCTTATGAAACTTATTTTAGGCTCTCGAAATGTAACGACCTGTTTAGTCGTTTTGAGCAGAAGATTTTATTTCTGGAAAAACTGGCTAAAACTACGGACACCACGACGGACCGTCATAGGCACGACGGCCCGTCGGGGGTGTCTCGTTCCAGAACACTTAGAATTCTGAAATTTGGGTATTAAAATCGACTCTCTGTAATCTGTGACGGACCTGCAGGACGTGCCGTCACAGCTACGACGAACCGTCGTGAGCTCCCGTCGCAAAACACTTCAACTCTTGAGAATTTTGTACGGGGAACGAGTCTCTGAACGTCATGACGAAAGTGCAGGACGGACCGTCACAGGTGTGACGGGCCGTCACAGAATCCTTAGTTAAAAACAGAGTTCTAAGATGTTGCGACGACCTGCGTGACGGACCGTCGCAGGCACGACGGGCCGTCACAGGTTGCGCAAATCCCAGACAGAATCGGATTTCTTTACACGTTTTAAGGGACGTTTTGGACTATTCTTTCCTTAATTATAAAGTTAGAGGGTTAATATAAATAAGTCTAATTACTTGGGGGTTAAAAGAGGTAACCCTAAGTTAATTAGTGGGCTATTATTGCCATCTTTATTCTTAATTATATGTTTATCAGGGTAAAAGAAAGAGGGTTTGAATAAGAAAAAGAGAAAGAACAAGAGAGAGAGAGAGGGGAATGAATCAAGAGGAGGAAAAAACGCAGCTTTGAGGATTAGCTTGTTTGATCAATTCTTCGGTGGAGGTAGGTTATGGTTTTTACGATATTCGTAGTGAACTCTTAATAGTGATTGATATGTATTGATAGTATTGTAAACCCTGCTATGTGCTTAAATTGTATGCTTGCATGAATATGGTTATGTGATTATGATAAAATGAGCATGATAAAGTTATTGAATCCAAAATCTTGAAAGAAACCCTAATTCACTTGTTATTGATGATGCCTTAGTGTAAAAGAAGGCTTGTTAAATTATATAATGAGATTGATGATGCCTTAGTGTAAAAGAAGGCTTGATGAATTAGGGGATCGCGTGCCACGTTCCGGTACCAGGATAGAAATAGAGGATCGGGTGCCACGTTCCGATACCTGGATAGTATATGAGGATCGGAGTGTCACGTTCCGACACCAGGATAGAATATGGATCGGGTGCCACGTTCCGGTACCAGGATAGTATATGAGGATCGGAGTGTCACGTTCCGACACCAGGATAGAATATGGATCGGGTGCCACGTTCCGGTACCAGGAAAGAATGAGGATCGGAGTGCCACGTTCCGGCACCAGGATAGTATATGGAGCGGAGTGTCACGTACCGACACAAGAGGAAGAAAGATAATGAATCTTGAAAGATGAATAATATACTCAATCTAATGAACCTAAATTCCCAAATGAGTATGGTATCGAGGCTTGAGCCCTCATGGATGAACTTGATGGTACTTATTGATGATTATAGTACTTGTTGTGGCTACATGTTAAGTATTATAGTTGTTTTATAACATTACTTGATATATACTGTTCCCTATTTTGAGTTGGTCGATGATACTTACTCAGTACCCGTGTTTTGTACTGACCCCTACTTGTTTGTTTCTTTCTTTGTTATTTGTGGAATGCAGCAAACATTCCGTCATCTTCAACTCAGCAGTAATTCTAGCAAGTCTTCACTACATCGGAAATTCAGGGTGAGCTAATGCGTCTAGCTTGGACTGGATCTCCTTCTTCAAGTCTTGATGCCTTGAACTTTCGGCATGGACTAGCTTTTATTTGTTTTAGCTTCTTAGACATTTTTAGTTTAGTAATTTGGTCATAGATGTTCTTGTGATGATGACTTCCAGATTTTGGGGATGATAGTAATAATAGTTTTGCATTGTTTTTATTAATGAGTTTAAGTCTTCCGCATTACTTTCTGTTGATATACATTGAAATGTTAAGGTTTAGATTGGTTGGTTCGCTCACATAGGAGGGTAAAAGTGGGTGCCAGTCGTGGCTCGGTTTTGGGCCGTCACAAACTTGGTATCAGAGCCTTAGGTTCGTTGGTCTCATCACATAAGAACAAGTCTAGTAGAGTCTTAAGGAACGGTAGGGGGACGCCTTTACTTTTCTTTGAGAGGCTATAAGACTTTAGGAAAATCCATTCTTTCATTCTTTCTTTCGTGCTACTACTTGAGTCCAATTGGTATCTAGGTGATACAAATTGGTATCTGACCATCTTCACTCTATTTCACAGATGGTTAGAAATAGAGCAACGACCGCAGCAGCAGCAACAACGGCAAGACAAGAAACGACTGAGCCAGCCACTGGGCTGTAGCTCGAGGAGGATCAGTGGTAAGAGGTTGTGGAAGAGGTCGTGGGAGGACGTCTTCTAGAGGAAGAGGACGAGCACCTAGACCATTTGATTTTAGGGCAGTTACTCCTCCACCGACCGAGGAGGTGATAAGAGAGGGTGAGGAAGGGGAGAATGAACAAGTGCAAAATGAGGAATTGCCACCCCAACCTACCCCGGAGATGATCAACCAGGTTCTTGCTTATCTTAGCGGGTTATCTGATCAGGGTCAGGCACCTCCAGTGTTTTCTGCACCAACACCTCCGGTATCAGAGATACGACATGCGGCTACTATGGCTCCCCGCATGGATGCCTCATTGGAAATAGGCACATTTCCTCGTCTGACTACTGGGCCTATAATGACAAATGATCAGCATGAACTTTTCAGTAAGTTCTTGAAATTGAAACCTCCAGTCTTTAAGGGTGCAGAATCAGAGGATGCCTACGATTTTCTGGTTGATTGTCATGATCTACTACACAAGATGGGTATAGTGGAGCGGTTCGGTGTTGAGTTTGTGAGCTATCAGTTTCAAGGGAACGCCAAAATGTGGTGGCGGTCACATGTTGAGTGTCAACCAACAGAGGCACCACCTATAATTTGGGCCTCATTCTCTAGCCTGTTTATGGAGAAGTATATCCCAAGGACTTTGAGGGATAGAAAAAGAGATGAGTTCTTGAGTCTAGAGCAAGGTAGGATGTCGGTTAATGCATATGAGGCTAAATTTCGTGCTTTATCAAGGTATGCCACTCAACTCTGTTTCAGTCCACAAGAGCGGATTCGCCGGTTTGTGAAGGGGTTGAGGTCCGAATTGCGGATTTCGGCCTTACAGATAGCGGCAACGGCAAAATCCTTCCAAGAGGTGGTAGACTTTGTGATAGAGGTGGAAGGAGTGAAGCCAGACGACTTCACCACGACATCGACATCGAAAAGGTTTCGAAAGGGAGGTGAGTTCAATGGTTCTTATACTAGAGGACAGGGTTCAGGAGGTTACTCTGTTCGACCAATTCAGTCTTCATTACAGACTGTAGTTGGGGGTCCACCTCAGGCCGGTCAACACTTCTCTGAGAGACCTATGCATGAACCCAGAGAGTGCTATGGATGCGGGGAGATTGGACATATTAAGAGATATTGTCCAAAACAGAGTTATAGACCCCCAATAGCTAGAGGTAGAGGTGGTCATGGAAGAGGCCGTTATTCTGGAGGACGCGGTGGTTGAGTTAATGGTGGTCACCAAAACGGCCGAGGTGATGGGAAAACTGGAGCCCCCTACATCACAACATGGTAGGGGCAACGGGCAAACAAACAAAAGGGCCCATTGTTATGCTTTCCCTGGGAGATCGGAGGTGGAGACATCTGATGCTGTTATCACAGGTAATCTTCTGGTTTGTGATTGCATGGCTTCTATATTGTTTGATCCTGGATCCACATTTTCTTATGTATCTTCCTCATTTGCTAATGGTCTAAATTTACATTGTGAATTACTTGACATGCCTATTCGTGTTTCTACTCCGGTGGGTGAGTCTGTGGTAGTTGAAAAGGTATATAGGTCTTGTTTGGTGAATTTTATGGGGAGCAACACTTATGTAGATTTGGTTATCTTAGAAATGGTTGACTTTGATGTAATTCTGGGTATGACTTGGCTTTCTCCGCAATTTGCGATCTTGGATTGTAATGCTAAACAGTGACGTTAGCCAAGCCTGGGACAAATCCGTTAGTGTGGGAGAGTGACTACACTTCCAATCCGGTGCGTATCATCTCCTTTCTTCGTGCTAAGAAAATGGTTAGTAAAGGGTGTTTAGCTTTCTTGGCACATCTCAAGGATGACAGTACTCAAGTACCTTCGATTGAGTCAGTTTCGGTAGTCCGTGAGTTTCTGGATGTGTTCCCTGCAGATCTTCCTGGCATTCGACCGGATAGGGATATTGACTTCTGCATTGATTTGGAACCGGGTACTCGCCCCATTTCTATACCCCCTTCTAGAATGGCTCCCGCGGAGTTAAGAGAGTTAAAGGCACAACTTCAAGAGTTGTTGAGCAAAGGCTTCATTAGACCAAGTGCATCTCCTTGGGGTGCTCCGGTTTTGTTTGTGAAGAAGAAGGATGGGAGTTTTCGGATGTGCATAGACTATAGACAACTGAACAAGGTAACTACCAAGAACAAATATCCCATTCCTCGCATTGATGACTTGTTCGATCAGTTTCAAGGTGCTTGTGTCTTCTCTAAAATTGACTTGAGGTCTGGTTATCACCAATTGAAAATACGAGCAACGGATGTGCCAAAGACTGCTTTTTGAACTAGGTATGGGCATTATGAATTTGTGGTAATGTCTTTTGGTCTTATGAATGCCCCTGCTGCGTTCATGAGTTTGATGAACGAGATTTTCAAGCCATATCTGGATCTCTTTGTGATCGTATTTATTGATGATATACTGATATACTTAAAGAGTAAGAAGGAACATGAGGAGCATTAGAGAATGGTGTTAGAGTTATTGAGGAAGAAGAAGCTTTATGCCAAATTCTCCAAGTGTGAGTTTTGGCTAGATTCAGTGTCCTTCTTGGGACACGTGGTTTCTAAGGATGGAGTGATGGTGGATCCATCTAAGATTGAGACAGTGAAGAATTGGGTAAGACCCACAAACGTGTCAGAAATAAGGAGTTTTGTTGGTTTGGCTAGCTACTACCGCCGGTTTGTCAAGGGATTCTCTTCCAGTGCTTCCCAATTAATGAACTTGACTAAGCAGAATGTTCCATTTGTATGGTCGGATGAGTGTGAGGAAAGCTTTCAGAAGCTCAAGACCTTGTTGACTACTGCACCAATTCTTACCTTGCCAGTAGAGGGTAAAAACTTCATCGTGTATTGTCATGCGTCCTATTCGGGGTTGGGTGCAGTGCTAATGCAAGAGAAGAATGTGATTGCTTATGCTTCGAGGCAATTAAAGGTACATGAACGTAACTATCTGACCCATGATTTGGAGTTGGACGCGGTAGTATTTGCACTAAAGCAATGGAGACACTATTTGTATGGGGTTAAGTGTGAGGTCTGTACGGATCATCGTAGCCTACAGTATGTCTTTACTCTGAAAGATTTGAACTTGAGACAGAAGAGATGGATGGAACTACTGAAGGACTACGACATCACTATCATGTATCATCCGGGAAAAGCGAATGTTGTGGCGGATGCTTTAAGTAGAAAGGCCGAAAGCATGGGAAGTCTAGCTCATTTGCAAGTTTCTAGACGCCCATTGGCTAGAGAGGTGCAGATTCTGGCTAATGACCTTATGAGGATAGAGATAAATGAGAAAGGAAAATTGTTAGCTTGTGTAGAGGCAAGATCTTCTTTTCTTGACAAGATCAAGGGAAGACAGTTTGATGATGAGAAACTAGGTCGAATTCGAGATAAAGTGTTGCAAGGAGAGGCTAAGGAAGCAATAATTGATGACGAAGGCGTTTTGAGGAATAAGGGAAGAGTATGTGTGCCT
The DNA here is from genome assembly GCA_027705065.1 of Solanum peruvianum. Taxonomy (NCBI): domain Eukaryota; kingdom Viridiplantae; phylum Streptophyta; class Magnoliopsida; order Solanales; family Solanaceae; genus Solanum; species Solanum peruvianum. The sequence continues at coordinate 18,210,744 of JAKWJD010001766.1, read as the reverse complement.
CGTGTTGATGACTTGATCCACACTATTCCTACAGAGGCCCATAGCTCCAGATATTCTATACATCCTGGTGCAAGCAAGATGTACCGTGACCTAAAACAACACTTTTGGTGTAGTAGAATGAAGCGCGATATTGTTGATTTTGTTGCCAAATGTCCAAATTGTAAACAAGTAAAGTATGAACACCAGAGGCCCGGAGGAACACTTCAGAGAATGCCCATTCCTGAATGGAAGTGGGAGAGAATCGCAATGGACTTTGTGGTTGGTCTTCCAAAGACCTTGGGTAAGTATGACTCTATTTGGGTGATTGTTGATAGGTTAACTAAGTCTGCCCACTTCATTCCGGTCAAGGTGACCTACAATGCAGAGAAGTTAGCCAAGATCTACATCTCAGAGATTGTTCGATTACATGGGGTTCCACTCTCCATCATATCAGATAGAGGTACACAGTTTACTTCTAAGTTTTGGAGAACATTGCATGCTGAATTAGGTACTAGATTGGACCTTAGTACTGCATTTCATCCTCAGACCGATGGTCAGTCTGAGCGAACGATTCAAGTGGTGGAGGATATGCTTCGTGCATGTGTGATGGAGTTTGGTGGCCATTGGGATAGCTTCTTACCTTTGGCAGAGTTTTCATACAATAATAGCTATCACTCCAGTATTGACATGGCTCCATTTGAAGCATTGTATAGGAGGAGGTGTAGATCTCCCATTGGTTGGTTTGATGCATTTGAGGTTAGACCTTGGGGTACTGACCTCTTGAGGGATTCGTTAGATAAGGTGAAGTGCATTCAAGGAAAGCTTCTAGCGGCGCAAAGTAGGCAAAAGGAGTATGCAGACCGAAAGGTTAGAGACTTGGAGTTCATGGAGGGTGAACAAGTCTTGTTAAAGGTTTCACCCATGAAAGGGGTGATGCGGTTTGGAAAAAGGGGTAAGCTAAGTCCAAGGTATATTGGACCATTTGAGGTACTTAAGCGAGTAGGGGAGGTGGCTTATGAATTAGCCTTGCCTCAAGGGCTGTCCGGAGTGCATCCGGTATTTCATGTGTCCATGTTGAAAACATACCATGGGGATGGAAACTACATCATCCGTTGGGATTCAGTTTTACTTGATGAGAATTTGACTTATGAGGAGGAACCGGTTGCTATTTTAGATAGAGAGGTTCGCAAGTTGAGGTCGAGAGAAATTGCATCCATCAAAGTTCAATGGAAGAATCGACCGGTTGAAGAGGCTACTTGGGAGAAGGAGGCAGATATGCAAGAAAAATACCCACATCTGTTTACAGATTCAGGTACTTCTTTTCGCCCTTGCTTTTCTTCTTTTGATCGTTCGAGGACGAACGATGGGTAAATTGGTATCTATTGTAACGACCTGTTTAGTCGTTTTGAGCAGCAGATTTTATTTCTGGAAAAACTGGCTAAAACTACGGACACCACGACGGACCGTCATAGGAACGACGGCCCGTCGGGGGTGTCTCGTTCCAGAACACTTAGAATTCTGAAATTTGGGTATTAAAATCGACTCTCTGTAATCTGTGACGGACCTGCAGGACGTGCCGTCACAGCTACGACGAACCGTCGTGAGCTCCCGTTGCAAAACACTTCAACTCTTGAGAATTTTGTACGGGGAACGAGTCTCTGAACGTCATGACGGAAGTACAGGACGGACCGTCACAGGTGTGACGGGCCGTCACAGAATCCTTAGTTAAAAATAGAGTTCTAAGATGTTGCGACGACTTGCGTGACGGACCGTCGCAGGCACGACGGGCCGTCACAGGTTGCGCAAATCCCAGACAGAATCGGATTTCTTTACACGTTTTAAGGGACGTTTTGGACTATTCTTTCCTTAATTATAAAGTAAGAGGGTTAATATTAATAAGTCTAATTACTTGGAGGTTAAAAGAGGTAACCCTAAGTTAATTAGTGGGCTATTATTTCCATCTTTATTCTTAATTATATGTTAATTAGGGTAAAAGAAAGAGGGTTTGAATAAGAAAAAGAGAAATAACAAGAGAGAGAGAGGGGAACGAATCAAGAGGAGGAAAAAACGCAGCTTTGAGGATTAGCTTGTTTGATCAACTCTTCGGTGGAGGTAGGTTATGGTTTTTACGATATTCGTAGTGAACTCTTAATAGTGAATGATATGTATTGATAGTATTGTAAACCCTGCTATGTGCTTAAATTGTATGCTTGCATGAATATGGTTATGTGATTATGATAAAATAAGCATGATAAAGTTATTGAATCCAAAATCTTGAAAGAAACCCTAATTCACTTGTTATTGATGATGCCTTAGTGTAAAAGAAGGCTTGTTAAATTATATAATGAGATTGATGATGCCTTAGTGTAAAAGAAGGCTTGATGAATTAGGGGATCGGGTGCCACGTTTCGGTACCAGGATAGAAATAGAGGATCAGCTGCCACGTTCCGGTACCAGGATAGTATATGAGGATCGGAGTGTCACGTTCTGACACCAGGATAGAATATGGATCGGGTGCCACGTTCCGGTACCAGGATAGTATATGAGGATCGGAGTGTCACGTTCCAACACCAGGATAGAATATGGATCGGGTGCCACGTTCCGGTACCAGGATAGAATGAGGATCGGAGTGCCACGTTCTGGCACCAGGATAGTATATGGAGCGGAGTGTCACGTACCGACACAAGAGGAAGAAAGATAATGAATCTTGAAAGATGAATAATATACTCAATCTAATGAACTTAAATTCCCAAATGAGTATGGTATCGAGGCTTGAGCCCTCATGGATGAACTTGATGGTACTTATTGATGATTATAGTACTTGTTGTGGCTACATGTTAAGTATTATAGTTGTTTTATAACATTACTTGATATATACTGTTCCCTATTTTGAGTTGGCCGATGATACTTACTCAGTACCCGTGTTTTGTACTGACCCCTACTTATTTGTTTCTTTCTTTGTTATTTGTGGAATGCAGCAAACATTCCGTCATCTTCAATTCAGCAGTAATTCTAGCCAGTCTTCACTACATCGGAAATTCAGGGTGAGCTAATGCGTCTAGCTTGGACTGGATCTCCTTCTTCAAGTCTTGATGCCTTGAACTTCCGGCATGGACTAGCTTTTATTTGTTTTAGCTTCTTAGACATTTTTAGTTTAGTAATTTGGTCATAGATGTTCTTGTGATGATTACTTCCAGATTTTGGGGATCATAGTATTAATAGTTTTGCATTGTTTTTATTAATGAGTTTAAGTCTTCCGCATTACTTTCTGTTGATATACATTGAAATGTTAAGGTTTAGATTGGTTGGTTCGCTCACATAGGAGGGTAAATTTGGGTGCCAGTCGCGGCTCGGTTTTGGGCCGTGACACGAAAACGTTTTGGATTTTCATAGTGTTACATTTTCATACATGTATGCAAACAACGATGTCGAAGGGATTGTACAGGAACTCAGAGAGTTCAAGTATGCCATGTTTCACTAAAAGAGTTCTATATATTCAAGGCTTTACTCTCGGTATATGACATAGTTTGTATTAGAGCATAGGTTATGAAATTGGTCTTAGGAATCAAAAATTCTCATAAAGCCACGTCTAGTAGAGTCTCATTCATTGGTATGAGTCGCGACACATCTTTATATGAGAGGATATAGGACAATATAGTTTACCTTAACTCTCTACTCTTGTATCGTCTTGTGGAGTAAGAAGTTATGAGTGTATTTCTCAATTCTTTCCTTTGTTTTTGTAGGAAGAAGACTACTAGAAGGATGACTACTAGAACGTTTGAAGCGAGAAGGGTAAATGAGTAAATTCCTCCTAAAGTTGAAAGAGATGGTCATGATCTACAAGGTGCTCAGGGGGATTAAGGTGATCAAGGTGTTCAAGTCCCTATTGGAGGGGAATGTAATGAGTTTCCAGTGGTTCCTCTAGAAATGACTAATGAGGAGATTACAAATGCTCAACTTGATCTAGCCCGAGCCATGACCACTCATGTGTATAGTGGTATTGAACCTAGAGAGAATGTTATGGAAAGCACTATTACCTCTAGATTTAATGACTTTGTGAGGAATTCTTCTCCTATCTTTATTGCCTCTAAGGTGGGAGATGATCCCTAACAGTTTCTAGATTGTGTGTATAAGATGTTGAGTGCCATGGAGGTGACTTCTAGGGAAAAGGTGGAGTTAGCTTCGTACTGATTGAGGGAGGTGACTCAAGTTTGGTACACTCAATGGAAAGATAATTGTTTATTTGAGTTAGGTCCTATAGAGCTTGAGGACTTTAAGGAGTCTTTCTTAGGAAAGTACTTTCCCCATGATAGGACGGAGGTGAAGGTCAAAAAGTTAATTAATCTCAAGCAAGGAAATATTAGTATTGAGGAGCATTCTTTAAATTTGACTATGTTGTCTGGGTATTCTCCATAATTGGTGTCTAACCATGGGGATGATAAGAGTAGGTTTGCGACCAGTGTTGCCGACCCTGTGAAAAAGAAGAGTGGCATAGGACCATGATCCATGGTGATATAAATTTGTCTAGACTTATGGTGTTTTCTCCATCCATTGAGGAGTCTAAGCTTAGTAGCATTTCCAGAAATTTAGACAGGGGTGGATCTAGTGGGAAAAACAAACCTAGGTTCAAGAAGACGGCTCCAATTAAAGATGAACCTAGGGATACTAAGGTCAAACAGAAGAAGGGTAGTGGTTTTCAAGGTGGTAACCCTACTTGTGTTACTTGTGGGAAGAGGCACTATGCGAAATTTCTATTGGGTATTGGAAATTGCTTTGTTTGTGGAAAGTATGGACACAAGGTGAGGGATTGTCCTACTATTGCGGCTAGAGGAAAAGAAGTCAAACAAGTTCCTCCAAGTGTTTCGGGTGATGATGTTTTAAGAAGGCTCGATTAAATGAAGTCCGAGCTAGGGGATCAAAGACAGATTATGAAATTGGTAATTTATAGATTTTCCATTTGGTTATTACGAGTTCCTTCTAAGTGGGGTAGTATGGTGAGTAGTGGAGTTTATTTTTATTATATGTTCTCTTCTATTCTATTGAAGCTTGAGAGTTAGAAAGTCATTGTAGTATGTTGCATTCTTGAATTATGTTTAGGAGTCTTGTTTAAATTGAATTTCATTTATTCCATGAATATTGCATTTCATTAAGTTATGATTGTGTTTTAAATTAGTTTATATGGTTTTACCTCTTATATTAGAATGCTTTTACCATCATTTGCCTAAATGTTGAATTTTATAAATATTTGGACATGTTCACTGTAAGGAATTTGTAGATACAATAAATAATTTCAAATTTAGGATAATTTGTGTTTTTGTTTAAAATGTTTGTAATTTGTATATAATTTATGTATATAAGCATGATAATGAATGTATAAGGATTTCTTTCTTTTTGAAATGAAGCATGTGAGTCTTATTGCATAATTAGTCGTAAATTAGTTTCTATCCTCTTGTTTTTTTTTTAAGTCTCTTAATGTATGTGAGATTGTTATTACTTCTTATTGTGTATTGTGTAAGGTGTGGTATGGCTATATGCTTCTAGTATTGAATTTATTTTCTCATGAAAGTGTAAAAAGAAGCAAGTGTCATTTGGGGACAAATGTTGTCCAAGTAGGAGAGATTGTAACACCTCAAAATCAACTAAGGTGAAACTAGATCCTAACACTTTTTTGTTGATGGTTTGAAATGATTAATTGGGTTATAAATATGTTAGGAGTTATTTTTTAAAGTTTCATGAAGTTTAGAGGTCAAACGTTAAACAACATCCATGACGTTCGAAAAGGTTTTCCATGAAATGTTCTTGTGTTCCTTACTGTGTTTCACAGAGTTTTACGTGTTAGTTTTGTATGAAATTTATATGAGAGGTCCTAAACTTGTATAGGAACATAATTGAATTGGAAACATCCAGACAAAACACGACAAGAACAAACCAAGGGTCCTTGAGGAAGGACCCAACTTGAGAACCAAGGCTGTCGAAACCAGCCTCTCCTACAGATGGCATGGATTCCTAGTAGGCTGATCTATGTCCCATAGGTGTGAGACGTAGGTGAAGACATATCCTAGCAAGGTTAAGCTCCTAAGGTCAAGTCTCTGAATCCATAGAAGGCTTGCAAGGAATGCCCGTCTATGGTCCTACATTTCATCGATGGGCAACCATCGATGGTGTTTGCATTTTGCGAAGGCTCGTTGTTAAGTGTAGGGGTGAATTTTAAGTGTGTTTATAAGTCCTTAACACCTAGATGAATTAATTAATCCAAATCAAAACAAAAAATATCTAACAAAAACTTTGTAGAACTCCATTGAATCAAAAAATTCAATATAGAGTTTGGATTGAAGATTCTTGATGATTTCTCTATAAATTATTCATCAAATTGGTGGTCTAGCATCAATTGACGTATTATTTTCATCCTTGATTATCTTTTATTTAAGGATACAAGCTACAAAGTGATTTCTAAACTCTTTCAAAGATGAAATAGTCGTATTTTGATATATATATATATTATATATATATATATATATATATATATATTATATATATATATATAATATATATATATATATTATATATATATATATATATCCATGGGTTCTTGCATAAAACGTTTTGAATCATTGTATATTGATTGAATTGAGGTTAATATATTTTTATTAACCTAACAAATCTATAAACCCATGAAGTTCATGCAACCCTAGTTTTGAAAACTTTATAGGTGATTTTATGATGTCATTATGCTATTGAATTGTTGTGTAGTATGATAAGTGCTATTAAATTATGATAGAATAATGTTAGAATTATAATAAGGCTGCCCTAAATTAATAAATTCATTTTGTATTATCTTTTATTCATTGTATATCGTAATTTTTGGGTTAAATTATAACATATGGCTCTTGGTAAGAACCTTGGTATATTCTGATGGATTAATTGGCTACAGATTGAAGTTGTGAGGTTGGATAAATGGTTTGTTGACCTAACTTTCTATATATTGTGTATTATAGGCTTTCGATAGTAATGATTTTTGGTATGGTCCAGTTATGGTGGCAGTATTTATGTGCTATACTTGTGAATTATGTGGCCTTATCAGCATTACTTTATGAATTGTGAATTAATGTGGTATCGTCAGTATTACTTTATGAATTATGTTATTATCATGTTATAAATTTAATATGTTGATAGTATGAATGTCTTGATGACTTATGTGTTTATCTTTACTCAAAGCTTGAGTTCTTCTAGAAGATGATATGTGTCTCTAGTAGGCTATAATGAACTCATTATGTGGATTACTTGATGTTGAAGTATGTTGTATTTTGATAGATTCTATGATACTTGTGATAACTTAGATTGATTATTATGTAGTAGTGAAAAGGGTTACCTATAGATTTTATTAGTTATGCATGTGTGATTTTTGAGTGATATCCTATATGTGGAGATTTTTTTATGTCTTGTCTTTGTAGACTTGTGTCCCTTGCTTGATAAATATATAATGTGAATATGAATTTTTGATTTAGTATGGTAAAGACTCTTAGTCTTGTATATGGGATTGACATGTGGCCCTGAACATTGCTAAGAAGGTCCTTTATGTATAACCTTCAACCTTGTTTGAACGCTATGATATCCTTGAAGTTAAAAATTGTAATCTTATCATTCATTTATAAATGGTGGACTTAAGGTTTGTTGGCTGAAGTCATCCTTAGGAAATTCATTGAGCTATCTTGTTGACCATTGTAGGTTGCTTTAGTGGACACTCTTAATTAAGGTGTAATGTGATTGGGATATCAACTAGATATGGAACCTCTTCATGTACTTCATTATCGAAATAATCTATGACAACAAATGCTAGAACCAAGTGAGTATGCTTGGGAAGTTTCTCTAACTATGATGACTTTATAAAAAAAAAACCTCGATATTTCTTAACCAATGTCGACATGGGATATGTCCTAGTTCTACCATTGTCAAGTAGAACACCATCCATCGGAGTACGTACATGACTTTTGATTCCATGCGTATCTAGTATATTCTATGTTAATTATTGCCTATTCTAATCATATGTAATACCCACTACTGTTGGAGAAGTTATATTAAGTTTAGGTGGTGTTACGGGAAGCTATCTAGAAAATTGCATGACTAGGATTTGACGATGTTATTGAGTGAGACTCTAGGTATTCTCCAAGACCATTTATTTTATTTCCTTATGTTTTGAATGTATCTTAAGTGAACTAATGAAAATAATGACTTCAGTTCGAAAGCATGTTAATGAATAAGTACTAGTCTATACTAATATTAAGGATAGGGGAAATAGTAATGGTCTTTTCATGTCTTAAAACAATCTTAAGACTAACTCCAGATAGGAAAATTGATTAATGAAGTGAAAATGATCTTATTCGAAGCAGTCTAAAGGATCTCCTAGGTGTGTGTGAAGGAATTGTATGGACGGTCGCTTCACAAGTCACTCAAGTGAGCCTTACAATCACCTTTGATAAGAGGATCTCATGTTTATATGTTGTGTATGAGTTAGTGATGTGATATGTTTAAATTTGAATTATGGGTGAACTTACAGTGAAGTCACTCTAAACTTACTATAGGTTTAATGTAATGTTCTTGTAAATTGAATAAAATCGGTAATGTGTTGTAATGGTGATGTTTCGTGTTTAAATATTATTCATATATTTTTAATATTAAAGTTTTAACCAAAAAGAGAGTGTTTCTCATAAATATCTTTTTCTCATGATTTTATACATTATGCCATACTTAGTACATGAATTTTAGTAATTACATACATTTTGTTATATCTAAAGGTGTAGGTGTAAGGTGAGAGGTTTCTCGATGCAATGCTCGGATATTAGGATTATTTCAAGCAAGGTTGATGTATGTCCTCACTTGACTCGAGGGAATAAATATCTTTAGACTTCTTATATTTAAGTTTTGTAATAGACTATGTAATTCCATATTTCGTGTTGTATGGGTCGTGTCCGAAGTACTCTTGAGTTTAAGATCGGCATATGTTGAGAATGAGTATATTCCTATGAGTTTAATATGAAAGATTTTTTAGGATATTTCGTATGAAATGTATTAACTCCGCACTACATTCATATATTTATGCAATGAATGATGCCAAAGGGTTTGCAAAACATCTCCAAGAGGTCAAGTAAGCCATGTTGCACTTTGAGAGTGTCATATATTCTAGGGTGTACTCTTGGGATGTGACATCAATTCACACTTTTCTCGTAGTGTAACCTATGGGGGCACGTAGTTTAATGGATAAACAGATTTTTACTCGATACTTGACCTCAACTAACATGAGTGCACCCATCTTATGAGGTTACTTGTATAAACCCAACTTCAACTAACTGAGGCTTCCAATCTTATATCAATATCCACTCAATGCTAAGAATTAATTCCACCAAAGTTCATATAATGTTTTGAGTTAAATTCATATTCATGGAAGAATGTTTTGACACTCAATCAAACATAACTCATCAGATAAAAAGTTAGACCATGCGTGAGAAGAACCTTTCACCATCCATGTATACATGCAGATTTAATAAGTGAGAAAGCCTTTCAATATTAGAATCACTACATTTTATGAAAAACTTTCACGTCATATCATTTTTTTACTTAAGAATATATATCAGAATAACCTTTCAACAAAACAACTACTAGATCATGATCATATTCATTTTACTCCCAAAGTGTTGTTTAAACATATACTAAATTTTATAATTTATGCATTATATCATAATTTTCCCATTAAATTACCAAAGATCATATTGCATCAACATATCTTGAATTCACTACATTAGACATGTATAAATACATAATTCAAGTAGTTCAATTACTACAAGAATAATCTTATAATATTCTTCTTTAACGCATTATTCAAATCACACATTCATAATTTGGGAACAAGGGGGATTTCATGGATTCTAGGGGATATCAACACAAAAACCATAATAAATCATTAATTCAAGATTTTGGATGCATGGGCTAGGCCTAATATTATTGGACTAGAAATGTTGTATTTACTTCCTTGTTCTATTTGTTATGTTATGAATGGTAAGTGTCTTACATGGGGTCTCTCGGGGTTCTATACGTTATGTTACATCTACAACAATCCTTGGGTCGTGAAAACTTAATTAAATAATTCTTGAGCTATCAAGACATATCACCTGATTTGAATAAATTTGGTCTGTCATGGTGATTTTCTTGGGATAAAGAATTACTAACCATTATGGTTAAAGTTGTTCAAGTGTAGAGATTATTCTTTAATTATGTTATATATTTTATCCTATATATTTTGTTAACTATTTGTATATTTTACTTACGGAAAAGGGCCTAAAATACCCTCAAAGTATTGGAAATAGTACAAAATCACCCTTCATCCACCTATTGGCTCCAAAATACCCTTCCCACCGACCTATTGGGTCCAAAATACCCTTATCATCCACCTTTTGGTTCAAAATTGACCACTTATTTAACGGTTTTATATTTAAACTATTTAAATATTTTTTTAAAATACGTGGTGCTCAACTATATGTTATAATTTAACTTATTAGTATAATTTATAAATCAATCCACTACCCACCCCATTAATAATTAAATCCCTCTAAATTAATGAATCTGTCACATTATTATTGCAAGCTACTGCCAATTGAGTGTTTTTAAAAATTATAGAAGTAAATTATCATACATTCAAGTGGCTAAATAAAAATCACCAATAAACTTAAAAGTTGGACTATGTTTATCTTAATTATTCTTACGTCTCAATTATGTGATGTTACTTCATAGGTAACTTTTTTTCAAAATAATATATTAAAGTTTTTTAAAAAATCATAAATATTTATTAAATTATCTTTAAAAAAAGTGCATGAATCAATTCGGGATGCATTACTTCTTTACCTTTTAATCATAAATTTCTAATTCTATTTTGAAAGAAAGTGTCCTCCTAAATAAGCGACTCAACCTAAATTTGATTGGGGCTCCGATTCGGACTCGAATAATTTTGAATGTCATTTTCAGAAATCTATAATTTCATCGTGTTTTAGTAGTGTTTATGACGATTTTGATATTATAATTTGATTATTAATTGGGTGAGGTTTAGTTAGTAATGAGTATGTAGTGGTTTGGTTTATAAATTATATTAATAAATTATAATTATAATCAATAATTTAATGCCAAGTATTTTAAAAAATATTTAATTTAGTTTAATTTTAAAACAATTAAAAAGTGGTCAATTTTAAACACAAAGGTGGATGACAAGGGTATTTTGGAGCCAATAGGTGGATGAAAGGGGCATTTTGGAGCCAATAGGTGGATGAAGGGTAATTTTGTACCATTTTCAATACTTTAAGGGTATTTTAGGCCCTTGTCCGTTTTACTTATTATGCAATCTTATTTGTATAAATTTTATCAAATTGGTTCATTGAATTTATGAAAAGTTTGCTCAAATGTCATCAATTTATTTATTATTAAATAACAAAATTTTAATCCCGCAATCATTTTTGAAATATTACCTTTAAAAATGTAAAAACCTAAAAAAGAACTAGGTTAAATTAGAGCTTAATGTGGGTTTCAGATTAGGTAACTTTCTAAACTAAGGAAAGTCAGACTTTGAAATTAGTTGTACAGATTTACCAAATCAAATGCCAAAGGACGACCAAGACGTGTCCAGACACTAGTCTTTTGTGTGCTAGTGTGTCAGTGTATGCTGTATATGTTTTTATGTGTTGTTTAGAGTCTAACATTAGTCTAAAATAGTGTTTTGTGTTCTAGTGTCTTAAAAAATGAGTTTAGGGTCAAAACATCTGAGTAAGACTCCCTAAGGAAAAACCTAAGGGTCCTTGAAGAAGACTCAAACTTTGGCCAAAGGATTCCAAGACTGCGTGCAGGCAACACCCTTTTTGGGAGGTGCTAGCATGTTGCGCACTCAACACTTAGATCGAAAAGTTTCCTCCATGTTGCAGGCTTTTCAAAAACCTTTCTGCATAAAATTAAATTCTAGTAACAAGATTCAGCAGTGCTTCTGCAACACACAACCATACCTCAGATTTGGTCGTGTCATTTAAAAGTCAAATTCGACTTAATTTAAAGGTACAACTAGTGTAGCGGTGTTTTTTGTACTTTGAGGATTTATTGTAAACCTTTTTTGAGTCACTTTACCCTACTTCACCAATTAAAAATAAAACCCTCAAATTCAAAATAAAAAGCTCTCCATTCTCTCTCTCTCTCTCTCTCTCTCTCTCTCTCTCTCTCTCTCCTCTCTCTCTCTCTCTCTCTCTCCAAAACCTCCAATAAAGAACTTTCAAGCTCCGAGGATGAAGTTCAATTATCAAAGGTTTCAACCTAAATTTCGCGGATAAAAGTTCAATAAAGTATGATGATTTCATCCTTGATTTTTCTATCACTCAAGGAGCCAATTCAAAGGCTTTTGAAAAGATCTCAAAAATGTTGAAAAACCTATTTTAAATTCTGAAGCATGGGTTCTTTAATTAAAAAGTTTATAAGGATGAGTTATGATTTTTTCAATGTTAATTAATGTTTTTATGATAAAAAACTCCATGGACCCATTATCATTCTGATTATCTAATTTTGGCTTTTAACGTGGGTTTGGTAATTGTGATTTGTTATGGATGGAATTATATTCATATTTCTTTATATTATTGATTCTTATTGTTATGTATCTCCATATATCATAAATTGTGGATATAAGGATGAGTTTCTAGTCTAGCCTTGTGGGCATGGTTATGGGTAAATTCTATTGTATGGTGGAAATTATTATATATGTTAAGGAATAGTGATTCTAGCTATTTGATGTTTGTAAGTTGAACTAATTCCCTCATTAATGTAGAATTGATATATAATTTTTATTGATTGGTATGGTCCCCTTATGGTGTCGGTGCTTAATTTGTTATAATTGATATGAATATACTCATATATGTTTACAATGAGCAGGATGATATTTTATATGTGAATGTGTAAAGTCAAAGTATTATGTGATATATTTGTGATCTTGAGGAGATCTTGTATAAACCTTTGTGATATTGTGAATGAAAGCATATTCCTCTAAATGTTTATGTGTGATGATGAAAGACTATGGAGAATCTCTATATGGTATTATACTGTCTTGTGTAGGTGACGTAGTTGTTCCTACTTGATACATTAAAAGTAAATGAGGTGCTCTAAAGTATGTATTGAACGTGTACACCTAAGAATGGTTCCCCTTCTTAACGAGTCTAGAACACTAAGTGAATGTGAAAACATTAACATGCGAAGAAGGTTTATAATTTAGTGAATAGGATAGATCTAGCATGGTACTCAATTCATGAATGATATATCCTAATGGAAATTGATCGGGAGCCCTTGTGGACCTCTTCTTTGTTTGTATTATGAGTTTGTAGGAATTACAGATTGCACCTTCTCAAATACTGTTACATGAATAAACTTACTCTATGAGATCCAACGCAAAGCACCGAGTGTATATTCTTGTGTAGGAGTTCTACTTGAGAATGAGACTACATTAAAAAGAATCCCTTGATAGCCCCTAAACGATGTGCCGACATGAGACTTGTCCATAGTTCTACAATTTGGCAAGTAAAACACTATAACATCTCTAAAAGGACTTAGGTGAAACTAGATCCTACAATGTGTGTCCTGTGGATTTAATGTACTATAATTGTTTATAATTATGTTTTTGAGGTAGCGTCTAAAGTTTGGGTTATATTTGGAGGTCAAATATATAAGAACGTCCATGACGTTCGAAAGCTTTGCCTTGAGACGAACTTGTATGTTTAGGTGTTACTATAAATCTTTTATGTGTTCTTTTTTGTTGAAAAATATGTGATAGGTTCATAACAAGTACAAGAGTGTATTTAAGTTTGAAATTTATGGCAACGAATCCCCAAGGACCAACTTAAGGGTCCTTGAGGAGGAACGAACTTGTAACTCAAAGGTGTAAAAACTAGCCCAACCAACGAGAGGCAATCGACACCCTATTTAGGTGGACGTAGGTTAAAACATAGATTGTGTATATTATGATTAAAAATGTTGAGTCTCGTACCCAATCTATGACTTTCAAGTATGGCTCGTTCATGGGTCTACGAGATGTAGCTAAAGGCCATCGATTCACACTTCCAGAATTTTCTACAGGGTCTCATCCAAGCATTGGACATTTTAGGTATTTAACCTAATGGTCTAAAAAATTGTTGGGATGTTTATTAAGGGTATTATGGGTATATTAAGTAATTTTATTAAGTCTAGAACCTCTAACTAAGTAATTATTCATAATAAGAATACCAAATCGAAAGAAAAATTTTCTAGAACACCAGTGAGGCTTCAAGAGAAATTGGAGCTGGGAGCTTGATTACTCCATCAAATTTCCCTCAATTTCGTTTCTTAGCATAAAATAATGTCTAATTTTCATCTTGAATATCTTTTCTTGAAGAAGCAAATCTTCAAAGTGATTTCTATGATCTTTTCAAAGGATAAATTGTTCTACTTTCTAATAAAGATTTGGGTTCTTTCATAAAACATTTTGAATCATTGTTTTATGATTGAATTTTATTTTAATAAATTATTTTAGACTAAAAACTCCATGAACCGATGCAAATCATGAATTCCTTATTTTGGTCATATTTTGGGTGATTTGATCATTTCTCTAATGTATTGATTTATTGTGTAGTTTAATTAGGGATATTGAATTATGTAAGAGGCATGTTAGAAGTCTGTGCAGGCTATCTTAAATTTATGAATTTATATTTTATTACCTTGATCATTGTATATTATTATTATTGGGATTAATTGGTGACTATGGCTATTTGTAAGATCCTTTATGGTTTGAGTTAGTCTACGTGGCTATGGATTGAACTTGTTGAGATTGGATTGGTTGTATAATGACCTAAACTTCTCTATATTATGTAGTATAGAAGTTTTCAATGATGATGTTTGGTATGGTCCACTTATGGTGGTGGTGCTTATGTGATATACTTGTGAAGAATGTGGCTTTGTCGGCATTACTTTATTATTTATGATATTATCATTTTATAATTTTGATATGTATCATTATGATGATGTATATGGCTTATGTGTATAGATGAAGTCAAAGCATATGTTGTTCTAAGTGATTATATGTAAGACCCTCAAAACTTAATTAAGGTGCCTACATCCTCACAGGTGTCTAAAAAGATTAAAATATGTTAAGCAAGTTTTTTACAGTATGCATATTTGATTTGAAGTCATTTAGAGTACAAACGTTCAAGAACGTCCAATGACGTTAGAAAGTTTGCCTTTAATAGTGCGTGTATGTCTTGGTGTGCCTTGGCATGTTTTACGTGTTTGTTTTCGTTTAAATTGATATGGAAGTTACCTAAAATGTATATGAGTGTATTTATGTTTGGAAATTTTCAGGTACGACACCCCAAGGAATACGCACAAGGCCCTCAAGGAGAACCCCTAAGGCTGCCTAGACACTGCCTTGGAAGTGTCAATCTACGCCCAAAGACAACGGACCATACTCTAGGATACGCCCCGTTGATGGGTCCGTAGCTCAAAATTTAGCCATGATAGCATGAAGCCTCAAAAGTGGAGTCTCAGTCACTATCATTGGATAAGCAGGACGGCCAGTCCTTCAACCTACGCCCCATCAACTGCTTCCGTTGCTGCAGCCTGCAACTCTAACTACCTGCGAACTGTTTCATTAAGGGATGTAAGGGAGATTCACCCCACGTCCTAAACTAAGACTAGGAAGTTATTTTTTTGTATTTTTAGGTGTACTAAATTGGTTAAAAATATCAAAACCCCAATTAGACTTCATTCTTCAAATTTAATTCTTCCGTCTCAAAAGAAACCTCTCTAGAAACCTCCATTTCATATGAAGCTCATGAACATGAATGGTGATGGATTCTCAAGCTTTTTTCATCACGTTTTCGTGGTTATCTCCTATAATAAGGTATGGGGATCCTTCATCTTTAGATAATGTCTCATCTAAAGAGCTAGGTCAAAGCTTTTCAAAGTGAATTCATGATCAAACTCTATATCTTTCAATATAGCTATGGGTTCTTTCTCAAAACAATTTCAAAAGCATGATTATGATGAATTATGGATAATTTTCCATTTATAACGATGTTTTCAATCCAATTAGCCTATAATGTGGGCATTGTGATCCTGATTGTATGTTGATTGAATTTGATTCTAATATGTTGAATTACTTATAGCTATTGTATTATATTAAAATTAATGGTGAATTATTTATAATTGATCCATGAGGATCAAGATTGGGCGATTTGGTGAGTTTGACCTATATTCTTCCACCTTTTTTAGAATGATGATGTAGTGTATATAATGTGATCTTTATTCTAGGATAGTTGAAGCATGATTTCATCTATTTTAGTGTACTTTTAGATACTTCCTTATATATGAATTGAGTATGAAATATAAGTATTGATCAATTATGATCAAAACTTGGTAAATTGGTAAGATTGCTCTACTTCTTCTACTTTACTATAGAATTGCTAGTATAGATGGAGTTGTATGGAATTGCTTGGTATGTTCCACTTATGGTGGAGGTGTTTACCTTATTGTCAATGTTTATGTAACGTGGTCATGGACTTGAAGGCTTTTGTATCATGAATGTGGTTGTGATGATCACAATGTGGAGTAGCATGCCTAGACTTCTATTCTAGTATCATGATCTAGTTATTGTTGATGTATACTCTAATTGAATGATATTGTTAGGGTTAAGTTTAGGTGCTGCCATTGATAAAGTTATAATGGTTAATGAACCCTTCCTATGTAACCTATATGAATGTGTAATATTAGCTAATGATACGAGCTTTGAATGCAAGGGATGAAGTTGTCTTGTCTCATATGCTAGTATGGGGTGTGTGGTCTATGCTTGAGTATTCATTGTGGTTTTAAGAGGGTGGATGCCTTATTTATATATTGATAGCCCTTATTTTATCATGTTGACCAATGTACACAGACTAACACCGTATGCGTGATTATGAGTAGTATTGATTCATGGTGTTTAATGAAAGGTTAATTTTCATATGCACCAATGTCTACCACTATGCATATAACGTATGTGTCCATGAAGCATGAAATGTGTCTCAACTAGGATAAATTGATAGGTGATTATTATAGGTAAGGTTATGGGCGTTTATCTACACATTTCACATGTCTACCTTGATAAAGTAGCTCTTAGGGTGATTACTCTATGTACATGAATATGAATGCATGATTAAGGTGTGACCATGATATGATTAAGTATGAGAATGTAGTGTCTAAATGTGTTTATGTGAAAGTTCTTCTAATATAAGTATACATACACACATATGAATGTATATGATGAAGCATGTATGGTAATCTATTTTAAGAGGGAGTCTCTTAAAAGGTTTTTTTAATTGTTCTCTAAATTAGATTGTGCTCGAATATGCTATGTCCATGTGAAATGTTTTCTCACATGAAATAGGTTGATGAAAGGACATTCTCATCTTTAATTTATGAGCTAAGCATATGAGGGGTTAATTCTCGTAAATCCATTTTTATGAAGCAAAGTTAATAAAAACTTTCAATAAATGGAAATTTTCTTAGGAACGAGTGAACTTAACAAATGCGAGGGAGGTGCCCCCTCTTAATGAGGAAGACTTGTTCACCAATGGTCCCATAAGACGTGTTGACTTTTGTTTAATGAAGATTCACCTTATTCTTCTCATGTGATTGATGTCACAATGACAATTGGAATGAAAAGGACTTCAATATATATCTCTTAGATACATAAACTATGTTGCCCCATTAGACCGAGCAAGTGGATCCACCTAATATGCTAGCATGATATGTATGTCTTCACTTGGCTATATTGTCTTATTGTCGGTTAAGGCTTGAATTTACCTAAAGTAATATAGACAATGGAAGTAAAGTAATGAACCCTAAATAGGATAACCTAAGGAAAATTGCTTAGTGTATGTAAGGGTATGAGAGTTTACCTATGCATTGAACATGTAGCTCCTGAACGTAGTTCGAGGAAGGTGTTCTATAGGTATAAATATATGTTCCGTATGCATGATTCTATGGAATTGACTTACTTTCATCATAATATGCATTATGTGAGTCTTATAGCGTCTATAGGATAAAGTATTACTTTAGATGTATAACATTTGTGTTCTTGACTATATGATAAGGTCTAACTTGAGATGCATGTAGTTGACTACACTTGTAATTTTAATGTATGAACTAAATGATATGATTGTGGTCTCTTTGTTAATTTACTAAGTATGTGTGAGGTTATGGAACGTATACATTGCACTAGTAGTATTAGATTGGGATTATGAGTAAGGCCTTTTGATGTTTTTAGAATGTGAAGTCTAATGCATGATATTATTTACTAGTGCCTCTTTTTATGTAATTAGTAGTGTTGACTTGTATGTGGTTTTGGAATAACTCTTATGTGAGGTTTATGCATTATGTTGAGTCATATGTAAAACTTGCACTGTCATGATATGCTCATCCTTTATGTATATGTATATATGTTTGATGATTAATGATTGTGGTAAGTATGTTTACCTTGTTGCCTTAAGGTGATGCTTGCGTGTGGATAGTGTAAAGGGAATTTATCTATGCATTGCACTATGTATCACTAGAGGGTTACTTGGGCAGATAGGGAGCTAAGAAGGAAAAAAAGGTTACTATGAATGAAAAGGGGCTTAGTGTAAAAAAAGTTAGTAAATGTAAAGTGATGTTAAATGTGTCTTAAATGCAATATATGGATTTATGTGAGGCTATGACTATTGTATATTTCTAGATGAAGTATGTGAATTGTATGATACTTATTGTATCAAACATTTATGAAGATTTAGAAAAAAACATAATGTTTCAAACTAAATGTCCCTTTTAAATGCATGTTTTTGCATGGTTTCTATACTAAGTGCATCCTTGTACGAACTCCATTCTTCTTCACCTTTTATAGAAAGTTTAGGTTATTGATGCTTAAAGGATGTCTATAAGGTGAAGGGCTTGATATGTGATTATCAAACTCAAGGAAAAAGAAGTTCTTAAGATTCATGGATTGCCTATCTCAAAGTTGTTATTTAAAGTTATGTAATAGTATAGTTAATATTATATGATGTTATAGGGTTATGTCCTTATTATACTCTTATGATGTTGAGTCTAAGATGAAAAAGTGACTTAGAGTCTAACTAGGTATTATGATATGTTATATGTAATGGAATTGATGTTCTAGCATATGATGTTTTATGGAAATTTTTAAATTTTATGCTAATTTACCTATGACAATGCGATGAATAATAACTATGGGTGTGTATAAGACCTCCGAGAGGTCAAGTAAGTCATGTTACTTCTAGAGGGTGCTCCGTGGTCGGGACATTATATGTGTTCATGATAGACTATAGTGATGTCTTATGTGTGTATGCTTGAACTTGAAATTCGAATATTGCTAGGTTACTATATGAATCTTATAATGAACTATGATGATGTTTCTACAGAAATATGAAATGTGACTTCCAAGTATACTTAGTTGTCCCTATATGATACATGAATGATATTGTACATGTGACGAGATGATAATGAAGTGCGACTTGTTTTGTTATATTTATGTTCCTACTTGATACATGAACAGTGTGAATATGAATCCTTCACATAGTAGGCTAAATAACCTTTGTCATGAAAGTTTATGTATGATTGGAATATGATCTTGAATCTTGTTAAGGTGGTTAGTTATGTGGAACCTTTTTGAAAAAAGGTTATGATATACTTGAAGTTGAAAGCTGTTATGGTATCCTACTTCTATGGATGATTGACATAAGGGTGGTTGGCTAAAAAGGCATGGTATCATCCTTAGGAAAGTCATTAAGCTAACCTAGTAACCATTATAGGCAGCTATATTGGACCCTGTTTAGTAAAGTGTGTTATGATTGGGTTATGACTATGATATGGTACCTCTTCATATGCTATTTTATTGAATTACTCTATGAGAACACAGGCTAGCACCAAGAGAATATGTTTCTGGAGTAACTCTATTTAAGATGAGATTAGAGTACAAAGAAACCCTCAATATTCCTTAACCATTTGCCTACATGGGATGTTTCCCAGTTCTACCATTTGCAGGTAGAACATCCTCTATCGGAGTAGGGAAGACTCTGGATTCCATACCTAGCTAGTATTGTCTATGACGATTATTTCATATTCTCATCATGTGGGATACTTCCTAGTGTTGGATAAGTACTATGATATGTATGTGTTGGAATGAGATACTATCTAGACATTCCATGATAAGGCTTTGAGGATGTTAGTATGTAGGTTCTAGGTCTTGTGCAAGACCATTATGTGAATGTCCTTAATAGTTGAATGTCTCTTAAATTAATTAAGGGATATAGTGACATAAGTTAAATGCATGTAATTGGAAAATTACTTGTCTGGAGTAGCTTTGAAGATTGTTTAGATACGATTGGAAAAGTTGTGTGGGCGTTCTGTTCATGTGTTACGTAGGTGAGTCTCAGAGTTACTTTAGGTAGGAATTTATGTAAGTAAAGTGAATAATCTTATCTTAGTTATACTTAACGATCTTGTAACACCCTAAAATAAACTAAGGTAATTTATAGTTCCGTAAATGTTTCATGAGTTATTTTTGTGTGAAAATGAGTTTTATTGAAGTTCTTAGCCAATGTATAAAGTTGTGTGACGTTTGGAGGTCAAACGTCCATGACGTTCGTATTTCTTTAAAAGTGCTTGTGTGCCTTGATGTGTTTTAATGTGTTTTACGTGATTGTTTTAATCAAAATTGATGTGGGATGTTCTTAAGACCTAGGAGACTATGTATATAGGTTTAACGTCTAGGTACGACTCCCCCTAGGACCCATGAGGGGACCTAGAGAAGGACCCAAGACTTGGACCATAAACTTCAAAAACAGTGACAACGAACGAAACAATCGAAGGCCAGTCAACTAATCGACGGCAGGTCGACTTGGTAATTCTAATGGACCTGCGGCCTGCACAATTTTGGAGCTTCTGTAACAAAGCACGAGATCACATCAACGTTACGTCGATACATAGACAGTCGTTCATTGATGGACGTCGATGGTGGTCCTCCAATAGCTGTTGCATGCAACTTCCTTTGCTTGGGGTATTTTGTAAATTCACCCCAAGTCTTTTATTACCCTAGGAAGATATTTCTAGGGTTTTCAAGTTATATTAGATTAGTTTTAAGTCCTAAACCTAGCCAAGACCCCTCATTTCAAATATTCAAACTCTCTCCCTAATGAAAAATTCTCTCAAATAACCATTGGAGCTAAGACATATAGAAGAGCTAGGAGGGCTGGTTGGACGTGTTTCATCATAAAAATTAGTGGTTTTCATTCTAATTTACGTATGATTGTCATACTTGAAGCCTCTTCCATTCAAGGAGTAATTTCTAAAAGATTTCAAAAAGGGTTTTCAAACGCTATCTTCTCCTAGTTTTGATTTTAAGCATGGGTATTCATTTAATAGTGTTTTAATATTTCAAATATGTTTTTTCTAGTATAACTTATGATTTTAATGTCAAAAACCTAATGAACTCATGTTTATGCATATTACCAACTTTTAGCTTAAGGAATGGGTTAAAAGAACATGTTTGTGTAGGGTATGAACTATGGTTTTCTTATGTTGTTATTATGGTTTAGCTACTTACCTAAGGGCCATATTATGATGAAAAATTGAAGAATTGGTTATAGGTGATGAAATCTTGGTTAAATGGTTAGTTTGTTATATTGTATAGCTCTTATTATTAAATAATCTTGAGTGATATGGTCCACTTTCTTTGTGGCGATGTTTACTTGATGTATTTGGATATATATATATATATATATAAATGTCACGACCCAAAACGAGCCGCGAGTGGCACCCACACTTATCCTACTATGTGAGCGAACCAACCAATCTAAACCCCAACATTTCAAACATAATGAACAAAATACAATGCGGAAGACTGAAACTCATTAATGAAAATTGATTCAATAACTTCTAAAAACTCAACAACTATTATTAACTATTATCCCCAAAATCTGGAAGTCATCACCACAAGAACATCTATCCTCAAATTACTAATCTAAGAGTATCTAAGAAACTAAAATAAGTAAAAAGCTAGTCCATGACGGAATTTCAAGGGATCAAGGCATGAAGAGGAAGATCCAGTCCAAGCTAGAAGCAATAGCTCACCCTGAAATCTGGCTTGATGAAGACTGGCTAGAGTTGCGGTTGAGTTGAAGACGACGGTACGTTTGCTGCACTCCACAAATAACAAAGAAAAACAAATACAAGCAGGGGTCAGTACAAGGCACAAGTACTGAGTAGGTATCATCGGGCAACTCAAAATAGAAAACAGTATATATCAGATAATAACATAAAATCAACTAATATTCTTAACAGCCGACATTAACAATTACCATAACCATTGGTCAAAACACCAAGCACATCAATGAGGACTCAAGCCTCCCCATCATACTCATTTGGGAATTAGTTCTTTACAATTTAATATATTATCATAATTCAAGATTCATTATCTATATTACTCTCGTGTCGGTACGTGACACTCTGCTCCACTACTACTATCGTGGTGTCAGAACGTGACACTCCGATCCATATACTATCCTGGTGTCGGAACGTGACACTCCGATCCATATACTATCCTGGTGCCGGAATGTTACACCCGATCCATATACTATCCTGGTGTCGGAACGTGACACTCCGATCCTCATACTATCCTGGTGCCGGAACGTGACACCCGATCCATATACTATCCTGGTGTCGGAACGTGACACTCCGATCCATATACTATCCTGGTGTCGGAACGCGACACTCCGATCCATATACTATCCTGGTGCCGGAACGTGACACCCGATCCTCTATTACTATCCTGGTGTCGGAACGTGACACCCGATCCTCTAATCTCATTACTTTAGTTCATCAAGCCATCTTTTATACCAAGGCATCATCAATCTCATTACTTTAGTTCATCAAGCCTTCTTTTATACCAAGGCATCATCATTAACAAAGTAAATTTAGGATTCAAGATTCAATAGCCTCATCATGCTAATTCATCACAATTATATAATCACATCATGTAAGCACACAATTAAGCATAAATAAGACTTTATAATACTACCCAACACATATCATTCGCTATTAAGAGTTTACTACAAATAGAATAAACCATAACCTACCTCCACCGAAGATTCGTGATCAAGCAAGCAAATTCCCCAAAGCTTTGTTTTCCTCTTCGTTTCTCCTCTCTCTCGATCGTTCTTCTCCCTCTCTCTGTTCTTTCTATTTTTCCTATTCAAACCCTTTTTATTTTACCCTAATTAGGATATAATTAAGTATAAAAGATGACAAAGTAAACCACTAATTAATTCGAGGTTATCTCCTTTAACCCCCAAGTAATTGAATTATTAATATTAAACCACTAACTTTATAATTATAAGCAGGAATAGTCCAAAACGCCCCTTAAAATATTTAACAGAAATCCGACCCAGTCAGGGTTTACGCAGCCTGTGACGGCCCGTCGTGCCTGTGACAGTCCGTCCTGCTGCTTCCGTCATGGACTTCAGAGACTAAATTTCACTAAGGGTCTGTGACGGCCCGTCATACCTGTGATGCTCCGTCCTGCCATTTTGTCGCGAAGTTCAGAGAGTCGATTTCAGTACCCAAATTTAAGAATTCTTAGTGTTTTGGAACGAGACCCCCTCGACGGTCCGTCGTACCCATGACGATCCGTCGTGGGATCCGTCGACTTAGCCATTTTTTCCAGAAATAAAATCTGCTACTCAAAACGACTAAACAGGTCGTTACAATAGATACCAATTTACCCATCGTTCGTCCTCGAACAATCACACGAAAAAGAAACAAGGGCGAAAAGGAGTGCCTGAATCTGTAAACAGATGTGGGTATCTTTCCTGCATATCAGCCTCCTTCTCCCAAGTGGACTCTTCAACCGGCCGATTCTTCCATTGAACCTTGATGGATGCAATCTCCCTCGACCTCAACTTGCAGACTTCTCTATTTAAAATAGCAACAGGCTCCTCCTCATAAGTAAAATTCTCATCAAGCAGAACTGAATCCCAATGAATGATGTAGTTTCCATCCCCATGGTATCTTTTCAACATAGACACATGAAATACCTGATGCACTCCAAACAGCCCTGGAGGCAAGTCTAATTCATAAGCCACCTCCCCTACTCGCTTAAGTACTTCAAATGGCCCAATATACCTTGGGCTTAGCTTACCTCTTTTACCAAATCGCATCACCCCTTTCATGGGTGAAACCTTAAGCAAGACTTGTTCACCCTCCATAAACTCCAAGTCTCTAACCTTTCGATCTGCATATTCCTTTTGTCTACTTTGCGCCGCTAAAAGCTTTTCTTGAATAGATTTCACTTTCTCCAATGAATCCCTCAAAAGGTCAGTACCCCAAGGTCTAACCTCAAATGCATCAAACCAACCAATGGGAGACCTACATCTCCTCCCATACAATGCTTCAAATGGAGCCATATCAATACTTGAGTGATAGCTATTATTGTATGAAAACTCCGCTAAGGGTAAGAAGTTATCCCAATGGCCACAAAATTCTATCACACATGCACGAAGCATATCCTCCAATACCTAAATCGTTCGCTCAGACTGACCATCGGTCTGAGGGTGAAATGCAGTACTAAGGTCCAACCTAGTACCTAATTCCGCATGCAATGTTCTCCAAAACTTAGAAGTAAACTGCGTACCTCTATCTGATATGATGGAAAGTGGAAATCCATGCAATCAAACAATTTCGGAGATATAGAGTTTGGCTAACTTCTCTTTATTTTAGGTCACCTTGACCGGAATGAAGTGAGCAGACTTAGTTAATCTGTCCACAATTTCCCAAATAGAATCGAACTTTCCCAATGTCTTTGGAAGACCAACCACGAAGTCCATTGCAATTCTCTCCCACTTCCATTCAGGAATGGGCATTCTCTGAAGTGTTCCTCCGGGCCTCTGGTGTTCATACTTTACTTGCTGACAATTTGGACATTTGGCAACAAAATCAACAATGTCGCGCTTCATTCTACTCCACCAAAAGTGTTGCTTTAGGTCACGGTACATCTTTGTTGCACCAGGATGTATAGAATATCCGGAACTATGAGCCTCTGTAAGAATATTGTGCATCAAGTCATCAACACGGGGCACACATACCCTTCCCTTAATCCTCAAAACACCTTCCTCATCAATTATTGCCTCTTTAGCCTCTCCTCGCAACACCATATCTCGAATTCGGCTTAGTTTCCCATCATCAAACTGTTTTCCCTTGATCTTGTCAAGAAAAGAAGATCTCGCCTCCACACGGGCCAAAAATCCTCCCTTCACATTTATTTCTAGCCTCATGAAATCATTAGCCATGTTTTGGATTTCTCTAGCCAACGGGCGACTAGAAACTTGTAAGTGGGCTAAACTACCCATGATCCCTCCTTTTCTACATAAGGCGTCTGCCACAACATTAGCCTTCCCTGGGTGATATAAGATGGTAACATCATAGTCCTTCAGTAGTTCCATCCACCTCCTCTGTCTCAAAATTCAAATCCCTCTGAGTAAAGACATACTGTAGGCTACGATGATCCGTATAGACTTCACACTTAGCCCCATATAGATAGTGTCTCCATTGCTTTAATGCAAACACTACTGCAGCCAACTCCAAGTCATAGGTCGGATAGTTACGTTCATGCACCTTTAATTGCCTCGAAGCATAAGCAATTGCATTCTTCTCTTGCATTAGCACTGCACCTAAACCAGAATAGGATGCATCACAATAAACAATGAGTTCTTACCTTTTACTGGCAAGGTAAGGATAGGTGCAGTAGTCAGCAAGGTCTTGAGTTTCTGAAAGCTTTCCTCACATTCATCCGACCATACAAATGGAACATTCTGCTTAGTCATGTTCGTCAATTGGGAAGCAATGGAAGAGAATCCCTTGACAAATCGACGGTAATAGCTAGCTAAACCAACAAAGCTCCTTATTTCAGACACATTAGTAGGTCTTACCCAATTCTTAACTGTCTCAATCTTAGAAGGATCCACCATTACTCCATCCTTAGAAACCACGTGCCCCAAGAAGGACACTGAATCTAGCCAAAACTCACACTTGGAGAATTTGGCATAAAACCTTTTCTCCCTCAATACTTCCAACACAATTCTCAAATGCTCCTCATGTTCCTTCTTACTCTTGGAGTATATCAGTATATCATCAATAAATACGATAACAAAGAGATCCAGATATGGCTTAAAAATCCCGTTCATCAAGCTCATGAAAGCAGCAGGGGCATTAGTAAGACCAAAAGACATTACTACGAATTTGTAATGCCCATACCTGGTTCGAAAAGCAGTCTTTGGCACATCCGTTTCCCGTATTTTCAATTGATGATAACAGGATCTCAAGTAAATCTTATAGAAGACACAAGCACCTTGTAACTGATCGAACAAGTCATCAATGCGAGGAATGGGATACTTGTTCTTAATAGTTACCTTGTTCAACTGCCGGTAGTCTATGCACATCCGAAAACTCCCATCCTTCTTCTTCACAAATAACACCGGAGCACCCCAAGGGGAAGCGCTTGGTCTAATGAAGCCTTTACTTAACAACTCTTGAAGTTGGTCCTTTAACTCCCTTAACTCTGCTGGAGCCATTCTATAAGGGGGTATGGAAATGGGGCGAGTATCCGGCTCCATATCAATGCAAAAGTCAATGTCCCTATCCGGTGGCATACCAGGAAGGTCTGCAGAGAACACATCCAGAAACTCACGGACTATCGAAACCGACTCAATTGAAGGTACTTGGGTAGTATCATCACTGAGGTGTGCCAAGAACGCTAAACACCCTTTACTAACCATTCTCATAGCACGAAGAAAGGAGATGATACGAACTGGGGTGGAAGTGTAGTCACCCTCCCACACTAACGGATCTGTCCCAGGCTTGGCCAATGTTACAGTTTTAGCATTACAATCTAAGATTGCAAAATTTGGAGAAAGCCAAGTCATACCCAGAATTACATCGAAATCAACCATCTCTAAAATAACCAAGTCTACATGAGTATTTCTCTCCACAAAAAACACCAGACTAGACCTATGTACCTTTTCAACTATCACAGACTCACCCACCGGAGTAGAAACACGAATAGGCATGTCAAGCAATTCACAATGTAAATTAAGACCAGTAGCAAATAAGGAAGATACATATGAAAATGTGGAGCCAGGGTAAAATAATACAGAAGCCATGCAATCAAAAACCAAAAGATTACCTGTGATAACAGCATCAGATGTCTCTGCTTCAGACCGCCCGGGGAAAGCGTAACAATGGGCCCCTATCACCTGTCTGCCCGTTGCCCCTACCATGTGGTGTTGTAGTTGCTCCTGTTTGCCCATCTCCCCGGACGTTTTAGTGACCACCATTACCTCGGCCACCACGTCCTTCAGAATGACGGCCTCTTCCATGACCACCTCTACCTCTGACTATTTGAGGTCTGTAACTCTGTTTTGGACAATACCTCTTAATGTGTCCAGTCTCCCCACATCGATAACACTCTCTGGATTCAATCATAGGTCTCTGTGAGAACGACGAAGTCTGGGGATAACCTCCAAACTCAGAGAAGTGTTGACCGGTCTGCGATGGACCCCCAACTACAGTCTGCAGTGAAGATTGAATAGGTCGGGCTAGATAACCTCCTGAACCCTGCCCTCTGGATTAAGAACCATTAAACTCACCTCCCTTACGAAACCTTTTTGATGTAGATGCCATGGTGAATTCATCTGGCTTCACTCCTTCCACCTCTATCACGAAGTCTACCACTTCCTGAAAGGATTTTGCTGTAGCCGCTACCTGTAAGGCTGAAATCCACAAATCTGACCCCAACCCCTTCACAAAACGGTGAATCCGTTCTTGTGGACTGAATCAAAGCTAGTTGGCATACCTGGATAATGCACGAAACTTAGCCTCATAGGCAGTCACCGACATCTTGCCTTGATCTAGGCTCAAGAACTCATCTCTCCTCCTATCCCTCAAGGTCCGGGGGATATATTTCTCCATAAATAAGCTAGAGAATGACGCCCAAGTCATAGGTGGTGCCTGTGCAGGTTGACACTCAACATGTGACCGCCTCCACATTTTAGCATTTCCCTGAAACTGATAGGTTAATAACTCAACGCCAAATCGTTCCACTATGCCCATTTTATGTAGTAACTCATGACAATCAACCAGAAAATCGTAAGCATCCTCAGATTCATCACCTTTGAAGACTGGAGGTTTCAATTTCAAGAACTTACTAAAAAGTTCATGCTGATCACTTGTCATTATGGGCCCTGTACTCAAACGAGGAAACGTTCCTATTTCCAATGAGGCATCCATGCAGGGAGCCTTAGCACCGGCCTGTCGTACTTCCGAGACCTGAGGTGCTGGTGCAGAAAACACTGGAGGCGTCTGGCCTTGATCAGATAACCCGCTAAGATAAGCAAGAACCTGATTAATCATCTCTGGGGTAGGTTGGGGTGGCAATTCCTCATTCTGCACTTGCTCACTTTCCCCTTCCTCACCCTCTCTTACTACTTCCTTAGTCGGTGGAGGATTCACCGCCCTAGTACTACATGGGACAGGTGCTTGTCCTCTTCCTCTAGAGGACGTCCTCCCGCGACCTCTACCACGGCCTCTCGCCACTACTCCTCTTCGAGCTACAGCCCCAGTGGCTGGCTCAGTTGCATCTTGTCTTGTCGGTGTTGGTGTTGGCGCCGCTGTTGCTCTAGTCCTAACCATCTGCGATATAGAGTGAAGCTGGTCAGATACCAATTTGTATCACCTAGATACCAATTGGATCCAAGTAATATCATGAAAGAAAGAAAGAAGGAATAGAATTTTCCTAAAGTCTTATAGCCTCTCAAAGAAAAGTAAAGGCGTCCCCCTACCGTTCCTTAAGACTCTACTAGACTCGTTCTTGTGTGATGATACTAACGAACCTAACGCTCTAATACAAAGTTTGTCACGACCCAAAACGAGCCGCGAGTGGCACCCACACTTATCTTACTATGTGAGCGAACCAACCAATCTAAACCCCAACATTTCAAACATAATGAACAAAATACAATGCGGAAGACTTAAACTCATTAATGAAAATTGATTCAATAACTTCTAAAAACTCAACAACTATTATTTACTATTATCCCCAAAATCTGGAAGTCATCACCACAAGAACATCATCCTCAAATTACTAATCTAAGTGTATCTAAGAAACTAAAATGACTAAAAAGCTAGTCCATGCCGGAATTTCAAGGCATCAAGACATGAAGAGGAAGATCCAGTCCAAGCTAGAAGCAATAGCTCACCCTGAAATCTGGCTTGATGAAGACTGGCTAGAGTTGCGGTTGAGTTGAAGACGACGGTACGTTTGCTGCACTCCACAAATAACAAAGAAAAAGGGTTTGAATAGGAAAAATAGAAAGAATAGAGAGAGGGAGAAGAACGATCGAGAGAGAGGAGAAACGAAGAGGAAAACAAAGCTTTGGGGAATTTGCTTGCTTGATCACGAATCTTCGGTTGAGGTAGGTTATGGTTTATGCTATTCGTAGTAAACTCTTAATAGCGAATGATATGTGTTGGGTAGTATTATAAAGTCTTCTATATGCTTAATTGTGTGCTTACATGATGTGATTATATAATTGTGATGAATTAGCATGATGAGGCTATTGAATCTTGAATCCTAAATTTACTTTGTTAATGATGATGCCTTCGTATAAAAGAAGGCTTGATGAACAAAAGTAATGATATTGATGATGCCTTGGTATAAAAGAAGGCTTGATGAACTAAAGTAATAAGATTAGAGGATCGGGTGTCACGTTCCGACACCAGGATAGTATCATTCGCTATTAAGAGTTTACTACGAATAGCATTAACCATAACCTACCTCCATCGAAGATTCGTGATCAAGCAAGCAAATTCCCCAAAGCTTTTTTTCCTCTTCGTTTCTCCTCTCTCTCGATAGTTCTTCTCCCTCTCTCTGTTCTTTCTATTTTTCCTATTCAAACCCTTTTTCTTTTACCCTCATTAGCATATAATTAAGTATAAAAGTTGACAAAGTAACCCACTAATTAATTTGAGGTTATCTCCTTTAACCCCCAAGTAATTGAATTATTAATATTAAACCACTAACTTTATAATTATAAGCAGGAATAGTCCAAAACGCCCCTTAAAATATTTAACAGAAATCTGACCCAGTCTGGGTTTACGCAGCCTGTGACGGCTCGTCGTGCCTGCGACGGTCCGTCCTGCTACTTCCGTCACGGAGTTTAGAGACTAAATTTCACTAAGGGTCTGTGACGGCCCGTCATGCCTGTGGCGGTCCGTCCTGCCATTTCGTCGCGAAGTTCAGAGAGTTAATTTCAGTACCCAAATTTCAGAATTCTAAGTGTTTTGGAACGAGACCCCCTTGACGGTCCGTCGTGCCCATGACGGTCCGTCGTGGGATCCGTCGACTCAGCCAGTTTTTCCAGAAATAAAATCTGCTGCTCAAAACGACTAAACAGGTCGTTACGATAAATTTGTCTGTGTTGTGAGTATGGATTTGAACTCCTAAGGCATGAAATGAAATGATAATGATGAGGTTCGTGGTGATATATATTATGAAGCTTGAATTGTATGTCTTTATCTCATTATGCCTAAATGAAGTATGTGTATATGTTGACTATGCTAGTTTGTGAGTAATGATTAATAAAGCTTCAAGCATGTTTATAATTTAATATTATGAAAATGATGATTTATGTGAAATGTGTGCTTACACACACACACACACTCACACTTTAAATGAATGATTGAGTGAACGATTGAAGTTAAAGAATTTGAACGAAAAAGGGAGTTTTTGGGTGAGCAGTCATTGTGAGTTAAGATGAAGTGTTTAGTAAAAACCTCACTACCTCCCAAAATCTTTCTCTAATATAAGTTGGAGGACGGATACCAATCGTGTTTTAATATGGAGTGACCAAAAGTAATCCATGACCTTTTGTTATGAATGTTTAAGACTCCATGGGGGAGTTAAGCTTAGACGTGAGACGATTTGAAGAAGGGGTGGGTACACGTTCTGAGTAGAGATAGTGTACCCAATGTACCTCTTGATATGAGTACTCCTTGTTAGTAGAGAGTGAGTTAGTTAGTAGCAATCTCCTTATCCCTTAACTATGTCGTAGCATAGGTGTAGCTATTGGAAAACCCATGTAAAATCTAAGATAAAGACCCCACCTTAGTCAAGTGGGGAGCCCTCATCCATTAAGGGTAGTATCGGGATTTCATCTCTATCTCTCATGGTCTATTCTGGTTAAAGCTATTCCACCACAAAGTAATTAATGAACTAAGTATCCTAAATCAACATAATACTTAGGGTGGGTAGTGCTATGGGACGCAGTCTATCCATTGCACTAAGTAGACCTTCCGAAAGGGAAGTCTTGGTGTGTTTTTTATAAGAAATGTATGAACTAAGTCTCCTAAAAGAATGTACTACTTAGGGTAGGTGGTGGTATGGAACATTATCTGTCAATTGCACTAAGTAGACCTTCAGAAAGGGGAGTTTTGGTGTGTTCCATCATGTGTTAGTAATAAAGTTAGATAACTTAATGTCTAATGTTATGGAAGTATGTTAAAGCTATGTTTTATGTGCTGAAGTTAGGGGTGACTTATGTAGAGTGATTAATCCAAGGGAATCGTCAAGGAGCACTAAGTGGGAGTTGTAGTATGGGATGCTATTCTTACATTTCAATTAGTGTAATTTATAGTTCCTATTTGGGAAGGGTGTTTACATGATATCCTTCTTGTATGAGTGTCTTTCAAATGTCTAAAAACACTGTGAAATTGTTTTCCCTATCGAGGTAAACCTATGGTAGGTAGTCATAAGAATCGATTTTGTGTGTCTTTTGGTGGTATATGGGTGGTCCCTCCTTTGCTTACCTTCGGGAATTTTAGGATAAATTGGTTAGGGAAACATCAACGGAAATGAGTTCACTATGCTTGGGAAGAATTGTTCACTGTAATGTTTCTCTATGTTTTAATGTAAATGGACTTGAGTTACTGAAAATTACCTTTTGGTTCTAAAATTATGAGAATTCTATTTTAAATGATAAATTATGATTATCATATTATTTAAACTCTATAATCATGAAAGTTTTACTTATTTGGCATGAAGCTTATTTTACTAACATGTTCCTTCTTTGCATGTTTTTGCATATGTCTAACTTAGTACAATGTTTTGTCCCAACGCCGTACATTTCTATACTTAATAAGTATAGGTTGGAGGCGACTGAAGACTAGAATAAAAAGCTTTTTAATCTATACTCTCAAGATTAAGTCTGTCCTCTTATATTCGAGGACATAGTTTTTTTCTCTATTTCTATCGTTAAGACTTATTATGCGTTTTCATTTAATTTAAATGGTCGTGTCCCTAAGATATTTATGTTGAGTCTTTAGGTTTTCTTGTGATGACGAGATCAAACCTTTGGTTATATTAAAGATATTTTTCTTTATTAATTTATTCATGAAAAGTTTAATTTCCGCACTACTTTTCATGTCTTATCTTATAAATGATAGCTAAGGCTTGTACAAGATCTCCGAAATGGTCAAGTACATAATTATTCTGACCTAAGGGTTCTCCCTTATTCTATGGGGTACTTTTGGGTCATTTGAAATTTTTTATGAGAGTATAAGTTATGGGATATAGTTTAAGGTCTAAATTATCAAAAGCCACGTCTAGTATAGTCTTGTTCATTGGTGGGATTCGTGAAACATCCATGGATGAGAGGCTATGATATAATAGAAAAGTTACACTTTATTAATTAATCTTATGTCATGCTTAGAGTTGACTTGCATAAGATGTCTCTATCAACTTGTTCTCTTTGTGTTTATAGAATAAGAATACGAGGAGAGCAACCGCTAAGAGGGAGCAGGAAGATGTAGGTAATGAGAATATCCCTACCCGTATCAACCAAGTTCCTTTAGTTGTACAAAATAATGTGAATGATCTGGTTTCGTTTCCAAAAACCCAAGGGCCCCAATGAACTTAAATGCCCCCTATGCCTCAAGCTCCTAAAGCTCCCTTTTTCAAGGTGATATGACTAATGCAGAATTGAGGGCTGCCCTAATGAATTTTACCCAACTCATGATTACTCAAGCTCTAGTCATCACTAATAATTTAGTTTCCCAACGTAACCAAGGGGATAGAGCTCATCCTAATGTTATTACTCCCGCGTGTAGGATTCAGGATTTCATGAAATTCAACCCACCTAGTTCCTTGACACTAAGGTGGATGAATATCCCCAAAGTTTCATAGATATAATATTCAATGTGGTAGATTTTATGGGTGTCATCCCTAGGGAAATAGTGGAGATATCCACTTATAAGCTCGACGATGTGTGTCAAGTGTGGTTTGAGCAATGGAGGGATGAGAGACCATTAAAGGATGGTCCAGTAGATTGGGAAGTATTCAAAGAGGCTTCTCTATATAGGTTATTTTCTTTAGAGTTAAGGGATAATAAGATAGTTGAATTCATGAATCTTTGTCAAGGGGGAATGAGTGTGAAAGAATATTCAATCAAATTCACCCGACTCTCTAAGTATGACCCGACTATGGTAGCCAAACCTAGATCTAGGATGCACAAATTTATGATGGGTGTGTCTAGATTTGATGAAAAGGAGTGTCGTACGACAATGATCCTTAATTACATGAATATCTCTATACTCATGGTGTGTGCTCAACAAATTGAGGAATCTAAAATTAGGGAGATAAAACAAGAGGGGAAGAGGAGTAGGTTTGATGATGAATCTTTTAAACCAGACCATAAGAGGAGGTTCTATCACCAAGTGTCTTCCATGGGGAACAATGATAGAGTTTCCAACAAAAATTCCCAAGGTCGTGGCCATACTTTAGAGAGACATAATTGTACTACTTGTGTAAAAAACCACTTGAGTAAGTGTCTTGCCGGAACGGATGTTTGCTTTGACTGTGGTAGTAAGAATCACAATATGAAGGACTTCCCCAACATAAATGCAAAATTAAAAGGGTTCAATCAAGCTTCCCTTGATCCTAATGTTCCAAAGAAGAACTCTCCCTCTAGGATGGGGGCTAAGAGGGAGAACAAATCCAATTTTATAGACATGGTAATTCTTAACTCTTTTTGGTTTGTTATGTTTATGTTATTAGATGATTTTGTATGGGTTTTTCTTTATTATGTTCATGCTTACTTGATAAAATGCTTAAAGGAGAAAATTGTTGAAAATCATGCATGATTCATTGTGTGGGATTCGATTCTCTATGTGAGAAAATTTGCTTTTCATGAATAGTTGTAAAATTTTTTCTAAAAATGGTGTATCAATGTATAAGGTAGTTTCTCCATAAAACTGAAGAATTAGATGTGTTCGTGAATTTGGAAGTTCCCCCTAAAAGTTGCATGCATTTCAAAAGTTATTATAATGGTGTAATTGTGTTCATTGTAAGTTTGGTTCTTTTATTATGATGGCTTAGCCTTGATTTTGTGTGTTAAGTGCTGCTAGTATGTCATTGATTTTCTTAAAAGCGTTTAGTGTCATTTGAGGACGAATGTTGTTTTAAGTGGGGAGAATGTAACACCCTAAAATGAACTAAGGTGAATCACAACTTTGTGAATTTTTAATGAGTTAGTTTTGTGTTAAAATGAGTTATATTGATGTTCTTAGGCATTGTGTAACGTCCAAGTACGTCCATGACTTTAGGAAAGTGTGTCTTAGAAAGTGCTTGTGTGTTCTTGATGTGTTTTTGTTAGTTTGACGTGTATGTTTTAATCTAAATTGATGTTGGATGTTCCTAATACCTAGACGACTATGTATAGGGGTTTAATGTGTAGGTACGGCTTCACCTATGACCCATGAGGGGCCCTAGAAAAGGCCAAGATTTGAACTCAAAATTGCAAAAAAATGTCAACAAACTAATCAACCAAAGAACAAGTCGACGGTCATTTGAGCAATCTATGGTTCGTCGACTTGGACCATCAATCGGAAATGCAGAATTTACAATTGACGGTCTGTCACTAATACGCGTCGATGGTGGTCCTGCAAAAGCTGTTGGACCTGGCTTCATTGGCTTAGGGTGTTTTGTAAATTCTTCCCACGTATTTTATGACCCTAGGACGATACTTTTAGTGTTTTTAAGTTAAATTAGATTATTTTAAAGTCCTAAACCTAGAAAATATGCCTAACTTAAAATATTCAAACTCTCTCACTAAAGACAAACTCTCTCAAGTCACCATTGGAGATAAGACTCAAGGAAGAGAAAGCAAGGATGGTTGGACGTGTTTGTTCATCAAAATTAGTGGGTTTATTTCTCACTCAGTACGGTAGTCATCCTTGAACCCTGTTCCATTCAAGGAGTCATTTCTAAAAGATGTAAAAAAGGGTTTTAAAACTCAATCTTCTCCTACTTTTTACTCTAAGCATGGGTCTTCATGTAAAAGTGTTTTAATGTTCAAATATGTTATTTCTAGTATTAGTTGGTGATTTTTATGTCAAAACCCTAATTAACTCATGTTTATGCATATTTCTAACTTTTAGCTTGAGAAATGGGTTAAATTTACATGTTTGTGTAGGGTAAGAACTTTGGTTTTTTAATGTTATTATTATGGCTTAGATACTTCCCGAAGGGCCATATTAAGATGAAAAAATTTAGAATTTGTTATAGGTGATGAAATCTTGGTTAAATGGTGAGTTGGTTATATTGTATGGCTCTTATTTAAAATGCTTTTGTGTGGTATGGTCCACATTCTTAGTGGTGGTGTTTACTTGTTGTGTTTGGATATATAAATATATATATAGTTTTATATATAGATAAATATAGTTGTATGTGTTTGTGAGTATGGCTTTGAAGGCCTAAGGTGTGAAATTAAGCTATAATGTGAGGTTCATGTTGATATCTATTATGAATCATGAATTGTATGTCTTGCTTTGATTATGCCTAAATGAAGTATGTGCATATGTTTACTATACTAGTCTTTGAAAAATAATAAATAAAAGCGTAAGAATGCTTGGAATTCAATATTAATGAAAGTGATGATTTATGTGAAAGGCGTGCTGACATGTACACACACTCACACTTTGAATGATGAATTAATTACTGAAGTTAAAGAATGTGAATGGAAAGGGTAGTTTTGGCATAAGCACTCAATGTGAGTTGAGATGAGGTGTTAGAAATAACCTCAATACTTTCCAAGATCTTTCTAATGTATATTAGAAGATGGATACCCATTGTTAATTGACATGGAGTGTCCAAGTGTTATCCTTGACCTTCATTAACGAATTTTTAAGACTACATGGGAGAGTTATGCTTAGCACCGAGACAATTTGAAGAAAGGGTGGGTACACATTATGAGTAGATATGTTGTACCCAACGTTCCTCTTGAGATTAGTACTCCTTGGTAATAGAGAATTTTTTTATTAGTAGAAATATCCTAATCCAATAACTATGCACCCAAATAAATTAAGCTATTAGAAGAGCCATGTTAAATCTAAGAGAAAGACCCCACACTAAGAAAGTGGGGAGCCCTCATCCGATAAGAGAGGGGATTCCATGTCTAGCACTCATGGTCTATGTCAGCTAAAGCTATTCCCCCGCAAAAGAATGAATGAACTATTTTTCCCAAAAGAACGTACTACTTAGGGTAGGTAGTGGTATGGGGAGCTATCTATCCACTGCACTAGGTAGACCTTCCGAAAGGGAAGTCTGGTTCTGTTTTAAATGAAATGTATAAACTAATTCTCCTTAAATTAAATGTTACTTAAGGTTGGTGGTGGTATGGGACGTTATCTATCCATTTCAATACGTAGACCTTCGTCAAGGTGAGTCTTTTTGTGTTCTATCATGTGTTGTAAATGAAATTACATAACTTAACACCTAATGTTAAGGAAGTATATTAAATATAAGTTCAATATGATTAAGTTAAAGTAGAGTGCTTAATCCAAGGGATCCTGAAGGAGCACTAAGTGGGGGTAGTAATATGGGATGCTACTCTTATATTGAACTTACAATAACTTATAGGTCCTATTTGAGAAGGGTTCTTACATGAAATCCTTCTTGTATGAGTGTCTTTCAAATGTCTAACCAAGATTGTAATCTTGTTTTCGTGGCCGAGGTAAGCCTATGGTTGGTAGTCTTAAGGATCAATTTGTTCTGTCTTCAAGGGGGAGTATGGGTTGTCCCTTCTTGTCTTTCCTTAGGAAATCTAAGGATAACATGGTTAGGGAAACCTCAAGGGAAATGCATTCACTATTCTTTGGAAAAATGGTCCACTGTAATGTTTTTGTAAGTTTCACTGTAAATGGACTTGAGTTACTTATTTGGCATAAAAGCTTATATTACTAAAATGTCCCTTTTTGCATGTTTTTTCATATGTCATACTCATTACATTGTTTTGTACTAACCCCATACTATTCTAAATTTAATAAGTATAGGTTTAGAGGCGTTTGAAGACTAGAAGAGAAAATTTTGGAATCTATCCTCTGAAGATTAAGTATGTCACCTTATATTCGAGGACATAGTTCTATTTCTTAATTTCTATCGTTACGACTTATCATGTATTTTATTTTAATAAAAAGGGTTGTGTCCTTCAGATATTTAAGTCGAGTCTTTGATTTGTCTTGTGAAGACGAGATCAATCCTTAGATTTTATGAAAGATGTTTTTTTATTAATTTATTCATTAATAGATTTATTTTCGCACTACTTTTCATGTCTTATGTAATGAATTATCGCTAAGGCTTGTACAAGACCTTCAAAAAGGTCAAGTACGCAATTGTTCTGACCTAAGGGTGCTCCGTTCTTCTAGGGTTACTTTTGGGTCGCTAAAGATCTCTCAGGTATGTGTGAAGGGTTGTATGGGCGGCTGTTTCCTCTCTCACTTTAGTTATCATTAACAGTATCTTTGGTAGGAAAGTCTTATGCTTATATGGTTTGAAGTGATGATATGATATAGTGTGGAATGTGACTAACATGTGTGTATGTTGACTTTTAAGTGACTCGTATACATGTCTTATGACGTTTTACTCAATAAGAAAATGTTCTAAACAAAATGTACTTTTGGCATAATTTATGCATTAAACCATCTTAGTTCATTCTATTGTGATAATTTCATATATTATGTGTGTCTCTAAAGGTGTAGGTGACATTTGAGAGGAGTCTTGAAGTTGAAGCTTGCATTAGTGTTAATTCAAGTAAAGTTGGGTATGTCCTCAATATATCCGAGTACATCATTATGTTTAATTTTCCTTATTAAATGAATTGTAATATACTTAGATATTTCTATACGTTGAAGTATTGGTCGTGTTCCAGGATATTCGTGTGTCTATGATGTCGACTTTAAGACGTAGACTTTCCTTATGATTTTCTATTAAATAAATATTTTAAAGTTTTACTCTTTCATGTGAAATGTTTTAATTCAACACTACTTGTCATATATGTAAGTAATGAATGATATCTAGGGCTTGTACAAGATCTCGGAGAGGTCAAGTACGCTATGCCACGATTCGAGAGATTGCTATATATTCTAGTGTATGATCTCGGGTTGGTGAAAAAATTGGTGTCAGAGCCATGTTATGAAATACTCCTTAGGCATTCGAAGTCTCGTTAAATTCTCATCTAGTAGATTCTTGTTCATCGGTGTATGTCGTGACACATCTATGAGTGAGAGGCTATAGGACGATAGAGTTTCAGTTTCTTCATCAATCTTGTACCGTGCTAAGATGTAACAGTTAAAACGTCCATGACCTAATCAAGAGACTCACAGGATGGACTTAACATCAAAATACTGTTTCTAAGACGATTTTAAGTAATTAAAACTATTTAGGAAGTGTTTGAGTCAACACTTCAAGAAATGCCCAAGACGTCAGGAAACTAGTGCATTTGAACTAGTAAAACGTCCTTAGGTTTCATGAAGGTTTGGAGCTGTTGTATGAAATCTAAAACGTGTAGAATCACTTTTCATAGGTAAAATAATTTATATAGGGCGAAAACAGCCATGTATTCTCCCTCCCCCCCAGGATTGGCCTAGGTGACCACAAAGGGAGCCAACGTTGTCCAAGAAGCTGCCAAAAGGCAGCAGCCAATTAAATATGGTGAAGTGTCTATGCGTTGCGTAAATCGTACCACGTGGAACAAAAATCTTGGTACTCATCAAGTACACTTACCTGACTCTTCTGGTTAAAATTTAATTTACATAATCTTGCAGGAACAGCTCCGCTATACAGACTTATTTCCTGATGAAAATCATAAATTTTAAATTCACGTTGAACTTCATTAAAAGGTCATATAAGTGAGGATCCTTTGGGTATTTCGTGGGAAGGTTATACAATGATTTTAAGTCAATTTACCTCACATTCACTCACTGAAATCAAATTACTAAATCAAAACCCAAAAGCTCTCACCTCTTTCTACTTTCTCTCTCTATTCAACCTCTATTGAAGTAAGCACGAAGCTTGAACAAGAATACAAAATTCTCTACGATTTCACTCGAATTTTTTAGATAATGTTTCATTAAGGTATGAATTCTTCACTCTTTGAATTCCTTTCCTCATGAGGTCCTTTCAAAGTTCATTTCTATATCATCCAATTCCAAGGGTTTTCTTGTACAAGTAGGTTTTCTTCTAAACATAAAATTGATGATTGATTATGAAAAATTGTGATTAACCATGTATAATTAAGTGTATATTATTGATTAATGATGTTGATTAATGGTAATTCGCGTAGATCATGTCTTTTCCCCCAAT
The DNA here is from genome assembly GCA_027705065.1 of Solanum peruvianum. Classification (NCBI taxonomy): domain Eukaryota; kingdom Viridiplantae; phylum Streptophyta; class Magnoliopsida; order Solanales; family Solanaceae; genus Solanum; species Solanum peruvianum. The sequence goes on along the minus strand of JAKWJD010001766.1, from coordinate 18,170,957 downwards.
TTCACCAAATGTTGTATCTTGTTTATGAATTGATGGAAATATAGGAATGTGTTGATTGTTAGACTTGTATTATATATTCTAATTTATATATGGACTGCCTATAGTAAATTGTAGTTGGGATTGAATGTAGTTTTTGAAGAATTCATGATGAACCCTATCCCCCTAACGTTAGGTCATGGATTTATGGTGAATTGGTTTATGATGATACAATTGACTTAAATCGTGTATATATTACTATTGTATGATGTTATTAAGCCTATTGATGGGTGAATACAGTTGGTTGATGGCCATACCGTGAGGAAGGATTTAAAGGTGAATACATAAGACCTTATGATCTTGAATCCTTTACTTTAATTATGATAGCTTATGCATGATAATTTTCAATTGAAGTATCACAATTGATTAGATTATTTAGGGGATGATATGATGAATATAATTGAAATTTCTTGACTATTTTAAATGAGAGATTATTTTAAAGGCATGATTATATAAGGTTAATTTTGAATCACTTATTTGCCTTACTATGGTATTACAATGACGGTGTTAATCTCACAAATGAAGGGTTGCAATGAGATAATATTCTCATGCATTTCCTAATGAGCTAATGATTATGATATACAATGTCTTAGTCTCCTATTACCTTCATTAAGCTATGATTTATTAATAAAGGCTTCAATACATTTCAAAAAGGAAATTTTACTTAGAACTGAGTGAACTAGTTATGAGAGGTGTTCCTTCCCAATGTGGGAAGTTAGGTTCACAGTGGTTCTAATGAGATCGAGATAAATGCCATGGTGCATAAAGAATGTCTCAAATATGTCTCATTGGTCTTTAACTATGTTGCCCCCATAGGAATACTATCTAGTGGATCCACCTAGAATGCGATATTCATGTTTTTGTCCTACCTTCTCAATTAGACCACATTCTTTTTGTGTAGGGTTTCAGTACACCGTATTCCACATTTAGTTCATGGATTCTACTCCACTAAAGGAAATTGTTCTAGAAAGTAAAATAAAAAAATAAACGAACACCGACTAGGGTGACTTAACCGATTTGATGTCCTGTAGGTAGGGGTATGGAACTCTATCTATACATTGCACAAGTTTACCTTGAGTGAAGTCCTAGGATGTTATTCTTCTGTTATTATGTATTATGATATTATGAGATGCATAATGTTGACTTTATTTGATCTTATTTTTATATGATGTTTGTTACATTAACAAACACGCTATTGATCTTATATGATGTTTGTTACCTATGATTATATGTATTATGAAGGAAGACATGAATTATTATCTCCTATCTTGTTTATTTGATTGTGTGAGGTTGTGGAATTTCACATGAGCATTGCACTTGTAGTCTTGGGATGGAATTGTTTGTAAGGGTCTTTTTATGTTGATTATATGACTTAGTAAACATTAAATTCTAATGTGACATTAAAATTATATTGTTCTTCTTTATGAACATGTTGTATGTTGTTTTTATCCTTGTCTTGTATATTCTCTTTTGTGTGTGCTTAAAGGCTTAAAAGTGACTTTGCATGTTTCTATAGAATGGTCTCTTTCATTCATGTTTTCGAATAGTTTATGCGAATATTCTTTACTTTGTACAAGTGGTTGTACTATCCCATATTCTTTATGTTTCTAAAAACGTGTAGGTTCTGGCCATTGAGTTCCTAGGAGGTCGATTGAAGAGGACTTTTACTCTTTTCTCCTAGTGTTTGTCCGTCCTCATATTCGAGCATTTTACCTAATCTTTTCTCTAGCTATGAAGTTGTATTGTCATAAAGACATCATTCATTCACGTATTGGCTATGTCCATCATTTGTACTCATTTAGATGGTTTAATATGAGACAAAGTATTAGAGTAATTCCTATGCATTAATTATAATATCTAAACAAAAGCCTATGTAAGATTCCTATGAGAGGAGTCTAAGTGATCTCCATTTTTATATATGATGAGTAATCTAGAGGTCTATGTAAGCCTCAAAATGTAAGAAAATGTTTTAATTTTTCCGCATTTTTAACCTATGAAATGTAATACAAATGCTAATAGGCTAGTCTTAGTCTATATTGTCTAAACGAGAATCCTATGTTAACTTCATTTGTGAGGAATCTATGTAAATTCCATATGTTTATATGATTAGTAAGTCAGAGGTGTCTGTAAACCTTAAATATATAAGAAGATTTTTAATTTTTTGCATTTTTAACATATGAAATGTAATGAGGAATGCTAAGAGAATAGTCTTCGTCCTCTCTCAAGACGACGATGTCGGTTAAGTCCAGAGGTTGCTCCACGATCGTGACAAACTTGGTGTCAGAGCATGATGTTGAAATAATCATTAGATTGATGTCTTATTGAACCAGGTTTATGTACATGACTCTTATGGCTCAAAAATTAATTTAATTTAGAAAATCTTGCGGGAACAGCTCCACGACACAGACTTGTTTCCCCACGATAATAAGATATTTGAAATTAATGTTTGACTTCATTAAATTTTCAAATTAAGTGAGGCTCCTGATATTTAGTTGGAAGGTTATATAATGATTTTAAGTCAATTTTACCTTAAACACACTCTCTCAAATGAAATCCCCAAACAAAAACTCAAAAGCTCACAACTCTTTCTACTCTCTCTCTATTAATCCTTCATTGAATGAAGCAACAAGCTTCAAAAACAATACAAAATTCTCTAGGATTTTACTCAAATTATGTTGATAAAGCTTCATTAAGGTGTGGATTCTTCACTCTTGGGATTCCTTTCTCCAAGAGGTCCTTTCTATGTTGATTTCTAAATCACCCATTTCCAAGGGTTTTATTCTCCCATTTGGTTTTCTTCTAAACATTAAATTAATGATTGATTAGTATTAATTGTGATTAAAAATGTCTAATTGAGTGTAGATTGTTGAGTTATTGATGATGATTAATGGTAATTCGTGTGAATCATGTCCTTTTCCCCAATTTCCCCAAATATTGGATCTTGCTTATGAATTGATGGGAATTGATGAATTTTTTATGGTTAAATTGTCTTAGCTATTTTAATTCATTTATGTAATTACTAGAGTCATGTGTAGTTGTGATTGAACCTAGTTCTTGAGTGATTCATGATAAACCTTAATCCCCTAACCCTTGGTCATGGATTGATAGTGAATTTGTTAGTGATGATACAGTTGACTCACTTTTTCTATGGATTACTATTGTATGATTTTATTAAGTCTTTTTATTGGTAAATAAGTTTGGTTGATGGTAATACCGTGAAGAAGGCTTTGAAAGTTAATTGGTACTACCTTATTATCTTGAATCCTTTACATTAGTTATGATGGCTTATACTTGATGATGTTCAACTGAAGTATTACATGTTATTAGATTAAGTAGGTGATGGTAAGATGAAGTTAATTGAAATGTCTTGACTATGTGAATTGTGAGATTAATAGAAATGTATGATTATATAAGGTTGATTGTGAATCACTCATGTGGCTTACTATGATATTATGATGATGGTGTTAATCTCACAAATGAAGGGTAGCAAATGAAGGACATTCTCATGCAATTCCTAATGAGCTAACGATTATGATATTCAAGGGGTTAGTCTCATATGACCTACATTAAGTTGTGGCTGATTAATAATGGCTGAAGAAATTTCAAAAAGGACTTTAGCTTAGCATCGTTGGACTTAGTTATGAGTGGTGTTCCTTCCCTATGTGGGAAGGTAGGTCCACAATAGTTCTCATGAGATAGAGATCAATTCCATGGGGCATAAAGATGACCTCAAATATGTCTCCTATTTCTAGAACTATGTTTCTTCCATAGGAATACTAGCTAGTGGATCCACTAAGAATGTTATGTTCATGTTTTGGTCCTACCTTTGCAAGTAGACCACCTTTTTCAGTGTAGGGTTTCATGACACCTGATGCCACATTTATCTCATGTTTTCTATTTCGGTTAAGGAAATTGTTCCAGAAATTAAAATAAAGTAATAAAGGGAACACTGACTAGGGTGACTTAAAGGGTTTGACTTACTGTAGGTAGGCGTATGGGACTCTATCTATACATTGCACAAGTTGGCCTTGAGAGATGTCCTAGGAGCTTGTTCTTATGCTCTTATGTATTATGATATCATCGGATGTATAATTTTTACTTTATATGATGTTATTCTTATATGATGTTAGTTACCTTGACGAACATTGTGTTGTCTTAAATTGTTATATGTGGTTATGACTACCTATGATGATATGTATTATGAAGAAAGTCATTACTTATAATCTCCTATGTTGTTTATTTGATTTTGTGGGATTATGGGACTTCACATGAGCATTGCACTTGTAGGTTTGGGATGGGAGTGTTGGAAAGGTTATTGTATGTAGATGATACGTCTTATTGAACATGGAATACTAATCTGACATTAAGATGATGTTCTTGTTTATAAAAATGTCTTATATTGTTGTCATCCTTGTCATCTATATTCTCTCTTGTGTATGTAGAAATGCTTTAAAAATGACTTAGCATTTTTCTAAAGAATGGTCCATTTCGTGTATGTTTTCAAATGGTTTATGTGCATATATCCATACTTTGTACAAGTAGTTGTACTAACCCATATTCTTTATGTTTGTAAAAATATGTAGGTTCCAACAATTGAATTCCTGGGAGGCCGATTGAAGAAGACTTTGACACTTTTCTCCAATTATTTGTAGGTCCTCATGTTAAAGAATGTTACTTATTATATGATCTAGCTTTGAAGTTGTACTGTCATAAAGACACCGTTCATTTCTCTATTATTTGGAACATTGATGTAAGGCTATAATGGCGGATTTACTTTGTGTTGCCTATGTCGATCATTTCTACTGGTTTAGATTGTTCGATATGAGACAAAATATTAGAATAATTCATATGTATTGATTATAATATCTAAATGAGAAGCCTATGTAAGCTTCCTAGCGATTAGTCTAAGTAAACTTCATGTGTATATATGATTAAAAAGCGAGGGGTCTATTTAAACCTCAATATGTAAAAAAAGTTTTAATTTTTACGCATTTCTAACCTATCAAATGTAATGACAAATGCTAAGAGGCTAGTCTTTGTTTTTAATGTCTAAACGAGAAGGCTATTTTAGTTTGCTATGCGAGGAGTCTAAGTAAACTTTATATGTATACATGATTAATAAGTGAGAGGTCTATGTAAACCTCAATATATAGGAAAATTGCTATTTTTTCCACATTTTAACATGTGAAATGTAACCACGAATACTACGAGACTAGTCTTAGTTATCTCGCAGGACGAGGATGATGCTTAAATCTAGGTGTTTCTCCCAAATCTTGACAAACTATTTATCAAAGCATGAAGTTGAAATAAACTTAATATTGATGTCTCATTTAACCAAATTATAATTTAGAGGTTGTGTGACGCTTAGGAATTCTCACTTGTTGGTAATCTTGAAAGTTGGGCCAAATGAGTTAAAACTCTATGTGTCACTGTTTTTTTGTAATACTTTTCTTTTTGATATAGGATATTAATAATACAAGGATGGTTGCCATGAGAATGGAGGAAGATTTTACTAAGTTGAGAGTTCATTTCCTAGAGAACCAAGTGCCTACAGAAGGCCAAGCTTAAGTATTTCCTCCTCCTATGTCGGATGGAGAAATAAGGTTGGCATTTGTGACATTGTCTCAAACCATGAACTCCCAATCGCAAGCCATGACACTTTAGAGAACATAGGGTTTGACCTCATATGAAACCAAATGCTAATACCATGGCTTCCCCCCTGAAGGACTTCACTAGAATGAATTTTCTTATGTTCTAAGGGTTTAAAGTGAATAAAGATATCCAAGACATCATTGATGAGGTCTACAAGATTATTTATGCTAATGTATTGACTTCAAATAAACAGGCTGAACTAGCTTCCTATCAAATTAAGGATGAACATCAAGAATAGTACACCCAATAGAGAGACAGTATGGACTTATAAACGGGTGCTATCACCTAGGAGGTGTTTAGAAAGACTTTTATTGATATTTTCTTTCCTAGGGAGAAAAGTAGGCGAAAGTGGAGGAATTCATCAACCTTTGTCAAGAGTGTTTGAGTTTGCAGGATTACTCGTTGAAATTCACAAAATTTTTCAAATGTGTTCCTTCCTTTGTATCTAATCATAGGGATATGATGAGTCTTTTTGCTACGGGAGTGTCGAATGACTTAGTGGAAAAGTTGGTTATGCTCCATGAAAATAAAGATAAATCTCGATTGATGGTTCATGGACAAGAAGTCGAGGAGACTAGACTCAAGAGGAAAAATATGGAGTTTAAAAGGGCCAAGTCTTATCAAGGACGTACTTCCAAGTTAAGGCTTGAAATTTGAGAAAAGCCTAGGTTCAAAAAAAGGGTTTCCAAGCAAATTCCATCCAGTATCCATAAGGAAAACAAGGATACGGTATCTAACCCTATGTCGCAAAAGGAAAGAAGTTTAAATTCTCCTAGCAAGAACCTATGTGTGCCAAGTATGGTAAGAAGCATTGGAGTTAGTGTATTATTGTGATGGAAAATTATTTTGGGTGTGGAAAGAGTTACCATAACGTCATGGATAGTCCTAATGGTGATGATTCAATAGAAGTGGAGTGGTCAAGCTCAAGAAAATGGTCCTAGTTCCGAAGTTCAAAAGGGGAAGTGCTTTTATACTCTCGACTCTAGGGGTGAGAAACAACAATCATCTCTGAATCTCGTCACTTGGATGTTACAAGTCATCTCTATTGATGTTAATGATTTACTTGATCTTGGTTCTACCTTATCATTTGTAGATCCTATAGTAGACAAAAAGTTTGATGTTCTAACCGATATTTTTATTGAACCATTTTTGGTAACCACCCAGATGGGTGACTCCGTTATGGGTAGAATAGTCTTTAGGAGTTGTACTATATCTTTGCCCAATAGATATACATCGGTGGATTTGGTAGATATTGATATGGTTAATTTGGTTATCATCTCTTTTCAAAATCTTTTAAAACTAAGTCTAAAGGGTTCTTTATCATATTGTAAGAGTCATAGATTTAGCCTCCGAAACTCCTCCTATTGATTCGGTTCCCATAGTGAAGAACTTTACCAAAAGATTTCCCAATGACATGCTTATTGACTTGTTATCAAATAGGAATCCCATTTCAATCCCTCCTCACCGGATGGCTCCGGTGGAGTTTAAAGTGTTACGGCTCCAACTCAAAGATTTATTAGACAAGGTTTTCATACAACCTAGTACTTCACCATGGGGAGCTCCAGTAATGTTTGTTAAGAAATAGGATGTGTCCCTTAGGATATTGTAACGACCTGTTTAGTCGTTTTGAGCAGCAGAACAAATTCTGGAAAAACTGGCTGAAACCACGGACCCAACGACGGACCGTCACAGGCTCGACGGACCGTCGTGGGCGTTCCGTTCCATGACACTTAGAGTTTTAAAATCGGGTACTGAAAATCGACTCTCTGTAAATTGTGACGGACCTGCAGGACGTGCCGTCACATCCACGACGAACCGTCGTGAGTCCCGTTGCAAAACACTTCAACTTTTGAGAAATGGTGCAAGAAAACGAGTTTCTGACCGTCATGACGGAGGAGGGGCCAGGACGGACCGTCACAGGTGGTGGTGGGCCGTCGCAGCCATCTGGAGTTGGGGAGGACACGACGGCCGTGTGACGGACCGTCGCAGGCATGACGGCCCGTCACAGGCTGCACAATCCCAGGCAGTTTGGGATTTCTCCACACGTTTTAAGGGTCGTTTTTGATTATTCTTTCCTTAATTACAAAGATGAGGGGGGTAACATTAATAGTCTAATTACTTAGGGGTTAAAAGGGGTAACCTTAAGTGAATTAGAGGGGTTTATTGTCCTTTTTCACACTTAATTATATGATTAATTAGGGTAAAGGAAAGAGGGTTTGAATAAAACAAAAGAGAAAGAACAGCAAGAAAGAGAGAAACGATTGAGGGAGATTGGACGAGAAGAAGAGAGCTTTGGGAGATTAGCTTGTTGATTCCAATTCTTCGGTGGAGGTAGGTTATGGTTTATATTACGATATCGTAGTAGTGAACTCTTGATAGTGAATAATATGTGTTGATGATATTGTAAACCTGTCTATATGCTTATTGTATGCTTGTATGAATATGATTATGTGATGTTGATAATACAAGCATGATGAAAACCATTGAATCCCAATCTTGAAAGAAACTTTAATCTACGATATTAATGATAATGCCTTGGTATAAAGGAAGGCTTGATGAATTAAAGTGATTGGGATTGATGATGCCTTGGTTAGAGAAGGCTTGATGAACGGATATAATGAGATTAGTGGATCGGAGTGTCACGTTCCGACACATAGAATTAGTGGATCGGAGTGTCACGTTCCGACACATAGAATTAGTGGATCAGAGTGTCACGTTCCGACACATAGTATTAGTGGGACGGGTGTCACGAACCGACACGTAGATATAGGGGATCGGAGTGTCACGTACCGACACATGTAGGGGATCGGAGTGTCACGTTCCGACACATATAGGGGATCGGAGTGTCACGTTCCGACACATATAGGGGATCGGAGTGTCACGTTCCGACACATAGTGGTAGGGGATCGGAGTGTCACGTACCGACACAAGAGGAGAAAGATAATGAATCTCGAAAGATGATAATATATTCAACATAATGAACTTAATTCCCAAATGAGTATGGTAATGAGGCTTGAGCCCTCATGAATGAACTTGATGGTGTTATTGATGATTATGATACTTGTTGTTGCTACATGTTGAGTTTATAGTTGATTTATAATATTATTTGATATATATTGTTCCCTATTTTGAGTTAACCGATGATATCTACTCAGTACGTGTGGTTGTACTGACCCCCTACTTTTATGTTTTCCCTTGTTATTGTGTTATGCAGCAAACGTTCCGTCAACTTCGACTCAGCAGTAGATCAAGCCGTCTTCACTCCATCGGAAATTCAGGGTGAGCTAATGCGTCTAGCTTGGACTGGGTCTCCTTCTTCAAGTCTTGATGCCTTGAACTTCCGGCATGGACTAGTTTTTGATTGTTTTTAGCTTTTTAGACATTCTTAGATTAGTAGTTTGAGATAGATGTTCTTGTGGTGATGACTTCCAGATTTTGGGAATATTAATAATAGTTTTGAGTTGTTTTTCTTTATTAATGAGTTTAAGTCTTCCGCATTATTTTCTGTTGAAATATCTTGAAATGTTAAGGTTTAGATGGGTTGGTTCGCTCACATCGGAGGGTAAATGTGGGTGCCAGTCGCGTCCCCGATTTGGGTCGTGACAGACTTGGTATCAGAGCATTAGGTTCATTGGTCTCATCACACAAGAACAGGTCTAGTAGAGTCTTAAAGAACGGTAGGGGGACGACCTTTACTTTTCTTTGAGAGGCTATAAGACTTTAGGAAAATTCCATTCTTTCTCTTCTTTCGTGCTACTACTTGAGTCCAATTGGTATCTAGGTGATACAAATTGGTATCTGACCATCTTCATTCTATTTCGCAGATGGTTAGAACTAGAGCAACGACCGCACCAGCAGCGACAACGGAAAGACAGGAAACTACTGAGCCAGCCACTGGGGCTGTGGCTCGAGGAGGAACAACGGCAAGAGGCCGTGGGAGAGGTCGTGGGAGGACGTCCTCTAGAGGAAGAGGACGAGCCCCTATCCCATCTGATGCTAGGGCGGTGACTCCTCCACCGACTGAGGAGGTAGTTAGAGAGGGTGAGGAAGGGGAAACTGAACAAGGGCAGAATGAGGAAATGCCACCCCAACCTACCCCAGAGATGATCAACCAAGTACTTGCTTATCTTAGCGGGTTGTCTGATCAGGGTCAAGCACCTCCAGTGGTTTCTGCACCAACACCTCCGGTTTCAGAGATACGACATGCGGCTACTATGGCTCCCCGCATGGATGCAACATTGGGAATAGGCACATTTCCACGTCTGACTACTGGGCCTATTATGACAAACGATCAACATGAACTTTTTAGTAAGTTCTTGAAACTGAAACCTCCAGTCTTCAAGGGTGCAGAATCTGAAGATGCTTATGATTTTCTGGTTGATTGTCATGAGCTACTACACAAGATGGGGATAGTAGAGAGGTTTGGTGTCGAGTTCGTGAGCTATCAGTTCCAAGGGAACGCCAAAATGTGGTGGCGTTCACATGTTGAGTGTCAACCAACAGAGGCACCACCTATGACTTGGGAATCATTCTCTACCCTATTTATGGAGAAATATATCCCAAGGACTTTGAGAGATAGAAAGAGGGATGAGTTCTTGAGTCTTGAACAGGGAAGGATGACAGTAAATGCGTATGAGGCTAAATTTCGCGCGCTATCCAGATATGCCACGCAACTTTGTTTCAGTCCACAAGAACGGATCCGCCGTTTTGTGAAGGGGTTGAGGTCAGAATTGCGGATTTCAGCCTTACAGATAGCGGCAACGGCAACATCCTTCCAAGAGGTGGTAGACTTTGTGATTGAGGTGGAAGGAGTGAAACCAGATGACTTCACCACGACATCGACATCAAAGAGGTTTCGTAGGGGAGGTGAGTATAATGGTTCTTATTCTAGAGGACAGAACTCTGGAGGTCACTCAAATCGACCAATACAGTCTTCACTACAGACTGTAGTTGGGGGTCCACCTCAGAACGGTCAACACTACCCGAGAGACCCATGCCTGACTCCAGAGAGTGCTATGGATGTGGGGAGATTGGACATATTAGGAGGAATTGTCCAAAACAGAGTTACAGAGCCCCAATGGCTAGAGGAAGAAGAGGTGGTAATGGTAGAGGTCGTTATTCTGGAGGAGGGCGTGGTGGCTGAGGTAATGGTGGTCACCAAAACGGCAGAGGTGAAGGGCAAAACGGAGCCACTACTACACAACATGGTAGGGGCAACGGACAGACAAATGATAGGGCCCATTGTTATGCTTTCCCTGGGAGGTCTGAAGCGGAGGCGTCTGATGCTGTTATCACAGGTAATCTCTTGGTTTGTGATTGCATGGCATCTGTATTATTTGACCCTGGCTCCACGTTTTCATATGTATCTTCCTCATTTGCTAATGGCCTAAATTTACATTGTGAATTACTTGACATACCTATTCGTGTTTCTACTCCGGTGGGTGAGTCTGTGATAGTCGAAAAAGTGTATAGGTCTTGTTTGGTAAATTTTGTGGGGAGCAACACTTATGTAGATTTGGTTATTTTAGAAATGGGTGACTTTGATGTAATTCTGGTATGACTTGGCTTTCTCCAAACTTTGCGATTTTGGATTGTAATGCTAAAACAGTGACGTTAGCCAAGCCTGGGGCAGATCATAGTATGGGAGGGTGACTACACTTCCAATCCGGTGCGTATCATCTCATTTATTCGTGCTCAGAAGATGGTTAGTAAGGGTTGTCTAGCTTTCTTGGCACATCTCAAGGATGACACTATCCAAGTACCCTCAATTGAATCAGTTTCGGTAGTTCGAGAATTTTGGATGTGTTCCCTGCAGATCTTCCCGGTATGCCACCAGATAGGGATATAGACTTCTGCATTGATTTGGAACCCGGTACTCGCCCCATTTCTATACCCCCGTATAGAATGGCTCCCGCGGAGTTAAGAGAATTAAAGGCTCAACTTCAAGAGTTGTTGAGCAAAGGCTTCATTAGACCAAGTGCATATCCTTGGGGTGCTCCGGTTTTGTTTGTGAAGAAGAAAGATGGGAGTTTCCGAATGTGCATAGATTACCGACAGTTGAACAAGGTAACTATTAAGAACAAGTACCCCATTCCTCGCATTGACGACTTGTTCGATCAGTTACAAGGTGCTTGTGTCTTCTCTAAAATTGACTTGAGGTCCGGTTATCACCAACTGAAAATACGAGCAACGGATGTGCCAAAGACTGCTTTTCGAACTAGGTATGGGCATTATGAGTTTGTGGTAATGTCGTTTGGTCTTACTAATGCCCCTGATGCCTTCATGAGCTTGATGAACGGGATTTTCAAGCCATATTTGGATCTCTTTGTGATTGTGTTTATTGATTATATACTGATATACTCCAAAAGTAAGAAAGAACATGAGGAGCATTTGAAATTGGTGTTAGAGTTGTTGAGAAAGAAAAAGCTTTATGCGAAATTCTCCAAGTGTGAGTTTTGGCTAGATTCAGTGTCCTTCTTGGGGCACGTGGTTTCTAAGGATGGAGTGATGGTAGATCCATCTAAGATTGAGACGGTAAAGAATGGGTAAGACCTACAAACGTGTCAGAAATAAGGAGTTTTGTGGGGTTAGCTAGCTACTACCGCCGATTCGTCAAGGGATTCTCTTCCATTGCTTCCCAATTGACGAACTTGACCAAGCAAAACGTCCCATTTGTATGGTCGGATGAGTGTGAGGAGAGCTTCCAGAAGCTTAAGACTTTGTTGACTACCGCACCTATCCTTACCTTGCCAGTAGAGGGCAAAAACTTCATTGTTTATTGTGATGCATCCTATTCGGGTTTGGGTGCAGTGTTAATGCAAGAGAAGAATGTGATTGCTTATGCTTCGAGGCAATTAAAGGTGCATGAACGCAACTATCCGACCCATGACTTGGAGTTGGCCGCAGTGGTATTTGCACTAAAGCAATGGAGACACTATTTGTATGGGGTTAAGTGTGAAGTCTATACGGACCATCGTAGCCTACAGTATGTTCACTCAGAAAGACTTGAACTTGAGACAGAGGAGATGGATGGAACTACTAAAGGACTACGACATCACTATTTTGTATCATCCGGGGAAGGCTAATGTTGTGGCAGATGCCTTGAGTAGAAAGGCCGGAAGCATGGGAAGTCTAGCTCATTTGCAAGCTCCTAGACGCCCATTGGCTAGAGAAGTGCAGATTTTGGCTAATGACCTTATGAGGTTAGAAATAAACGAGAAGGGAGGATTGTTAGCTTGTGTAGAGGCAAAATCCTCTTTCCTTGATCAGATTAAGGGGAAACAATTTGACGATGAGAAACTAAGGCGAATTCGAGATAAAGTATTGCAAGGAGAGGCTAAGGAAGCAATAATCGATGGGGAAGGTGTTTTGAGGATCAAGGGAAGAGTATGTGTACCCCGCATCGATGATTTGATCACCACTATTCTTACAGAAGCTCATAGTTCCGGATATTCTATACATCCTGGTGCAACCAAGATGTATCGCGACCTAAAGCAACACTTCTGGTGGAGTAGAATGAAGCGAGATATTGTTGAGTTTGTTGCCAAGTGTCCAAATTGTCAACAAGTAAAGTATGAACACCAAAGGCCCGGAGGAACACTTCAGAGAATGCCCATCCTGAATGGAAGTGGGAGAGAATCGCGATGGACTTCGTGGTTGGTCTTCCAAAGACATTGGGTAAGTACGACTCTATTTGGGTGATTGTGGATAGGTTAAACTAAGTCTGCTCACTTCATTCCTGTCAAGGTGACCTACAATGCAGAGAAGTTAGCCAAGATCTACATCTCAGAAATCGTTCGGTTGCATGGAGTTCCACTCTCAATCATATCAGATAGAGGTACGCAGTTTACTTCTAAGTTTTGGAGAACATTGCATGCTGAATTAGGTACTAGGTTGGACCTTAGTACTGCATTTCATCCTCAGACCGATGGTCAGTCTGAGCGAACGATTCAAGTTTTGGAGGATATGCTACGCGCATGTGTGATAGAGTTTGGTGGCCATTGGGATAGCTTCTTACCTTTGGCAGAGTTTTCGTACAATAATAGTTATCACTCTAGTATCGACATGGCTCCGTTTGAAGCATTATATGGGAGGAGGTGTAGATCTCCCATTGGTTGGTTTGATGCCTTCGAGGTTAGACCTTGGGGGACTGACCTGTTGAGAGATTCTATGGAGAAGGTGAAATCTATTCAAGAGAAGCTTTTGGCGGCTCAAAGTAGACAAAAGGAGTATGCAGACCGAAAGGTTAGAGACTTGGAGTTCATGGAAGGTGAACAAGTCTTGTTGAAGGTTTCGCCCATGAAAGGGGTGATGCGGTTTGGAAAAAGAGGTAAGTTAAGTCCAAGGTATATTGGACCATTTGAAGTGCTTAAGAGAATAGGGGAGGTGGCTTATGAATTAGCCTTACCCCCAGGGCTGTCCGGAGTGCATCCGGTGTTTCATGTATCCATGTTGAAGAGATACCACGGAGATGGAAACTACATCATCCGTTGGGATTCAGTTTTGTTGGATGAGAACTTGACTTATGAAGAGGAACCGGTTGCTATATTAGATAGAGAAGTTCGCAAGTTGAGGTCGAGAGAGATCGCATCCATCAAAGTTCAATGGAAGAATCGACCGGTTGAAGAAGCTACTTGGGAGAAGGAGGCAGATATGCAAGAAAAATACCCACATCTGTTCACAGATTCAGGTACTCCTTTTCGCCATGGTCTTTCTTCTTTTGATTGTTCGGGGACGAACGATGGGTAAATTGGTATCTATTGTAACGACCTGTTTAGTCGTTTTGAGCAGCAGAACAAATTCTGGAAAAACTGGCTGAAACCACGGACCCAACGACGGACCGTCACAGGCTCGACGGACCGTCGTGGGCGTTCCGTTCCATGACACTTAGAGTTTTAAAATCGGGTACTGAAAATCGACTCTCTGTAAATTGTGACGGACCTGCAGGACGTGCCGTCACATCCACGACGAACCGTCGTGAGTCCCGTTGCAAAACACTTCAACTTTTGAGAAATTGGTGCAAGAAAACGAGTTTCTGACCGTCATGACGGAGGGGCCAGGACGGACCGTCACAGGGGTGGGACGGGCCGTCGCAGCCATCTGGAGTCTGGGGAGGACACGACGGCGGTGTGTGTGACGAACCGTCGCAGGCATGACGGCCCGTCACAGGCTGCACAATCCCAGGCAGTTTGGGATTTCTCCACACGTTTTAAGGGTCGTTTTTGATTATTCTTTCCTTAATTACAAAGATTGAGGGGTAACATTAATAAGTCTAATTACTTAGGGGTTAAAAGGGGTAACCTTAAGTGAATTAGAGGGGTTTATTGTCCTTTTTCACACTTAATATATGATTAATTAGGGTAAAGGAAAGAGGGTTTGAATAAAACAAAAGAGAAAGAACAGCAAGAAAGAGAGAAACGATTGAGGGAGATTGGACGAGAAGAAGAGAGCTTTGGGAAGATTAGCTTGTTGATTCCAATTCTTCGGTGGAGGTAGGTTATGGTTTATATTACGATATTCGTAGTGAACTCTTGATAGTGAATAATATGTGTTGATGATATTGTAAACCTGTCTATATGCTTATTGTATGCTTGTATGAATATGATTATGTGATGTTGATAATACAAGCATGATGAAAACCATTGAATCCCAAATCTTGAAAGAAACTTTAATCTACGATATTAATGATAATGCCTTGGTATAAAGGAAGGCTTGATGAATTAAAGTGATTGGGATTGATGATGCCTTGGTTAGAGAAGGCTTGATGAACGGATATAATGAGATTAGTGGATCGGAGTGTCACGTTCCGACACATAGAATTAGTGGATCGGAGTGTCACGTTCCGACACATAGAATTAGTGGATCGGAGTGTCACGTTCCGACACATAGTATTAGTGGGACGGGTGTCACGAACCGACATGTAGATATAGGGGATCGGAGTGTCACGTACCGACACATGTAGGGGATCGGAGTGTCACGTTCCGACACATATAGGGGATCGGAGTGTCACGTTCCGACACATATAGGGGATCGGAGTGCCACGTTCCGACACATAGTGGTAGGGGATCGGAGTGTCACGTACCGACACAAGAGGAAGAAAGATAATGAATCTCAAAAGATGATAATATATTCAACATAATGAACTTAATTCCCAAATGAGTATGGTAATGAGGCTTGAGCCCTCATGAATGAACTTGATGGTGTTATTGATGATTATGATACTTGTTGTTGCTACATGTTGAGTTTATAGTTGATTTATAATATTATTTGATATATATTGTTCCCTATTTTGAGTTAACCGATGATATCTACTCAGTACGTGTGGTTGTACTGACCCCCTACTTTTATGTTTTCCTCTTGTTATTTGTGTTATGCAGCAAACGTTCCGTCAACTTCGACTCAGCAGTAGATCAAGCCGTCTTCACTCCATCGGAAATTCAGGGTGAGCTAATGCGTCTAGCTTGGACTGGGTCTCCTTCTTCAAGTCTTGATGCCTTGAACTTCCGGCATGGACTAGTTTTTGATTGTTTTTAGCTTTTTAGACATTCTTAGATTAGTAGTTTGAGATAGATGTTCTTGTGGTGATGACTTCCAGATTTTGGGAATATTAATAATAGTTTTGAGTTGTTTTTCTTTATTAATGAGTTTAAGTCTTCCGCATTATTTTCTGTTGAAATATCTTGAAATGTTAAGGTTTAGATGGGTTGGTTCGCTCACATCGGAGGGTAAATGTGGGTGCCAGTCGCGTCCCCGATTTGGGTCGTGACAGATATGCATTGAATATCATAAACTCAATAAAGTCACCATTAATAACAAGTATTCTCTCACACGGATTGACGACTTATTTTTTATCAATTCCAAGGGGCAAGCTACTTTTCTAAGATTGACATGAGATCGGGGAATCACTGACTTAGGGTGAGATGCGAGGATGTACCTAAAACGGCATTTCTAATTAGGTGTGGTCACTATAAGTTCCTAATAATGTCGTTTGGTCTTACTAATGACCCCACAGCCTTTATGGACCTTATGAATAGGGTGTTTCCAAATTAGCTAGATTCCTTTGTAATTGTCTTCATTAAAAAATATCTTTGTATATTCAAAGAATGAGGGTGAACACATGAGCATTTTTAAAGTGGTATTAAAAGTCCTTAAGAAACACCAACTAATTAAAAGTCCTTATGAAACACCAACTATTTGCCATGCATAGTATGTGTCAGTTTTGATTGATATTGGTGGCATTTCTTGGTCATAACATCACAAGTGAGATTTTAGAGGTCGATCCAAATAAAATCGAGGCACTTATGAATTTTGCTAGACCATTGACACCAGCAGACATTGAAAGTTTCATGGGTTTATCCGGGTACTATAGGAGGTTTGTCGATAGGTTTGTATCCATTTCTTCTCCTTTGACTACCTTGACCAAAAAGAGTATGATATTTTAGTGGTCGGAGGCATGGGAGAGAATCTCCAAAATTTTGAAAGAGAGACTTACCTCCTCTACAATGTTGACTTTACCGGAGGGTCCCAAGGGTTTTGTGGTATATTGTGAGGAATCCCAAGTGGGTTTGGGGGGTGTTCTTATGCAACATGGGAAGGTAGTAGCCTATGCATGTAGACAACTCAATATGAATGATAGAAGTTATCCAACCAATGATCTTGAATTGGCGGCCAAAGTGTTTGCTTTAAAAATATTGATACATTACTTGTATGGTGTTCATGCGAACGTGTATAGTGACCATAAGAGTCTTCAATATGTGTTTACTCAAAAGGAGTTAAATCTCTGACAAAAAAGATTGTTGGAATGATTGAAAGATTTAGACATGACTGTTCTCTACTACCCCGACAAGGTCAATATAGTTGTCGATTCTTTGAGTCGTATGACGTTGGGTACTGTCTCTCATATAGAACAAACGAATAAAGATCTAGTGAATGATGTTCTTAGGTTTTCTGGATTTGGTGTTCGGTCGGAAGATTCCCCAAATGGTGTTTTTATGGTTAATAATAATCCGAGACATCTATAGTGGTTGAGGTGAAGTCTAAGCAATATCTTGATCCTCTATTGATGGAGTTGAAGAAATCGCTACTTAGCAAGTTTAATGATTCATTCTCACAAGGGGGGATATTGTGATAAGGTACCAAAATTGGTTGTGTATACCGAACGTTGATGATTTCAAGACAAGGGTTTTGGATGAAGCTCTTGTCTCTCATATTGTATTCATCCGGGTTCCACCAATATGTATTGTGACCATAGACAAGGTTATTGGTGGGATGACTTCAAAAGGGACCTAACGGAGTTTCCATCCAAGTGTTTAAATTGCAACGAAGTTAAAGCCGAGCATCTAAAGCCTAGTTGTCTTATCAAAGAAAAGGGTGTTCTTTATTTGAATGGGAAGAATTGAACATGTATTTTGTTTTTGGGTTTCCCTGAACCCGGCGGAAAAATTACTCAATTTGGGTTTTTATAGATAGGTTGATGATATCCGCTAAGTTTATTCCACGTAAGTCTACTTATATGGCAGAGGATTTTCAAGCATTTTCATTGATGAGATTATGAGTCTTCATGCGATTCCTTTGTCTACCATATTGGTTAGAGGTGCTTAATTCACATCTCGCTTATGGAGATCTTTTCGAAAAGGGTTGGGTACAGAAGTGAAGCTAAGCATTGCTTTGAATCCCCAAACAGATGGTCAAAAAGAAAACTATCTAAACCCTAGAAGACATGTTACGGTACTGTGTGATTGATTGCAAAATAAATTGGGACAATAACCTACCGTTGATTTAATTCTCTTTTAATAATAGCTACCATTCTAGTTTTTCAATGGATCCGTTTGTAACATTATATGGTAGGAGATTTAGGTATCCGTTAGTGTGGTTTGACGTTGCAGAGTCTTTACTCTTTTGTATAAAAATAACCTATGAGGATTTGGAGAAGGTTTGGGTGATAATGCATAGGTTTAAAATAGCCTCTAGTTGGAAAAACTCGAACGTCAACAATAGAAGAAGAAATCTTGAATTCGAAGTCGATAATATAGTGTATTTGAAAATTTCACCTATGAAAGGGGTTATGAGATTTTGCAAAAAGGGGAAGTTATGTCTCGAGTATGTGGGTCCCTATCTTGTTTTGCAACAGGTTGAAACAGTTGCATATGAGTTGAGAGACTCACTAGTGACTTCTGGTTCATCCGGTATTTCATGTCTCCATGATAAAGAAGTGTATTGGTGATCCTTTGTTCATTCTTCCTATTAAAGGATTAGGTGTGGATAAGAGCCTTTCCTATTAATAGTGTCACAACCCACAAATACACCCTAGAAGTTAGGGAATTCTTGAGTCGTCAAACGACATATGACACTCTGAAAAGTCACATTCATGCCACTTGTATCAATAATCGCATAATAAATAGTGTAAAATGAGTAAGAATTTAAAACATTCTTCACACATGAAGCATTGTTTCATCAATACGCAAGTTGAAGACTTTCATTAAAACACTAAACATTTACAATGCCTCATTAAACCATTTATACTTTGGAACATACAACACTTGGGACTAAGCCCATACAAGGCATAGAATAAATACTATGACATAAAAGAAATATGTGTGTATTGTCCTCGAATCGATGAGGACTCATCAATACTTCATATTCAACCCTTGGAAACCTATCCACCCTCCATGGAATATAAAGACTTACAATTCCCTAAAGTTTAGTCGAAAATGGAAAAGAAGGGGTTAGCACATTGAATGCTTTATGTATGGAAGCCATGCAAAAACAATGAAAAAGAGAATTTACTATAGAAACATGATTTCATGATATTTTTATATAAACCCTTCATAAAATAATTTAAGAGTCATAAAACAAATCAATAATTAAATATACAACATAATCAAGTTATATCCAACACATACGCATATAAACGTGGACCTCCTACTAAAGGTTATCCTAAGGCTCACCTAAGTAAGTTATGAAACAACCAACAAAACTTTCACATCCGGGGAGCAACCCATATAAGTAATATTGCATTCTTCACATCTCGGAGGTCTTATATAAGCCCATGTTTATCATTCTTTGCATTGTCATAGGTATATTTAGCGGAAAATTTAAAACTTTCTTAGCACATCATATGCTAGAATGTTTATTCGTATATTCATAAATATATACAACATTGTACATAGTTAAAGACTCTAGTATCCTTTGCCAAACTACACAACATCCTAGGAGTTATTTAGGGACACAACCCCTATAACATAATACATAAGTGCAATATTTTTAAAAACTTTACAGTAAAGACATGACATTAGGAATCCTTGAACTTAAGGATCCCTTTCCTTGAGCTTGGAACTCACATATCAAGCTCCGATATCATATAGACATCCTTTAAGAATCCATAACTTACACTTTATATAAAAAGTAGAGAAGAGTGCAGTTGGTACATTAATGCACTAAGTATGACAACCAGTGATAAACATGCATTCAGAAGGCACATTTTCTTAAAATCCATACATGATACCTTTTTATGAAATCTTTAAAAAGCCTTTATACTATACGATTCATATCATTCACATACATCATAATGACATATTCAAAGTAAAAATATCATGTAAAATAATTCCTCTAGTGATACTTGACTCCTTAACCTCCCAAATAATCCCTCTAGTGATACTTGGAGCAATGCATCACCTTAAGGTCACAAAGAAAACATGCATACATCTTACACAAAGCAATACACAACATCATAGAAGTATAGTACATCAACGACACAAGAACATTACAGTAAACTATAGTCATTATGCACGTTTACTTATTTTAGATCACATAGGACCTTATAATACCTTTCTCACAATCCCAATCAAACTATACAAGTTCAATGTACTTGTGAAGCCCCATAACCCAACACATACTTAGTAGACCTATCATGGAACCAAAAAGCCTTTCCTCCTCCTACATATACCAAGCACAATGCTATAGTCAACCGCATACACTTCAATATAGTACCTTAGTCACATAATAATATTAGAACTTGATATCATGCATACCACCTCATCATATACACATTAACACAATGCCATGCAAGAGAACCATAAACATACACACATGCATTAGAACACATTCCTAGGATTTACCTCAAGTGTCACTTGTGCAATGCATAGGTGAAGTCCCATACTCCCACCTACTCTAAGTAAATACTCTTAGGTTATCCTAGTTATAGCCCTTACTTTACTTCCATTATGTGTTATACTTTTGGGAGACTTGTCATCCCCTCCCACCAAAAGAGGGTGCCTTACTTGCAAATGTAAGACATGAGTATCATTATAGCACGTTAAGTGATATAACTTGCTATATCCTATGGGAAACATCGTTATGGAACTTGGAGGAATAATGGAAACATAACTTTAACACCCTTTTTGTTTTATGAGGCGATCCACCTCATGCGGATTATGGTGGCCTACCTTCCTCCAACTGGAAGGGACACTACGCACTTCAAGTTCACTCGGTGCTAAGTTAATTTCCCTTTACTAAATGTCTTTATTACTTTACTTTATAAAACATAGGCTATAGGAGATTTACTACCGATATGCTTAGCTAAAAGGTTATAGACGAGAAGTCCTTTCATCAACCCATATCATGTGAGAAAACCTTTCACATGGACATAGCATATGTAAGAATTTATCTTTCTTAGGATACTCTTGAGAACATCTTTGAAGATCCCCTCTGTCACATCCGAGTTTACATCTTAGACGTAACCGACATCTTCATCATTTTCACCGACTAGGACTAGCCTATTAGTTTAATATTATTACATACATAGGTTGAAAATGCGAAAAAGTTTAAAACGTTTACTTTTTCTACTCCGAGGTTTACATAGACCTCTACATACACATAATATATATTCATATTGAGTATACATAGACCCTACATATAGGAAAATTACATTGCTTTATACTTTTATTTCAAATATATATATAAAAATATATAAAAAGTCTAAATGATTTCCTCATTTCATACCATCTAAACGAATGTCACAATATTGGCATAGGCCTTACATCAATTCAACAAGACCATGTACAGGTCATACGAAAGTACAATATTCAAATAACAAGGAAAGCAAGGATAGATTCAACTAAAGCAATTATCCGTCTCTTTAAGGCACTCGCCATAGTGCTTTTTATCACACTTTCAACAAATTGACATTACTTTTGGTGAATTAGAACCTTTTACCTTCTTAAATTTCGGGTTAGACGACCTATCACCACGAGCACTTTGGAAGTTAGTAGTGATTTTATTTAAACCCCTCGTCTTAAATTTAGGCTTATCTTGTATCTAAATCCTATTCTTTTAGGAGCCTCCATCAAATGAACTATCCCTCTTAGCATCTCTACTTTTTTATTTTAAGTCTTGCCTCCTCAACCCGTCTTGCATACACCATAAGAATGGAAATATTCCTGTTTTCATGTAGCATGGCCGATTGGCACTCCTCTGGTATAATCTTTAGACACCCCCGTCCCAAAAAAGCTCATTTCATCTCTAGGATCGGAGACTAAGGAAGGAGAATATTCAGAAAACATAAAAAATTCCAAAGAATAATCATGAACACTCCTCTCACCTTGGCGAAGATTGATGAATTACGTCACCTTCTCCTCCCTCATCCCTCTCGAAAAGTACCTATCTAAAAAAACCGCCATACACATCTCCCAAGTTACCAGACCACCCCGCAACGACCTATTGTCCCTCTAATGCACATACCAAGTTCAGGCCACATCCTTGAGTTGATATGAGGCCAACTCATCCTTCTCAGTTGAAGTCACCCCCATAGCATATACCACTTTGTATACCTCATCAAGGAATTCTTGTGGGTTTTGAACAACCTTAGACCCATAGAAATTAGGAGGGTTCATCCGAGTGAAGTCCCTTAGACGGGAAGCAATAGTAGTGACTTGTTTATTAGGACATGGAGCAACATCCCAGTTGGGTTGAGCCGTCATAGCTTGGGCTTGAACCGTTGTGCCTTGTTAATGGGTAGTCATACCTTGGACCATTTGAACAAGAATAACCCTCATCTCCGCCTCCGTCGTAGGTGGAGGGTTAGTCGAGGCTTGATCAACACTAATATTCTCCTCAAGTTGAGGAACTTGCTTATCATGGGGAGGAACTCCCACATTAGCAACTTCCTCCTCAAGTCTTCGAGCCTCATTCCTTTGAGTGTTCATGCTTCCTATAAGCACAACAATATGATATGATGTAAAACAACACCATAAATATACTTTATTGGCACGATATAAGATTTCCAATAAAGAGAGTGATTCCTAACAATCATATAGGTTCCTACTCATAAGTCTGGTGCGCTTCACAATTATGAATACAAACCTACATAGACATTGTAGAGAGAGACATAAGCCAACGTTATTCAATCTCAGGATCTGATACAAAGTTTGTCACATCTGGGTTTACCCCCTAGACGTAACCGGCGTCGTCGTCCCTTTCAAGGACTAAGACTAGACTCTTAGTTCCATGTAAGTACATTCATAGGCTTAAAATGCAGAAAAATATAAAACTTTTACTTTGTCTACTCGGAGGTTTACATAGAGCTCTACATACACATAATATATATTCAAATCGAATATACATAGACCCTTCAAATAGAAAAGTTATATCGCCTTCTACATTTATTGCACATACATATAAAAATATAGAAATAATCTCAATCATTGTCTTATCTCATACCATTTAAACGAATGTCACAATATGGGCATAGGCCTTAAATAAATTAAACAAGACCATGTATAGGTCTATACGAAATTACAATATTCATATAACACGAAAGGAATCATAGAGTCAATAAGCTCATAACAAAGACTAATGCTAGAAGATTGCATTGCCCTCGGAAGTGGAGGACCTACAATACATGGATAAAAGGAAGAATCCAATCGTTCAACGATATCACCTTCAAAACTCTTCAACGATCAGAACCTAAAATGTTTGGGACAAGGGAAGAAAATGGGGTTAGTACTCCACATGTACTAAGTATGAGATCTAATGCACTTACATAAGTAAAACATGCCAAAAAGGGACTTTTATCAAAACACGCTACTTTACCCCATTGGGGGGATTAATACAAAGTCAATTCAATCATCCTAATCATCCAAACATGCTTACTATCCCAACAATGTAAACATATCCCAACACACTTAGAATCGTAGTTAACAACAACCTTATCATCAAGAAATAATATCACAAGTATGATTAAGAGTTAAACATATCATAATAAGAAAGACAACTACTTACAAGTTCTTATTAAGTCAACAAGTGCAATGACCAATCATAGCCCCACAACCCTACTCAATCAAATATCCTTAACAAGAAAACATTACTAATGTCCATCTTTACATATCATGGAATTCAGGCTTACATTGCATCTTATATTATCATTATAAACCAAGTAGTATTCATAAATGAACTAATCAATATATAGTATTAACAATATTACAAGATCATCACATATATACATCATACTTTATCATAACATAAACATATAAGAACATCTTCCTAAGACTCTCCTCAAGAATAACTAGTGCAATGTCTAAGTACAGTCCCATACCCCGACCTAGACTAACCTATACTCCTTACGTTATCCAAGTTAGAGTTCAAGTCCTTTGATTCGTTTTAAATTTTGGGAACATCATGCCTTAACCGACATAGACCACATGAGCTACTGTGGAATCCAGTGTCATAAAACCCTACACCTAAGAAGGCGGACTAATTTCCAAGGTAGTACCAAAATATAAAACATAACAGCTACGTGGATCAACTTTCTAGTATTCCTTTGGGGGCAACATAGGTCAAGAACTAGGCGATTTAGTTGGTATCCTCTTTATGCGCCATGCATTATCATCTCCAATCTCAAGAGTGATGTAGTGATCCTACCTTCCCTATGTGGGAAAGGACACTTATCTATTTCGCTTGGTGCTAAGCTAGAGTCCCTTTTTTGAAATGTCTTTAAGACATTAATTATCAATAATAACTTTTTTTAGGCCATTGGATCTACCCCTTGTATAATCATCATAATCAATAGCTCAATAAGAGTTGTATGAGTTTAAGTCCTTCCATCACAATTCATATAAGTGAGGTTAACACGTAAACATTTCATAACATTTAAAGGCACATTGGTAGTTTTCACCACCCGTATAGCACATACATCTTAATCAACCTCACAGCATAGTCAAGACATTTCAATTAAACATAATACTACCCTATAATCTTAATATAAGGCATATTTCAATGTAATATAATAGCTTAACAACAATTAATTACAATTGGAAGTAAAGATAGAGATTCTAAGACTTACAAAGTCTTTCTCATAGTCAAGGTATTACCATCAACCAATAAATCAACCCAACTTGGGGAGTAACATCATAATCAAATGATTATCAATAGAATAACAAGTCCAATTGCATATCTATAACGCATTTCATTTTTATATCAAAACTTGAGAAGAGATACATAGCATAATTTCACATTATAATTCTAAACCTAAATTGCATCTCAAGAACTAGCATATTCGGACTATAGTGCATCTTAATTAAACCATAATAGCACCATAAGATAATAATCTAATCAACAACAAACTCAATTGAATGATCAACATACTCCATAAGTCAAGATCACTTCCTAGGGTTTGGGATAAAGGATCATGTTTTTCAAATTAACCAAACCAAAAATTATCATAAACAAGTTGAATTTCATTTAAATCTAGTCAATATAACCATAAGAATTAACAAAGACCTCAATCCATAACTTTAATTTCGTAATTGAATGAAACCCATAAGAAAACTCAACTTTTTGAAATCCATTTTGAAGGAACCCTTTGAGGAAAGGATCCCAAAGGTGAATATAACACATAAATTAATGTTCTTCAACAATTTGATGATGAATCCACCCTTTTCCATCCCACAAATTCCAGTTCTTGCTAGCCTTCAATGGTGGGTTTTTGTAGAGAGAGAAACAAGAGAGAAGGAAGAGAGTTGATTTAGAAAGTTTCTTAATGTTAATGAGGGTTGAAGGTACTTATATAGGGGATTAATTAACTTAATTAGTTTCCCTTTAATCACTGAATAACCCCTAAACCATTTAATTAATTTAAATGAAATAATTAAAATCCATCAGTGAAATTCGACCCTCACCGATGAAACCTCGTCGACTGTCAGTCGGTGGGTCGACGGAGAGTCCTTCCTCTGTCTTGATCTTCCATCATCTCTATCAGAGGCTTTGTAAGCGAGGCTTCCTCCAACTATTCTAAGTATGGGATTACGATGGCCTCGACGCACCGTGGTCCCCTTCCGTCCAGTGTAAGAGTAGCTAGGTAAACAAAGGCCTTCACAATCTTTCTAAATGAGGGATCACGGTGGACTGTGACGGGCCACTTATGGACTGTCGTATGACCCGTCAATGCACACTCTAATCAGTGCTACATCAAACTTTAGTGGTTCTACTTGAGGTCCCTTAGTTGGTCCTTCGGGAGTCGTACCAAGAGGTTCCAATCATGAAACAACTCAAACACCCATAGCTACCTTTCCACCCATTTTGATACATTTCCAACTTCTAAAAATTAGTAAAAAGTCTAAGTCACACTAACATCTCTTTGAACCAACTTCGCGGATGTCTTTGGACATTTTGGATCTTAAACTTTCTAAATTACCTATATTCATTAAAAATGGACTTAGAAACAGTGTATAGACTTTATGACACCGATGTTAGGCTTTACCATGAGTCTTAGATTTTTAATATTTTACACCCTCTATTGACTATATCATCATTCATGTGTGTGTATACACATACATGTGAGTAAACCTTTCATATAACACTTTAAGACGAAATATATTCATACTTTACTTAATTCATGCATAAGTGTACAAGTGAAACTATATGAGCGATGCTTACATATAAACACATTTATACACTAGGTATAATCATACTTCATCATAACACATACTTCGCATTATAACATGTAAGACACATCCATAACATGTTTATACATTCACTTTTATGTATTTTACACCCTCTATTGACTATATCATCATTCATGTGTGTGTATACACATACATGTGAGTAAACCTTTCATATAACACTTTAAGACGAAATATATTCATACTTTACTTAATTCATGCATAAGTGTACAAGTGAAACTATATGAGCGATGCTTACATATAAACACATTTATACACTAGGTATAATCATACTTCATCATAACACATACTTCGCATTATAACATGTAAGACACATCCATAACATGTTTATACATTCACTTTTATGTACATAGAAACCAAACCTAGGAATAATCCTATGAAGGTACACATGTGCAATGCATAAACAAGGTCCCATACCCTTCACCATACTATTGCGTCTATCAACATATCTTAGTTAGATAAAATATATAACATACTTCACATATATTTACCTTTCATGCATAGTAGTAGACATATAGTGAATATGAGATCAACCATTCATTAGACACCACGACCATTTATTACAATGTAAACATGCATAACATGTGATTGTGTGTGTACGTTGACCAATATGATCAAATAATGACTATCATAACACGTCGAGGAATACATCCTCTTAAGACCACAATACACAACCAGGAATAGACCGCACAACACCATTTAGCCTAGGAGGCAAGAATATCTTCACATTACATTCAAGACGCCTAACCTTAGCTATTACACATTCACATAGGGGTACACGGGTAAGGGACTATTGACCATTTTAACTTATCAATGGAATAAACTATAGTTTACCCTAACTTAGATATAGACATGCTTATATAATAGCCGTACAAGCTAGATCACAACTAGAATAGAAAAGTAGGCAGAAACTTCACAGATTATGATCATCATAATCACTCATTCACTTATTCATGGGTTTGCCTTCAAGGACATGATCAACACATATATAATGACAATAATGTAAACACCGCTACCATAAGTGGACCATACCACACAATGTCATACAAGGCTTTATCAACTACAATAATATAGAAAAGTAGTTGGATGAGCCATGCTTAGCAATTCTTCAATCCTTGATCCTCATTGATCAATACATGTTTCTCATCATGAATTCTTTATAGGGAAGTAGATAAGTATACATTAATTCATTATGAAATCCATGTACAGGTTGCCGCAAAATCATTGTACTATCTAATACACTAAATAACATTTCTGTAAAAACTAGAGTGTAATAGATCATCAAGTAACTTCCCTAGTTTTTCTAATCAATAATCATGTATCATTAATATACATTTAGTTAAGTAGTTTAGGATATACAAATCAATTCTTAATCATGGTTTATTCATTTTAGGATATAGATCATATCAGCTACATAGCATTTTCAATTCATAGACTAGGAGAACGTATATCAACTCATAATACGCCTTTTTTTCTTTCATGATGCGAGATTTATACTTACAATTCAATCATCATATTAACCTAAAATAGTATCTACAAGACTCTCAACATACCCGCATTACACTTCTATACAATTAAGGACCAATTTTATAGTTATCACATTGATCACTATACTAAGAATGCTCAAATCTTTATACATTCATACACATGGATCCTTCATCATCAATAAACATAAATGACATTGGATATAAATGATTTAACGTAAGAGAATAACAATACAACCATCAATAAGCCACGATCACAATGCCCATGCAAGGGCTAAATAGATTTTGGGCAAAGACATGGGTTCATAAAGTATTAGGATTAAATTTAACGTTAAAACCAATACATTAAAATCAATTTATAATGATTAAGACATTAAAAAAGTTTTGAGAAAGAACCCATCGATAGATTGAAAGATTGAGAGTTTGATCATTAAATCTCTTTTAAAAGTTTGAGAAGAACTCTCCAATCAAGGTTAGTTAGAGATGAAGAATCACCATACATTTGTCTAGTTGAAAACCTATAAAACATGATAAATAATCCATGGAAATTCAAGATCCAAGATGTTGTTGAGCTTCATCTTCAATGGAGGTTTCTATGGAGAATTGGTTTTCGAGGGGAAGTTTGTTTGGTATGAATTGGATTGGGAATGGGTTGATCACATTTTTGATCAATCATATATGCCCAAAAATACCTAAATAAATTAAGTAGGGTGAGGTTAGGACTTGGTGTAAATTTCCCATTCACACCTTTAATGAGCAATCGCTAGACAGCGATGCACCAACCTACATCGACGGACCTAACGATAGGGCGTTGGTCCATTGACGAGCCATTTTGTGCCCTACGTCGATTGGGTTTGAGGATGTCATGTGGCCAAGCCTTCTCCTTGCTAAGTTCCCATTGATGCATCCCCATAAATGAGGCTTCATTCTTGTGGTCCATTTTGCGGGGCCTTGAGAATTCGTACCCAAATGTTTCCAACGTAAATATGACCATTGACATGTCCGGAACCTTCCGTGAAAGTTTAACCCAAAATGCACACATAAAACACGTCTACACATGTTGGGCCCCATCAAGACATACTTAAACGTCTCAAGATCTAACTTTTGACTTCATATATTTACTATAAAAATAACTATCGATGATTTAAAGACTTCACAATCTCATAACATGCAAATATAAGAACATATAGAGACATGAGATACATAGGTGACTAGTCATCGAAAATCTTGGTCGACCCTAAATGTTTGACTTCCAAATAATCTTAAATTTTACACATAGACTTTAAACCATATTATTAGTCACTTAAGAACCTTATACATTTATGAAGAATATGTTAGGCTCTAGAAACCCTAACTCATTTTGGAGGTCTTATAATATCCCCCACTTGAGAACATTCGTCTTGGAATAACACTTAGGACACTTTAATCACAACAATGATTTTAATTGAGTTATAAAGAAGTTTGCATCATTCATAACATCACCATAGAATTTAATTCACCAATTTTCCAAGGAGCACACTTCAAACCATTTAGCACTAAATGCATACAAACAAGCAAAACTTTTATTCACATACTCTTTAATGCATAAAAAACTTAGTCACCTCCCATGTACATAGGAGGAACCTCCTTATCTTAATCATAAGATGGTCATTACACTTCAATTCATTAAGCTAATCATGTAAGGTCACACGTAGGATGATTCTAACAATACTCAAAATCCATTTAAGCACTCATACTTCAATGCAGATAGACTTGAGTGAATTAGGTTGAAAATGGATTATTATTAGTTAAACCTAGTGCTACGAGGGTCATTATCGACCATACCATGTTTAGTTGTCTCCATGGAGGAAATTCCTCCTCCTGAACACACTTACATGTCTCACAAGTTCATAGCCAAGCAAATAAACAAAGGTCATCTTTATTGTAACATGAGAAATTCTCAACTTATAAACCAAGGCACGCTCATGTTTTCTTCCTAGTGAACTTTAAATGGTAAGTCACACCAAGAACATCAAAACAAATAGGAAGCTATTTATTAAAATTTTAATTCTTAGCATATTAATAGCCTTCGAAGTAAGTATCATGTAGGGACAGTGTTACAATTCATAGGCACACACAAGGATAATAGACATGCCTTCACTTTTCAAATTTGTACTTACAATCATGGTTTCCAAATAATAAAAGTCACATAGGTTTCAAGAGGTTCTACACTTTTCATTTTAAAGAGACTCAACTTTCTGTTATAAGGATAAACATTACTCCTTACAAGTGATACAACTAGCATATGAATATGCAAAATCAACATGAAAAAACCATGAAGTTAATCAAAATTCTATTCCAAGTACTTTAGAATCTTTCATATACTATTAAGATAGTGTCCATCAATACATACCAAAAATGTGAAGGTCGTGCAATTAATATTTGGGACAAGGCTTCTATGATTAACAAGCTTACTAAAAGTTATTAGATTCAAGTTCAAGTAAGAATATAAGGACAACGTAGAAAAATATCTATAACATTACTTCTCTATCACTAACCCCGAATTATGGTGGACCTATTTAATAGCAACTTAGCCCTACCTTATGGTGACTTAATTTATCACCCTTCATCTTCCACTTAAAAGTTATTACCACTTTATAAGGATTTACAATAAGTTAATGTAGGAACACCAAGGTATTCTAAATCTTGTAATTTTTGGAAATTTATCCTCCAATTATTAAGTTAGGTAATACTATTTAACCACACAAGTTCTTCAACAATACAATAGGCACAAGGTCATACATCATTAGGGGAAAACAACAAGGTTACTTATCCATAAGGACTCGTTCTTTTCTTTAAACATTAAAGTAAGGTAACTTATAGGTCAATCAAACCTACATCATCACCCTACAAAGATAATAATACTACCCTCAATTCTAAGAGAAACAATAATTCCACAACATCAAGGGACTCACAACACAATAATAAGTTATAAACAAATCTACGACTCATCATTCCATAAGACTCTCATTATGCATTCAAAATAGAAAATATCCTTTTTACATTCTCTATCATGCTCATATGCATCAATTTTATATACATTTCAACAATTTCCAAACAAAGAATAATTTAGTCGATTTCCCAAAAATATTGAAGTAAGTGGTTAAGACTTATAGTATACATGCTTCAAGATTCCAAAAAATACAACATTTAGGAAATTAATGGGAAAAAACATGACAATATGAGATACAAAACTTTACCAAGAAAAGCATACTATCACACCTTGGATCAAGTCTATACAAAGTACTCCAATCAGTACGAGGGAACTTATCAAGGACCACATATATACAAAGTGAAACCTTGAATTATTTTAAACACATATTCTTAGGGTAGCATGCTTTCATAGGTAGCCACTAAACATTGCAAGTTCAAATAATAATATTAGGGTACCATCATTTAAACCATATAGAAACACAAAATTCCAAAAGAAACTCATTTTAACCATAATAAATTCTAGCATGCTTTAACTATATCATGACATACATTCCTCAACATAACATGTTATTTCACATAAATTTCATATAAAACCATAAATTGCATCACATATTCAAAATATGTTAAAAGTCACCTTCACTCATACTCATCAAACTATAAAACCAAAATAAACATTAGATTCACCTTTTCTGCCTCAAGCATACAAGATACCATCTCATGAAACCAATTACATAAAAAAACCACCAGACAAGAAAACATAAGAGAGAGATCTTATAGAGTTAAGTTCAATGGCACGACATGACAATGATGAATAAGGGAAACTCTATCGTTCTATAGCCTATCGTACCATTTGATGTGTCTCGAATCACCACCAATCATATGAGACTCTACTAGACGTGGAAATATGAGACTATAGAGCGTATAACCACTTTTATAAACCTCATGATCTGATACAGCATTTGTCACATTTGGAGAGCACCCCTAGAAGTAACATGGCGTACATGACCTATGGTAGGTTTTTGACAACACCATAGTTATCATTCATCACATTGTCATAAGTAAATTTAGAAAAAAATTTGAAATATTCTTTACACATCATATGCTAGAACATTACTTCATATATATATATATATAATATCATTATACATAGTAAAAGACTCTAGTATCCTTTGTCATCCTAGACTCAAAATCATACGAGTACTTTAGGGACACGACCCTTATAACATAATACATAAGTGCACTATTTATAAGCTCTGTAGTAAAGACATGATATTAGGAATCCTTCAACTTAAGGATCCCTTTCTTTGAGCTTTGGAATCACATATCAAGATCCTCAATCATATAGACATCCTTTTAAACATCCATAACCTACAAAAATGTGTAAAAAGTAGAGAAGAATTGACTTAGTACAAGAATTCACTAAGTGTGGCGACCATGCAAAAATATTCATCTAAAAGGGACACTTTCTTAAAATCCATACATGATTCCTTTTTATGAAATCTTTATAAAACCTATATACAATAGCGTCTATATCATTCACATACTTCATATAGACATATTCTAAGTCCAAATATCATGTAAAATTAGATATAGATTATATGTAATATTTTAGTCACATAATAATAAGCCAATTCTTCTTTACAGTGAGTATTTTCATTTCACAGTGAATTTCATTCTTTGACTCCTTAACCTCCCAAGTAATTCCTCTAGTGATAGTTAGTGCGGTGTTTTCACGACCAGAAAGTCACCCCTAGAAGTTAGAAAGAACCATCAGTTCATGGCAAGTTGTACTTTACCCTTTCGGGTCTTATACAAGCCTTTTAACTATAGTTCATTACATATGACATGAAATGTTGTACGGAATTAAAACTATTCACAGATAAATTAATAAAAAGAAAATATTTTGTAAATACTTAAGAAATCTAATCATCAGAACCCAAACATAAGACACGACATAGTATGTTAGGGACACGGCCCTTTACATTAAAAGAGGAGTACATAATAAGTCTTAATAGTAAAACTTGGAAATAGTGGAGTATGTCCTCGATTATATGAGGACATACCAATTTTGGAGAGAGTAGATTTCCCAAGCTTCACCTTTGAATCTTCCAAAAAGACTTCAACCTATACTTATAGAGTATAGAAAAGTATAGGGTTAGTACAAATAATGCACTAAGTATGGCATATGCAGGAACATGCACTAAGAGACATTTTAGTAAAATATTATTTCATGCCAAATAAGTAAAACATTCAATAATGTAAAAGCAAAACACCATAAGAATCATTAATTAACACTCACATCTGAATTTCCATAGTTTTAAACCCAAAAGAACAATTTACACAAACTTTCTAAACTTTACAGTAAACTCAAATTGAACATTACAGTGAATTACAAAACTCCAAAGTAGGGAACTTCCAATGTATTGCCAATGAGGAATAAGCATAATTTCTATAAGATTTTCCATTAAAAGTTAATTCTAAGACTCATTAAGGTAAGACATGAAGAAAATACTCATATACCTCCTTTCGATACACACCAAAGTGACCCTCAAGACTTTTTCCTTTTCGGCATACTCACCTCGAGATAAAAAGCACCCACTCAATGGAAATATAATAGAAGAACACCTCACCACATACCAGGAAATCCCTTTCTGAATGCCTACTTAGTGCAATGAGTAGATGGTGTCCCATACCACCACCTACCCTAAGTAGTAAACTATTTAAGAAGACTTGGCTCCAAGTCTCCCTTTTCGGAAGGTCCTACCTAGTGAAATGGATAGATAGCGTCCCATACCACCACCTTAACTATGTAATATGTTTTTTTAGGAGAATTAGTACATTCAATTCAAATAAGACTCACCAAGACTCTCATTTCGGATTGCCTACCTAGTGCAATGGATAAATAACGTCCCATTTCTCTACAAACCCTAAATGGAACACTTCTTTAGGAGACTAGAGCATTCATTTGATTTGTGGGATTAATCTTAACCAACATACATCATGAGAACTAGACATGGAATCCCGACATTAACCCCTAGCGGATGAGGAATCTTAACTTGCCTAGAGTAAGGTCATTGTTTTTTAATTTTACATGGCTTTCCCAATAGCTACACCTATGCGGGCTCATCGTTAAGGGATAAGTATATTGCTACTAAGTAACTCATTCATTACTAACAAAGAGGTACATTGGAATACAATATCTAAACTCACAAAGTGTAACCACCTATTCTTGGTGACAGACATAACCCCCTCGGATTCTACACATTTTTAACTATAGGTTAAGAATAACTAGTGAACACCACATCTCAACTAAAAAGTGGCATTCATCGTACGTAATATATTAGAAAGCTCTTAGTATGTAGTGATGTTGCTACTAAAAACTTCATGTCAACTCACGAAGAGTGTTCACCCTAAAACTCCTCTACTTACACAACATAGCTTCTTACATCCATTTAAGTGTGTGTGTACTTGTGAGCACATCATTCATATAAGCATGTTTTCATTCACATTAGCTGCATACATGTTTTTTTTACCTACATTCATCAATTCACACACTAAACATGCTTCACAAAATCATATACTTCCCTTAGGCATAGTCTAAGTCAAACATACAATTCAACTTCACAAAACAAAAGGCAAGACTTATGTTCATTTTCACTTCATTTAACATATTAGGTCTTCAAATCCACACTCACAACACATAGTAAGTAATATCAAGTTCATCAAATAAACACCTCCACCAAGAAGGTGGACCATACAAGTCAAGAGCAATTTATCGTAAGAATTACACAATATAAGCAACTCACCATATAACTAAGTCATCACCACCTATAACCAATTTATCAATGTTCAATCATACTAAGGCCCTTAGGGTAGTAGATTATCCAAAACAACAACATAAGAAAACCAAAGTTCATTCCCTACACATACATGCTCATTTAGACCATTTCTTACCAACAGTCTGTATTAGGCATATACATGAGTTTATTAGGTTTTTAACATTAAAATAATTAATCAATACAAGAATAAACACATTTAAATCATTAGAACACTTTTACAAGAAGACCCCCATGCTGAAAATGAAAGATAGAAGAAAATACAGTTTTATAACCCTTTTTGAAATCTTTTGGAAATGACTCCTTGAATGGAAGAGGGTTCAAGGGTCGATAACATACCTCAAATGCAAGGCAAACCACTGATTTTTGATGAAGAACACGTCCAAACCATCCCTCCAAGTTCTTCTTGACTTCTATCTTCCAAAGAGATTTGAGAGAGAACTCTAAGGGAGAGGGGTTTTGGGTTTACGGAAATCAAGTATAAAATTAGGTCTTAGGATTTGAAATATTTTAGTATATCTAAATAACACTAAAATAAAGGTCCAAGGTCCTTAAAATATTTGGGGTGAATTTACCGAATGCCCCAAGCAAAGGCAGCCACTTAACAGCTTTTGCAGGCAACCTCCACAACCCTCAAACGATAGGCCGTTTGACAACCAAAGACCCGTCTAAAGGGTGTTGTTGGTTGGGACTGCTACTCCCAAACTTGCACACTTTCATGACCCAAACGATGGACCAAGTCGATGAGTCGTCGACGCCATCGATAGGCTCGTAAATGGGGCACTTTTTTCGCTGTGTTTTTCCATGTGTTGGGGTCCTCTTCAAGGGCCCCGTGTGGGTCCCAGATGGAGTCTTACCCATACGTTACAAACACGTAATACTCACTCAAACACATCAAGACACAAGAACACTTTCTAAGGTATATCCTCCGAACGTCATGGACGTTCTTGGACGTTTTACCTCCAATCTTAACCAAACATCACACACTTCCTAAGAACACTAAAGTAACTCATTTTAAAACAAAATTAACTCAAGAACCACTCACTAGGATCTAGTTCACCTTAGTTCGTTTTGGAGCGTTAAAAATGCATCACCTTAAGGTCACAAGAGAAAATATACATATGTTTTACACAAACAAATACATACCATCATAGAAGTATAGTACATCAAAGACACAACAAAAATAACAATAAACAATAGTCATTATTCACGTATACTTATTTTACTTCACATAAGACCTTATAATACCTTTATCACTATCCCAATCTAAATCTACTAATGCAATACACATGTAAAGCCCCATAACCCACACATACTAAGTAGAAGTATCATGGAAACACAAGCCTTAACATATCCTTCATTTACCAAGAAAAATGCTATAGTCAACCACATGCACTTCAATATAGGAACTTAGTCACATAGTCATTTTTAGAACTTTCTATCATGCATACCACCTCATCACATAGACATTAACAAAATTTCAGGCAAGAGAACCATAAACATAGACACATGCATTAGAACACCTTTCTAAGACATCACTCAAGTGTAACTTTTGCAATTCATAGGTGAAGTCTGATGCTCTCACCTACTATAAGCAACTACCATTAGGTTATCCTAGTTAGAGTCCTTACTTTACTTCCATTGTCCATTTTATTTAGGGAGACTATAGCCTTAACTGTCAATAAGACTATATAAGCCAAACATGGAATTTAATGTTATCCTACACACCAAAAGAGGGTGCCTTACTTGCCATTGTAATACATAAGTATCATGCTATCATATTAGGTGATATTATTTGGTAGATCCTATGGTCAACATAGTTATGGAACTTGGAGGAATATTGGAAACATCTCTTTAACACCTTTTTTGGGTCATGAGGCGATCCACCTCATGAGCATTAGGATGACCTACCTTCCTTCAATAGGAAGGGACATCACTCACTTCATCGATGCTAAAACATTTACTTTAGGAGATTTACTATCTATATGCTTATCTCATAGGTTATAGACGAGAAGTCCTTAACCTATATCATGTGAGAAAACCTTTCATATGGACATAGCATACGTAAGCTTTATCTAATTTAGGATACTCTTGAGAAAACCTTTCAAGATCCCCTCTATTGACTAGATCATCATTCATGTGTGTGTGTGTACATACATGTAAGCTCTATTGAATCGATCATCACTCATGTGTGTGTGTGTGTATATACATGTGAGCAAACCTTTAATATAACAATTTTAGAACACACATATTCATACTTTACTTCATTCATGCATGAGTGTACAAGTGCAACTATATGATCCACGCTTTCATATAAACACATTTAGACAGTAGGTATAATCATACTTTATCATAACACATACTTCACATTATATCATGTAAGACACATTCATAACGTGTTCATACATTCACTTTCATGTACATATAATCCAAATCTAGGAACTATCCTATAAAGGTACACATGTGCAATCGATAAACAAGGTCCCATACCCTTTCCAACACTAGTGCACCTATCAATTTTTCCTAGTTAGATGGAATACATAACATACTTCACATACATTTACTTCTCATTCATCGTAGTAGACATCTAATGAATCTGAGATCAACATTTCATTAGACACAATGACCCTTTATTACAATGTAAGCATGCATAATATGTTTGTGTTTACATTGGTCAACATGATCACATAATGACTATCAATAACACCTCAAGGAAGCTACCCTCCTAAGACCACAATACACAATCAAGCATAGACCACACAACACCATTTATGCTTGGAGGCAAGAAGATCTTCACTTTCACATAGGGGTACATGGGTAAGGGACTATTAACCATTTTAACTCATCAATGGAAGAAAATACATTGTACCCTAACTTAGATATACACATGCTTATATAATAGCTATACAACCCAAATCACAACTAGAATAGGAAAGTAGACATAAACTTCACATAGTATTATCATCAGAACCACTCATTCACTTATTCATTAATTTACCTTCAAAGACGTGGTCAACATATATATACTCAAAATAAATTAAAAACCTCCACCATAAGTGGATCATACCACACAATGCCATAAAAGGCTTCCTCAACTACAATGATAAATGAAAGTTGTGGTATGAGCCATTCTTACCAATTCATTAATCTCTGATCGTCATTGATCAATACACCTTACTCATCATCAATACATTATCGGGAAGTAGCTAAGTATACCTTTAGTCATGAAGAATACCATGTACATGTTGCTACTAATCATGCTATTGTCTAATACACTATATCACATGTGTGGTAGAATGTAGAGACTTATTGATCATCAACTAACTTTCCTAGTTTAATTCATCAATCATCATTTATCAATAATATACATTTAGGGCAGTAAATAAAGAGAAAGTAATAAAGTCTTAATCATGATTTATTCATCTTAGGATATAGATCACATAATCTACATTGCATTTCCAATTCATAGACTAGGAGAACCTAGATCAACTCATACTTATCCTTATTTACTTTGAGCATTCAAGATTTATACTTACAATTCAATCATGATATTAACCTAAAAAATAAGGTATAATAATATCAATATAATAGAATTAAGGTTCTATACAATTATGGACGAATGTTATAGTGATCACATTGATAACTATACTAAGCATGCTCAAATCTTCATACATTGATTACACGGATCCTTCATCATTAATCAATCATAAATACACATCAATAACATTGGATATAAACATTTTAATGTAAGACATTTTAGGATCTTATACACAAGTTCCGTGATGTTTGACTTCAAAATTAGCTCAAACATTACACACTGCCTCAAAAACATATGATAAGACATTTTAGGACCTTATACCCTTATGAGGAACATTTCCGGATTTACACACCCTTACTCATTTATGGGTATTACACATACAACCCCTTCAGACACACCTAGTTGATCCGTAGGACTACCTAAAGTAAGTTAACCCAATTCATCACATATAACATCAATGTACATATACATGAGACCCTCCTACCAAAGGTTATTATATGGCGCACTTGATGAGTTATGAATCACCGACCATACAATCCCTTCACATACACCAAAAAGATCCTTTAGACTGCCTAAGATAATATTATCCCCATTTCACTGATTAGACCCCCTATCTTGAATAACTCTAAGACTCACCTAAGTGAGAACGCCCATACAACCTCTCCAAGCCTACCTAAGAAATCCTCAAAACTACTCTATATAGATAAATTTTCAACTAATATATATTTAACTTAAGTAATTAGGTTCAATTAAACATTAAAGAGACATGCAATACTTAAGGACATTCATATAGTCGTCTTTGTGAAGACCTAGGGACTAACACACTAACATCTCCAAAGCCTAATTGATGTCTAGATAGCGTCCCATTCAACTACCTAAACTTCATATTACTCATACAACACTAGCATGCATCCCATATGATGAGAATAGGCAATACAGGACATAGACCGTGGTAACTAAACATGGAATACGGAGTCATAAACTTACTCCGATGGAGGGTGTTCTACTTACCAATGGTAGAACTAGGATACATCCTGTATAAACACATGGTTAACGAATATTGAGGGTTTATTTGTTCTCTAATTTCATCTTAACTAGAAAAACTTCCCAAGCATACTCACCTCAGTGCTAGCCTTTGTACTATAGAGTATTACAATAATTGGGTCATATAAAGGGGTTCCGTATCTAGTAGAAACCTAATCACATTACACCTTACCAAAGAGGGTCCACTAAGGCTACCTACAATGGTGAAGAGGATAGCTCAGTGTTTTTCCGAAGGATGAATTCATGTTATTCCAGCGAATCAACCCTATGTCCACTATTCACACAAAAAAGATATCATTAAGGATTTTAACATCAAGGATATCATATCCTTTCAGCAAAAAGATTCTATGTTATTGACCTTTTTAACTTATTTAAAGGTCATTTAACAATCACTCATAAATATAAAGGATCGTCTAGACTACCAATTCAACGAATCACATCTTCACATTTTACATGTATCATGTAAGGGACACAACTCTACCTAAACAAGTCACACAAATACTTATTAATATCACATATAACATATCATTAAAGAAGTACATAGTGTAAACTAAGCATACTTACTAGTCACCCAACACAATTACTATAGAATCATAAACATAAGTCATCAGAAGTCACGTATAGTGAACTAGGAAGATTCACACATCAAGTATACGCACATAAGACATCACTATAATCTATCATAATCACACATGATTTCATAGAAAGACACATTCTTTAACTTCACATTTATACAAAAGTCATGAAGACAATTAAAATGATCACATTGCCAATTTTGACATGATAATAACATAGTTCATAAAGTAATGCCGACGAGGCCACATTATTTCACATTTAATAAAGTAATGCCGAGAAGGCCACATTATCCATAATCATATTACATAAGCACCGCCACCATAAGTTTACCATACCAATCATCACTATCATACAAGATCTATACTACACAATATAAAGAGAGTTAGGGCAGCACACAAACAATCCAATCTCTCAACTTCAATTAACAACAAAATCAACAAACTCAATACTCATAGTCCCTTACCAATAGTCATGATCACCAATTCAATCAAATAAAATCAATAAACAATAAATATAAGAATATACAATTCTCATAAATCAAGTTGAAGCATCCTATAAACCATACAATCATGATCTATACATAAATCAATAACCCATAGCAATCTACACATACATTCACTACTATGTAGTCATAATCAATTCACCCATAACATAGACAAATATAGATAATTTGAGAAAGTCAAAGGTTAATAGATATTTTCATTGGAAAACATCAATTATACATAAAGAATAACACATATTAATGTTTTAAAACGCTTCATGCGATAACCCATGACTTTAGAGTAGAAATTGGACTTTTCATCTTTTTGAAATCTTTGAAATTGACTCTAATGTGATAGAACGCCTTATATGAAGAACTAGAATACCTTATTAGAATAATCCAAAGAGAATAAATGAATTAATCCATTTAAGATCCATTATCAAGCTCAATCTTCACCTTGAGCTCTCATGATGGTTTTTGTAGAAACTTTGGGAGGGAAAGAGTTTTGATCTACGTGCTAGGACATAAATGAGAGTTTAATGAATAAAATACTCTTAAAATACCAAAATACACCTAAATAAACATTCCTCCTATTTTATAAGAATTGGTGTGGATTTCCCAAAACACCCTAAGCCTTAATAGTGAAGCAACAAATTACAATGCCCACCAACTATTGCCCAACGACGGACCATCGTCTAAGTGACACTCCGTCAAAGGGGTTTGTCATTTGGGTCTTCAATGTAAAAACTCAGGTCCTTGTGACCTTTCCGTATCAATTGACTCCCAAGGTCAAGTGGCCATTGCCTGATCGACTAGTCGTCCCTTGAGGCCGTCATTTGAACAGTACTAAGCAGTTATACCCCTTTAGTTGGGGTTATCCTCTAGGGCTTCTTCTGTGTCCTAGATTGAGCCATTCCTTGAAGTTAAACCCATTAAAATTCAATTTTAGGTCTTAGGAACATCTCCAATCAAATTTGACACAAACATAAATGTAAAACATGCTAACACACACATAAACATACAAAGACGTCCAAAGGCTAACTTTCAAACGTCTTGGACATTCTTGGATGTTAACTTCTAATACATACAGAAGTTTACATGCTTCCTTTGAACACTATTATTAATCGTATAAGGATCTCATGAACCCATGATACACAAATAATCATATGCAAGCACATAAGGACTGATCGTTGAACGTCTTGGTCGTCGCTTGATGTTTGACTTCAAACTTTACCGGATTGACTTCAAGGCTCACCTACACAATGATTAAGATATTTATAATCCATTGTAACAATAATGTAGCTCTTATATGTCTAACTTATTTTATAGTCATTATAAAGAGGTTCCAGCGCAAATTCTAGATCGCCAAGTTAAGAAGTTGAGGAACAAAGAGGTGGCCTCCGTAAAAGTTCTATGGAGAAACAACTTAGTTAAGGGAGCAACACAGGAGTTAGAGGCCGATATGTAATCCCGCTATACTCATCATTTTCCTAAATTACCTTAGTCATTCATCTCTAAATAAAGTAACGAATAATATGAATTTTGCTTGTTTTTAAGTATATGCATATTTGGGTAATGATTTATGTCACAATGAGTTTTTATGGGAAAGGATTTTTGTGTTAACTTGTATTAGTGTGAAATCTACGTGTTGTCTTCTAGACATTTCTGGGTCTTTTCATGTTTTCTTTACAAGAATAGCATGTTAACTAGTTGATGTCATTTGGAGCTCATGTTGATGTTGAGAAGGTAGTTCCTCATAATATTTTATGAAATTTTGAGATCTTATTTGTTGTGATTTGAGTTGCCATGTGTATTTTTTTTGGGGCATGTTTTGAATGGAAATTTATAAGTACTTCTATAAGCTGTAACTCCTTATATGAATGATGTTGGTTGTGTATCTAGCATTGAGTCTATCCTTCCCTACAAAAGATTTTAGTGTCATTTGAGGACGAATGTTCCCAGTGGGGGGGATAATGTAAGACTATGAAAGTCCATGACGTAATATAGAGCCTAACATGATGAACTAAACCTTAAAACACTATTTCTAAACCTATCTTAATGTAGTAAAACATGTTAGGAAGAATTAGAGTCAAAATTTCAAGAAACATCCAAGACATCAAGAAACTAGTGAACTTTAACAAGTTAAATATCCTTTGGTTTTGTGAAGGTTTGGAGGTTTTGTATGAAGTCTAAAACGTGTAGAATCGCTTTAAATAAGTAAAATAATGCATGTAAGGTGAAAATTTTAAGACCCCCAAAATGAATTAGGGTGGCTAAAGACTCAAATCTAACAATACACTTTTTAAAATGTTTACTAAGTGTTTTAAAACATGTATGATTCATTTGAAGTCATTTTGAAGTCAAACGTCCAAAAATGCCCAAGACCTTAGAAAATTAGACCTGGAGACGTGCATTGCGACTTGAGTGTTCCTAGCATGTTTGGATGTAATAAAAGTGTTGTTTGATGCTCAAACTGGTATGGGATGTCTTTAACATGTTAAGGTATGAATTTACATTGGAAAATTTCAGGATTGACTCCCCAAAAGCTCCACAAAAGACCCTCATGGAGGACCCAAAGAATGCCTACACACTGCTTTTCCAGGGTCAATCGACGAGCCAAGTTAACGCCCCTTACCTAAATCAAGGCCGCGTCGATGGGAGGCATAACTCAACACTTCTCTTTGTGAGCGTTTTGTCTCAAAGGAGAAGCTTTATTACCAACGACAAAACATAAGGACGCCCTGTCGTCCGGTCGATGCACTACCGATTGATGTCCGTCGTTGGTGCATGCAATCTACTGCACATACTGTTTCATGAAAGGGGTGAACGGAAAGTTCACCCCACGTCCCTAAATTACTTTAGGCAGTTGACTTAACTATTTTTATGTACATTAAGTTAGTTAAAAACGTGAAAACCCCAATTCCAATCCATGATTCAAGAATTAGGCTTCACTCTCACAAAATATCCTCCCTAGAAACCCCCATTGGAGATGAAGTTCAAGAACAACAATGGTAATGGATTCTCAAGATTTTTTCATCATATTTTTGTGGTTTTCTACTGTAATGAGGTATGGTGATCCATCATCTCTAGATAACCTTTTTTCATAAATAGAGTTCCTTTCAAAGAGAATTCATGATTAAACTCTATATAGTTCAAACTAGCCATGTGTTCTTTATCGAAACATTTTAAAAAGAATTATTATGAATATTAGATGATTAGATATT
Source organism: Solanum peruvianum (assembly GCA_027705065.1). Taxonomy (NCBI): domain Eukaryota; kingdom Viridiplantae; phylum Streptophyta; class Magnoliopsida; order Solanales; family Solanaceae; genus Solanum; species Solanum peruvianum. The sequence goes on along the minus strand of JAKWJD010001766.1, from coordinate 18,127,159 downwards.
GTTTTTCATGTTATCCAATTTCATGATGAACCCATGACCCCTCCGAATCTCGATTTGGGTTTTATTGTAGTATCTTGTGATCGTGAAGATAAAAATTGTTTGGAGATTCAATTATGATTAATTGATTTAGCTACTAACTATGAGGTAAATTTATGATAAATTATGAATAGTTCATTAAATGTGGATCAAGGTTTGAATATTTAAATGATATTGACCTATGATTCATCAAACATCTTTAGATTGCTCATGTAGTTTCAATGTGATCTCGATTCTATGAATAATTGAAGTATGATTTTATTAGGTTATGATCTATTTATATACTGCATAATATTGATATTATTTATAAATTGTGTATATTGATCATTGATGATCAAGCATGGGAGATTGGTAATTGATTTATACCTCCTTACTTTTTATTGAATTGTTGATGTAGTGTATTTGTTAGTATCCTGATCTTGATGTGGTTTATCCATGATCTTGTCCATGTTAATGTACATTTAGCTACTTCTCTGTATATTAATAGTTGATGAAAAAGGAGTATTGATCAATAAGGATCAAACATTGATATATTGGTAACATTTCATATCTTCTTTACTTTCTTATATTTGGTAAAATTGGCATTGTGTGGTATGGTCCACTTATGGCGGAGGAGTTTAATTTATTGTTATTCTATATTTGATGTGATCATGGCCTTGAAAGAAATTGTAGTATGAATATGTGGTGGTGATGATCACCTAATTTGATGTCTCATGCCTAGTTTCCTTTCTTGTTTATGGACTAGGTTATATTACAAATATTATATGTATGTGGTTGTCTATGTTAGGTATGGTCTAGATTCTTCCAATGATAAAGTATAAATGATGAATGACCCCTTACCTATATATCCATGAATAAAATTGTGATTAGATATGGTTAGGAGTCTCTAATGCTAGTTTTCAAGTTATATTGTCTCCTATGCTATTATGTGTTGTGTAGTTTACGCTTGAATGTTCATTGTGGTCTCAAGAGGGTGGCTGCCTCAATGTGTTTTTTCTAACGATTAGCTTATTATGTTGACCAAAGTACACGTACTCACACTCAATGTATGCTTACAAAGTAGTATAGGTTCATGGTGTCTAATGAATGGGTATTCTCATATGCACTTATATCTACTATTATATATATAAAGTATATGTTTATGAAGTATGTTATGTATCCCTTAAATAGGATGGATTTATAGGTGTACTATTGTGGGCAACGGTGTGAGACCTTGTTTATGCATTGCACATGTGTGCCTTCAAAGGATAGTTCCTAGGATTGTGATTTATGTACCTGAATATGAATGCATAAGCATGTTATGAATATATGTTCTATGGTATGGTCTCAAGTGTATGATATGATGATTTATGAATATGCATGGTGTTTAAATGTGTTTATACGAAAGGATTGCTCATATAGTTACACCTACACTCTTATCCATGAATGCAATGAAGTATGAATATGTTTGGTCTAAAAGTGTTATGCGAATGTTTTGATCAGATGTATGTACACACAAACACATGTATGATGATCTAGTCAATGGAGGGGCCTTGAAAGGTGTTCTGAATTGTACCCTAAACTATATGGTTCTTTACATAAGCTATGTCGATGTGAACTGATTTCTCACATGATTTAGGTTGATGAACTCTCATATGTGACCTATGAGCTAAGAATATGAAGGTTTAACTCTTCTAATACTACTAATTTATAAGGTAATGTTAAAAAAGGCTTTACAATAAAGGGAACTTAGATTCGCACCTAGTGAACTTAGATGAGGGGTGCCCCTTCTGTAACACCCTAAAACAAACTAAGGTGAACTAGAGTTTCGTGAATTTTTTTATAGTTATTTTTACGTTCATATAAGTTATATTGATGTTTTTAGGCAGTGTGTGAAGGTTGGTGATTTTGGAGGCAAAATGTCCAAGAACGTCCTTGATGTTCGGAAGGTGTGTCGTAGAAAGTGTTGTTGTATCTAGATGTATTTTAGTTAATTTTACGTGTTTTTTAATCGAAACTGATGTGGGATGTTCCTTCAACCTATACGACTATGTTAAGGGGTTTAAATGTCCGGGTACGACCCCACCTAGGACCCACAATGTGCTATAGAAGAGAACCCCATTGACGACCACAAGGAACGGTTCGTTGGTTAACAAACGATCCATCGACCTTGAGAGTCGATTGTCCCTGAAATCCTACAAAATCTTGCAAATGAAGGAGTCTCACTCCCAATCAACGGACCCCCACCATCGAGGCATCGATTGTGAAATAATCCGTTTGTGGGGAGCCATAGGTGCTGCCTGCAAAAGCTGCCAAGAAAATGCCTTGGCTTAGTGTGTTTGGTAAATTCTTCCCAAGTAACTTAGGAAACATGGATGATATTTTGTTGGTCTTTTACGTATATTAATGAGTTTCAAACCCTAAGAGCTAATTTTAGACTTCATTTCCTAAAACCCAAAACCCCTCTCTTAAGAAAGATTCTCTATAAAATCAAATAGAAGCTTAGTCTCAAGGAAGAGCTAGGAGGTCTGGTTGGTAGCGTTTCTACACAAAAAACAAATCAATGGGTTTTCCTTCTCTTGAGGTATGGTAGTCATCATTGAACTTCCTTTCATTGAAGAAGCCACTTCTAAATGATTTCATAAAGGATTTTAACTTCAAACTTCTTTATTCCTTGATTCATAGCATGGATCTTGCATGAAAATATTTTAAAAGACTCAAATATGCTATTTCTAATGTTAGTTGGTGATTTTGATGCTAAAAACTTCAATGAAGCCATGTTATTGCTTTTATCAATTTTTGACTTATTAAACGGGTCTAATGAACATGATTTGATTACGTTAGAGTTAGAGTTTTTTTATGATTTTAGTATGATTAAAATACTTCACTAAGGCCTATCTTATGAAGTATTATTAAATAATTTATTATATGTGGTTAACGCTTGGATTAAGGGTAACTTGGTTACTTTTCTTAAGCTTGGATTGGTGGCGGTGTTTACATGATGTATTTGGTTATATTTGGTACATATTGTGAGTATGGATTTGAAGGTATAATGTCTGAAATGAAGTTATAATGATGAGGTTCATATTGATATTCATTACGAAGCTTGAATTGTATGTCTTGTTTAAATTTTTTCCAAATGAAGTTTGTGTATATGTTGAGCATGATGGTGTGTGAGAATTTATCAGGGAAGGTGTATGTATGTCTAGAGTTCAACGTTAATGAGAATAGTGATTATGTGCAAGGTGTGCTCAAATGTACACACCATCACACTTTGAATGAATGAATGAATGAATGAAGTTAAACAATTATATTAAAAGGACTATTTTGAGGTTAACACTGTTCGTGTGTTGAGATGCAGTGTTTAGTAGTAACCTCATTATCTTCCAAGATATTTCTAATATCGTTAGGTAGATGCATACCCTTCGTGAGTTGAGATGTGGTATCCACTAGTTACTCTTAATCTATAGTATAAAATGTTGAGAATCATGGGAGGTTATGCCTAGCACAGAGAGGATATGAAGAACGGATGGTTACACTTAGTGAGTTGAGATGTTTTAATCCAATGTACCTCTTTAGATGAGTACTCCTCGTTATTACAGAATAAGTTACTTAGTACCAATCTCCTTATCGCTTGACTATGCACCCGCATAGGTGTAGCTATTAGTAAAGCCATGTAAAAGCTAAGACAATGACCCTACCATAGAAAAGTGGGGATCCCTAATTAAATAAGAGTAGTATTGGGATTCCATGCGTAGCACTCCTAGTATATGTAGGTTAAGCTAACCCCAAGAAAATAATGAATGAACTAATTCTCCTAAAAGAATGTACTACTTAGGGTATGTTGTTATATGTGATGCTATCTATCCATTGCACTAAGTAGACCTTATAAAGGGGAGTCTTGGTGTGTTTTATATGAAGTGTATAAACTAAGTCTTCTAAAAGAACATACAACTTAGGGTTGGTGGTGGTATGGTACGCTATATATCCATTGCACAAAGTAGATATTCCGAATGGGGAGTCTTTGTGTCTTTTATCATGTGTTATAAATGAAGTTATATAATTTCAGCTCTAATGTTAATGAAGTATGTTAAAGTTACGTTTTATGTAATGAAGTAAGGAGTGACTAATGTAGAGTGTTTAATCCCATGTAATCCTCAAGGACCACTAAGAAAGAGTAGTAGTATGGAATGCTACTTTCACATTGCACTTAGGGTAACTTATAGGTCATATTGGAAAAGGGTCCTTACATGAAGTCCTTCTTGCATGAATGCCTTTCAAAAGTCTAGCCAAGAGTGTTGCATTGTTTCCTGCACAATATAAGACAATGGTTGGTAGTCTTAACGATCGCTTTGGTGTGTCTTGAAGGGGGTGTATGGGCGGTCCCTTTTTATCTTACCTTAGAAAGTCTTAGGACAACTTGAAACCTCAAAGGAAATGAGTTCACTAATCTTGGTGTAAAATGTACACTATAATGTTGCTTGGTTCACTATGAAGTGTCTTTTGGTTCTATATTATGAGAGTTCTAGTTTATGTGATAAATGATGATTTTTATACTATTTTAACTCAAAAATAATGAAGGTTTTATTTATTTGGCAAGGAAGTTTATTTTACTGAAATTTCCCTTTTCATATGTTTTTGCATATGCCATACTCACTACATTGTGTTGTACTAGGACCATACTTTTCTATACATAATAAGTGTAGGTTACAGGCGTTTGAAGACTATAAGAAAACTCTTGTAAATGTACTTTCTCAAGACTAAGTATGTCCTCGTATATTTGAGGCATACTCATGTTACTTAGTTTCTTTATTTAAGACTTATTATGTATTTCTTTCAATGTAGAGGGTCGTGTCCCTAAGATATTATGTTGTGTCTTTAAGTTTTGCTTGTGCCAGTGAGACTTTCTTAGTATTATGAATAATTCCTTTTTATATTAAATGTTGCAATGAATTATAGATAAAGGGATTGTACAAGACCCCAAAGGGTCAAGTACGCTTTGTTCCGATACATGGGTTGCCCTAACTTCGAGGAGATACTTGCGTGTTGTTACACCTTCACAATGTGGGAAGGATTATTCACCATTATCCTCACGAGGTGGATAACTACAATGCCTCAATAGTCATAAATATTTTTTTCATAAGTGGATAACTACAATGCCACATTTGGTATAAAGAGGTGTCCACATATACCTCAAACTTCCATAAATTATGTTTGCCACATGGGATCTAAAAAGTTATATCACCTAATATGATAGCATGTGTTAATTTTTTACCCTGTCTAGGTAGAGCACCTTCCATTCATGTAAGGCTCTACAAAACAAAATTCCATGTTTAGCAGCCATGGTCTTAGTGTCGGTTAAGGCTATAGTTCCCCTGAAGTAAAATTGACAATGGAACTAAAGTAAGTACCCTAACTAGGATAATCTAAGGGTAGTTTATTAGTGTAGGTGGGGGTATGGTACTTCACCTATGCATAGGACAAGTTGATGTTGAGGGGAGTTCTATGAAGGTGTTCGAATGTAAGTAATTATATTTGTGTCCTTATGCATGGCATTGTGGTGTTGTCTACTTGTTGTAATTAAATGCATGATATTTTTCTATATGATGATGTCTCTTCTTCCGTGCATAATGTTAATCTTGGAGACTATATGATGTAGGTATTACTTTATGTGAATTAAGTTTTAAGACTTGCTATGTTTTTGTATGAAGGGAATTGTTAAGTCTTGTGGTCTCATGATAGGTTCACTAAGTATGTGTGAGGTTGTGCGGATTCACATGTACATTTCACTAGTAGATTTAGATTAGGGTAGTGAGTAAGGTCTTATATTGATTCTAAGTGAGGTGAAGATGGCATATGTGAAAGTAGATTGTGGTTTACTGTAATGATGTTGTAAGACTTAACTTTAATGTGTCTTATAATTTACTACTCTTCTATGAATATATGCGTCGAGTTTGGAAAGTTATATGTATGAGTACCTTGTGGCCTTTAGGTGATGCATTGCACCAAGCATCACTACAGGGTTGCCTGAGAATTTACGATGTAATGGAGTCAAATAAAAAGGAGTTCATTGTAAAGAAAAAGACCTTATTGTAAATTTAGTATGCTTACTGTAAAGTGACGATTAATATGCCTTAAATGCAATATGTGATTTTATATGATGTATGACCATTGAATATGCAGAAATGAAGTATGTAAATAATATAATTCTTATTGTGTCTTGTTTTATGAAATTTTGACAAAAGGCATGATGCATGGTTTCAAATAAAATATCCCTTTAAAATACATGATTGTCATCCTTAGTACATTGTTGTAGTAACACTATTCTTCTCTACCTTTTTACACAAAGTGTAGGTTATGGATGCTTAAAGGAGGTATCTAAGGTGAAGGGCTTGATATGTGATTCCCAAGCTCAAGGAAAGGAATCCTTACGTCCAAGGATTTCCTAAATCATGTCTTACTATAAAGTTGTGTAATAATGTAGTTATGTATTGTGTTGAAAGGTTCGTGTCCCGATTATACTCTAATGGTGTGGTGTCTAGGATGAAAAAAGAGACTAGAGTCTTTAACTACGTATATATGATATTGTATATATATATATATATTGGAAGTGATGTTCTAGTATATGATGTGCTATGAACATTTTAAATTTTCTACAAAATTTACTGATGAAAACGCAATGAATGATAACCATGGGATTGTATAAGACCTCAAAAAGGTCAAGTATGACATGTTACTTCTAAGGGGTGCTCCATGGTTGTAACAAATGTGGTATCAGATCCAGGTTTATTAAAGTTCTTTTAGGTTCCAAAAATCTCATATTGCCACATCTAGTAGTGTTTCTATCATAGGTTGTGAGTCCCAACTCATCTATAAGAGAGAGGCTATAGGACGATAGAGTTTCCCTTCTTCATCATTCTCATGTCGTTCCATAGAACATAACTCCATAAGATATCTCTCTTCTTCTCCCGTGGTCTTTTAGATGTTATTGATTGAATGAAATTGTATCTCTGTGCTTGAGGGAGAAAATCTGAGTTTTGGTGCTTATCTTGGTTTTATGGTTGGATGAATATATGTGAAGGTGAATTTTTGAATGTTTTAATGATGTTATTCCCTTGTGGACAAATATGAGATCTATGTAAAATGATATGTTGGTTACAATTTATGATATAATATGTTTAAAGTATATCAAATAAATTATTATAGTTCAATTGAGCTTCTTTTTTGGATTATAAGTTTCTTGATGACTTTCACATCCGGGGAGCACCTTTTAGAAGTAACATGGTGTACTTGACCTCTCGGTGGTCTTATAGAAGCCCATATTGATTATTCATTGCTTTGTCATAGTAAATGTAGCGGAAAATTTAAAACTTTCTTAGCACGTCATACGCTAGAACGTTACTTCATATATATATAAAATATCATAATATGTACTTAGACTCTAAGTCTCTTTTCCATCATAGACTTAGCAATATTAGAGTACATTAGTGACACGACCCTTAAAACACAAGACATAAGTATACAACTTGTTAAACTTTACAATAAACATAAGTAGGGGATCGTTGAACTTAAGGAATCCTTTCATTGATCTTGGGAATTATCTATAGAGTTTTTCACCATTAAAGACATCCTTTAAGAATATATAACCTAGATTTGTGTAAAAAGTAGAGAAGAATGGGAATAGTACAAGAATTCACTATGTATGACAACCATGGAAAAATATACATTTCAAAGGGACGTTTTTTGTAAATCATACATCATGCCTTTTTGAGTAAATATTCATAAAACCTTTATACAATATAATTTAAGATAGATATATTCAAAGGCGAAACATCATATAAGATTATATATAGAATTTAAGGCATTTTGAAATCACATTACAGTGAACTTTTTCCTTCTTTACAGTGAGCATTCTTTGCTCGTATTCATTTACCTCCTAAGTAACCCTCTAGTGATACTTGGTGCAATGCATCAATTAAGGAGATAAGGAAAATCATACATACAAAGACACATTTAAGTCAAGGCTCCATTTGTTTTACAGTAAGCTACATCAATTTGCAAATATATTGACTTGACTTTACATAAATCATTATAAGACCTTGTTCATGACCCAAATCTTAGTATACTAGTGCAATGTACATGTGAATCCCCATAACCCCACACATACTTATTAAAACCTTCATGAAACCACAAACCTTATCATTCGATTCGTACATCAACATATTAAGTGAAGACAACCTTATTGATGTAAACCACCTTAATCATAGAGTCATTAAGACTCACATAGTGCATATAAGAATAATACCACATCATATAGACTCATATGATTCAAATCTTAATGGAAAATAGACTAATACTACCATGCCATGCATAAAGACATAATCATAATTATACACCTTATAGCACCTTCCTAGAACATCCTAAGGTGCCACTTGAGCAATGTCTAGGTGGGTTCATAACTTCCACCTATCCTAAATAACCTCCCTTAGGTAATCCTTGTTAGGGTCATAGTCATTTACTTCTATTGTCCATTTAACTTTAGGGAAAATATAGCCTTAACCGACACTAAGACAAGAGGTGCTAAACATGGAATTTGGTGTTGTAGAGCCTTAAACCAATGTAAGGTGCTCAACTTAGCCAAAGTAGAATATTAGCATACATCGTAGCATTTTATGTGAATTCAATTGCTAGATCTTATGTGGAAAGCATAGATGTAATGACCTGTTTAGTCGTTTTGAGCAGCAGATTTTAATTCTGGAAAAACTGGCCAAGACCACAAGCACTGCGACGGACCATCACAGGCACGACGGCCCGTCGAGGGTGCATCGTTTCAGCATACTTAGAATTCTGAAATTGGATACTGAAAATCGACTCTCTGTAAATTGTGACGGACCTGCAGGACGTGCCGTCACATCCACGACGAACCGTCGTGAGTTCCCGTTGCAAAACACTTCAACTTTTGAGAAGTTGGTACAAGAAACGAGTTTCTGACCGTCAGGACGGAGGTGCAGGACGGACTGTCACTGATGTAACGGGCCATCACAGTTCACCTGGATTTTGGGAGGCTGCGACGACCATCGTGACAGATCGTCGCAGGCACGACGGCCCGTCACAGGTTGCGCAAATCCCAGGCAGAATAGGATTCCTCTACACGTTTTAAGGGTCGTTTTGGACTATTCTTTCCTTAATTATAAAGATTGAGGGTTAATATTAATAAGTCTAATTACATGGGGGTTAAAAGAGGTAACCTTAAGTTATTAGTGGGTTCTATTGTCCTCTTTTAGTCTTAATTATATGATAATTAGGGTAAAGGAAAGAGGGTTTGAACAAAACAAATAGAAAGAACAAAGAGAAAGAGAGGGATCGATCGAGAGGGAGGAGAAAACGCAGCTTGAGGATTGGCTTGTTTGATCAATTCTTCGGTGGAGGTAGGTTATGGTTATCTTACGATATTCGTACTGAACTCTTAATAGTGAATGATATGTATTGATAGTATTGTAAACCCTTCTCTATGCTTAATTGTATGCTTGCATAATTATGATTACGAAATTGTGATGAATTAACAAAGCATGATGAAGCTATCGAATCCCAAATCTTGAAAGAACCCTAATTCACTTGTTAATGATGATGCCTTAGTATAAAAGAAGGCTTGATGAATTAGGGGATCGGGTTCCACGTTCCGGTACCAAGATAGAATGAATATGAGGATCGGAGTGTCACGTTCCGACACCAGGATAGTATATGGATCGGGTGCCACGTTCCGGTACCAGGATAGAATGAATATGAGGATCGGAGTGTCACGTTCCGACACCAGGATAGAATATGGATCGGGTGCCACGTTCCGGTACCAGGATAGAATAAATATGAGGATCGGAGTGTCACGTTCCGACACCAGGATAGTATATGGATCGGGTGCCACGTTCCGGTACCAGGATAGTATATGAGGATCGGAGTGCCACGTTCCGGCACCAGGATAGAAATAGAGGAGCGGAGTGTCACGTACCGACACAAGAGGAAGAAAGATAATGAATCTTGAAAGATAATGAATATACTCAATCTATAGAACTTAATTCCCAAATGAGTATGGTATTGAGGCTTGAGTCCTCATGTGTGAACTTGACGGAAATTGTTGATGAATTAATATTGTTATTGCTACATGTTGAGTATTGTAGTTGATTTACATTATTATTGATATATACTGTTCCCTATTTTGAGTTGGCCGATGATATCTACTCAGTACTTGTGGTTGTACTGACCCCCTACTTTTATGTCTTCTTCTTTGTTATTTTTGTAATGCAGCAAACGTTCCGTCAACTTCAACTCAACAGTAGATCTAGCCAGTCTTCACTTCATCGGAAATTCAGGGTGAGCTAATGCGTCTAGCTTGGACTGGGTCTTCTTCTTCAAGTCTTGATGCCTTGAACTTCCGGCATGGACTAGCTTTTATTGTTTTAGCTTCTTAGACAGTTTTAGTTTAGCAATTTGAGATAGATGTTCTTGTGATGATGACTTCCAGATTTTGGGGATAATAATAATAGTTTTGAATTGTTTTATTAATGAGTTCAAGTCTTCCGCATTTCTTTTGTTGATATTGTATTAAAATGTTAAAGGTTAGATTGGTTGGTTTGCTAACATAGGAGGGTAAATGTGGGTGCCAATCGCGGCCCCGGTTTGGGTCGTGACAAACTTGGTATCAGAGCATTAGGTTCATTGGTCTCATCACACAAGAACGAGTCTAGTAGAGTCTTAAGGAACGGTAGGGGGACGCCTTTACTTTTCTTTGAGAGTCTATAAGACTTTAGGAAAATTCCATTCTTTCATTCTTTCTTTCGTGCTACTACTTGAGTCCAATTGGTATCTAGGTGATACAAATTGGTATCTGACCATCTTCACTCTATTTCGCAGATGGTTAGAACTAGAGCAACGACCGCACCAGCAGCAACAACGGAAAGACAAGAAACGACTGAGCCAGCCACTGGGGCTGTAGCTCGAGGAAGAGCAGCGGCAAGAGGCCGTGGTAGAGGTCGTGGGAGGACGTCCTCTAGGGGAAGAGGACGAGCACCTAGTCCATCTGATGCTAGGGCGGTGACTCCTCCACCAACTGAGGAGGTAGTAAGAGAGGGTGAGGAAGGGGAGAATGAGCAAGTGCAAAATGAGGAAATGCCACCCCAACCTACCCTAGAGATGATCAACCAGGTACTTGCTTATCTTAAAGGGTTATCCGATCAGGGTCAGGCACCTCCAGTGGTTTCTGCACCAACACCTCCGGTTTCAGAGATACGACATGCGGCTACTATGGCTCCCCGCATGGATGCATCATTGGGAATAGGCACATTTCCACATCTGACTACTGGACCGATAATGACAAATGATCAGCACGAACTTTTCAGTAAGTTCTTGAAATTGAAACCTCCAGTCTTCAAGGGTGCAGAATCTGAGGATGCTTACGATTTTCTGGTTGATTGTCATGAGCTACTACACAAGATGGGGATAGTAGAACGGTTTGGCGTTGAGTTCGTGAGCTATCAGTTTCAAGGGAACGCCAAAATGTGGTGGCGGTCACATGTTGAGTGTCAACCAACAGAGGCACCACCTATGACTTGGGAATCATTCTCTACCCTGTTTATGGAGAAGTATATCCCAAGGACGTTGAGAGATAGAAAAAGGGATGAGTTCTTGAGTCTCGAGCAAGGTAGGATGACGGTTAACGCATATGAGGCCAAATTCCGTGCATTATCCAGGTATGCCACCCAACTTTGTTTCAGTCCACATAAACGGATTCGCCGTTTTGTGAAGGGGTTGAGGTCAGAGTTGCGGATTTCAGCCTTACAGATAGCGGCAACTGCAACGTCCTTCCAAGTGGTGGTAGACTTTGTGATAGAGGTGGAACGAGTGAAGTCAGATGACTTCACCACAACATCGACATCAAAGAGGTTTCGAAAGGGAGGTGAGTTCAACGGTTCATATACTAGAGGACAGAGTTCTGGAGGTTACTCAGCTCGACCCATTCAGTCTTCACTACAGACTGTAGTTGGGGGTCCACCTCAAACCGGTCAACACTTCTCTGAGAGGCCGATGCATGAACCCAGAGAATGTTATGGATGTGGGGAGATTGGACACATCAAGAGGTATTGCCCAAACCAGAGTTACAGAGCCCCACTAGCTAGAGGTAGGGGTGGTCACGGTAGAGGCCGTTTTTCTGGAGGACGTGGTGGTCGAGGTAATGGTGGTCACCAAAACGGCCGAGGTGAAGGGCAAACTGGAGCCACTACTACGCAACATGGTAGGGGCAACGGACAGACAAATAATGGGGCCCATTGTTACGCTTTCCCTAGGAGGTCTGAAGCGGAGGCGTCTGATGCTGTTATCACAGGTAATCTTTTGGTTTGTGATTGCATGGCATCTGTATTATTTGACCCTGGCTCCACGTTTTCATATGTATCTTCCTCATTTGCTAATGGTCTAAATTTACATTGTGAATTACTTGACATGCCTATTCGTGTTTCTACTCCGGTGGGTGAGTCTGTGATAGTCGAAAAAGTATATAGGTCTTGTTTGGTGAATTTTGTGGGGGGCAACACTTATGTAGATTAGGTTATCTTAGAAATGGTTGATTTTGATGTAATTCTGGGTATGACTTGGCTTTCTCCGCAATTTGCGATTTTGGATTGTAATGCTAAAACGGTGACGTTAGCCAAGCCTGGGACAGATCCGTTAGTGTGGGAGGGTGACTACACTTCCAATCCGGTGCGTATCATCTCCTTTCTTCGTTCTAAGAAGATGGTTGGTAAAGGGTGTTTAGCTTTCTTGGCACATCTAAAGGATGACACTACCCAAGTACCCTCGATTTAGTCAGTTTCGGTAGTCCGTGAGTTTTTGGATGTGTTCCCTGCAGAACTTCCTGGCATGCCACCGGATAGGGATATTGATTTCTGCATTGATTTGGAACCAGGTACTCGCCCCATTTCTATACACCCTTATAGAATGGCTCCCGCTGAATTAAGAGAGTTAAAGGCTCAACTTCAAGAATTGTTGAGTAAAGGCTTCATTAGACCAAGTGCATCTCCTTGGGGTGCTCCGGTTTTGTTTGTGAAGAAGAAGGATGGGAGTTTTCGGATGTGCATAGACTATAGACAACTGAACAAGGTAACTATTAACAACAAGTATCCTCTTCCTCGCATTGATGACTTGTTCGATCAGTTACAAGGTGCTTGTGTCTTCTCGAAGATCGACTTGAGATCCGGTTATCATCAATTGAAAATACGGGCAACGGATGTGCCAAAGACCGCTTTTTGGACTAGGTATGGGCATTATGAATTCGTAGTGATTTCCTTTGGTCTTACAAATGCCCCCGCTGCTTTCATGAGCTTGATGAATGGGATATTTAAGCCGTATTTGGATCTCTTTGTGATCGTATTTATAGATGATATACTGGTATATTCTAAAAGTAAGGAGGAACATGAGGACCATTTGAGAATTGTATTGGAAATGTTGAGGGAGAGAAAGCTTTATGCCAAGTTCTCTAAGTGTGAGTTTTGGCTAGATGCAGTATCCTTCTGGGGCATGTGGTTTCTAAGGAAGGAGTGATGGTAGATCCTTCTAAGATTGAAACAGTGAAGAATTGGGTAAGACCCACTAATGTGTCAGAAATACGGAGTTTTGTTGGGTTAGCTAGCTACTACCGCCGATTTGTCAAGGGATTCTCTTCTATGCTTCCCAATTGACGAACTTGACTAAGCAGAATGTTCCATTTGTATTGTCGGATGAGTGTGAGGAAAGCTTTCAGAAACTCAAGACTTTGTTGACTACCGCGCCTATCCTTACCTTGCCAGTGGAAGTTAAGAATTTCATTGTCTATTGTGATGCATCCTATACGGTTTGGGTGCAGTGCTAATGCAAGAGAAGAACGTGATTGCTTATGCTTCAAGACAATTAAAAGTGCATGAACGTAACTATCCAACTCATGACTTGGAATTGGCCCGCGGTAGTGTTTGCATTGAAGCAATGGAGGCATTATTTATATGGGTTAAGTGTGAAATCTATACGGATCATCGTAGTCTACAGTATGTCTTTACTCAGAAAGATTTGAACTTGAGACAAAGGAGATGGATGGAACTACTGAAGGACTACGACGTCACTATTTTGTATCATCCGGGGAAGGCAAACGTTGTGGCAGATGCCTTGAGTAGAAAGGCCGGAAGCATGGGATGTCTAGCTCATTTGCAAGCTTCTAGACGCCCATTGGCTAGAGAAGTGCAGATTTTGGCTAATGACCTCATGAGGTTAGAAGTAAATGAGAAGGGAGGATTGCTAGCTTGTGTGGAGGCAAGATCCTCCTTCCTTGACAAGATTAAGGGGAAGCAGTTTGACGATGAGAAATTGATCCGGATTCGAGATAAAGTGTTGCAAGGAGAGGCTAAAGAAGCAACAATCGACGAGGAAGGTGTTTTGAGGATTAAGGGAAGGGTATGTGTACCCCGCGTCGATAATTTGATCAACACTATTCTGACAGAGGCCCATAGTACAAGGTATTCTATAAATCCGGGTGCAACTAAGATGTATCGCGACCTAAAGCAACACTTCTGGTGGAGTAGAATGAAGCGCGATATTGTTGACTTTATTGCCAAATGTCCAAACTGTCAACAAGTAAAATATGAACACCAAAGGCCCGGAGGAACGCTTCAAAGAATGCCCATTCCGGAATGGAAGTGGGAGAGAATCGCAATGGACTTTGTGGTTGGTCTTCCAAAGACAATGGGTAAGTATGACTCCATTTGGGTGATTGTTGATAGGTTAACTAAGTCTGCTCATTTCATTCCGGTCAAGGTGACTTACAATGCAGAGAATTTAGCAAAAATCTACATCTCAGAAATCGTTTGATTGCATGGGGTTCCACTGTCCATCATATCAGATAGAGGTACGCAGTTTACTTCTAAGTTTTGGAAAACATTGCATGCCGAATTGGGTACTAGGTTGGACCTTAGCACTGCATTTCACCCTCAGACCGATGGTCAGTCTTAGCGAACGATTCAAGTGTTGGAAGATATGCTTCTTGCATGCGTGATAGAGTTTGGTGGCCATTGGGATAGCTTCTTACCTTTGGCAGAGTTCTCATACAATAATAGCTATCACTCCAGTATTGATATGGCCCCATTTGAAGCATTGTATGGGAGGAGGTGTAGATCTCCCATTGGGTGGTTTGATGCATTTGAGGTTAGACCTTGGGGTACTGACCTCTTGAGGGATTCGTTAGATAAGGTGAAGGGCATTCAAGAAAAGCTTCTAGCGGCGCAAAGTAGACAAAAGGAGTATGCAGACCGAAAGGTTAGAGATTTGGAGTTCATGGAAGGTGAACAAGTCTTGTTGAAGGTTTCACCCATGAAAGGGGTGATGCGGTTTGGAAAAAGGGGTAAGCTAAGTCCAAGGTATATTGGACCATTTCAGGTGCTTAAGCGAATAGGGGAGGTGGCTTATGAATTAGCCTTGCCCCCAGGGCTGTCCGGAGTGCATCCGGTATTTCACGTGTCCATGTTGAAAAGATACCATGGGGATGGAAACTACATCATCCGTTGGGATTCAGTTCTGCTTGATGAGAATTTGACTTATGAGGAGGAACCAGTTGCTATTTTAGATAGAGAGGTTCGCAAGTTGAGGTCGAGAGAGATTGCATCCATCAAAGTTCAATGGAAGAATCGACCGGTTGAAGAGGCTACTTGGGAGAAGGAGGCAGATATGCAAGAAAAATACCCACATCTGTTTACAGATTCAGGTACTCCTTTTCGCCACTGTTTTTCTTCTTTTGATCCTTCGGGGACGAACGATGGGTAAATTGGTATCTATTGTAACGACCTGTTTAGTCGTTTTGAGCAGCAGATTTTAATTCTGGAAAAACTGGCCAAGACCACTGGCACTGCGACGGACCGTCACAGGCACGACGGCCCGTCGAGGGTGCATCGTTTCAGCATACTTAGAATTCTTAAATTGGATACTGAAAATCGACTCTCTGTAAATTGTGACGGACCTGCAGGACGTGCCGTCACATCCACGACGAACCGTCGTGAGTTCCCGTTGCAAAACACTTCAACTTTTGAGAAGTTGGTACAAGAAACGAGTTTCTGACCGTCAGGACGGAGGTGCAGGACGGACCGTCACTGATGTGACGGGCCGTCACAGTTCACCTGGATTTTGGGAGGGCTGCGACGACCCATATAACGGACCGTCGCAAGGCACGACGGCCCGTCACAGGTTGCTCAAATCCCAGGCAGAATAGGATTCCTCTACACGTTTAAGGGTCGTTTGGGACTATTCTTTCCTTAATTATAAAGATTGAGGGTTAATATTAATAAGTCTAATTACTTGGGGGTTAAAAGAGGTAACCTTAAGTTAATTAGTGGGTTCTATTGTCCTCTTTTAGTCTTAATTATATGATAATTAGGGTAAAGGAAAGAGGGTTTGAACAAAACAAACAGAAAGAACAAAGAGAAAGAGAGAGATCGATCGAGGGGGAGGAGAAAACGCAGCTTGAGCATTGGCTTGTTTGATCAATTCTTCGGTGGAGGTAGGTTATGGTTATCTTACGATATTCGTAGTGAACTCTTAATAGTGAATGATATGTATTGATAGTATTGTAAACCCTTCTCTATGCTTAATTGTATGCTTGCATGATTATGATTACGAAATTGTGATGAATTAACAAAGCATGATGAAGCTATCGAATCCCAAATCTTGAAAGACCCCTAATTCACTTGTTAATGATGATGCCTTAGTATAAAAGAAGGCTTGATGAATTAGGGTCGGGTGCCAGGGTGGGAGAGTTCCGGTACCAGGATAGAATGAATATGAGGATCGGAGTGTCACGTTCCGACACCAGGATAGTATACGGATCGGGTCGCCACTTTCCGGTACCAGGATAGAATGAATATGAGGATCGGGATGTCATGTTCCGACACCAGGATAGAATATGGATCGGGTGCCACGTTCCGGTACCAGGATAGAATAAATATGAGGATCGGAGTGTCACGTTCCGACACAGGATAGTATTGGATCGGGTGCCACGTTCCGGTACCAGGATAGTATATGAGGATCGGAGTGCCACGTTCCGGCACCAGGAATAAATAGAGGAGCGGAGTGTCATGTACCGACCACAAGAGGAAGAAAGATAATGAATCTTGAAAGATAATGAATATACTCAATCTAGTGAACTTAATTCCCAAATGAGTATGGTATTGAGGCTTGAGTCCTCATGTGTGAACTTGACGGAAATTGTTGATGAATTAATATTGTTATTGCTACATGTTGAGTATTGTAGTTGATTTACATTATTTATTGAATATTACTGTTCCCTATTTGAGTTGGCCGATGATATCTACTCAGTACTTGTGGTTGTACTGACCCCCTACTTTTATGTCTTCTTCTTTGTTTTTTGTGTAATGCAGGCAAACGTTCCGTCAACTTCAACTCAACAGTAGATCTAGCCAGTCTTCACTTCATCGGAAATCAGCAGGTGAGCTAATGCGTCTAGCTTGGACTGGGTCTTCTTCTTCAAGTCTTGATGCCTTGAACTTCCGGCATGGACTAGCTTTTATTGTTTTAGCTTCTTAGACAGTTTTAGTTTAGCAATTTGAGATAGATTTCTTGTGATGATGACTTCCAGATTTTGGGGATAATAATAATAGTTTTGAATTGTTTTATTAATGAGTTTAAGTCTTCCGCATTTCTTTTGTTGATATTGTATTAAAATGTTAAAGGTTAGATTGGTTGGTTCGCTCACATAGGAGGGTAAATGTGGGTGCCAGTCGCGGCCCCGGTTTGGGTCGTGACAATAGATTATGGAACTATAAGATAGGTATGATCCCTCTTCATTCCCTTTGGGAATCGGAGCCTCCTCTCATGACAAAACATGGGTCTAACTTCCTCAAAGGTAAGCCACCACATCATCTAGATCCAAAGGTGAGTATTCCTATAAGGAAAGTCAACACTCTATAAGGAACAAATGGTGAATCGTCCTCCAAGGGAAGTCAACACCTCTCATTGTCAAGTTCACTCGGTTCTTAGCGAATTTCCTTTTATTGAAGAACAATTATTACATTAATTTATAAAATTAGGCTTTAGGAAATTGACTGAAAGCTACTTTACTGTAAGGAGAGGACAACCTCTTGTTCCTGCTCCTCTTTCTTCGCTTCGAGGACGGAGGTCCTACGGTAGGTAACAACTACCTATATTCTTAGCTCATAGGTCATAGATGAGAGTTCATCAACCTAAATCATGTGAGAAACCCTTTCACAAGTACATATCATATATCATTAGCACTATCTAGTTTAGGATACACTTAATCACACTTTTCAAGGCTCCTCTATTGACTAGATCATCATTCATGTGTGTGTGTATACTTATATGTGAGCAAACCTTTCACAAAACAGATTAAGGTCACACATGTTCATAAATCTATGCATAAGTATATAGGTATAACTAGATGAGCAATCCACTAATACAATATGCACATTCATACTTCACCATGTCATATAAGTCAGATTCATAATTTGCCCATACATTCATATTCATGGACATAGAAACCAAAACTAGAAACTATCTAATCAAGGCACACATGTGCAATGCATGACAAAGTCCCATACACTTACCCATACTTGTACACCTATCAAGTGATCCTAGTCAAGGAAATATATATCATAATTTCATAGACATAATATTAACATTCATACTAGTAGACACTAGTGAATATGAGAACTATCTTTCATTTAGATACCATGACCTATACTACTCGTAAGCATGCATAAATTGTGGTTGTGTGTTTACATTGGTACATATTGGTCCTCACGATCACATAATGGATATCCATAACATCTTGAGGCATTCACCCTCTTAAGAACAGAATGCACAACAAATCGTGGACCACACAACACCATTTAGTATAGAAGGGAAGACAATTTTCACAATACATTCAAGATTCCTAACCTTAGCTATTCAAACATTCACATAGGGGTACATGATAGGGGTCATCAAGCCTTAACACTTCATTAATGGAATAACCTACACATTATCTAAACATATCATTTACTATGCTCATAAAAATAGTAACATAATGTATATTCACATGTAAAGTAGAAGACTAGGCACAAGTTACACATATGGTGATAATCATAATCACTCATTCATATGTTCATAAATTTGACATCAAGGCCATGTTCAACCCATAAATAATGACCATAAGGTAATGACCTCCACCTTAAGTGGACCAGACCACACAATTCCATACAAGGATTCGTCAGCACTACTATGAAGAAGTAGAGAAGTAGAAGAGTAGAGCAATTCTTACCAATCCTTTAGCCTTTGGTCATCTTGACCATTACTACTATTTAATAAATAATACAAGTATAGGGAAGTATCGAAAGTACCATAATCATAAAATAAACCATGCACATGTCTCTATAAAATCATATTAAAATATAATACAATACATCAAATATATACTAGAATGTGGAAGAACATAGATCATTAACCTTATTTTAATTGCATTGATCATCAATAACAATTTATCAATAATACACATACAGGGAAGCATATAAATATATAATTATTCAGATGAAACCATGTTTCATCCGCCCTAACATTTACATCTTGTCATATACATTACAACATTCACTTTATGGTCTAGAAGAATATAAATCAATCTTTATCAAATCAATGGTTATCCATTCATGTTAGATCAATTACACCTAATTATCATCACATTATAAATATAGGCAGTAGCTAAGTAAAATTAACCATGACCGAATCACAAGACAACCAACCTAACGTCAAGATCAGAAGTTACCACTTGATAAACTAGAAGAATTTAGATCTACTCATATCAATCCATCTTCAAATTAATCATACACTATATATACTTACAATTCCATCATAATATTAACCTTAGAAAGTAGCTACAGGACTCACAACATAATCGAAATCCACTTTTATATAATTAAAGACCAACGTTACAGTAAACTCCTGGAATTCTAAACTAGGCATGTTCAATTCTTCATACAATGATGCACATGGATACTTCACCATCGAATCATCATCATTTCACATATATAACATTATATATACACAATTAAACGTAAGAAAATCAAAATTCAACAAATGAAAAGCTATGATTACAATGCCCATGCAAGGGCTAAATCAATTTTGGGGAAAAACATGGCTTCATAATACAATTGAATTAAATTTCACGTTAAAACAATCACATTAACATCAATTCATCATGATTAAGCCATTAAAAATGTTCTTACAAGGAACTCATGTCTAGATTGAAGAACAAAAGATTTGATCATGAGACTTCTTTGAAAAACATTGAGATCAATTCTCTAAGTGAATGGTTACTTAGATAGGAAGGATCATCATCCCTTTATATTCATGAAAACTATTAAATATTGATGAATAAAGCATATGAATCAAATATCCAAGATGTACTTGAGCTTCACCAACAAAAGACGTTTCTAGAGATAATCGATTTTGGAGGGAAAGTCTATTTCGTGTGTATGGGATAAGAAATGGGTTAATAATGTTTTTTATCAGTTATATAAACTAAAAATATCTAAATAAACCTATTTGAGTTAGGTTAAGACGTGAGATGAATCTACCATTTACCCATTTAATGAGTAGTGCACAGGTAGTGATGCACCAGCCTGCATCGACGGACCCAAAAACGAAGCATTCGTCCATCGAGGGGCCATTATTTACCCTCCATTGATTGGTTCTGAGGAATTCATGTGTCCAAGCCTTCCTTAGAACAAGTGACCATAGACGCCTACACATCGACGGGGTATCATTTTGGCTCATCGATTGATAACGCCAAGACAGTGTCTCGACATACCTTGGGTCCTTCTGGTGGGTATTTTAGAGGGGTCCTTGAGAATTCCTACCCGGAAATTTACAACATAAATATGTCACTTACAAGTCAAGGACCTTCCATGAAAGTTTCACTCAAAATGCACACATAAAACACGTCCAATCATGCCTAGTCCCATCAAGACATACTTGAATGTCTCAATGGCTAATTTTCCAAAGTCTTGGACGTTCTTAGACATTTGACCTCCTAACTTCACGAAAATCCATATACTGACTATAAACATCATTATAACTCATTTTAAAACTTCATAAAATCATTACATAGAAATATATAAGCACATACAGACACATGAGGCACATAGGTGACTAGTCGTTGAACGTCTTGGTCGTCCCTTGACGTTTAACTTCCTAATCACCATAAATTAAACATACTGCCTTAAATTTATTATAAGTAATTTTAGTACCTTAGAACCTTGAGTAAAACATGTTAGGATCTAGACACCCTAACTCATTTTGGGGCCTTATAATGACTTTCCATTATGATATTCTTGAAGAATATCATAAGTAGATAAAGATTCATGTTACACTTATATGTGTAATGGTTAAAATGTTTTCCTTGTTTTTGTGTGTAATGTCTCATGGTTGCCTTGCATGGATTGGAGTCTTTGTTATAGGCTTGGTCCCAGAAGTGGAGGTAGTGTGCTTACCTTGTAGGGTTATGATGTGGGGTTGATGACCTATAATTTACCTAAACTTAGTATTAAAATAAAATAAATAGGCCTTATGGATAAGTCTCCCGTATTGTTTCCCCTATGGTTTTATGATCCTTTATGTTCATGGTATAGTTCAGACCTTATGTGGTTTGATAGTATGACCTATCGTGAATGTTATGGATATTCTTTGGAAGTTAGTCCTAGAGGATTGATGACAGTCTTGTGAAATTTCACTTCAATGGGTTTACCCTGAGTGGGGGGTGGTTATGTGAATAGTAAGGTTGTCGATATTTCTATCTTGTCCTTCTATTATAACTTGAGCATGAACTAAAGAGTGTCTAATACCTTATTCATGATGGGAGTTGCATGAAAGTATAAATTGCATGTTCTCCATAGGTTAAGTATTTCCTAAATGACACTATGTTATGCATGTTTTTAAAGTTATAAATTGCATTAAAAAGGATTTTTGATCAAATTATGGTTTTCTAATGTTGATTTTTTATCTTTATATGTTGATTGCGTATGTAGCTTCATGAGTTAATGTAAGAAGCATGTTGATGTAACATTTAAAGTGCGGTTTTTTAATCTATTAATGAAAAAGTTGAGTCTCTTTAAAATGAAAAATAATTAATCTTTTGAAAATTATGTGAATTTAATTGTTTGGGAAATATGGATGTAGGCACCCTCTTGAAAAGTTAAGGCATGTCTAAATAGTTTCTTTGTGTGTGCCTGTAAATTGTGAGATTTTTCCCAAATGTTTGGTTGCTTATGAAGGCTACTGTTATGCTAGAAATTGAAATTTTGTGAAATAACTTCCTATTTTTGTAACGTGTGTGGTGTGATTTATCATTTTGACATCACTAGGAAGAATGTTTGAGCATGATATGGTTAAAAAGTGAGAAATTCTCATTTTTTTACAGTAAATTGACCTTTGTGCATTGTTTGGGAAAGGTCTCATGAGACATTTATGGGTGTCAAGGAGAAGGACATTCCTCCATGGATACCACTAAGCATGGTATCGTTGGGTATGAACTTCATCGAACTAGGTCTTATTAATAAAGTTGGGTATGACATTCGTGGCTATTTGTCTAATTAATAATGATCCTTGTTGATTTACTTTACTCAATTTTATGTGCATTGAAGTATGAGTGTCTAATTACGTCGTGAGTGATGTTAAATCTGCGTAAGTGTTACTTGAAATATGGTTGCATAATGAGATCTTAATGAAATGAAATGTTATTACCATGTTATGATTAGGATAAGTATGATCCTGCAATGAACAGTACAAGAGCCTATGGGTTTGATGCACTCTGTAAGTGAGTAAATAAATGTTTTGCTTGCTTGTGTTGTATTGACTGCTAAATGGTTTGAAGTTGTATTCCTTGTATTTTTGGTGAATTTAATTGTATGTGATGATGTAATGAATATTTTGAGTTGCTCTATGATTTTTTTAAGTCGTTGTTGTGATTAAAATGTTCCAAGTGTCATTGAAAGACGAATGTTACCATGTAGAGGATATTGTAAGACCCCCAAATAAGTTGGGGCTTCTAGAGCTTCACATGCTCCTATAATCTTTTTAATATTTTAATCAAGTGTTATAAAGTAGGTATGGTTCATTTGAACTCATATGTAACTTAAACGTCCAAGACGTTCAAAAGTTATCCCTTGAGACGTGCATGTATGACTTAGTGTTCCTACAATGTTTGGATGTGTTGTGAAGGTTGTTTGATACTCAAAATGGTATGGAAGGTCTTTGAAATGTTAAGGTGTGTATTTACGTTGGAAACCACTGGGTATGACTCCCCAAGGGCCCCGTAAAAGGACCTCAAAGAGGACCCAAAGGCTTCTTAGGTGTTGCCTTGGCAGTGTCAATCGATGAGCCAACTTGACACACGTCTCTCAAATGAGGCCCCTTCGATGGGAGGTACAGCTTATAAATTATCTTGGTGAGACTTCTGCCTCAAAGGAGGAGCTGCAGTCACCAACGATGGAGTAGTAGGACGTCGCGTCATTCAGTCGATGCTTTGTCAACTGGTGTTTTTCGATGGTGCCTACAATATGTTGATGATTATCAAGCTTACTTCAACAAGGTTTGGTGGTTTCTTCTATAATGAGGTATGGTGATCCTTCATCTCTAGATAACCTTTCATCTAGAGAGTTACATTCAATGTTTTCTCAAAACATTTGTAAAAGCATGATTTTGATGATTTGATGATTCAATATAGTTTTTCAAGTTAAATTCAATCTAATTTAGTAATGAACCCATGACCCCTCCCAATCTCGATTTGGCTTATATTGTAGAATCCTGTGATCTTGATTCTAAAATGATTGTTATGAGCTTCAATTTATGATAAATTTATTTAGTTATTGCATAAGATGTAAATTTATTATGAACTATGTATATTTGATCAAATGTGGATCAATGTTTCAATATTTCAATGAGGTTAGCCTATGATTCAGCTATCTTTTATTGATTCCTACTATAGTTTCAATGTGATGTCGATCGTATTGCTAGTTGAAGTACAATTTCATTAGGTAATTATATCTTAAGCTACTATATTATATTGATATCATTAATTAATTGTGTTTATTTATCCTTGATGATCAAGCAATGGATATAGGTAAGTGATTTAAACCTCTTTACTCTCGATCGAATTGGTGATGTAGTGTACATATTAGTATGATGATCTTTTTATGGTTAATGCATGATATCGTCCATGTTAATGTACATTTTGCAACTACCCTATATGTGAATTGTTAATGAAAAATGAGTATAGATCAATGATGATCAAAGGTTGAGAAATTGGTAAGATTTCCTATCTTCTTTACTTCCTTACTATGGTTAGTAGAATTGTCCTTGTATGACATTGTGTAGTATGGTCTACTTATGGTGGAGGTGTTTACTTTATTTTCATATGTTATCATGGTCTAGAAGGCAAATGTTTTATGAATGTTTAGTAGTGATGATCATTCAATGTGAACTCTCATGCCTAGTTTCCTTTCTAGTTTATGGCATAGTTTGTATTACCAATATTAAGAGTATGTTGGTGTCTACTTTAGGTATGGTCTAGGATGTGCCAATGATAAAGTATAAATGGTGAATAACACCTGACCTACATATCCCTCAATGAACATGTAATTAGCTATAGTTAGGAGTTTTGAATCTCAGTATTGAAGTTTATTGTCTCATATGTTATTGTGCGGTGTTGTTTATCCTTGAATGTGCATTGTGGTCCTAAGAGGGTGGAAGCCTTAATGTTTTGCTGATATCCATTAGGTGATCATGTTGACCAAGGTACACAAACTCACACTTCATGTATGCTTACAAAGTAGTATATGTTCATCGTGTCTAATGAAAGGGTATTCTCATATGCACTAATATCTACTACTATTCATGTAAAGTATATGTCCATGAAGTATGTTATATATCCCTTAAGCATGACTTAATAGGTGTACTAGTGTGGGCAATGAAATGGGAGCTTGTCTATGCATTGCACATGTTCGTGATTTATGTACATGAATATGAATGCATGAGCATGTTATGAATACGTCTTCTATGCTACGATGTCAAGTGTACAATATGATGAAGTATGAATATGCATACTGTCTAAATATGTTTATGTTATAGTTTTGCTCATAAAGTTACACCTACACTCTTATTCATGAATGAAATGAACTATGAATATGTGTGGTCTAAAGGTGTTATGTGAAATGTTTACTCACATATATGTACACACACACACAAATGTATGATGATAAAGTCAATGGAGGAACCTTCAAAGGTATTCTCAAGTGTATCCTAAACGGGATGGAGCTTTACATATGCTATGTACATGTGAAAAGACTTATCACATGATATCTGTTGATGAACTCAAATCTATGACCTATGATCTAAGCATATGAGATGTTAACTCTCCTAAGCCTAATTTTATTAAGTAATGTTAATAAAGACTTTTATATAATAGCAACATAGCTTAGCACTGAGTGAACTTATATTAGGGGTGCCTCTTCTCAATGTGTGAAGGCTTGTTCACCATAGTCCTCACGAGGTGGATAAGTATAATGACTAAACATGTATAAAGAGGATTTTTGTAACACTTTGAAAATCCGAGATGTGTTCAAGATTTTAACATAAGTTTCATAATGTTTAGGAACTTTTTTAAGGTCTATTTAAAAAAAAAGTCATTTAGGAAGTCTAGAAACGAAAAAGTCCAAGAACGGCCATGACATCCGGAAAGTTGTTCAAAGAGGTACTAGCTTGCCTATGCCTATTTGACTAGCTTTTAGTAGTTGGAATATGATGAAAATTTGTGGAAGGGTTTATAAAATTCACGAAAGTTAATTCATAGTTGAAACGTCTCGGCAAGACTCTCCAAGGACAACCAGGGGACCTTGAGGAGGACCCTTCCATTTTGGGTCAAAGGACTGCCTAAGGCATCATACACAGGCGACTTCCATTGACGGGGCATGAGTAAATCGAATGGGTGACAATGGAAACCGTCGATGGTCACTTAGAAAACTTCTTGTAAGGGTCATTCAACAAAATCTCTAAACTTAGAAACTGATGTGCAACACAGAGGGAGCCGTGGCCTGGTCTCACAGACAGACCATCGATTGGAGTCTCGTCTGTGATGCCCTACGTTGCTGCACGTTTTTAAGTTGGGTTCCATTAATTAATTAAAGAGTTAATTAATTAATTATGGATAATGGGAGGTCTAATTAAGTTCGTTGAACCCCTATATAAAGCCCTAACCTTATTAGCCTTACCTAAACTATCATAATTCCCAAACCCAAACTCTCTTCCTTCACTCTTGTTTATCTCTTCCAAAGAAACACCCATTGAAGATCAAGCTAAAGGTTTGTTTAAGTGATTAAAAGGGTAAATTTACTCCATCAATATTAATCAACTAGTAAGTTATGGTATCTCATTACCATTGACACCTCTTTCCCCAAAGGGTTCCATCAAATTGATTTCAAATGTCGGCTTTTCAAGTGGGTTTTATCCAATACGAAATTGTTATTGTATGTTGATTTTTTTATGATTTCGTTTCGATATTATGAATATATTAACATGAATATTAACTCAATTATTCAATATCTTGATGAATTGGTCTAGTTTTAGAAAATGACCTTTACCCCTTCACCCTAAGTTGTGATCTTGATGAGAATTTTGTAATATTAGTTCAAATGATTTTGTTATTGGTTGAATTTTACTATTAGATGATGTTTTTGTATCAATAATGAATATAGTAGGGGTAATTATAGTCCTATATAGCTAGTGCTTGAGAAATTTCTTTAGATTATGACTTTAATCTATGTATATTATCTTAAGTTATGAACTAGTATTGGATTGTGATGTAGTGATTCAATTAGTCTTGTTATCATATTGTTTATGATTATATAATTACACTACACCCTAATTTGATTTAATAAGGATTTATGGTAAGACTTTGATGATGAATTCTGAAGGAGACTTGGTATGTCTTGTGATCCCAAATTTTTACTTCAATTATGGTAAATTGTGATTAAGTTGTGATGTTGTATTGGAGTATGCTTTGTATTAGGATTGATATACATGGTATGATGTTGAAATGAAATGTCTTTACTATTGTTTCTGAGGTTTAAACTAAGGTGTAAATGTTATAAGGAATGTTAAAGATTTACCAATGTGCATTATTATTAAGTGATATGTAATTGTGCTAACCTCACTTGCATGAATCGTAAAGAAAGGATTACACTCATGCAATTCTTATTGAACTCTAATGATGATGATGTTTATACAAGGGTTAGACTCTATGACCTACAATAACCTATTATGACTAAGAAAGATATTAAAGACATTTCAAAAAGGGACATTAGCTTCGAACCGAGTGAACTAGAGTGAGGAGTTTCCCTGACCACATATGGAAGGTAGGATCACTAATGTACAATTGAGATTGGAGACTACAATGCATGTAGTAGAAAGAGGGTGCCAACTATATCTCGTAGTTCTTGAAGTACGTTTCTATCGTAGGAATACTAGCTAGTGGATCCACGTAGTTGTTATATTCATGATTTTGTACTATCTTGGCAAATAGTCCACCTTCTTTTGGTCTAAGGTTCCATGACACCGCATTCCACATTAGCTCATGTGGTCTATGTTGGTTAGGAAAATATGTTCCCATAAGGTAAAATGAATTAAAGGAATGAATTCTAACTAAGATAACCTAAGAAGTTTAGCGTAGTCTAGGTAGGGGTATGAGACTCTGCCTAAACATTGCTCTAGTTAGCTTGGATTGAAGTCTTATGAGGATGTTCTTATGTATGAATATGCGTATAATAGTACATGATATGTATATGAAGAACTGACACATTGTTGATGCGATACGTTAATTAGTTTTACATATGAATATGTGTTTTTCTACATTGTTAAAGTATGATGATATGTACTCTTAAATTCCATGCTAAGTGAAGTGGCATGCTGGTCATGATTCTTGTTGGGTTACCTGATTGAGTAAGGTTATGGGGCTTTGCTTGGTAATTTTTCTTGTTGACTTGATAGGGATTCATGTATAATTGTCTTGGTTTGGTTATGTTGAAATGTTCTCTTATTCATGATTGTTAGTATTACGACTTGATGATAGAGTTACTAGACTATGCATTAAATTACATGATATACATGATTGACTTGAGAAGATCTGATGTTGTTGGTCTTGTGATGTACATAACTATGACTTAATGAATATGTCTTAATTATTTAGTATGGTATTGTTGAATGTGTGCATAAAGGTTTTCAAATTAAATTGCATACTTAATGAAATGTCCTCTCTTAGAATGTTTCATGATATGTGTATATAGTCTCATACTTAGTACGAGTGGTGTACTAAACCCATTTCTTCTTTTTTCTCAACATTTTAGGTTTCGGTAGTTGAAGGGATTCTGGAGACGACTTTGAAGAAGGCTTGGAATTCTTGATCATCCAAGTTGGTTAGGTCCTCACTTTTCGAGGTAAATTTCACTATCAAGCCTATCATGTTGCTTTAGTTTCAATACTATTAGGATGCTTTCCTTTTCATTTGGATACTAAACATTGTATGACCTATATGTGGTGTTATTATATTGATGTATGGGCTAGTTCAAATTTCATATACTCTTATTAGATGGTTATGAGATGAGATGACTATTTGAGACTATGTTATTTCGTAAATATCTTTTTGCAATAAAAGTAGAAGACAAAGTAATCTTCATATACTAAGGTTCTATTATACTAGATGTATATTTATTATGTATATGCATAGGTCTATGAAAACGTCAATATAGAAGTATAAAAAGATATAAATTTCCTCTAGTTTTGACGTATGAATGTAATTATGTAAGCTCAGAGTCTAGTCTTAGTCCTCAAAGAGGACGCCGCCACCAGTTATGTCTACGGGATATTTCTGGATGTCACAAACTTGTTATTAGAGCATGGGGTTGAATATCTTTAAGGTAATGTCCCTCTTAACCATGACTACGTAGGTTCATATTCATAATTGTAAAGCATGCCGCATTTATGAATAGGAATCTATGTGATGCATAGGAAACTATAACTTTCTTAAAAGTCCAATATCGTGCCTCTAGAGTGTTATCTCTATGTGCTTTTGCATCTAATCACTTTATTGTGATTACAGGAAATCAATACTCTAGGGAATGCGGCACGAAGACGTGAAGAAGAGATTGCCAATAAGGGAGATCCTCCCTGTGGTGATCAAGTTCCTCCTCTTGAAGAAGAGGTAATTGATGACCAAGCCCCGATCAATCCTCCTCCTTTAACGTATGGTGATATAAGGGATTTTTCTCTCCACATGGCCCAAGCCATTACTATCCAAGAAGAAGCCACCACTACTCAAACTAAAGACATGATGGCCCAAGATAATAAAGAGGTTGTACCCAGGGCAAACCAACAAATTGTTACCATGGCCTCCCGTTTGAGGCATTTCACTAGGATAAATTCCAAAACATTCTATGGGTCAAAGGTTTAAGAATACACTCAAGAGTTAATTGATGAAATCTCCAAGATCCTCTATGTTATGGGGTTGTTTACTGTTACGACCAAAGAGTATACCCTATGTTCAAGCAGTCTCGAATCACAACACGGCATACTTGACCTCTCTGAGGTCTTGTACAAGACCATTTACATATTCATTGCATAAATATATGAAAAGTAGTGCGGAATCAAAACTTTCCCACGAAATAATAATAATTCAAAATATCTCTTTTATAGAAAAACTTAATGAAAGGCTAAATCTCAAAGTGTCCATCTTAGACCTACAAATATATTGAGACAAGGACCATTATTCAATATATAGTAAAATATCTAATTCTATGACAATATATTCAATAAGGAAAACTTAACATCATGATGTCCTCGAATTTAGTGAGGACAAACAAACTCGTGCTTTAATGAATACTAATCTAATCTTCCACTTCGAGACTCCTATAAAATGTCACCTACACCTTTAGAGATAGACAAAAATAATGGAATTAGTACAAACACTTGTACTAAATATGGAATATTGCATAAAAACATGATAAATAGAGTTTTGTACAAAATATGCTCTTTTTGATAAATCTTTATAACATAAGCTTAAGAAACACCTTTAACATGTGAAGCTTCACATATATGACACCTTCCAAATAAAACATATAATATAGCAGTTACATGATTCAGGAACCATATGAACATATAAACCTCCCACAAAAGATTATCCTAAGAATTACTTTAGAAATACATGAAGAGACCGAACATACACCCTCGTCAAGCCTACCTAAACAATCCATAAGACTACTTAATATAAGATTTTTCCCTTTTTCTCATTTACTCTCCACTTAAGGTAACTCCCAGATTCACCTTAAGTAGGACAAGAAGAGATAGCCCATACACCCTCTTCAATCTTACCTAAGAAACCTTCAAAGCTAACTTATATCAAGAACATTAAAGTCAACATACATCAGCTAAAGTAATAATCATTCATTAAGTCAATAAGAAGATATTTCATTCATTAAGGATTTCAAATGATGGCTTGGAAAGACCTAGGGAACCTAAACTCTAGAACAGTCGAAGCCTACTCGTGTAATGTCTAGATAGCATCCCATTCCACAACCTAAACATTGTAGAACTTATCAAATACTAGAATGTATCCCACATGAAGACAATTGGCAATAACCGACATAGACCATACTAGCTAGGCATGGAATCCGGAGTCATAAACATACTCCGATGGATGTTAGTCTACTTGCCAAGGGTAGAACTAGGATACATCCTATGTAGGCACATGGTTTATGAATATCAAGGTGTTTTATGCACTCTAGTCTCCTTCAAATGTAAAGATGCATTGAACTCTAGTCTCTTTCTTAGGTAGAGATACAACCCATAACATACTCATTCAGTGCTAGCTTTTGTTCTCATAGAGTAAGTTCATTAGAAAGGGGCATATAAAAAGGTACCATCTCTTAGTCATTACCTAGTCATAATGCACCTACCAAATATGGGTCCACTAGGGCTTCCACTCAATGGTCTATATCTATAGATCATTCTTAACCTTACCTTCCATATATAAGGTTCCACTTATTATTAATTCTTAAAAGGGCACCATCTTAGGTCTACTGTTCCTAGACATTCATTCAACATTCATCTTCACAGAACATATTTAATAGTGTTCAAGTATCATATAGGAATAACCAAGTACACCTATTAATATACACTAGTAACACAACTATAGACATCACCATAGTCTATCATGATCACTTGTAGTTAATTAGGAAGAATCATGCATCAACTCTAAGACTACACACATAAGGCCATAGTCATAGTCTAACATGATCACCTAACATCTTCAATAAAATAACACATACATTCACCTTAATTACATGTAGATATATATGATCATACTTGAAATAAATGAACTACACAATCATCATAATATATCAAGTAATTGCTGACAAGGCCATGATCGTTATAATACATATAGTAACACCGACGAGCCCATACCATTCACAAGTAAAACGCATAACACCGCCACCATTAGTGAACCACACAAATTAGAACATAAATAAATTGTAACATTATATAAAATAAATAGAATTAGGGAAGAGTACCACTAATATATTCTCACCACTTTAATCCATAGCTAAGTCATCCAATTCAACATCAAAAGGTCCTTACCCATGGCCATGATTATCTATTAGTTACAAAAAATAACAATACTCAATGAATTAAATCAATTCAATATATATTTATAAATCTAATACAGCCTATATATCAATGGACTACAAATCTTACACAATTCTATGCCCAAAGAAAACTATACTAGAATTTATAAGCATTAACACATGATCGCTTAACCCATAAAATAGTCAAAACTAAGATTGCATGTTTTGCATGGGTTCATCTAATTTTTAGGTTAAAATCATCATATTAATATCAATTCAATTCAAACAGTTTTACGCAAGAACCCATGACTAGATCACAAAATTGAAGAATTCATGTTTTTGATCATCTTTGAAAAATCATTGGAATTTACTCCTTGAAGAAAGAGAATTCAAGGATGAAGAAACACAAATTAATTGTGATGAGAATCCCACAAAAGTGATTACAAAACTTTAGAAATTCTATCTTCTTCCTTTGAGCTTCAAAGCTTTAACAATGGAGTTTTGGAGAGACTGAATGGAGAGGTTTTGTTTTGAGATGAAGTTTTTGCTTTTATTTTTTAGTTTATGTGTTTAAAAAGGTCTAATAACCGTCAATAATTCACCCCTAATTACCCAAAAGACCCCTCAACTTATTGGAAAAATTAACAAACTCAAATTACTTAAAAACTACGCAACGAAATCTATAACATTACTGCGCGTCGCAAAGGAACATTAAAACGTAATATTCTTCATAAGAACACCATAATTAACCATTTTATGACTTTAAAATATCATGAAACAAGTGTTACTATCTATTTCAAGCTAGCTCATTTTTAGGGTGTAACATCTATTTGTGAGAAGGCCGAGTTAACCAATTACCAACTCAAAGACGTGTCCAAAACATTTTATTTTTAATGGAGGGACAATAGGCCTCTAAGGGGTGGACCGGTGACTTGTTAGGTGTTTAAGAAGGCTTTTTTGATAGATTCTTTCCTAGGAAAAAGAGGGAAGCCAAGTTGGTAGAGTTCATCAACCTTCATCATGAAGGTATGAGTGTTCTTGAATACTTCTTGAAATTAACTCAATTGTACAAATATGCTCCTTCTTTGGTTTCCCACCCATAGATGAAATGAACCACTTTGTGATGGGAGTGTCAGATGACTTGCAAAATGAATGTCATTCGGCTATGCTACATGACAATATGAATATTTTTTGTCTCATGGTTCATTCCAAACAAGTGCAAGAGGCAAGGTCTAAGAGAAAGAGTAGTGATGTTAAGAGGGAAAGATCATCTGATGGTGGTTCTTCAAAGGGTAGGCTTGACATTCAAGACAAGCCTAGGTTTAAGATGAGGGTTTCTAATCATGTTCATTCCAAGATACCTAAGGCTAGGGATTATATGGTGTCTAACCCTAAGATTAAAAAGGGAAGGGATACTAGTTCACCAACCAAAAACCCAAATTGTGAAATGTGTGGCAAAAAGCACAATGTTTATTGTCTTAGGTGAACAAATAATTGTTTTTGTTATGGTAAAACTCGGAACAAGGTTAGATATTTCCAAAATGTCAAAGGGTAAGACAAGGAGAGTGCAAAAGAAACTAGATCTAATGATGCTCCTAGGAAGAATTGTTTTAATGCTTTCTACTGTAGGGGTGAGCAAGACACTTCTCCCGACATGGTGACTTATATCTTGAACGTCTTTTCCATTGATGTATATGCTTTACTATATCTGGGATCTGCATTATCTTTTTTTTCTCCCATGATATTTATGAAATTTTGTATCTTACTCGACATTTTAAATGAACCTTTTATAGTGTTTACCCTGGTGGATGAGTCGGTTATTGTAAAGACGGTGTATAGAAATTACCCTATAATTTTGCCCAATAGAGTTACTTATGTTGAAGTAGTATAACTTGATATGTTTGATTTTTATTTCATATTTGGTATGGATTGGTTCCTTGCTTGTTTTGTCTATATAGATTGTAGAACAAGGGCTGAAGTTTAACTTTCCAAATGAACCCATTTTAGAGTGGAAGGGGGGAAATTCTATTAATAGAGGTCGTATTATGTCTTGTTTTAAAGCTTGTAAAATTATCTCTAAAGGGTGTCCATAACATATAGTAAGAGTCCAAGATTTAGACTTTGAATTCCTCCCATTGATTCGGTCCCCGGTAGTGAGGAAATTTTCAAAGGTCTTTCCGAATAATCTTCCAAGTGTTCCTCCCGAAAGGGAAATTGATTTTGGTATCGACTTGTTACCGGATACAAATTTACATTCAATTCCTCCTTATTGGATGGATCCGTCCCAATTGAAAGAGTTGAATGATCAATTCAAAAATTTACTGTACAAAGGCTTCATTAGACCTAATATTTAACCAAGGGGTGCTCTGGTTTTGTTTGTGAAGAAGAAGGATGGGTCCCTTAGAATGTGCATTGATTATCGTCAATATTAAGAACAAGTTTCCTCTCCCTCGAATTGACTACTTGTTTTATAAATTCCAAGGGGCAATCTACTTTTCTGATATTGACTTGAGATCAGGGTATTATCAACTTAGGGTGAGAGGTGATGATCTACCAAAGAGGACATTTATGTAATGCCCCAAAAAGAACTACGTTGAGTTAGAGCCTCGTGGTTGTTTCTTGAGTTGATTTTTAGTTAAACTAAGTTAGTTTATTTTCCTTAGGCAGTGTGTGAAGTTTTTGTAAGATTGTAGTTCAATCGACCATGAACGTCCATGACGTTTGTAAAGTATGCCTTAGAATGTCCTAGTGTGTCTTGTTTTGTTTAGACGAGTTTTACGTGTTCGTTTCACTTAAAACATGCGTTGGATATTCCTATTAGTTGACGAATTAGTTAGGGTTTAATTTACTGGAAGTCTTCACATAGGACCCACAAGGGGCCGTAGATGAAGGGCCCAAGACTTGGGCAAAATATGCCAAAAATAGCAGTGGCCATCGACGACCCCAATGACAGCCCGCTGGTCCTTCAACGGTCCGTCGACCTAGGGAGTCGATTGGACCAATGAATTTCAATTGTACATGCTCCATTTGGAGCTAAGTATCCATGTATGGACCTTACCAATGGTTCGTTGGCTCATTGACGGTCCGTTGGTGAAGGTCCGTTGAGGAGGTCTACAATGTTGTGAAGTTGTTGCCAACATGGGGTGTTTTATGTGAATATACCTAAAGTATTTTAAGAATATAGTTGGATAATTTTAGTGTTTTTAGGTTATATTAAAATATTTTTAAACCCTAGACCTACACACGACCCCTCTCTTAAAATTATTCAAACTCTCTCTCCCTAAAGACAAACTCTCTCAAGACTTCCTAGAAAGCTAGATGTCAAGAAAGGATAGGATGGTTGGTTGGACGTATAAATTAATAAAAAATTATTATATTTTGCCTCCTTAAATGAGGTATGGTATCCATTCTTTAATATCTTTTCATTCAAGAAGCCAACTTCCATATAGGGTTTCAAAATTCAAACTTCTTCTAACTTTGATTTCTATTAGGGGTCTTCTTGTATATAAGTTCTAATGATTTAAATATATTTAGTTTGAGTTGAGTTGATGATTTTTATTTGAAAACTCTAATGAAACTCTTGTTTATGCATACTTTTACTCTATGCTTGAAAATGGGTTATCTGAGCATTATTTGAGTAGGATATAAAATTGGGTCTTCATGTATTTTTCATGTTGGTATAACTAATTCCTAAGTGACTTAATATTATGAAATATTGATAAATTTATAATGAGTGATGACGGTTTGAATTGATGTTGAGTTGCTTTAATTATATAGTTTTTATTATGAATTTATATTGAGTGGTATGGTCCATCTTATAGATGGCGGTGCTAATTAAGGAACATGATGTTATTTAGTATGTTTGAATGATTAATCTTGAAGGTCTAACATATGAAATAAAGAGATATTGGAAATGGGTCTTGTGCTGTCTTTTAATAAAGCTTGAACTGCATGCTTGACCTAGTTTAAGTCAAAATGAAGAATACGATTATGAAAAGCATGTATGGTGTGTAACTTGATAACCAAGATTAAATTATGTGTAGAAATTTATGAAAATGAAATGACTATTATATGCAAGGTGTGCCCATGTACACACACACACACTTTAAAGAATGTAATATACCAAGTTTTGAGTAAAAAGGGGAATCTTGAGGTGGACACACTGTGTGAGTTGAGATGTGGTGTCTAGTATCAACCTCTCAATTCCTAGTGATTTTTCTATGATAGACTTCTAGGTTAGAAAATCGGTGTGGAGTTATTCCTAGGACCGAGAGGATATGAAGGAGAGGTGGATTACACTTCGTGAGTTGAGATGTTGTATTTCCAAAGTACCTCTTGAGATGAGTAGTGCTTGTTAGTAGAGAATGAGTTACTTAGTAAGGATCTCCTTATCCCTTAACTATGTGTCCACATAGGTGTGGCTATTGGGTAAGCCATGTAAAAGCTAAGAAGCATGACCTTACTCTAGGCAATTGAGGATCCCTCATTCGGTAGGGGTTAATATTGGGATTCCATGCCTATCTCTCATGGTATATGTTGTTTAAGCAAATTCCTCACAATTAATTGATTGAACTAATTCTTCTAAAAGAACGTACTACTTAGGGTAGGTGGTGGTATGGGACGCTATCTACTCATTTCACTAGGTAGGTCCTTTCGTAAGGGAAAACGTGGTGCCAAACCTTCTAAAAGAATGTACTACTGAGGGTTGGTGGTGATATGAGACGCTATGTACTCATTGCACTAAGAAGGCATTTCAAAAGGGAAGACTGTCGTGGTTTGTTGGGTGTATTTTGAATGTCTTTCATTGATTGAGGGTCTTGTTTCTCCTGAGTTGAGTAAGCTGAAAGGGGTTGTCTTGAGGTTTGCTTTGGAGTGTATTGGAGGAGATATATGCACACAACCTTTATACCTTACCTTACTGAGTCTTAGGATAATTCCAAGGTAGGGAAAATCTTAAGGAAAATGAGTTCACTTTCTCTTTCGCTATGCCTTGGAAGTACACTCATTTAGTGTAGGATAGTTCATTGTAATTGTTTTAGTTGAATTTATTGTAAATTCTTGTAATGATTCATTGTCAATGTTCAAATGTATTTATTTTTGGGAAAATGCGCAAGTACCCCCTCAACCTATGCCTGAAATCCCAGAGACACACTTATATTATACTAAGGTTCTATTACCCCCCTGAACTTATTTTATAAGTAATTTTCTACCTCTTTTAGGCCTACGCGGCAATAATTTGAAATAAACCAGTGTAGGGCTCATGATCTTGAATTAGCGGCCATAGTATTTGCTTTGAAAATATGGAGGCATTACTTGTATGGGGTTCATGTTGATGTTTATACCGACCACAAGAGTCTCCAATATGTGTTTACTCAAAAGGAATTGAACTTTTGACAAAGAAATTGGTTGGAGTTATTGATAGATTATGATATGATTGTTCTCTATCAGCCCGACAAGGCCAACGTGGTTGCAGATGCTCTAAGTTGTATGACAATGCATAGTGTGTCTCAAGTAGAGGAAGCCAAGAAAGACCTAGTGAAAGATTTTCATAGGTTAGCTAGATTAGATTTAAGGTTGGAAGATTCTCCGAATGGTGCTTTTATGGTCCACATAACTCCGAGTCATCTTTGTTACTTGAGTTGAAGTCCAAACATCACCTTGATCAGCCATTGATGGAGTTGAAGGAATCATTTCATAGTAAGCTTAATGAATCATTCTCCTTAGGACAATATGGTGTCTTGAGGTATCGAGGAAGGTTGTCTGTTCCCAATATAGATGGTTTGAGGAACCGGATCTTTAAGAAAGTTCATGGGTCCCGTTACTCCATTCATCCGAGATCGACAGAGATGTACCATAAACTTAGGGATGTTTTTTGGTGGGATGGTTTTAAAAAGGACAAAAAAATTGTTCCTAAGTGTCCAAATTGCAAACAAGTGAAAGGCGAGCATCAAATTCGGGTGCTTTCCTACAAGAAATCCAAGTTCCTACTTGGAATTGGGAAGACATCAATATGAATATTGTGGTAGGTTTGCCTCAAACACCGAAGCAATATGATCCTATATGGGTGATTGTGGATAGGTTGACCAAGTATTCTCATTTCATTCACGTCAAGTGTACATATTCAACTGAGGATTATGCAAGGATCATCATAAATGAGATTGTTGTCACCATGGTACTCCACTATCCATCATATGGGATTGGGGTGCACAATTCACATCTAGTTTTTGGAGGTCATTCAAAGAAGGGTTCGGTACCAAGGTGAAGTTAAGCACCTCTTTTCATCCCCAAATGGATGGTCTAGTGGAGTATACTATTAAAACCGTTTAGGACATGCTTTGGGCTTGTATTATTGATTTCAAGGAAAATTGGGATAAGTAGTTGCCTTCAGTGGAGTTTTCATACAACAATAGTTTCCGTTCATCCATATCCATGGCTCCTTATGAAGCCTTGTATGGTAGGAAATGTAGGTCTCTTATTGGAATGTTTGAGAAGGGTGAGTCTTCATTTTAGTGTCCCTAGTTGTGGGTGTAACATGGGAGGTCGTGGCTGACATGAATTCCCGTTACCCTCATCTATTTGACAACTAAGGTTAGTTGATCTTATTAATAATAAAAATAATGACTAAAAGTCAAAATTTCTTGTTTTTTTTGTGAAGTGTTGCAAAATGTGCATTTTATTGTGTCATTACATTGAAGTTACAATGAAATGTTCATTTTGATATGTTGAGTGTTTAAGAAATTATATGTATAATGTTGATAAGTTAAGATTTGGAATAATGGACTCATATATGATATGTTAAGCTCATGTAATTGTTGTGAGAGGGAATTCCTCATTATGTGACTTTGAGCCTTATGTGTGGTAATTATAAATTTTGAATTGCCTTGTAAATGATATGATTGATGTTGTTATGTATTGTTGTTTGTTGGACTGCTAGTCTTGAGTCTATTCCTTCCTTCAAAAATTTTCATTGTCAGTAAGGACTAATGTTCTTAAGGGGGGAGGATAGTGTAATACTTCAAAAATCCAAGATGTTTTCTAAAGCCTAACAAAAGTGTCGATAGACACCGTCGATGGTCACTTAGTGAATATATTGGAAGGGTAATTTTTCACATTTTTTGAACATATAGACGGATGTGCAACACGGAGGGAGCAGTGGCCGTCGTCTTACAGACAGACCGTCGATCGTGGTCCCGTCTGTGACGGCCTAAGTTTTTGCACGTTTTTAAGTTTGGTTCAATTAATTAATTAAGGATTTATTTAATTAATTAAGGGTTAAGGGAGGTCTAATTAATTTAGATAATCCCATATATAAATCCGTAACCTAATGAACCTAACCTAAACTGTCACGACCCAAATCGGGGACGCGACTGGCACCCACATTTACCCTCCGATGTGAGCGAACCAACCCATCTAAACCTTAACATTTCAAGATATTTCAACAGAAAATAATGCGGAAGACTTAAACTCATTAATAAAAACAACTCAAAACTATTATTAATATTCCCAAAATCTGGAAGTCATCACCACAAGAACATCTATCTCAAACTACTAATCTAAGAATGTCTAAAAAGCTAAAAACATTAATAACTAGTCCATGCCGGAAGTTCAGGCATCAAGACTTGAAGAAGGAGACCCAGTCCAAGCTAGACGCATTAGCTCACCCTGAATTTCCGATGAGTGAAGACGGCTTGATCTACTGCTGAGTCGAAGTTGACGGGACGTTTGCTGCATAACACAATAACAAAAGGAAAACATAAAAGTAGGGGGTCAGTACAACCACACGTACTGAGTAGATATCATCGGTTAACTCACAATAGGGAACAATATATATCAAGTAATATTATAAATCAACTATAAACTCAACATGTAGCAACAACAAGTATCATAATCGTCAATAACACCATCAAGTTCATTCATGAGGGCTCAAGCCTCATTACCATACTCATTTGGGAATTAAGTTCATTATGTTGAATATATTATCATCTTTCGAGATTCATTATCTTTCTTCCTCTTGTGTCGGTACGTGACACTCCGATCCCCTACCACTATGTGTCGGAACGTGACACTCCGATCCCCTATATGTGTCGGAACGTGACACTCCGATCCCCTACATGTGTCGTACGTGACGACTCCACTCCGATCCCCTATATCTACGTGTCGGTTCGTGACACCCGTCCCACTAATACTATGTGTCGGAACGTGACACTCCGATCCACTAATTCTATTGTCGGAACGTGACACTCCGATCCACTAATTCTATGTGTCGGAACGTGACACTCCGATCCACTAATCTCAGTATATCCGTTCATCAAGCCTTCTCTAACCAAGGCATCATCAATCCCAATCACTTTAATTCATCAAGCCTTCTTTTATACCAAGGCATTATCATTAATATCATAGATTAAAGTTTCTTTCCAAGATTTGGGATTCAATGGTTTTCATCATACTTGTATTATCAACATCACATAATCATATTCATACAAGCATACAATAAGCATATAGACAGGTTTACAATATCATCAACACATATTATTCACTGTCAAGAGTTCACTACGAATATCGTAATACAAAACCATAACCTACTCCACCGAAGAATTGGAATCAACAAGAAATTTCCCAAGCTTGCTATTCTTCTCTCTCTCGATCGATCTGCTCTCTATCCCTTTTCTGTTCTTTCTCTTTGTTTTATTCAAACCCTCTTTCCTTTACCCTAATTAATCATGTAATTAAGTGTGAAACAGGACACTAAAACCCACTATTTACTTAAGGTTACCTCTTTTAACCCCTAAATTAATTGTTAATGGTTCACCTTTTTAATAAATAATAAAATTACCCTAACTAAAAAATTAGACTTGTAATGTTACCCCTCAATCCTTATAATTAAGGAAAGAATATCAAAAACGACCCTTAAACGTGTGGAGAAATCCAAACTGCCTGGGATTGTGCAGCCTGTGACGGGCCGTCGTGGGTGCGACGGTCCGTCACCCAGGCCGTCGTGCCTGCCAGTGTTTCAGGTGGTCTGCGACGGCCCGTCACCCCTGTGATGGTCCGTCCTGACCCCTCCGTCATGACGGTCAGAAACTCGTTTTCTTGCACCAATTTCTCAAAAGTTGAAGTGTTTTGCAACGGGACTCACGACGGTACGTCGTGGATGTGACGGCACGTCCTGCAGGTCCGTCACAATTTACAGAGAGTCGATTTTCAGTACCCAAATTTTCAAACTCCAAGTGTTATGGAACGGAACACCCGACGGTCCGTCGAGCCTGTGACGGTCCGTCGTTGGGTCCGTGGTTTCAGCCAGTTTTTCCAGAATTTGTTCTGCTGCTCAAAACGACTAAACAGGTCGTTACAATAGATACCAATTTACCCATCGTTCGTCCCCGAACGATCAAAAGCAGAAAACAATGGCGAAAAGGAGTACCTGAATCTGTGAACAGGTGTGGGTATTTTTCTTGCATATCTACCTCCTTCTCCCAAGTAGCTTCTTCAACCGGTCGATTCTTCCATTGCACTTTGATGGATGCAATCTCTCTCGACCTCAACTTGCGAACCTCTCTATCTAATATAGCAACCGGTTCCTCTTCATAAGTTAAGTTTTCATCCAACAAAACTGAATCCCAACGGATAATGTAGTTTCCATCTCCGTGGTATCTCTTCAGCATGGATACATGGAACACCGGATGTACTCCGGACAGCCCTGGGGGCAAGGCTAATTCATAAGCCACCTCCCCTATTCGCTTTAGTACCTCAAATGGTCCAATGTACCTTGGACTTACTTACCCCTTTTTCCGAATCGCATCACCCCTTTCATGGGTGAAACCTTCAACAAGACTTGTTCACCTTCCATGAACTCCAAGTCTCTAACCTTTCGGTCTGCATACTCCTTTTGTCTACTTTGAGCCGCCAAAAGCTTTTCTTGAATAGCTTTCACCTTCTCCATAGAATCTCTCAACAGATCAGTCCCCCAAGGTCTAACCTCGAAGGCATCAAACCAACCAATGGGAGATCTACACCCTCCTCCCATATAATGCTTCAAATGGGGCCATGTCGATACTAGAGTGATACTATTATTGTATGAAAACTCTGCCAAAGGTAAGAAACTATCCCAATGGCCACCAAACTCTATCACACACACAGCGAAGCATATCCTCCAAAACTTGAATCGTTCGCTCAGACTGACCATCGGTCTGAGGATGAAATGCAGTACTAAGGTCCAATCTAGTACCTAATTCAGCATGCAAGGTTCTCCAAACCTTAGAAGTAAACTGCGTACCTCTATCAGATATGATTGAGAGTGGAACCCCATGCAATCGAACGATCTCTGAGATGTAGATTTTTGCTAACTTCTCTGCATTGTAAGTCACCTTGACAGGAATGAAATGTGCAGACTTAGTTAACCTATCAACAATCACCCAATAGAGTCATACTTACCCAATGTCTTTGGAAGACCAACCACGAAGTCCATCGCGATTCTCTCCCACTTCCATTCAGGAATGGGCATTCTCTGAAGTGTTCCTCCGGGCCTTTGGTGTTCATACTTTACTTGTTGACAATTTGGACACTTGGCAACAAACTCAACAATATCTCGCTTCATTCTACTCCACCAGAGTGTTTGCTTTAGGTCGCGATACATCTTGGTTGCACCAGGATGTATAGAATATCCGGAACTATGAGCTTCTGTAAGAATAGTGGTGATCAAATCATCGATGCGGGGTACACATACTCTTCCCTTAATCCTCAAAACACCTTCCCCATCGATTATTGCTTCCTTAGCCTCTCCTTGCAACACTTTATCTCGAATTCGCCTTAGTTTCTCATCGTCAAACTGTTTCCCCTTAATCTGATCAAGAAAAGAGGATTTTGCCTCTACACAAGCTAACAATCCTCCCTTCTCATTTATTTCCAACCTCATCAAGTCGTTAGCCAGAGTCTGAACCTCTCTAGCCAATGGGCGTCTAGAAGCTTGCAAATGAGCTAGACTTCCCATGCTTCCCGCCTTTCTACTCAAGGCATCTGCCACAACATTAGCCTTCCCCGGATGATACAAAATAGTGATGTCGTAGTCCTTCAGTAGTTCCATCCATCTCCTCTGTCTCAAGTTCAAGTCTTTCTGAGTGAATACATACTGTAGGCTACGATGGTCTGTATAGACCTCACACTTAACCCCATACAAGTAGTGTCTCCATTGCTTTAGTGCAAATACTACCGCGGCCAACTCCAAGTCATGGGTCGGATAGTTGCGTTCATGCACTTTTAATTGTCTTGAAGCATAAGCAATCACATTTTTCTCTTGCATTAGCACTGCACCCAACCCAGAATAGGATGCATCACAGTAAACAATGAAGTCTTTACCTTCTATTGGCAAGGTAAGAATTGGCGCGGTAGTCAACAAGGTCTTAAGCTTCTGAAAGCTTTCCTCACACTCATCCGACCATACAAATGGGACGTTTTGCTTAGTCAAGTTCGTCAATT
The DNA here is from genome assembly GCA_027705065.1 of Solanum peruvianum. NCBI lineage: Eukaryota > Viridiplantae > Streptophyta > Magnoliopsida > Solanales > Solanaceae > Solanum > Solanum peruvianum. The sequence goes on along the minus strand of JAKWJD010001766.1, from coordinate 18,083,939 downwards.
GGGAAGCAATGGAAGAGAATCCCTTGACGAATCGGCGGTTAGCTAGCTAAACCCACAAAACTCCTTATTTCTGACACGTTTGTAGGTCTTACCCAATTCTTCACTGTCTCAATCTTGGATGGATCCACCATTACTCCATCCTTAGAAACCACGTGCCCCAAGAAGGACACCGCATCTAGCCAAAACTCACACTTAGAGAACTTGGCATAAAGCTTTTTCTCCCTCAACGTTTCCAATACCATTCTCAAATGCTCTTCATGTTCCTTCTTGCTCTTTGAGTATACCAATATGTCATCAATAAATACAATCACGAAGAAATCCAAATATGGCTTAAAAATCCCGTTCATCAAGCTCATGAAGGCAGCAGGGGCATTAGTAAGACCAAACGACATTACCACAAACTCATAGTGCCCATACCTAGTTCGAAAAGCAGTCTTTGGCACATCCGTTGCTCGTATTTTCAGTTGGTGATAACCGGACCTCAAGTCAATTTTAGAGAAGACACAAGCACCTTGTAACTGATCGAACAAGTCATCAATGCGAGGGAGAGGATACTTGTTCTTAATAGTTACCTTGTTTAGTTGTCTGTAGTCTATACACATCCTAAAACTCCCATCCTTCTTCTTCACAAATAAAACCGGAGCACCCCATGGAGATGCACTTGGTCTAATGAAGCCCTTGCTCAACAACTCTTGAAGTTGAGCCTTTAATTCTCTTAACTCCGCGGGAGCCATTCTATACGGGGGTATAGAAATGGGGCGAGTACCGGGTTCCAAATCAATGCAGAAGTCTATATCCCTATCTGGTGGCATACCAGGAAGATCTGCAGGGAACACATCCAAAAATTCTCGAACTACCGAAACTGATTCAATTGAGGGTACTTGGATAGTGTCATCCTTGAGATGTGCCAAGAAAGCTAGACAACCCTTACTAACCATCTTCTGAGCACGAATAAAGGAGATTATACGCACCGGATTGGAAGTGTAGTCACCCTCCCACACTAACGGATCTGCCCCAGGCTTGGCTAGCGTCACTGTTTTAGCATTACAATCCAGAATCGCAAAGTTTGGAGAAAGCCAAGTCATACCCAGAATTACATCAAAATCACCCATTTCTAAATCACCAAATCTACATAAGTGTTGCTCCCCACAAAATTTACCAAACAAGACCTATACACTTTTTCGACTATCACAGACTCACCCACCGGAGTAGAAACACGTATAGGTATGTCAAGTAATTCACAACGTAAATTTAGACCGTTAGCAAAGATGAAGATACATAAGAAAACGTGGAGCCAGGGTCAAATAACACAGATGCCATGCAATCACAAACCAAAAGATTACCTGTGATAACAGCATCAGACGCCTCCGCTTCAGATCTCCCAGGGAAAGCGTAGCAATGAGCCCCATTTTGTTTGTCCGTTGCCCCTACCATGTTGTGTAGTAGTGGCTCCATTTTGACCCTCTCCCCTGCCGTTTTGGTGACCACCGTTACCTCGGCCACCACGCCCTCCAGAATATCGACCTCTACCATTACCACCTCTTCCTCTAGCCATTGGGGCTCTGTAACTCTGTTTTGGACAATTCCTCCTAATATGTCCAATCTCCCCACATCCATAGCACTCTCTGGAGTCAGGCATGGGTCTCTCGGAGTAGTGTTGACCGTTTTGAGGTGGACCCCCAACTACAGTCTGTAGGGAAGACTGTATTGGTCGATTTGAGTGACCTCCGGAGTTCTGTCCTCTAGAGTAAGAACCATTAAACTCTCCTCCCCTTCGAAACCTCTTTGATGTAGACGTTGTGGTGAAGTCATCCGGTTTTCACTCCTTCCACCTCTATCACAAAGTCTACCACCTCTTGGAAGGATGTTGCTGTTGCCGCTATCTGTAAGGCTGAAATCCGCAATTCTGACCTCAACCCCTTCACAAAACGGCGGATCCGTTCTTGTGGACTGAAACAAAGTTGCGTGGCATATCTGGATAGCGCGCGAAATTTCGCTTCATACGCGTTTACTGTCATCCTTCCTGTTCAAGACTCAAGAACTCATCCCTCTTTCTATCTCTCAAAGTGCGGGGGATATACTTTTCCATGAACAAACTAGAGAATGATTCCCAAGTCATAGGTGGTGCCTCCGTTGGTTGACACTCAACATGTGAACGCCACCACATTTTGGCGTTCCCTTGGAACTGATAGCTCACGAACTCGACACCAACCTCTCTACTATCCCCATTTTGTGTAGTAGCTCATGACAATCAACCAGAAAATCATAAGCATCCTCAGATTCTGCACCCTTGAAGACTGGGGGTTTCAATTTCAAGAACTTACTAAAAAGTTCATGTTGATCGTTTGTCATAATAGGCCCAGTAGTCAGACGTGGAAATGTGCCTATTCCCAATGGTGCATCCATGCGGGGAGCCATAGTAGCCGCATGTCGTATCTATCTCTGAAACCGGAGGTGTTGGTGCAGAAACCACTGGAGTGCTTGACCTTGATCAGACACCCGCTAAGATAAGCGAGTACTTGGTTAATCATTTCTGGGGTAGGTTGGGGTGGCATTTCCTCATTCTGCCCTTGTTCAGTTTCCCCTTCCTCACCCTCTCTAGCTACCTCCTCAGTCGGTGGAGGAGTCACCGCCCTAGCATCAGATGGGCTAGGGGCTCGTCCTCTCCCTCTAGAGGACGTCCTCCCACGACCTCTCCCACGGCCTCTTGCCGTTGTTCTTCCTCGAGCCACAGCCCCAGTGGCCGGCTCGGTAGTTTCATGTCTTTCCGTTGTCGCTGTGCTGGTGCGGTCGTTGCTCTAGTTCTAACCATCTGCGAGATAGAATGAAGATGGTCAGATACCAATTTGTATCACCTAGATACCAATTGGACTCAAGTAATAGCACGAAAGAAAGAATGAAAGAATGGAATTTTCCTAAAGTCTTATAGCCTCTCAAAGAAAAGTAAAGGCGTCCCCCTACCGTTCTTTAAGACTCTACTAGACCTGTTCTTGTGTGATGAGACCAATGAACCTAATGCTCTGATACCAAGTCTGTCACGACCCAAATCGGGGACGCGACTGGCACCCACATTTACCCTCCGATGTGAGCGAACCAACCCATCTAAACCTTAACATTTCAAGATATTTCAACAGAAAATAATGCGGAAGACTTAAACTCATTAATAAAAACAACTCAAAACTATTATTAATATTCCCAAAATCTGGAAGTCATCACCACAAGAACATCTATCTCAAACTACTAATCTAAGAATGTCTAAAAAGCTAAAAACAATTAATAACTAGTCCATGCCGGAAGTTCAGGCATCAAGACTTGAAGAAGGAGACCCAGTCCAAGCTAGACGCATTAGCTCACCCTGAATTTCCGATGGAGTGAAGACGGCTTGATCTACTGCTGAGTCGAAGTTGACGGGACGTTTGCTGCATAACACAATAACAAAAGGAAAACATAAAAGTAGGGGGTCAGTACAACCACACGTACTGAGTAGATATCATCGGTTAACTCACAATAGGGAACAATATATATCAAGTAATATTATAAATCAACTATAAACTCAACATGTAGCAACAACAAGTATCATAATCGTCAATAACACCATCAAGTTCATTCATGAGGGCTCAAGCCTCATTACCATACTCATTTGGGAATTAAGTTCATTATGTTGAATATATTATCATCTTTCGAGATTCATTATCTTTCTTCCTCTTGTGTCGGTACGTGACACTCCGATCCCCTACCACTATGTGTCGGAACGTGACACTCCGATCCCCTATATGTGTCGGAACGTGACACTCCGATCCCCTACATGTGTCGGTACGTGACACTCCGATCCCCTATATCTACGTGTCGGTTCGTGACACCCGTCCCACTAATACTATGTGTCGGAACGTGACACTCCGATCCACTAATCTATGTGTCGGAACGTGACACTCCGATCCACTAATTCTATGTGTCGGAACGTGACACTCCGATCCACTAATCTCAGTATATCCGTTCATCAAGCCTTCTCTAACCAAGGCATCATCAATCCCAATCACTTTAATTCATCAAGCCTTCTTTTATACAAGGCATTATCATTAATATCATAGATTAAAGTTTCTTTCCAGATTTGGGATTCAATGGTTTTCATCATACTTGTATTATCAACATCACATAATCATATTCATACAAGCATACAATAAGCATATAGACAGGTTTACAATATCATCAACACATATTATTCACTGTCAAGAGTTCACTACGAATATCGTAATACAAAACCATAACCTACCTCCACCGAAGAATTGGAATCAACAAGAAATTTCCCAAGCTTGCTATTCTTCTCTCTCTCGATCGATCTGCTCTCTATCCCTTTTCTGTTCTTTCTCTTTGTTTTATTCAAACCCTCTTTCCTTTACCCTAATTAATCATGTAATTAAGTGTGAAACAGGACACTAAAACCCCACTAATTTACTTAAGGTTACCTCTTTTAACCCCTAAGAAATTAGACTTGTTAATGTTACCCCTCAATCCTTATAATTAAGGAAAGAATAATCAAAACGACCCTTAAACGTGTGGAGAAATCCCAAACACTGCCTGGGATTGTGCAGCCTGTGACGGGCCGTCGTGGGTGCGACGGTCCGTCACCCAGGCCGTCGTGCCTGCCAGTGTTTCAGGTGGTCTGCGACGGCCCGTCACCCCTGTGATGGTCCGTCCTGACCCCTCCGTCATGACGGTCAGAAACTCGTTTTCTTGCACCAATTTCTCAAAAGTTGAAGTGTTTTGCAACGGGACTCACGACGGTACGTCGTGGATGTGACGGCACGTCCTGCAGGTCCGTCACAATTTACAGAGAGTCGATTTTCAGTACCCAAATTTTCAAACTCCAAGTGTTATGGAACGGAACACCCACGACGGTCCGTCGAGCCTGTGACGGTCCGTCGTTGGGTCCGTGGTTTCAGCCAGTTTTTCCAGAATTTGTTCTGCTGCTCAAAACGACTAAACAGGTCGTTACATAAACTCTCATAATTCCCATACCCAAAAGTCTTTTCTTTCTCTCTTCTTTCTCTCTCCCAAAAAACCTCTATTGAAGACCAAGATAGAGGTGGGTTTACGGGATTCAAAGTGTCAATTTACTCCCTAAATCTTCATCATTTAGTAAGGTATGTGATCTCTTTCACCTTTGAGACCTCTTTCCTCAAAGGTTTCTATCAAATGGATTTCAAAAGTTACGTTTTCAAGTGGGTTTTCATCCAATATGAAATTGATGTTGTGAATTGATTTGTTTATTATTTATTTTTGATATTATGAATATATCAACATTACATTTAACTCAATTATGTTATATTTTGATGAATTGGTCTGGTTTTTAGAAGATGACCTTTACCCCTTAACACTAGGTTGTGATCTTGATGAGAATTATGTAATGTTAGTTCAATCAATATGGTTATTGGTTGAATTACTATCAGATGATGTTTTTGTATGAATCATGAATAGATTAGGTGAATTATAGTCCTATGATCCTAGTTCTTTAGTAATTGTTTTAGATTATGACTTTGATCTTTGTATCTTCTCTTAAGCTATGAACTAGTATTAGATTGTGATGTAGTGATTCAATTAGTATTTCTATCATGTATGTTATGGTTATACAATGATACTACACCCTAATTGGGTTGAGTAAGTTTTATTGTAAGACCTTGATGATGAATTATGAAGGAGACTTGTTATGTTTTTTGATCTCTATTCTTCAATACAATTATGGTAAGTTGGGATTAAGTCATGATCTTGTACGGGAGTATGCTTTGTATTAGGATTGATAGGGTTTGTATGATGTTGAATTAAAATGCCTTTACTATGTTTTTGAGGTGTTATCTAAGATGTAAATGTTATAAGAATGGTGAATGATTTACCAATGCCCCTTATTATGAAGTGGTATGTAAATGTGCTAACCTCACTTATATGAATTATAATGAAAGGATTATACTCATGCATTTATTATTGAGCTATGATGATGATGATGTTTATAAAAATGTCAGAACCTATGACCTACAATAAGCTATGATGATTAATATTGACATTAAAGACATTTCAAAAAAGGAATCTAGCTTAGCACTAAGTGAACTAGAGTGAGCACTGTACCTTCCCACATAGGGAACGTAGTATCACTAATTCACTGTTGATATTGGAGACAATAATTCATGTAGCATAAAGACGTTCCCCACTATATCTCCTAGTTCTTGAACTATGTTTCCCTCATAGGAATACTAGATAGTTTATCCACGTAGTTTCTATGTTCATCTTTTTGTACTACCTTGGGAAGTAGTCACATTCTTTCATGGTGTAGGGTTCCATGAAACTGGATTCCATACTAGCCCATGTGGTGTATGTAGGTTAGGAAAGATGTTCCCCAAAGGTAAAATTAATTAATGGAATGAACTCTAACTTTGATAACCTAAGGGCTTTAGCTTAGTCTAGGTAGGGGTATTCTACTATACCTAAATATTGAACTAGTTATCCTTGAGGGATGTTTTAGGAGGATGTTCTTATTTATGAATATACTTATAATGGTACATTATATTTATATGAATAACATGCACATTTTTGATACTTTAGGTTGATTAGTTTCACTTATGAATATGTGTTGGTATAGATTGTTAAAGTATGATAATATGTACTCTTAAATGCAATGCTTTGTGAAGTGAGATGGTGGTCATGACTCTTGATGGGTTACTTGATTGAGTAAGTTTATGGGGCTTTAATTGGTCATTGATATTGTTGATCTTATAGAGATTCATGGATAATTGTCTTTATTTGGTTATGTTGAAATTTACTCTTTTTCATGCTTGTTGGTATTATGATTTGATGATAAAGTTACTTGACTATGTGTTCAATTAAATGGTATCCATGATTTACTTGACTATATTTGATGTTTTTGGTATTGTGATTTACATGACTATTAATTATTGAATATGTCGTATTAATTTAGTATGGTCATGTAGAATGTGCATAAAGGTTTTCAAAGTAAATTACATACTTAATGAAATGTCCTATCTTACCGTGTTATCATTATATGTGTGCATATAGTCTAATACTTAGTACAAGTTGTGTAGTAACTCCATTTCTTCCTTTTACCCAATATTTTAGGCTCCGGTCGTTGATGGGCTTTTGGAGACGACTTTGAAGAAGACTTGGAATTCTTGATCATCCAAGTTGGGTAGGTCCTCACTTTCCAAGGGCAATGCCACTATCAATCATATGATGTTTATTTAGTTTCAAGACTATTGTATCTTTCCAATTCATTTGGATACTAAACATTGTATGATATATATGGGGTTTTATTATATTGATGTATGGGCTAGGCCCAATTTGATAAACTCTTATTAGATTTTTATGAGATGAGACGACTATTTGAGACTATGTTATATCTTATATATCTACGTGCAATAAAAGTAGAAGACTAAGTAATATTCCTATACAAATGGTCTATGTATACTCGATAAATATGTATTATATGCATGGAGAGGTCTATGTAAACCTCAATGTATAAGTAGTAAAAAGTTTTAAAGTTTCACTATTTTTGACCTATGAATGGTATGATGTAAGCTATGAGATGGTTATGTCTAAGGGGTATCCTAGTATGTGAAAGTTTCCGTAAGTGGATAACTACAATGCCCCATTTGGCATAAATAGGATTTCCACATATACCTCCAAGTTCCATAAACTATGTTCGCCACATATGATCTAGCAAGTGATATCACCTAATATGCTAGCATGTGTAAATTTCTACCTTTGCTAGGTAGAGTACCTTCCCTTTGTGTATGGCTCTATAACACCAAATTTCATGTCTAGCACCTATTGTCTTAGTGTAAGTTAAGGCTATAGTTTCCCAAAAGTAAAATGGACAATGGAAGTAATGTAAGGACCCTATCTTGGATAACCTAAGGGTAGTTGCTTAGTGTAGGTGGGGTAAGGGACATCACCTATGCATTTCACAACTAGCTATTAAGTGGAGTTCTAGGAAGGTGTTCTAATGTATGTCATTATGTTTATGTCCTTATGCATGACATTAAAGTGTTGTCTACTTTTTGTGATGAAATGCATGGTATGAATCTATATGATAAGGTCTCTTCTTATGTGCATAATGTTAGTCTTGGTGACTATATGATGAAGATATTACTTGATATGAATGAAGTGTTGACACTTTATATGTTGTTCTATGAAGTGAATTATTAAGGGTTGTGGTATCATGATAGGTTTACTAAGTATGCATGAGGTTACAGGGCTTCACATGTACATTTCACTATTAGATTTATATTTGAGTTCTGAGTAAGGTCTTATAATGACAGCCTATATGCAAGTAGACTATGGTTTAATGTAGTGATGTTACAAGCATTAACTTTATGTGTCTTATCATGTACTACTCTTCGATGAATATATTTGTTGAGTTATGAAGGTTATATGTATGAATACCTTGTGTCCTTGAGGTTATGCATTGAACCAAGCATCACTAGACAATTACTTGAGAAGTTAAGAGGTAAAGGAGTAAAAGAAAAATGAGTTCACTGTAATGAGAAAATAACTTACTGTGAATTTAGTATGCTTGTTGTACAATGACGATTAGTATGCCTTAAATGCAATGTATGATTTCATATGATGTATAACCATTTATATGCTTAAATGAAGTGTGTAAATTGTATATTCTTAATATAATATGTTTTATGACGTTTTCAAGAAAACACATGATTTCTGGTTTCTATAAAATGTCCCCATATCAAGGAATGGAATCATTAAGGCCATGGATTGCCTAACATGTCTTACTAAAAGTTTTCTAATAATGTAGTTATGTTTTGTGGCGAAAGAGGAGTATCCCGATAATACTCTAATGATGTTGAGTCTAGGATGGCAAAAAGATACTAGAGTCTTTATGTAAATATGATATTTTAAATATATTGAAAGTGATTTTCTAGCATATGCTGTTCTATGAAAGTTTAAAACTAAATTTACCTATGAAAATACGATGAATGATTAATATGTTCTTGTATAAGACCTCCAAGAGGTAAAGTATGCAATTTTACTTCTAGGGGATGTCCACGGTTGTGCCAAAAAAGTACAGGTCTGACCCCCCAAGGATTTCCTTAGGGGTACACGAAGGGACCCCAACCTTGGCCAACAAACTGCTAAAATGTTGCAACCAATTACACAATTGTGAAGTGTCTCCGCGTCACAAACATGTTCCAACATGGACCAAAATTCTTGGTCTGTGTGTGGACACATACAGACTCTTCCAGTTCAAAAATTAATTTAGAAAATCTCATGGAAACAGTTCCACGACGCGGATTTATTTCCTGATGAAAATATGAAATTTTGAATTCATATTTGACTTTATTAAAAGGTCAACTTAAGTGAGTGGTATTTTTGTAAGACCCCGTATCTAAAAGAGACAAAAAATAAGTTTTTGATAAAAATATGCAACTGCAACTGATGTGACCATCGACAGACCGTAGTCTTACCCACAATCCAGCTTGCACAACCTTTCTTGGGCTCAAAAACTCCCAAAGATCTCAGCGCATGAAAATTGGTTAAGTTTTGATCGACGGACGGACTTACGGTCACCGTCGATCAAGACCCACTTGACCCACTCTATGATAAGAGCAACAGATGACCAGTACGGTTCGTAGATGGACCCATGTTTCGTAGGTCTGACCGTAGGGTGGAATTAGCAACCAATTAAGGGAGAAGTGTAGTTTGGTTAAATTCAAATGGTTTTAACACTTAGAAAAAAATGAATTAGGTGTGCCATGACCTACCCATATATAGATAATTGAAATGCCATACCATATCGAGCGACCTTTGTAAAATTACACCTCCTAGTAAAATGTTATGCTCATTTTAGTAAAGGCCTGTCGAATAGACCCAACCGATGGACCAACCGACGGGGTGTTGATCCACTTACGGACCGTGTGTCCTTGCCATAGGTTGGTCCGACAAAAACATTATGAGGGGTCTTTTGGACGTTTCTCACTTCGTTTAAACCCTAATATAGGTCATTTTGACCTAAGTAATAATATTTTAGTTATTTTAAACATAGAAACATAATTAAAACATATCTAATTCAACCCATTTTATCAAAACATAGAAAAATAGAACCAATAAAGGATAAAAAGATCAAGACCACTAGTTCATGAACGAAGCAAGTTTCGAGCAGTTCCAGTCGCAAAATCTATGTGTTTCTCCATGAATTTCATCACCAAGTATGTGAGATTTCACTACTGGGTTCTTTTCACCCATTGGATCCTTAGTTTCAGTCAGATTCTTGATTCCCATATCATGATTTTACATAGGGTTTCTAGAACTTCAACAAAACTTCATGAACTTGTTAGTTATATGTTACAAATAAAATTATCATGTTATTATGAAGTTTATTGCATGAATATAAGAACCCTAGCTATGTATTTCTTTAGTTCTTGAATTACACATGTTAGGTCAGATAATTCACTTACTTTACATATACATGAATCAGTTATAAATGCATAATTACCAGATTAATTGTTGCTTTCTAAGTTTGCATGTTTATTTTGAGCTATCCATTTTTTATAGAAACTCAGTCATAATCATTAAATTACATAATTCATGGGAGTAGCTTAATACCAAGTTAGCATACCCAATTAGTCCGAGAATTATTAGCCAAGTGGGTTGTAAGTCACGTCAATTGGAAATTTGTTTAGTAATCATGCAAGCATTCCTTTATATCTCCGGAAGGGTATATTGGGTCCTCCCGATAGGGCATATACATCGGACTCCAAATTTAGTCAGGTGGTTTTTTTATCGGTTATTAGTAGCTTCCACACTTCAAAAAGACTTTTTGCATTTTACATTTATCAGTATATTCAATATTCTTTTTCAGCATGTTATAAATTGATAATTCGACTAAGTTAGCTAAGAATTAGTATATTATGTTAAGATTATTATATTTGCTTTTGTTATTGTGTAGTTATGTTTAATTTCAGTGTTATTCTATCCTACATTCTTAGTACCTTTCAGGTACTGAGGCATACATGTGCTACATGTTCTCGTGATATAGGTTCATGTTCTCAACATCCAGAACACGCATTGATCGATTTCTGATCTCTAGTTCAGCAGATTCAGTGTGAGTCCTCATTCCCCGAAGATAAAAGTAATGAGTTTCTTTTCATGTAGTTAGTCATTTAGTTTCTATTTTTGCAAGATAAAGCTGAGTCTTGTCCTAGATTTTAGTCCTGTTTACATGCTTATTTCAGACATAGTTAGTTTCAGCTTAGAATTGAGTTAATAACTTCTTCGTACTAAAATCATTGATTTCATTTATCTAAGTTATAGAATATGGGCATTCCCCATCTTTTCAGTTTAAAAATATGATTTAGTTCCTCAATAGTTTATATACTTTAGTATGTTCATGATCAGGCCAGCAGTTTAGCTTGGGATCATTTGTGGTCCTACGTTCTGTGTACGTGTGTCTGAGGTAGCTCAAGGTATGACAAAACATGGTATCAGAGCACTAGTTTAAACAGTTCTAGGATGTCTGAAAAGTCGCACTAAGTAGAGTCCTTTTCATGGGTGTGAACTGCACCACATCTAAATAAAGGGAGGCGACAAAGTATTTTTAGGAAAACTTCACTTTCTTGGTATTATTATCGTGCATGTATTATGATCTTATATTATTCAAACTTGATATTTTACGTTTAAGATCATGCCTCTTCATAAACGTAATGCTAGGAATACAAATGCAGCTCCTCTAGTCCTTGATCTAGAACTCTCCAATGCTAAGTTTAGGAATGCCATATATATGTTCACTTAGAGTATGACTAACAAGAATAATTGAGTTCATGCTACTGTGACAGAAAATGGTGGATTAGCAACAGCAAAAGTCCTTATCTATGTTAGAATGAATTATCTTGAGTTCTTAGGATCATAGAATAATGAGGATCTTCAAAATTTCTTGGATGAGATCAAGAAGATCTTTGAGGTTATGCAACTCACTTGGAATGATTGTGTTGAGTTGGCATCATACCAGTTGAAAGATGTTGCTCATATCTGGTACACTCATAGGATTGAGAATAGGGGTGCAAATGCAGATCCTATCACTTGGGATTGCTTTAGTGAGACTTTTGTCGATAGGTTTTTCCTAATAGAGTTGAGTGAAGCAAAGCCTAAGAAATTCATGAACTTGAGGCATGGTAATATGTAAGTCCAAGAGTATGGGATGAAGTTTTAAAAACTTTCCAGGTTTTCTCCTCACATGGTTGCTGTCTCCAAGGCTCAAATGAATAAGTTTTTGTATGTAGTGTCGAATTTGGTGAAAACTGAGTGCAGAAATTCTATGTTAGTTAGAGATATGAACATATCTATGATTATGACTCATGCTCAGCAGGTTGACGGTGATAAGATTAGGGAACACGATCAAGATAATATGAAGGCTAGCACTCATAACTATGACTACTTTCAGCAGAAATCAGGTTATGGAAATAGCTTGCAGAGTCAGCCCAAATTCTCATCTCCAGCCCCTTCATCGACTAGCGTTCCATCCTCCGAGAACAGGTTTTACCAAAAGGTTAGAGCATCAGGCTCTAAGTCTCACGGGACATACCCCACTTGCCATATGTGCGATAAGAAGAATCCAGGCGAGTGCCTAGCAGGAAATAAAGGGTGTTTTAGATGTGGTCAGTCTGGTCACAGGTTGAGAGACTGTCCTTCTAGACAAGGTCAAGGAGGTGAAAATGGTATAGCTCAGTCTACAAATTAAGAAGCACCAGCAACGCACCTAACTCAGCAGGACAACCCATCTAGAATAGGTGGTCATGCGCGCCAGAAGAAGTTGTATGCTTTTCAGGCTCGCCAGGATCAGGAAAGTTCTCCTGATGTAGTCACTGGTACGTCATACGCCTTTGACCTTGATGTGTATGTATTGTTTTATCCAGGGGATACTATTTCTTTTGTAATGCTTATATAGCAGTCCAATTCAGTGTTAGTCCAGATACTCTCTCAGAACCCTTCTCAATTTCTACTTCAGTCGGTGACACAGTTATAGCTAGATGGGTATACAAAAATTACCATGTCACAATCTCTCAAAAATTCACCTCTGCAAATCTACTAGATTTTGAAATTGTAGACTTCAATTTCATTCTAGGCATGTATTGGTTACACTCATGTTATGCCTCATTCTATTGTAGAACTATGATTGTTCATTTTTCAGTTTCCAGGTAAAACAATATTAGAATGGAAGGGTAGTAGTTTTGGAACATATGAGTTGATTTATTTCTTACCTTAAGGTCAGAAAGATGATCTCTAAGGGCTTCATCTAACCTTGTATTTCAAATTGGGGTGCACCAGTATTGTTCGTAAAGAAGTAAGATGGTTCTCTCAGAATGTTCATTGACTATATACTGATGAACATGGTCACAATCAAAAATAAGTATCACATCCCCAGGATTGATGACTTAATTGACCAACTTCAATGTGCTAGCCATTTCTGAAATATAGAACTGAGATTGGATTATTATCATCTAAGAGTCAGAGATAGAGACATTCCAAAAGCATCCTTAAGAACTGGGTATGGTCATTAATAATTTGTAGTTATGTCTTCTAGCTTTATGGCGGTCAGGACTACAGATTCAGAAGAGGACTTTGCCAACCTTAACATTAATGAGATTGTCAGGTTACATGGCGTTTCTATGTCTATAAGCTCCGATAGAGGTCCTGAGTTTACCTTTCATTTCTAGAAATCATTTTAGAAGGGCCTTTTTACTCAAGTTAACCTTAGAACATTATTTCATCCACAAACGGATGGGCAGAAAGAGAGTACCATTTAGACCTTAGAGGATATGTTAATAGCTTGTGTGATTGATTTCAAAGGTAGTTGGGATGATCACCTTCCCCTTATTGAGTTCACCTACAATAATAGCTACCATTCAAGCATACATATGTCCCTTTAGGAGGCTTTATATGGGAGTAGATGTATATCTCCTATTATTTGGTTTCAAGTAGGTGATGCAGCTTTGATAGGGACGGATTAATTCCTTTATTCTATGGAGAAAGTGCAACTCATTAGAGATAGACTTAACACAACCCAAAGTTGTTAGAAATCTTATGCAGAGGTAAGGAGAAGAGAAGTAGAGTTCCAAATTAATGATTGAGTTTTTCTAAAAGTCTCACCTATGAAAAGAGTGATGAGATTTGGAAAGAAAGGGAAGCTTAGCTCTTGATATCTAGTACTTTAAAAAATCCTTTAAAGGTTTGGCAAGGTGGCATATAAGTTAGAGTTGCTAACAGATTTAGCAGTAGTGCATCCATTCTTCCACAACTCATTCTTGAAGAAGTGTGTGGGTGACCCAACCTCTATAGTGACATTATAGAATGTGGCATTTAAAGATAGTCTTTCTTATAAGAATGTACCAATCGATATTCTTGACCGCCTAGTTAAAAGGTTGAGGAATAAAGAAGTCACTTCAGTCAAGGTTTTTTGAAGGAATCAGTCTATAGAGGGAGCTACATGGGAAGAAGAAGCAGCCATGAAAGCCAAGTTCCCTCACCTCTATCCTTACGATTCCATTACAGCTTGAGGTAATAGTTACTCTTCAGTATTCAAGTCAATGATTCGTGTCTTCAGTCTTAGAATCATGTTCCCTCAGTTTGTACTAGCATTTTCAGCATTTTTGCATGTTCTCAGAAATCAATTTTGTCAGAAAATAAGTTCTCAGTGTTTAGTTGTAGGTTTGCAACTATTTCCCTCTAGTCGAGCTAGTTAATCTTCATTTGAGGATGAATGTTCCCAAGGGGAGATAACGTAACACCCCGTATCCAAATTAGACAAAAAATTAGTTTTTCAGAAAAATATGCAGGTGCAACTAACATGACCATCGACGGACCGTAGCCTGACCCACGATCCGTCCTGCACAACTGTTGATACGATCAGAAACTCCTAAAAATCCAGCCCAGCAAAATTGGTTAAGTAATGGTGGACGGAGGGACTTACGGTCTATATTTCGTTCCTATCAATGAATACCCGTTTCACCCACTCTCTGACTAGAGCTACGAATGACCAGCATGGTCCGTAGGTTTGACCATAGGGTGGAATTAGCACCCAATTAAGGGAGAAGTGCGGTTTGGTCAAAATAAGATGTCCATAACTCTTATCATAAAATGAATTACGTGTCGCATCACCTACCCGTATATAGATAATTGAATTATCTTTCCATAGCAATCGACCTTTTAAAAATAAGACCTCCAAGTAAAAAGGTATGCCCGTTTTAGTAAAGGCATGTCGAACATGACCATCCAACGAACAAACCGACAGGGCGTGGATCCACCTACGGACCTTCTGTCCTGGCCATAGGTTGGTCCGATAACAACTTTCCCCAGGGTCTTTTGGACCTTTCTCACTTTGTTCAAACCTTTATATACGCCGCTATGACCATAAATCACCAAATTTTAGTTAGTTTAAGCCTAGAAACATACTTAAAACATATCTAAGTCAAATCACTAAATCAAAACATAGAAAGTAAGAAACAAGAAAGGAGTAAAATCTCTAAAAAAACCTTGTTAAAGAACGAAACAAGTTTCTAGCAGTTCCATTCCCAAAATCTAAGTGTTTCTCCGCAAAATTTCATCACCGGGTATGTGGGATTTCACTATCGTGTTCCTTTTACCCATTGGGTCCATAGTTTTAAGTCAGATTATTGATTCCCATATCATGAGTAGACCTAGGGTTTCTAGAACTTCAAAAGAATTTCATGAACTTATTAGTTTTATGTTCAAAATCAAATTATCATGTTTTTATTTAGTTTATTGCATGAATTTCAGAACACTAGCTATGTATTTCATTAGTTCATGAATCACACGTGCTAGTTCAGAAATCTCAGTTACTTTAGATATACATGCCTCAGTTATAAATGCATAATTACTAGATTAATTGTTGCATTCTTAGTTTGCATGTTTAATTTTGAGCTATCCAGTATTTATAGAAACTGACTTATGATCAGTTAATTACATAATTCATGGGAGTAGCATAATATCAACTTTGACTAGGATTTAGTGTACCCAATAAGTCCCAGAACTACTAGCCAAGTAGGTTTTAAGTCCCCTCTGTGGGCAAGCAGTTTAGTGATCACACCAGCATGCCTTTATACCTCTGGCATGGTATATTGGTCCTCTCGATGGGGAATATACATCAGACTCCACATTTAGCTCATGTAATTATTATCTATTATTATTAGCTCCCACAGATCACTCAGACTCTCTGCATTAACCATTTATCTGTATGTTCAGTATTAAGTTTTACCGTGTTATAAAATTATTATTGTGTCCAGTTAACTCAAAATTCAGTATAGTTTGTTAAGATTATTATACTTGCTTTTTTGCTTGTTAAGTTATGTTTTATTTCAACAATATTCTCTCCTACATGCTCGGTAACTTTCAAGTACTAACTCATACATGATCTACATCTTTTCATGATGTTCTATTAGGTTCTCAACATCCAAATCACGCATTGATCAATTTTCTAATGTCTAGTTCAGCAGATTCAATGGTGAGTCCTCATTCTCCAAGGACAACATTCATTAGTTTCTTTTCAAGTATTTATTCATTTAGTTTAAGTTTTTGCTAGATTTAACTTTGGCTTGACCCAATATTTCTAGTCTAGTTTAGAGGCTAATTTCAAACATAGTTAGTTTCAGCTTAGTGTTGAGTTAATATCTTCTTCGTATTAAACTCATTGATTTTATTTATCTCAGTTACACAATATGGTTATTTCACATCTCTTCAGTTTAAAATTATGATTTAGTTTCCGCAATAATTAATATTCTTCATTATGCTCATGATCATGCCAGGAAGGTTAGCATAGGTTTATTTATGGTCCTAGTTTCCGTGTTCCCTTTTCGGGGGTACCACGGGGCGTGACAAAACTTGGTATCACTACACTAAGTACAAGGGTCATAGGATATATGAAAACCCTCACTAAGTAGAGTCCTTTTCATGGGTATGTAGTGCACAACATCTAATGAGGCTACAAAGGGTTTTTAGGACACCATAAATAACTTGGTATTCTTATCGTGCGTGAGTTATGATCTTATAACATTATGACTTGACGTTCTACGTTTCAGCTCATGTCTCCTCGTAGACATAATGATAGGAATGCAAACGCAACTCCTCCAGTCCGTGATCTAGAACTCTCAAATGTTAAGTTTAGGAATGTCATACAGATATTGGCTTAGGGTATGACTAACGAGAACAATCGGGTTCATGGTTCTGTGAATTAAAAGATTGGATCAACAGCAGCAAAAGTCCGTGACTTTATTAGGATGAATCCGTCTGAGTTCTTGGTATCACACACTAATGATGTTCCATAGAATTTCTTGGATGAGATCAAGAAGATATTTAATGTAATGCTAGTCAAGGGGAATGATATATTTGAGTTGTCATCATGCCTGTTTAAAGATATGGCTCATATATAGTACACTCAGAAGAAGGAGAATAGGGGTGGAAATGCAACTTCTATCACTTGGGATTGCTTTAGTGAGACTTCTCTCAACAGGTTTTTCGCAGTAGAGTTGAGATAGGCAAAGGCTCAGGAATTCATGAACTTAAGGCAGGGTAAAATGACAGTCCAAGAGTATGGTTTTAATATTACTCAAAACTCCAGGTATGCTTCTCACATGGTTGCTGACTCCAGTGCTAAGATAAATATGTTTTTGTATGGAGTGTCGTATTCTGTGAAAATTGAATGCAGAAATGCTATGTTACTTGGAGATAAGAACATCTATAGGCTTATGACTCATGCTTAGTATGTTGATGGTGATAAGCTTATGGAAAAGGCTAAAGAGAATAAGAAGCCTATGACTGGGAAATATGATTATTCTCAGTAGAAATTTGGTGGAGGAAACGCTCGTAGAGTTAGCAGAAGTTCTCATCTCCTGCCCCTTCAACAACTAGTGTTCCTCCGAGAACAGGTTTGACTAGAAGGTTAGAGCACCAGGATCTAAGTCTCAGGAAAGTGTTTCAGGAACCAACACATACCCATTTATCCCCAAGCCTGGTAAGAAACATCTGGACGAGTGCCTAGCAGGAAAGGAAGGTGTTTTGGATGTGGTCAGTTTGGTCACACGTTTAGGGACTGTCCTTCTAGACAGTGACAAGGAGGTTGAAATGGTAGAACTCTTTCTATAAATTAAGAACCACCAATAATTATCCCTAATGAGCATGATAACACATCTTGTACAGGCGGAGGTCAGCGACTGAATAGGTTGTATGCTCTTGAGGCTCCAACGATCAAGAAGGTTATCATAATGTAGTCCTTGATACATTAAGAGTCTTTAACCTTGATTTTTATGCATTGTTATATCTAGGGGATACTATTTTTTTTGTAACTCCTTAAATAGCAATCTAATTCAGTATTAGTCTAGAGACTCACTAAGAACCATTCTCAGTCTCTACTCAAGCTGATGACCCAGTTAGGATAGATGGTATACAAAAATTTCCGTATCACCGTCTCTTAGAAAATAAACTCAGCAGATCTAGTAGAGTTAGAAATGGTAGACTTCGACTTCATTCTAGGAATGGATTGGTTAAAATCATTTTATACATTAGTCGATTGAACAAATAGGATTTATCTTTTTTCCAATTTCCTGATTAACCAATCTTATAATGGAAGGGTAGTAACCTAGCTTCTATGGGTTGATTTATTTCTAACCTTAAGGCGAAAAAGATGATCTCTAAGGGCTTAATCAGAGCTAGTATTTAACCATGTGGTGCACCATGTTGTTCATAAAGAAGAAAGATTGTTATCGTAGAATGTGCATTAACAATAGAAAGTTGAACAAGGTCACAACCAAGAATAAGTATCTCACCCCTGGATTAATGACTTGTTTGAACAACTTCAGGGTGCTAGCCATTTCTTAAAGATAGACCTCAGACTGGGTTATCATCAACTTAGAGTTAGAGATAGTGACATTCCAAAAACAACCTTCAGAATACGGTATGGTCATAACGAATTTGTAGTAATGCCTTCTCGCTTTCTGGCGGTCAATACTATAGTTTCGGCAGAAGAATATGCCAAGCTTTACATTAATGAGATGGAAAGGTTACATGAAGTTCTTTGGTCTATCAGCTAAGATAGAGGTCATCAGTTTACCTCTCATTTCTTGGAAGTCATTTCAAAAGGGCCTTGGTACTCAAGTTAACCTTAGTACAATATTTAATCCACACACGAATGGGCAGACAGAGCATACAATTTAGACCTTAGAGGATATGTTGAGACCTTCTGTGCTCGATCTCAAAGGTAGTTGGGATTATCACATTCCTCTTATTGAGTTTGCCTACAACAATAGCTACCATTCAAGCATTTAGATGGCCCCTTATGATGCTTTATACGGGCATAGATATAGATCTCTAGTTGGTTGGTTTGAAGTAGGTGAAGCAGCTTTGATGTGGCCAGATTCTTAAGACTTTTATGTTATGGCGAGAGTGAAACTCATTAGAGATAGACTTAAGATAGCCCAAAGTCGTCAAAAATCATATGCAGATGTAAGGAAAAGTCCGATGAAATAATATCACTAGCCAGATAGTTCCCAAAATCTGCGAACCCTAGAATCAAATCTTGTGAAGCAGCCAATGCATGCTCATCAAGGAAAGTATCATCAATTTCAGTTCCTTTTCTATCCATCACTTCAAAGTCAAATTCATGTAGCAATAATACCCAACGAATCAACCTAGGTTTCACATCCTTCTTTGCCATCAAACATTTCAATGTTGAGTGGTTAGTATGCACTATAAATCTAGTATCTAGCAAATAGGAGCGAAAATTTTCAAATGAAAAGACTACTTCAAGGAGTTCTTGCTGAGTCACTGTGTAGTTTTTCTAAGCTTCTTTTAGGGCTTTACTAGCATATTAAATGGGGTGAAGAATTTTGATCTTTCTTTGTCCCAATACTACACCAAGAGCAACCCCTCTAGCATCGCACATCACCTCAAATGAAATGTTCCAATCCGGAGAAAAAATGGTAGGTGCATACACCAATTTTTCTTTTAGCTTGCTGAATGCTTTAAGAAAGGGTTCATCAAAACAAGATTTACAATATTTCTCCAGCAGTTTGCACAATAGATGTGCAATCTTTGAAAAGTCTTTGATGAATCTCCGATAAAAACCTGCATGCCAAAGAAAGCTTCTCACACCTTTCACAGAGATCAGTGGGGGAAGTCTCTCTATTACCTCGACTTTAGCTCGATCAACCTCTATGCCCTTTTCTGAAATGCGATGACCCAAAACAATACCTTCTTTCACCATGAAATGACATTTTACCCAATTTAGTACTAAATTGCAGTCTTCACATCTCTTAAGGACCTCATATAAATTGTTCAAACACTGCTCGAATGAATCACCAACAACAGAAAAATCATCCATAAAAACTTCTGTTAAATCAGATGCAATGATTACCGGAAAAGTGTCACCATTTCCTAAGAATTCATATGTGAGATAAGGTGGGAGAGATTTTAGTTCTAACTTTGGAGCCTCCTCTATAGCTGGTTTCGCGGGTGGGGACTCGCGATTCTTCATATCTAACTAATATTTCTTCGGTTTAAATTGAACATCACCTCGATTAAGAGCCGGGACTAATGACTCATACTCTTCAATGAAATCGCTATCAAAATTC
This sequence comes from Solanum peruvianum, assembly GCA_027705065.1. NCBI lineage: Eukaryota > Viridiplantae > Streptophyta > Magnoliopsida > Solanales > Solanaceae > Solanum > Solanum peruvianum. Next base: position 18,063,282 of record JAKWJD010001766.1, on the reverse strand, counting down.
ATTTTCACAGCCGCTAATGATTCTACACCTAGTTCTTCTTCAATTTGTGTCTCAGATGTCTCACCAATGTTGTAGGATATAGAAGATACCAATTGTTAATCACAACTCTGCGTCATGCACCTACAAATGTTAAAGGTCACTTCCTCATTGTTCAACCGAAATTTCATCTTCCCCTTTTCCATATCTACTAAGGCTTTTCCTGTAGAAAGCGATGGACTCCCAAGAATAATGGGCACTTCAAAATCGACTTCACAATCAAGAATAACAAAATCTGCGGGAAATATGAATAACAACTTTTACTAGCACATCGTGGAGTATCCGTATAGGCCTTTTAACTGTTCGATCAACCATCATTAGCCGCATCGCAGTGCGCTTTGGATCACCCAAACCCAACTTCTTGTAAATCAAGAGGGGCATGAGATTCATGCTTTCCCCCAGATCACATAATGCTTTAGCAAAATGTAATAGCTCGATTGTACAAGGAATAGTGAACGCACTTGAATCATCTTTCTTTTGTACCAGAGATCTTGTAGCAATAACACTACAATGCTGCATTCTATCATCAACCTCAAAAGTGACCGATCTTTTCTTCGTAACCAGCCATTTCATAAACTTGGCGTAACAGGCCATTTGTTCTAAAGTTTCTACCAAAGGGACATTATAGAAAGTTTCTTCAACATTGTTATAAAATGTCGATATTTACAAACATCGGTCTTTTTCAATAATCTTTTAGGAAATTGGGGTGGTGGCCTAGGCATGGAATTACCTTTTTAGGCACTTTAGCATATTTTACAGTGTTATCCTCTAATTCACCATTAACATCTACCACTTTAACATCATATTTTGTCACCTTTTTCTCATTAGACGACATAGGTAGGTCAATGGTTTGCTTTCCACCACGAGTAGTGATTGCCATACAATGTGCATCATTTTTTGGATTTTGGACAGTGTTTGTAGGAAGAGTGCCCGGTTGCCGTGTGTTCATATTCGCAAAAAATTGGGCCAATTGTAACTCATGTTGCTTAATCGATATTGCATGTGTATCGACTTTTTTCCCAATACCCGCTAAATCATTCCTCAACTCTATATTGTGCTCATCACTAGCATCAAAACTCCTTATCATTTTACGCAACATATCCTAAAATTGCGCCATACTACCTCCACCATCCCTAGGATTAACTTCACAATTTTGAAGAGGAACATAGGTCCAATTCCTATCATTTTTATTACCGTAGTTACCCCTGTTGAAGTTGTTGTCGCGGTTGTAGTTTCCAGCTAAGACATAATGACCTCACAATTATAGTTACCATAGTTCCGACCTTGATTCCCTTGACCATGGCGCCAATTCTCCTGATTAGAGCCTTGGGCACTTGGTCGGAAACCCCCCGTCCGCTCATTTACCGCATAGGAATCCTCTTCATAATAGCACTCATTATTTTGTGGCGGTGGTTTTGACAAGTAGTAGATTGCCTTTATCTTTTCTGCACGCCCAGTGACATGTTTTAGTACCAACCCAAGCTCAGTTCTCATGTGAGCCATTTCTTCAAGAATCTCATCTGTGGCTGATTTTTGAGTCGACTGCACTGCGAATGTATCTCTCCCAGTATCTGACTTCCTAGTACTCCAAGCTTTATTATTCCGGGAGATTTTCTCTAATTTTTCAACAATCTCAGCTTAAGGAAACTCCCCATAAGATCCACTTGCTATAATTTCCAACACCGCTTTATTATTATCATCTTGACCCCGATAGAAGTATTCCTTGAGTGACTCATCATCTATATGTTGATTTGGGACGCTTCTAAAAAATGAGGTGAATCTATCCCATGAACTAATAACTGACTCTCCTGGTCATGCCACAAAGTTATTCACTCTGTCTTTGTGGTTTAGTTTCTTGGAGACCGGGTAGTAGCATGCTAAGAAAACGTCCCTTAGTTGGTTCTATGTGAAAATTGAGTAGTAAAGGAGCTCACTGAACCATATAGCAGCCTCTCCCATAAGTGAGAGAGGAAACACTCTTAGCCCTATTACATCCATGTCTAAGTAAGGCCTCCCTTCATAGCTTTTACACACTGCCCTTACCTTAGATGTATGGGCATGTGGATCCTTAGAATGTAGCCTTGAAAAAAACCATGTGGCATTGAGCATTTGCAACAAGCTACTAGTTACCACAAAAGTGTGGCCTGGTGGTAGAGGGGGCAAGACAAGTGGCTTATAAGAGTCTGCTATATTGTCATAGCCTCTGTAGTATTCGTGGGGCCATGGAGTGGGATTTTGTCCCCTCTGTTGGTGTTCACCCGGAGCATTGGGTAACAACTGACCATGAACATCAACAGGAACTGGGATGTTCTGGTTGGGATCATCATCATTAATTCCCAAGTTTTGATTCATGTTGCGTAATGTACGCTCTAATTCAAGATCGTAGGGAAACAAGCGTTGTCTTCCTTTCCCTGTATTTGGCATACAAGGAAGATGATTCTGCAAAAATAAAAAACAATAAAACAAAGTAAAATCAAGAAAATATCAACTAAACTAAAGAAATAAGTTTAAGTTAATCTAAAACCTACTTTCCCCAACAGCGGCGCCAAAATTTAATATGCTCAAACTTACTTCTAAAATAATAAGTAAAGCGGTCGTGTCAAGTAAATAACCGAACTAGTGATGTTGGGATCATTTCCACGAGGAAAATAGCTTAGACTTAACTTCAATCTATTATTACTGTTGTTTAGTCAATTACTTCCTTTGAAAGCAAAAATGATAAAGGGGGGGTTTTCTATTTCTAATTAAATGGAAATAACTAGCGAAATTTAAGGAGACAACTAACAGCTTCAAATGTTGGAGTTTAATCTGTTAATAATAGTATCTAGGGTTTGCGTGTTCCCCACAGGTTCATAACTTGATAATTCTAACTATAACAATTCTTTCCTAGTATCTTGCATGCAAAGTGATAAGTTATGTATTTCTAAATCCTTGGTCCGGCATCTAGAACATTTCACTCCGCACCTTGGTCCGGCTACGTTAGTTGCTATACTAATCCTTACCTTTACCTCATATTAGGCATCATCTTCGATATTTGACTTAGTTATTACCTCGTACCAATCAATACTAGCCTATTAGATAATATACACTAAATCCATGTTGATAATTCTTTTCCTATTATCTACCTCCTTGGTCTGGCAAGTAGTATTAAGACGAGTTCTAACGTTTGCCATCCGTTAAAAAGACTTCTAAGTAAAAGAATTATCAATACATGCAAGACACTATTCTAGAATTGTTATTTTAGTTAGGTTTTACCTCAATATTCGCCTATGGTTCCCACAACCCTAGTTATGGAGTTTAGTTACCCATGGTCATAAACACAATATTCAAATATATGATATAAGAATTCATGCACTTACTTCAATGAGAAAGAGTAAAATCCGAAAGTTCACTTGATTAATCATTAAAAGTCACCAACAATCAATTACAAAAGTCTCAAAAGATTTAAGAATCTCAAAATAATCAACAATCTCATAAATAATATAAAATAATCAAGAGTCTGACCTTAAAAATGAGGTTTTTCGAAGTATTTATAAAAAAATAAAACCTAATTAAATAAGGACTCTATTTGCGGGAAATTTGTCAAAACGCGGTTGGATCGGCGAACCTCGCGACGGATCGTCGTGGTCAGGACGGACCGTCATGGACTCCGTCGTCCCTTACTTGTGCAATTTCTTCTTCTGCTTTCGTCATTACCCTTGACGGTAGGTATGACGGATCTTCATAGGCACAACGGTCCGTCGAAGGTCTCCGTTCCAAAATACTTGTAACTGTTGGAATTTGGGTACTAGACTACTCCTCTGATCGTCATTATTAACCAGCAGGACGGATCGTCATGTCTACGACGGCGAATCACGTACTCCGTAGCCCCACACTTTGTCAGACTTCCCCATCTTATTTCAGCAGCTGCACTACGATGCCACCTACGGATCATCACGAGCATGACGGGCCGTCACAAGCTCTGTAGGTGGTGCTTTTATGTATTTCTTGCTCAAAAACCTCCGCATTCATGATTTAGAAAAGTTTCCTACAAATAAAGAGAAACTTATATAAAAATTAGCACAAAAAGGCTTGTGGACACACTAAACTTAAGGAAAGCGTATTAATAATATCGTGAAACCACGGTATATCAATCGACAGACAAACTTACGGTCCGTAGGTTAGACAATGGTGTGTAGTCCATGACTGCCGATCAAGAAAACCTCAGACAACTACTTGATATGATCCACAAATGGCAAGCACGGTTCGTAGATGGACCCACAGTCCGTAGGTCTAACTCTAGGGAAAACTAGCAGATAGTTAAGGGAGAAGTGCAGTTGGGTCACCTTGAAATGGTCATAACTAGGTGTTTGATAACCTACCCACAAATATATAAGTGAATTATCATTCCATAGACACCGACCTTGCTAAAATAAGACTTCTGAGTATAATGTTATTCCCGTTTTAGTAAAAGTCTATTGAAAAGGGCCAATTGACAGACCAACTGATGGAGCATGGAACCACCTACGAACCCTTTATCTTGGCCGTAGGTTGGTCTGACAGCAACTTTCCTAGGGGGCTTTAGACCTTTCCCACTTCGTTTATACCCAAATATATGTCGTGTTGACCCTAAATCATCTTATTTAAGTATGTTTAAGGCTAGAAACTTAATGAAAACATATCTAAGTCAAATCATTAAATCAAAACTATGAAAATTAGAAGCAAAAAGGAGAAAAACCTCAAGAACCCTAAATCAAGAATGAAGCAAGTTTCTAGCAAATCCTCACCCAAAACCAAGTGTTTCTCCATTAATTTCATCACCAAGTATGTGGTATTTCAGTAGTGGGTTCCTTTCACTTATTGGGTCATTAGATTTCAGTCAGATTCTTGATTCTCATATAATGATTAGACGTAGGATTCCTAGAACTTCAACAGAACTTCATAAACTTACTAGTTATATCTTTCATATCAAATTATCATGTTATTTTTCTATTTATTGCATGAATTTCAGAACCATAGCTGTGTATTTCTTTAGTTCTTGAAATACACATGCTAGGTCAGATATTTCAGTTACTTTAGTTTTACACGTCTTAGTTATAAATGCATAGTTACTAGATTAATTGTTGAATTCTCAGTTTGGATGTTCAATTTTGAGCTATCAAGTATTTGCAAATACTCAGTCATAATAAGTTAATTACATAATTATAGGAGTAGAATAATATTGAGTTTGTCTATGGTTCAGCGTACCCAATTAGTCCTAGAACTACTAGCCAAGTAGGTTGTAAGTCCCCTTGGTGGGAAATGAGTTTAGTAATCAGGCCATCATGCCTTTATACCATTGATAGGGTATATAGGGTCTTCTTGATGGGGCGTATACATAGGATTCCACATTTAGCTCATGTGGTTTTATTATCGGATAATAGTAGCTCCCACAGTTTAGTCAAACTGTCTTCATTGACCATTTATCACTATATTAAGTATTAAGTTTCTGCAAGTTATAAATTGGTGATTGGATAAAGTAAACTCATAATTTAGTATATTAGGTTCAGATTATTGTACTTGACTTTGTGCTTGTTAAGTTATGTTTTATTTCAGCGTTATTCTATCCTATATGCTCAATACCATTAAAGTACATACGCATATATGCTCTACATCATCTCAGGATATAGGTTCATGTTCTTAGCATCCAGATCATGTATAGATCGATTTTCCAATCTCTACTTCAATACATTCAGTGGTGAGTCCTCATTCGTTGAGGACAACAGTCATGTGTTTCTTTTCAAGTACTTAGTCATTTAGTTTCAGTTTTGCTAGATTTAGTTGGGGCTCGTCTCTGTATTTCTAGTCCAGCTTAGAGGCTTATTTCAAACATAGTTAGTTTCTTCTTATTATTGAGTTAATAACTTATTCATATTAAACTCATTGATTTCATTTATATCAGTTATAGAATGCAGATATTCCCCATCTTTTCAGCTTAAAATTATGATTTAGTTTCCTCAACAGTTTATCTTCTTTAGTATACTCATGATCATGCCAGTAGGGTTAGCTTGGGATCATTTGTGGTCCTACTTTCTGTGTCCACGTCTCAGGGGTGGCTCGGGGCATAAAAATTTTGGGTATTTCGTGGGAAGGTTATATAATGATTTCCAATCAGTTTTACCTCACATTCAGTCACTCAAATCAAAACTCAAAGTCTCTAACCTCCCTCTGCTTTCTCTCTCTATGCAGCCTCCATTGAAGGAATCAAGAAGCTTGAAGAAGAAGACAAAATTCTCTAGGATTTCACTAGAATTTTGAAAATGAATTTTCATTAGGGTAAGGATTCTTCACTCTATGGAGTACTTTCCCAAAGAGGTTCTTTCAATGTTGAATTCTAAATCACCTAATTCCAAGGGTTTTCTTCTATAAATGGGTTTTCTCTTACAAATAGGTTTTCTTCTAAACTTGAAATTGATGATTGATTATGACTAATTGTGATTAACAATGGCTAATTAAGTGTAGATATTTTGAGAAATTGATGTTGATTAATAGTAAGACCTTGAGGAAGGATTTGAAGGTTAATTGGTAAGACCGTTTGATCTTGAAACCTTTACTTCAATTATCATGGCTTATACTTGATGGTGTTCAATTGAAGTATTACATGTGATTATATTATCTACATGATGGTATGATGAATGTAATTGAAATTTCGTAACTATGTGAATTGTGAGATTACGATGAAGGTGTGATTCTATAAGGTTGATTATGAGTCACTTTTGTGCCTTACTATGATGTGATGATGATGGTGCTAATTTAACAAATGAAGGGTCGCAATGAAAGGACATTCTCATTGAATTCCTAATGAGCTAATGATTATGACATACAAGGGGTTAGTCTCCTATGACCTACATTAATCTATAATTGATTAATAAAGGCTTAAAGACATTTCAAAAAGGGAATTTAGTTTAGTACCAAGGGAACTAGTTATGAGAGGTGTCATTGGGAAGGTAGGTTCACAGTGGTTCCCTCATAGGAATACTAGCTTGTAGATCCACCTAGAATGCTATTTTCATGTTTTGGTCCTACCTTGGAAAGTAGACCGTTTTCATTCGGTGTAGGGATTCATGACACCGATTCCTTATTTAGATCATGTGGTCTATGTCGGTTAAGAAAATTGTTCACAAAAGTAAAATGCAGTTATAAATTGAAAACTGACTAAGGTGGCTTAACGGGTTTTACTTAGTGTAGGTAGGGGTATGGGAATCAATCTATACATTGCACAAGTAAGCCTTGAGGGAAGTTGTCACATACCAAGACCATACCTTAGAAGTTAGGGTAAATGTCTGATTGCAATCAGCGTATTTGACCTCTCGGAGGTCTTGTACAAGACCTTACATATCAGACATCGCATATACATAATGAGAACTAGTGCGGAATTAAAACTTTTCACAAAACAATTCATAGACTACAGAAACTCTTTCATATAAAATCATACGAAATACTACGACTCAATCTCATTAACTTATGACACAAGAATACTTTTGGGGCACGGCCCATACACAATATGAATAAAGAAATACTTAGTGTATTACAATACTTTTAAAAGTAAACATAAAAGACATATATATATGCCCTCAATTCAATTGAGGACATACTTCAACTTAAAATCATATTATAATCATAAAAAAAAATTACAACTTAGAAACGCATAAGATAGAATTTAAGCGATTAATCACATTTTTTGGAGCAACCTTACAGTAAGTTATATTCAATATACAGTTAATTGCTTCACTGTTACAGTGAAGTGCTATTCTTGTTCCTTTTAACATTTTCTAGCATTTAGTCTTCTCACTAAATCTATACTAAGACTCACCTAAAAACATAAAGAGAGGCCGCCCATACAACCTCCGTAAGCATGCCTAAATGACCCTCAAGACAACTTATAATAAGACACATACACACTTACAAGGCATCAAACATATGAGCATGACATTTCCTCTACCAAAGGTGATTCTAAGTGTCACTTGAGTTAGTTGTGAAGCGACCTCCCATTTAATCCTTAGACACACAATTGATAGATCCTGTAGAATACCTATGATAGAATAATTCTCACTTAACACAACAACATATAGATAATATGACATTCTCTTTCCAAAGGCTATAAAAAGACTTACTTAAGTAAATCAAGAAGATAATGTCCATAATTGAACTCTTCAATACTACCTAAATAATCCTTTAGACTACCTAAGTTAAGATCATGTCCAGACAATCAACATCTTCCCTAACTAGAGTCATTCTTAAGACTCATCTAGGTAAGATACGAAGTGACCATTCATATTGCCCCCTTCCCACCTTATCTAGACAATCCTTAACTACTCTAGATAAGTACTTATTCATTTAACATAATATCTTATATTAAGTCATTATATTCATTAGTTCATTTTATAGACATTCAACATATAAAGGATATTGAAATAAAGGTCTTGGACAAGACCTAGAAACTAAACTCACACCTTTAAAGCCTATAGTGCAATGTGTAGATAGCGTCCCATATCACCACGTAAACTTCATAAAACTTCTCTAATGCTACTAGTTATTAAATATGATGAGAATAGGAAACAACCGACATAAAACATGATAGCAAAGCATGGTATTCGAAGTTCCAACCTACTACAATGAGGGTGATCTACTTCCAAATTGTAAAACTTAGACTCAAGGTACATGGTGAAGGAATACTAAGGGAATGCTTTGTAATTTAGTCTCACTATTTAACAAGAAATACTTCTCTTACCATACTAGCTCGGTGCTATCCATCGTTCTCATAGAGTAATTAACACTTAATGTTCATATAAGGGGGTTCCATATGAAGTTGATAACCCAATCACGTTGACCCTACAAAAGAAAGGTCCTCTAGGGCTACCTCACAATGAAAACAAGAAGCTCATCATGACTCTTCTAAGGATTAATATAAAGTCGTTCCATCCAGTCAACCTTAAGTCTACGATTCCTTTATTTGGACCCTTTTAATATCATTTAAGGTCTCATATAATTAATACATTCAAGAATAAAAGAATTTTGCATCCTAAGTCAAGACATCACATATTCACATTAATACATATATCAAGTAAAGGGCACAAGTCAATCAAAACAAGGCACAACATACTTCACTTTTACACATATTACATGTCATTCTAGAAACACATAGAAATAACCCTTATCATCTTTATTAATCCTATATACTACCATATCATTATCAGTGTGAACAACATAGACTCATATAGTCAATTAGAAATAACATATATCAACCCTAAGACTATACACACAAAGCCATAGTCATAATCTAGCATGATCACTTAAATAAGATCAAGAAAAGAGCATATACACTTTCACATTGCTTATCATGTAGATATATATTATCATACTTCACATTATCATCATAATACTTCAAGTAGTTGTCAACAAGGACATAATCATCATATTACTCAAAATAACATCGACAAGGCCACATCAACATCAAGTAAAACACATAACATTGACACCATATGCAGATCATACCAATCACAACATAATTGAAGTCTAATCAACGTAAAATAAATTGAATTGGTAAGTGTACCACCACTCCATCCTCAATACCTCAATCCAATGCCCAATCACCCAAATCGATATCATAAGGCCATTACCCATGGTCATAACCAATAATTCAATACAATTATATCAATAATCAATGAAACTAGGTCAATTCACTACATATTCATCAATATAATACAACCTGGATATAAATTTATTACATTATTACATTAATGAATAGCCCATAGAATACTACACTAGAATTCAAAAGCATTAGATAAAAATCAAGTAAGATTACTCACTTTAACTCTAGGCATGTGTATATTGATCTTGATAATGAATTCGATTATCAAACTGTGTGGACAAAATTGAGGATGACTATTGAAGGACAGTTGATGAGAATTCAAGCTTGGACCCCTGATTTTACCCCCGAGGAAGAGACTCCTATTGTTCCTATTTGGGTTGTTGTGCCAGGCTTACCATGGCATTGTTATAATAAAGTTTTATTGACTACTATCTTGGAATTTGTCGGGAAGGTCTTATATCTAGATTCACCGACTTCTCAAAAGACTAGAGGTAGCACTACTAGGGTGAAAGTTCAAGTTGATCTCACTAAGAAAAGGCCTGAACATGTTTGGTTGGGATTCAAAAATTTAGACCCCAACAAGGGGAGATGGTTAAAGGTTCAATACGAAGGTATCCCCGACTATTGTATGTATTGTAAACACCAAGGGCATATGGATTACGATTGCACTATAAAAAGAAGAGATGAAGAGGTGAACAAGAGGAAAGAAATGGAGTCTGAAAAAATAGATAAATAAGAGGAGATCAGCATCAAGGTGGAGATGTAATAGAGGAAAATGTTAAACAAAATCAAAAAGGAAACCACAAGAAGGAAAAAAACAAGAGACCAGAAATCAGGGGGAAAGAAATTATGTTCAAGAAGTTCAGAAAAAGAGGAGCAGTGGCAGACAAAAAGAAGAAAACAATCAAAAAACTTGGAGCAAGTTCAACCCAAAACAGCATGGAGAGCACGCTCACCACAACACAAGAAAGTCATTGATGACAGCCAGCAGGCAGCAGGTATACCTCCTTCCATTACTACTCATAATGTTTATAGTGACTTAGAAGTGCAGGAGCAGGCTGTTCAGGAGTTGCAGGTGGAAACATCAGGAAAAGAAAGGTGCTGCAGACAGCAATATCCAACAAATCCAAGAGCCAGTTACTGCATTACCACTAACAACACACACAACAAATGTCCAAAACTTGCACATGAACAATTCAGAAAGGAAAGCGGATGCAGACAGTAGTGATACACAGCAAAATGAAGAAACAAATATTGTTTCACCATCAACAAATCAAAGAACAAAACTGCAGCAACATCAAACACAACTCACTCAAACCAATAATAACAAGAGAATAGGTTTTGACTTATCTCTCCCCACACCCCAGCAATCCCCTGTAAATGTTGCTGATAATATTGTGAATGTTGGGTTGGCTGTTGAAGTTGATGGAGGTATGGATGGAGGGTGTCAGGAGAAGCACACTAATCTGCAGGAAGGGGTATCCAAAGGGGGGAAAGGAACTCTGGTTTTTGATCACTCGGACCATAGGAGAGACCTTAGAGCCTCAGAAAATAAGTCTCCAAATTCCATCAATCAGGGGCAACAAAAAAATTCCAGTCAATGGCAAAATTATGAGGCTGATCAGAGTATGAAAAGAAATGAAAATCAAGAAGCTGGGGGGTATAAATGATGCTGGAAATCAACAATATACTGTTAATTCTGAGCATCAGCAGCAGGGAGATAAAACTCCTGTCGAAAAACAAAACAATAGATCACAAGGCAGACCTAGCAAAAAGAAAAGAGAAGCAATTAAAAGAAGAATTCAAAGAGAGGCAGGTCTGCAGTGTGATAATGACCAGATTCAAAGAGAAAATAAATCTCCAAAAAGTGCCATGACAACTCAGATATGAAGTTATAAATTCAGAAGATGGATTTGACGAAGATACTCAATCTCTCAATGAAAAGGAGGGAGAAGAGGAAGAGGATGAAACTAGTGCACAGTTGATCAACGCTTTTGGTTCTACTTTCCAAAGTGAGTTTGAGTCTGAAATCAATGAAGTCACTACTCAACAAGGTTTATCTCCAAGGGGTAGAAAGGAAGTCAGACAATATAATAACACCGTCACAACAAGCACAGTTGCTAATACTAGCAGACCACACCAGGTCACGAAGTAAAGGTTTTTAATGATCAGTACAATATGGGAATGCTAGGAGCATTAACACCCAAGGCTCTTTGGAAAGACTCCAAAATCTCAAGAAAATGCATAATTTGTCTATGATTGCTATTCTTGAACCTTTTGCAGATAACTCTGAAATCAACAAATACAAGCTTCTTTTGTCTATGGATAATGCTCTTTGTAATAATAATGGCAAAATTTGGCTTTTTTGGACCAATGATATGGAATGTGATATTTTGGAAATTCATGATCAACATATCACTTGTAGGGCAAAACATGTTGAACACAATGAGAAATTTATTTTTTCTCTTATTTATGCTAAGTGTAAGGAACACTTAAGAAGACCTCTTGGGAAAGACTTTATCATATCTCCAATATGGGTAGCCCATGGTGTACGATTGGAGACTTTAATGTCATTACGTCAACTGATGAAAAACATGGTGGCATACCATATAATATGAACAAAAGTCTGGAATTTATTGATATCATTGAAGCTTGTGGTATTATGGACATAGGCTACAGTGGTCAACATTACACTTGGTGTAATCAAAGATCCGGTGAAGCAAGAGTGTGGAAAAGATTGGATCGAGCCATGGTCAACGATAAATGGTTGGAATATATGCCACAAACTACTATCTCTCATCTTCCTGCTGTTGGCTTAGACCATTGCCCTTTATTAATGGAAATGGAGGTGAGAATAGCCCAAAAAGTAAAATACTTTAAGTTTTTGCACTGTTGGACTGAAAATGAAAATTTCAAGGATATTGTGCAAAGCTCTTGGCAAGAGGAAGTAAGTGGTGATCCTATGTGGAAACTTCATCAGAAAATGAAGAAATTGTCTTCTACCTTGAGTACATGGTCTAAGAGTGAATATGGCAACATTTTTTCAATGGTTATAGATTTTGAAGAACAGGTAAAAAGGCGGAGGAGAATGTCATACAAAATAATTCAGAGGAGAACAGAGCCAGACTTCATCTTATTAATGCTCAATACATCAAATACATGAAGTTGGAAACTTCCATACTCAAGCAAAAAACTCAGCTCCAATGGTTCAAAGAAGGTGATACCAATTCCAAATACTTTCATTCTATGATGAGGGGTAGGAGAAGGAAGTTGTTTATCCATAGAATTTGCACAGATGAGGATACTTGGATACAGGGAGATGAGAACATTGCCAAAGAAGCTTGTATGTACTTTCAAAATATTTTCACTGGGAAATCAGAAAGAATCAGTGAAGAGGTTCTTAACTGTATTCCCCGGATTGTTACAGATGAGCAGAACCAACTTCTTCAACAAATGCCTAGTATGGAGGAATTAAAAAAGGTTGTTTTCTCCATGAATCCTAACTCAGCTCCAGGTCCGGATGGGTTTGGAGGGAAATTTTATCAATCATGTTGGGATATTATTAAGGAAGATGTTCTAAAGGCTGTACAACATTTCTTTTGTGGAAATATTTTGCCTAAATATTTTTCGCATGCTTGTCTTGTTCTTCTTCCAAAAATTGATCATCCCAATAAATTTTCAGAGTTCAGACCCATCAGCTTGAGTAATTTCTCTAACAAAATTATTTCCAAGATATTTTGTTTCAGATTAGCAGGTATTTTACCTCAGTTTATTTCTGAGAATCAGTCGGGATTTGTTAAGGGAAGAAGTATCTCGGAAAACATTATGTTGGCTCAAGAGATCACTCATCGTATCAAACAACCCAATGAAGGTTACAATGTGGTAATCAAACTAGATATGGCCAAGGCATATGATAGAGTGTCATGGTCGTATACTTGTTTGGTTTTGCGAAAAATGGGTTTTGGTGAGAATTTTATTGACCTTGTGTGGAGAATAATGAGCAACAACTGGTACTATGTTATTATTAATGGGTACAGGCATGGTTTTTTCAAGTCAACAAGGGGTCTCAAACAAGGTGATCCGTTATCGCCGTCCTTATTTATTTTAGGGGCAGAGGTGTTGTCTCGGATGCTTAATATGCTTCATCAACAATAGCATTACAAAAACTTTCAAATGGAAAGTAGAGGCCCACAGATTAATCATCTCAGCTTTGCGGATGATATCATTATATTCTCTTCCACCACTAGAGATACCCTCTATATGATTATGAAAACTCTTGCCACATATGAGTCTGTCTCAGATCAACTCATAAACAAAGACAAGAGTCATTTCATTGTCCCATCGAACGCTCCCATAGACGTCATCAATGTAATAGAAGAAATCACAGGCTTCACTCAGAAAAACAGTCCCATTACCTACCTGGGTGCCCCCTTTACATTGGTGGTCAAAGAATCATTTACTATTCAGATTTAGTCGCAAAGATCACCAAAAGGATTACGGGATGGCAATCAAGGATTCTTAGTTTTGGTGGGAAGGCTACTATGATCAAACATGTTCTACAATCCATTCCTATCCACACAATGTCAACTACCCTCCTCCTAAAACAACTATCAGGTATATCAAGAAAGCCATGGCAGATTTCTTTTGGGGTTGGGACAAGGAAAAAAGAAAATATCATTGGGCCTCTTGGGAAACGTTGTGCCTTCCTTTGGATGAGGGAGGTATTGGTATAAGACGTCTTGAAGATGTGTGTGTTTCATTACAACATAAACAGTGGTGGATTTTCAGAAGCAAGCAGACATTATGGGGTCGATTCTTGAGAGCAAAATACTGTCAAAGGGCTCATCCGATAGCAAAAAAACTACACACGGGGCAATCTTTGGTTTGGAATTTTATGATGAAAAATAAAGCCGTTGCCGAATCACATATTCAATGGAGAATCAACTCTGGAAGCAGCTCATTTTGGTGGGATGATTGGTTAGGAGACGGCCCTCTTGCTCCTCAATGCAATCATATCACGAGCCTAAACAACACCACTATTTCTCATTTTCTAATTAATGGAAGATGGAACGAAACATTGCTTCGACAATGGGTTCCTCCATTACGGATTGCAAAAGTTTTGAATACTGACATTAAGTTTCAGGAACACATGCTGGACGAGGCAGTCTGGAAAACTTCTGAGAAAGGGCAGTTCTCCTGTGCTACTGCCTGGGAACACATTCGTCACCGGAAGAGAAAAATAATTGTAGTAAGAATATCTGGCATAAGTTAATCCCGTTTAAAATTTCTTTTTTAGTGTGGAGGGCATTGCGTGGTAAGCTCCCCACTAACGAAAGAATTATTAAATTTGGGAGGGAGGCAGCCCAATGTTCATGCTGTTACAGCCCTGGGGAAGACACCATAGATCATATATTTGTAACTGGTCATTTTGCTAACAATATTTGGAGGTTCTTTTCTGCAGCTGCAGGACTGCAACATGAGCACTCAACAATTCACACACTGCTGCAGAAATGGAGGAACCTGGCGCAGGCAACTGAAGTGCAGAAGCTGGCAACCAGGATGCTGCCAGTCATCATTCTCTGGAATCTCTGGAAAAATCGCTGCGCAGCAAAATACGGAGCAAAGCAATCCAACACAGCTAGAGTAAAATTCCTCATAGTCAAAGACTTCAACCATCTCCTCAACACAGCCTATCCATACATCGAATGGCCTAACAATTGGAACTCTCTTATCGAAATGGTGGCAAGTTACAAACATGCTATTATGGTTAAAGAAGTAACGTGGGAGAAACCTCAACAACCATTCCTCAAGCTCAACACTGATGGGAGTGCCCTCAACAACCCCGGGAAAATTGGAGGAGGAGGAATAGTAAGAGATTATCAAGGTAATATGATATATGCATTTACTATTCCTTTGGGTATTGGTACCAACAACAAAGCGGAAATTCAAGCAGTTAGCCATGGTTTAGATTGGTGCATTCAACATGGATATAGAAAAATACACTTGGAAGTGGATTCAGAATTGGTCATTCATTGGCTTTCAAATCAAACCAACTACCCATGGAACCTACAGCCATACATCATGGAAATCCACAGAATAATGCATCAGTTGGAAAGATTCAAGATTACTCATGTCTACAGGGAGGCAAACAACACGGCTGATCGGCTATCGAAATATAGTCACAACATAGACATTGTTCAACACTTTTACATCAAGGATCAACTACCTACTCTTGCGAGAGGAAGCTTCATTCTAGAAAAAATTGGCATGGCTAATTTCAGGAGAAAGAAATTGAAAAGAATAAAGAAACCTCCATGATCGTCTTTGTTATGGTATAGTTTTTATACCGCTTTTGGTTAGGAGCTTATTCACCTAGACTATGCTATTGTATAGTCTCATTGAATAGGATACACCTTATATTCTCTTACTTTTGTAAGGGGAGAGTCTCCCTTATTTACGTTTCCTAGATACTTTGTATTGAGAGGAGTCCTCTCTTCTAGGTACTTAGTATTTTGGTTTCTCTTTTATTGTAAGGGGATGAATCGAAATTCCTTTTTAGGAAAGTTGACTTCTGAACCATCTTAGGATCGGAGGTAAGGTTTATGCACCCCTCCTTGTATCTTTTACTTTTATTAATGTTAAGGCCTGGGGGTGTTGCTCAGCCCCTTACCCCCCCAAGGGTAATTAAAAAAAAAAAAAAAAAAAGTAACCCATAACTTAGTCAAAAACTAGTTCATCAAATTCATGGGTTCATAAGTTAATTAAGTTAAAATGATATAATTAATAACAATTCAGTCGTGAACGGGGTGTAGACACTTGACTAAACCAGTGTCGTTGACCTCTCGGAGGTCGTAGACAAGCCTACATCCTTCCTCATTATATCATATAGGTTAATTTTTGCGGAAAATTTAAAAACTTTTGTTTGCTTTGAAGTATACATAGAGTTCATAGTAAGAAGTGAATTATATCATATCATTTCACAACAACCATCTAATAATAAGATATTTAAATGAAGGAAATAGTTCTTAACTAAACTAATATAAAGTTGCGAAATATAAGTAATACAACGTCTAAAAAAAAGTATGAAAGAAACGCAAATGGAACACCCTTCACTATCTCATGTCTACTTGGAGTATACAATATAATATATAAGCATCCTCAAAAGCATTAGGTTCTACAAAGCGCGGATGAATGCTCCATGTACGGATAGCTTCAACGTAGTCTCGAAATCTCTAGTGTCAACCTGCACCTTCACCTAAATGTAGAGATTGTATGCAATCAGTACACACATGTTCTATGTATGGGTGTATGCAAGTACACACCAAGGACATGCATGATTAAAAATATCTCTCCTAATTATATGAATTATGGAAAGCCAAGTCAGTTGGACTTGAAAAATAATATTAGGAAAGGAATGCTACAAGAGTAACATGCATTATCATTCAGTTCAAATTGCACACACCACATAACATATTTCATATAGCACACACATAAATATCATATATCATCCATTCTATATCATGACACCTAGGAATCACAAAATTTACATTAGGACTTCCCAACTGAGGGCTCAACATATGGGACCTCAACTTGGGAGCCTTCTTTAGCAAACATAGAGTCTATTTCATTCAATCATATGTACTTCATTTTCAGTCATTCATATACCTAGAAATTTTTTTAAGACTTTTATCAGGTGCACTATGCAATGACCAAGAACGACCTAGTGTTATTACTTGAGTCTAGTTCACTTCTTGATGATCCAATCCAAACACCTTAAGTATCATTCATTTCATATTGTGCATTACTTGAGGCAAGCCTCATTCTTTCTTTGGGAACTTTAACATTTACCGATATTGATCATGTGACCTCCATAAAATCAAATTTCTACCATACATCGAAAAGAGGTGGAATCATCGGCAAAAGTAATATCAAAACAGGCTAGCATATGTAGTGATTTGAACCCTGCTAGAACCCTGTGTTAGTTGCATAGTTCAAAGACTAGGAGATATAAGGATATCCATACCCGTCTTGTATTAATTTTGATTTAAAATTCGGACATTCGGGAACCTGAGGTCGATCCCCAACACCTACACTTCTCCTTTTTGTCTTTTTTCTATCCTTTTTCGTTTGAGACCAAGAGGGTGTGGGATCGATCCCCCACAACCTCATTATATTTTTCTTTAGCTTTTCTCCAAATTTTCTCACCTATCCAACATGTTGTGGGTTTGATCCCCACCCACCTCATTTTATTTATTTTTATTCTTGCATGGAATGATCTTAATTTTGTCCAAGGACACAGGGGTTAAATTCCATGTGCGTCATTTGTTTTAATTTGTTTCTAAGCTCTCTTACTCGGCTAATACCAAAATTTGATTCCCCCTAACCTCACTTTTAATATAAAATTTTAAGTACGTTAGATTTTTATGAAAATTCGCTGGACATTTCATAATTTATCACATGCATTTTTCCAAGTAATTTCATACAAAAACACAATGATTTAACATACCATTTTCATACTCCAATTTATACAATTTTCATGCTCCAAATTGAGACCAAGAGACACGGTCACACACACACACATTGCACACGTTTATCATCACACAATTCCGCACATACATACATAAATATAATCATAATGAAAACAAATTACATTCCTAAATTCTACCATCAAAGCTACCCAACCTACAGCAATCCATGGGATCTAGTGATAGGGACATGCAAAAGGGAACATTCCTAGTTTTCAGATTTGATTTCGACTAAATCTTACAAGTCTCTTGGGGAAGTGACCAATAGGAAGAAAACTCATACCTTTGTTTTTGTTTAACGCCTTTCAAGTGGTGCCAACGCCCACGAAAAATAGCGCTTCTCCAAAAAAACCTCACGCTTACACCATTTGAAAAATGTTTTTGCTTTTCGTTTTTAGTTAGTTTTTCTTTTGAGTTTTAGCATACAAGTTCTTCAAGAGTGATGAAATTTTTATTCTATTTATTGATGATGAGCGTGAGAAAGAGAGTGGATAGTCATGAGAAACAGAGTGGATAGGCGTGACAAAGAGAGTAGAGAGATGTGAGAGCAAGTTTAGGAGTAGAAGTTTTAGTTAAAGATTTAATCAATCTAGGATTCTTTTAAATTAAAAAATCTGATTTTCCCTTGATTAAATTAAGAAATTAAATACCAATGAAGTCAACTTTATATTGCTTCCACCAAGGATCGAACCCAGTGGATCTCATCTCGCAAAAATGGGTCAATTCGGGTCAACCCTACATGAATTATCCACTATATTAATTAATTATTTAATTAATTATTTAGGATAATTACAATACTACCCATAGCCTTGAAAATATCATTTTACCCCTAGACCCTTCAAACCTATTATTACCCCTTTCAAGTCCGGTTAAGGCTCATCTTTGGTGATTCTTAATATTCGGGTGCCCTACAAAGTGGAACCCAACCTTGACTAGCTCAACTAACTCACCAAGTTGGTTGGCTTTGATGGTATACGGGTTTAGAGATCTGGTTCCACGCGCATTAATCCGTTTGAATCCAGTATAATCTAGGAATTATAGGTACGTTTAGGAATAACTTAGCATAATTATTTTTGGGTTGTTACAGTATCCCAACTAAGGAACATTCCTCCGGGAGTGACACTTTTAATCATCTATCATAATTCCAGTCATAGCATAACATAAGTACTATACACAGTCAAGCATTAGCAACAAAGAATAGAGGAGATAAGGAAACTTAAACATAAGAGATGTAAGTCTAACCTCATGAGCTGAAAAGAAAAGGATAGCGTGTTTTTATATCGGCCTCGGCCTCCCACATAAAACCCTCAACAAGATGGTTCCTCCACAAAACCTTTACTATGGAAACCTCCTTGTATCTCAGCTACTTCACCTGCTGGTCTTAAATCTCAAAAGGACAAGTCTTCATTAACCCCCAAACCTTCAACATGCACAATCTATGCTGGATAACCAAGCCACTTCTTTAACATAGAGACATGAAAAATTGGATGAAAAAAAGCAAGCTGCGCAGGTAATGCCAACTCAGAGGCCGCCTCACCCACACGTTGCAGAATCTCGTATGACCCAACGTACCTTGGATTCAACCTCCCCTTCCTACCAAACATCATCAACCCATTTATGGGTGATATCTTCAAGTAGACCTGGTCACCAACATCAAACTCTAAGGGCCACTTCCTTTTTTTACATAAGACTTCTGCTGACTCTAAGTAGTAGCCAACCTGTCCCTAATCACCCTTACCTTCTCTAAGGCCTCATGAATGATCTCTAGACCCAAAATGGATGACTCTCTAACCTCGAACCAACCAACTAGAGAGCTACACCTGACCATACAGTTCCTGAAATGGTGCCATCCAAATGCTGGAGTGATAAATGTTGTTATATAAGAACACTATCAACGGATAATGGTCATCCCAACTACAGCTATAATCGATCACACACGCCCTCAACATGTCCTCAAATGTCTAAATGGTGCGCTATTCCTTCCTTCCTATCTGAGGATGGAAAGCAGTACTGAGCTTTACCTACGTGCCTAAGCTCTTCTACAAGGATCTAAACAAATGCGAAGTGAACTGAGCTCCTCTATTCAAAATGATAGTCAAAGGAATCCCATGCCACCTCACAATCTCATAAATGTAGAGTCTAGCATAATCCTTGGCCCTATAAGTAGATTTCACAAGGATAAAGTTGGAATACTTAGTCGTCTTGTCAAAAATAACCCATATTGAGTCATGTTGTCTCCTAGTCCTTGAAAGACCAACGATGAAGTCCATGTGAGTGGACTCCCATTTCCAAGTTTGAACCTCAATCATCTGAGTGAGACGACCTGAATTAAGGTGCTCCGTCTTAACCTACTGAGAATTAGTACACCTGGCCACATATTCAGCAGTATCCTTCTTCATCCCATCCACCAATAGATCTGGTTGAGGTCATGATACATCTTGGTGGAACGTAGATGTATCGAATACGTGGGACCATGGGCTTCTGCAACAATCTTGGTCCGCAAATCATCCATATCTGTTACACACAGCCTACCGTGTTACCTAAGTATGTCTTCAATTCCCAAAGCAAAGGATCCATTCATCTTTATCAGCTCTGAGTCCTTCAACTTCATCAACATAGGATCAAGATGCTGACCCTTCTTAACTTCAACTACTAAGGATGATTCAGAAGTAGGATGAACTGAAACAACCCCAGTAGTACGGTCCATCAACCGCACACCCAGTCTGGCCAGTCTGTGTACATCCTTCACGAACTCCTTCTTACCATCATCAATGTGGGTTGTAATCCCCATGCTCAACCTGCTGTACATGCACCATCATCCTAGACATTTCAATGCTATCATGGAGTATCACAAACCGACACTAATCCTCCAAGTCCTCTAAGATTTCTGTAAGGAATCTGCTCATCTCGTCCCTGCTATTTGACAAAAGACAAGTGGCATACCCATACAATTATACAAATTTTCAGGGAATACTCCCAGACACTCATCAAGCCCTGCTTATTGTTGATGAACTCCTTAACCTTAGCCTCTCTCATCTCTCTAGTGAAGAAATTGTTCCAGAATGGCTATCTTAAACAGCTCCCATATGATCGGACCTCCACCCAATGCCCTACCATCCTGCCACATCTTGTACCAAGCCTGTGCAACATTTTTCATCTAGTTCAATGAACCCCATTGGCACCCCAATCTTCTAGACCTCCTCGACGAACTCATGAGCATCCTCTATAGTCTTAGATACTGTAAAGATTGGAGGATTCATCCTCGTAAAATCTCGCAACCTATTCGCCATGTTGTTGGATAGTGGGTTCTCCTGCTGAACCTCGTGTGTGTTGGCCTGAATTGTCATAGCCCAAGCCAGCACAGTGATGGCTTGATCTATTTTTCCCAAACCGGTCACCACATGTACATCAGTCAACCTAGCTGGGTTAACTGGCAGGGCAACTCCCGCAACCTAAGCGTGGGGTTGAACTTGTTGCCCCTAATAGCTGCTCCTACTCTTCCCTGACCAACGTTTTCCCTTGTGTTCATTTTCTAAAAAGAATAAGAATTGATGTTAGATACACTCATAACACTAACAAATCATACATTAAGGAACGCACGATAAGATCAAAAGAAGTAAAATTTCGTATGCATCATGCAATCTCTAATTCATGGTAGTGGGGCACTATACTACCATAACTTAGAAACTACCCGATGTGGTTGATGTGAATATTATTATCCTTAGAATTAAACCTTATGATCTGATACCATGTTCGTCATGACTGAGGTCTAGACCCTAGCCGAAACTGGTGTCATTGACTTCTCGGATGTCGCAGACAAGCCTACATACGTCCTCATTACATCGAATAGGTTGATTTTTGCATAAAATTTAAAAATATGTGTTTGATTTGAAGTATTATACATAGACTTCATAGTAAGAATTTCATTATATCTCATCAGTTCACACCAACCATATAATAATAAGATATGTAAATAAGAGAAATAGTTCATAATTGCATTTATATATAGTTGCCAAAATGACACAATAAGTAAGAAAAAAACGCTAGTGGAACCCCCTCCACTAGATCATGTCTACTTCTAGGCTAGAATATAAAACATAAGAATTCTCAAAATCTTGAGGGTCTTCCAAGTCCGCATGAATGCTCCACGTTCGGATAGCTACAACATAGTCTCGTAAGCTCTACAGTCTACCTACACCTTAAGCTAAGAGTACAAAATTGTATGGAATAAGTACACACATCTACTAAATAAGGGTGTATGCAAGTACACACCAAGGACATGCATGATTAAGAATAGTTCTCTCCTAACGATATGAATTATGGAAACCTAAGTCAATTAGACTTACCAAATCAGATTATGAAAGTCATGCTATGAGAGTAACATGCATTATCATTTTATTCATATTGCACCTAACACATAACATATTTCATATAGCACACACATATATATCACATATCATCCATCTATACCATGAGACCTTGGAATCACGGACTTAACATTATGACTTCCCAACTGAGGACTAAACATATGGGACCTCAAACTTGGGAACCTTCTTTATCAAACACAAAGTCTGCTTCAATCATTCATACATACTTCATTTTCATTCATTCATATACCTAGGATTTTGCTTAAGACGTTCATCGGGTTTACAATGCAATGACCAAGAACAACATTGTGTCATAACTTGAGTCTAGTTCACCTCATGATTATCCTATCCAAAAACATTTGGTATCATTCATTTCATTGTGTGCATTTCTTGAGGCTGGCCTTATTCTTTCTTTGCAAACTTTAACTTTAAAAAACATAGATCATGTGAGATCCATGTAATTTAGTGTCTACCCCCACACCAAAAAGAGGTGGAATCATCGACCAAAGTGGAAACAGAACATGCTAGCGTATATAGGAAATTGACCTTGCTAGAACGGTATGTTGGTTGTATAATTTCAAAGACTAGGAGATATAAGGAGACCCCTACTCGCCTGAATGGACAGCCTCATCTCATGAGATTTACATGAACCTCTGCCTTCCCAAAAGAAGGAATTGTAAATCATAGCTAGCATATTGGTGCTCCGTATAAAGTTACATTACATTCATCTCACATATCATAGAAGTTGGCTTCTAGTATGAGGAAATAATTGTCCATTAGATGGTTTATAATCTCGTCATTAGTATTAGGTGTGCATTAATCTCAACACTGTCATAAGAGTGTTCTTAGAGACTGGTCTCATTATTAATCTTACACTCTAATAGGTGAGTACGGTTTTTGGTAGCATTTACTTAGGCTCATTTGAGATTGATCTCGTCTTTCATATTAGTTTTTTATCATGTTGTCACAACATTCACGAAATTTAACATATTAGCTCTTCATAATTACTCACCACTTTATGTGAATGTTCATTACGTCATATGCCAATGCACTTGGCTTTTTAGTGGGTTTCACACTCTTACTTAACCCTCCCGGGGTCATATCATTTCGTCACATATATATTAGGTTCACTTATTTTTGAAGTACGCTAGCCTTTTGAACCCATACGTACAAGCCATAAGGCTTAATTCGTAATTCTTCTAAGTGACTCATACTTACCCATGATTATGTGGTACAAGACTTATGCATCTTGTAAGTATGACAATGTCTCGAGCTTAATCCCAATGGGCAGCATTCATTAAATATTTATTCACGTAAGGCTTATGTATCAATACGAATTTGGGCAAGGGAACGGGATTTCAAATCCCTTGAGCAACACTTAGTCGTGTATTTATTTTTTAAAAAAAATTTACATCGGTGAACCCGAGATCGATCCCCAACACCTACACTTTTTCTTTATTTCTTTTTTCACCTTTTACGTTTGAGACCAAGAGGGTAAGGGATCGATCCCCCACAACCTCATTTTATTTTTAATTAGATTTTCTCCCAATTTTCTCACCTCTACTAGATGTTGTGGGTTCGATCCCGACCAACCTCATTTTATTTATTTTTATTCTTGCATGGAATGATATTAATTTTGTCCTAGGACACACGGGTTTGAATCCCATGTGCCTCATTTCTTTGAATTTATTTTCTAAGTTCTCTTACTCAGCTAGGACCCTAGTTTGACTTCCCCTAACCTCACTTTTATTTTAAAAAAAAATTTAGTAGCATGCAAATGGTGAGGTCTTGGGTTCAATCCCTAATGACCTCATACCAAAAAAAAAATTAAAAAACCAAAAATATCAACCATGCTTCGCCGAGACCAAATTTATAGATTTATGAAAATTTGGTCATCGTTTCCAATTAATTTTTCTCAATCTTTTATACGTTAGATTTTTATGACAGTTCGCTGGACATTTTGTAAAGTATTACATGATTTCTCCAAGTAATTTCATACAAAAACACAAGGATTTAACATACCATTTTCATACTCCAATTCATACCATTTTCATGCTCCAAATCGAGACCAAAAGACATGTCCACACACACACATTGCACACGTTTATCATTACATAATTCCAAACATACATACATGAACATAATCATCACGACAAAAAATGTTACATTCCTAAATTCTACCATCAAACATACCCAGCCTACAACAATCGATCGGAGCTAGTGATAGGGACATGCAAAGGGGAAAATTCCTAGTTTTTGGTTTAGATTTGACTTAATCTTAGGGGCCTCTTGGGAAAGTTAACAAAAGTTAGAAATATCATACTTTTTTTGTCATTTAACACCTTCCAAACATGAACTTCTGTTCTACCAACGCCCTAGAAAAACAGCGCTTTTCCAATGAAACCTCACATGTAAACCATTTGAAAAATGTTTTCACTTTTCGTTTTTAGTTAGTTTTTGTTTTGAGTTTTAGCGTACAAGTTCGTCAAGACTGATGAATTTTTTTTTCTGTTAACTGATGATCAGCGTGACAAAGAGAGTGGATAGGCATGAGAATGAGAGTGGATAGGCGTGACAAAGAGAGTGGAGAGATATGAGAGTAAGTTTAGGAGTAGGAGTTTTAGTGGAAGACTTAGTCAAAGTAGGACTCTTTATATTTAAAAAATCTGATTTTCCATTACATAAATCAGCAAATTAAATAACAATTAATTGAACTTTATATTGCTTCAACCAAGGATCGAACACAGTGGAGCTCATCTCGCGAAAAAGGGTTAATTCGGGTCAACCCTACCCTAATTTTCCAATATATTAAATAATTATTTAATTAATTAAATACTTAGGGTAATTACAATACTACCCATAGTGTGAAAAAGACCATTTTACCCCTAGACCCTCCAAACCTAATATTACCCCTTTCAAGTCCGGTTAAGACTCATCCGGGTTAATCTTAATATTCGGGTGCCCTACATGGTGAAAACCAACCGCGCCTAGCTCAACTAACTCACAAATTTGGTTGGCTTTGATGGTACATGGGTTCACAGGTGTGGTTCCACGCACATCAAACCATGTTAATCCGGTCTAATCTATGCATTCTTGGTACATTTAGGCATTATTTAGCGTAGTCATTTTTGAGTTATTAAAAATTCAATCCATAATCAATTCTTACAAACCATTAATGCAATAACCCATAGATAGATCCTTAAATTGGACAATTTATCTTGGAAATCTTTACAAAATATCTTTGAAAATTTGGGTCCTTGATGATGAGAGTTTCAAGGATCAAAAACCATACCTCAACTAAGTTAATTCTTAAATATGGTGAAGAATGTCCACTCTATTCTCCAATCCAATTCCTTCCTTGAGTTTTGGATCCCGTGGAGTTCTAGGGAATTTCTAAGGGAATTTGGGTTTTGATTTTTGAAGAATGAAATCTTCTAAGTGTTTTAGTCTTAGAAACATATTTAAAACACCCAAAATATCAAAAAGTAACCTCCAATACTCTTACTATAACTTGGGGTGAATTTAAAAGTTCACCCCTCAAATTAACAGTAGCCTACGCGCAGGGATAGACCCATCGATGGCCCGTCCTTTGACCAACGGACTTTCCTTTGGTCTGTGGTGTGGTACTGAGGCTATTTCTAGGATAAAAATCCCACACGCCTAAGTTTTCATCGATGAGGCACCACCAACAGTGTGTCTACTGACCCAGTGGGCGTCGATTTCCATCCGTTGGTTAGGTTGTCTTCGAGAGTCTTGGCACCAACTTTGGGTCCTTCCTGAAGGACCATTGGATGGTCCTTGGGGATGTTTTATCAGATTTTTCCAACCCAAACATGATCATATATTATTTTATCACCTCTCACATGAATTTAATCCAAAACAAACACGTAAAACTCAACGAAAAATGCCTAGATACACAAGGTCGTTTCAACTCAACACTTTCAAACGTCATGGACGTTCTTGGACGTTTAACCTCTAAACATCACAAAACTTGACACACTAAATAAATATACTATAATAACTCATTTAAGGACATTAGAAACTGATGAATAACGCATAAACACATAGAACCATATATGAGGAATGTAGGTGACTTAATCGTCGAACGTCTTGATTGTCCCTTGAGTACATTAGAAACTAGTTGACGTCCCTATGTTTGGAGAAGGTTTCTATGTCTCAAATGAAAAAACAAAATATTTAGATAGACCTTGTATAGGTAGCATGTAGTACAAAGGATTCTAAAGAAAGTCCTGGAATTTTTCTTATGCAATATGATTACATGAAAGATTATATATTTATGATAGATGATGTTACTTTAATAAGAATGTTGGTCATTATGATGAATATGTTATTGGGTTATAGTTATATATGAAGTGATGACTAATTATGTTACAAGTTATATGAAGAAATTTTTTACTAATAGTCTCCTATCTTATCTACTTGGGTGTGTGGGGTAATGGGACTTC
The DNA here is from genome assembly GCA_027705065.1 of Solanum peruvianum. NCBI lineage: Eukaryota > Viridiplantae > Streptophyta > Magnoliopsida > Solanales > Solanaceae > Solanum > Solanum peruvianum. The sequence goes on along the minus strand of JAKWJD010001766.1, from coordinate 18,036,278 downwards.
ACATGACCATTGCACTTGTAGGTTTGGGATGGGATCATTGCTAAGTGCTTTGTATGATTTATATGTGTGATCTATATAATATAAATGTTAACATGACTCTATGATAATATGCCTTTGATTATGATCATGTTGTATGTTGATAAAATCTTTAACTTGTATATGTTATATGGCATGTGCATCGAAAACTTTCACATGACTTAACATGTTTTTTGAAGAAATAATAAATGATACTTTTTCATGCATGTCCTTATATGTTATGTGCATATAACCATACTTAGTACATGTAGCATACTAACCCCATTACTTTATATTACTACAACTGTAGGTTCCGACATAGTATTTTAGCTTATGCAAATTTTTAGTAGTTTTAAGAATAGTAACTTTCCATTATGTTCTTTCGATTCTTTTGCACTAACGCCTATATGGCATATTTATTATTAATTGTATTAATCCATATTTGTACTCTTACATGGTTTTATAAATGTCATATATATTAGAATATCGTATGTATTTACGAATGTTATGTATTTACTCTAAGTATACTTCCAGTAGAATGTAAAAGTTTTAATTTTCTGCAATTTTTATTGATCACATGTTATGACGAGCATAAGGGCTTTTTTGAGTCCTCTGAGAGGATAACGACGCCGCTCTAATCTAGGGTTTATTCTCCGGATCTAAGTTTATAAAGACCCCCAAGAATTAATTGATGAGGTATACATGATGTTGTTTTCTATGGGGGTGAGTACTACTGAGAAGCTGAACTTGCTGCATATCAACTTAAGGACGTGGCTCAGAAATAGTACAATTAGTGGACGTATAGTAGGGCTTTCGGAGGGTGTCCTGTGACTTGGGAGATCTGCAAAAAGGTATTTGTTGATAGATTCTTTGCAAGGGCTCAATGGGAAGATAAGGTAGATGAGTTTATCAACCTTTGTCAAGGAAGTATGAGTGACAAGTAATACTCCTTGAAATTCATTAAGTTTTCCAAATATTCTTCCTCTTTGGTTTCGAATGATAGGAATGAGATGAGCCATTCGTAACTGGCATGTCTGAAGAGCTTGAAGAAGAATGTCGTGCAAACATGCTTCATGACAATATGTATCTTTCTAGGTTGATGGTTCATTCTTAAGAGGTTGACGATAATCGTCTAACAAAGAGAATAGGGAAGCTATAAAGGCAAGGTATTTGAAAATATTTCTTATAGAGTAGGCTTTATGTTCAAGACAAGCCTATGTTCAAGTAGAGGTTTTCAAATAAGGTTCCTTGTAATGTCTCCAAGAATCAAAATGATAGAGGTTTTAATCCTAAACCTCAAAGGGGGAGAAATATTGATCCACCAAAAGAAGGACCAACTTGTGGTCTGTATGGTAAGAAACATGTGGGTGAATTTCTTGTTGTGACTAATAGTTTCTATGGGTGTGGAAAGGATGTCCTTATGGTAAAAGACTTTCCTAATTTGAGAAGTCAAGGCAAGGGTAATGGTCAAGCTCAACCAAGAAGTCCTCGTTCTGATGCTCCAAAAAAGAACCTTTTCTATGCACTCAAGGATAGGGGTGAACATGAGAACTCTCTCAACATAGTCATGGGTATGTTAGAATTTCTCTCCGTTAAAGTTTATGCTTTGCTTGACCCAGGTGATACCCTTTCTTTTGTTACACCTTTGGTACATAAGAAGTTTGATGTACTTCCTGATATTTTCATTGAACCATTTTCGGTTTGTACCCCAATGGGTGACTCTGTAGTTGCCAAAAGAGTCTATAGGAAATGTCATGTAATCCTTCCCAATAGAGTTAGTCTTTTTTATTAGGTATAACTTTACATTTTTGAATTTGATATCATCTTGGGTATGGATTAGCTTCGTGTATACTTTGCTTCCATAGATTGTAGAACAAAGGTGTAATGTTTCAATTCCCTAATGAACCTATTTTAGAATGGAAGGGGTGAAATTTTATGCCAAGCGGTAAAATTAATCTTGTTTGAAGGCTTGTAAGAAGATATTCCAAGGGTTCTTTAACCATGTGGTAAGGGTTAAGGACCTAGAATGTAAAACTCCTTCTATTAAGTCAGTTCCTAAAGTGAGATAATTCCCAAAAATATTTCCTAACGACCTTCCAGGAATATTTCCCGAATGGGAAATTCAATTTGGCATTGACTTATTACCAAATATGAATCCATTTTTGATTCCTCCATACCGGATGGTTGCGGCTGAATTGAAAGGGTTGAATATACAACACAAAGATCTACTGGACAAGGGTTTCATTCAACCTAGTAATTCTCCATGGGAGCTCCGATCTTGATTATTAAGAATAAGGATAGGTCTCTTTGAATGTGCATTGATTATCGCAAACTCAATAAGGTCACCATAGAGAACAAGTATCCTCTCCCTAGGATTATTAATCTAGTTGAACAACTCCAAGGTGCTAGTTACTTTTTAAGTATTGACTTATGGTTGGGATATCACCAACTTATGGTTAGAAGTGAAGATGTTCCCAAGACAGCTTTCCAAACTAGATATGGTCACTATGAATTTCTAGTGATGTGTTTTTGGTTAACAAATGTTGAGGCAGTGTTTATGGACCGAATGAATAGAGTTTTTTGAGATTACATTGACTAATTTCTGATTGTGTTCATTGATGTTATTTTGATATACTCCAAGAATGAAAATGAGCATGAGAATCACTTCAGGTTGGCCTTGCAAGTCCTCAAAGAACCACACCTTTATGCCAAATTTATCAAGTGTAAATTTTTGTTGATCTTAATTGGTTTTACTCACCATATTATCTCTAGTGATGGTGTAGAGGTTGATCCGAAGAAGATGGACGTGGTATGAAATTGGTCTAGACCTTTGACTACCACCGAAATAAGAAGTTTCTTGGGTCTAGCTGGGTATTATGTAAGGTTTGTTGATTGATTTTCGTCCATTCCTTCTCCTTTGACATATTTGACACAAAAGAAGGTGATGTTTGAAGAGGATAAAGATAAGCTTAACTCTGCCCTGGTGTTGACCTTACTAGAGGTTAATGAAGGCTTTGTAGTATATTATGATGCTTCTATTGTGGGCTTGGGATGTGTCCCCATGCAAAATTGTAAGGGGATAGCCTACGCTTCTAGGAAACTCAAATTTCATGTGAAGAATTACCCAACTCATGACCTTGAGTTAGCTGCTGTAGTTTTTGCCTTTAAAATTATGAGACACTACTTATATGGTGTGCGTGTTTATGTATTTACTGACCATAAAATTCTTCAATATGTATTTACACAAAAGGAGTTAAATCTCCAAAATAAAAGATGGTTAGAATTGTTGAAAGATTATGACATGAGTGTCCTATACCACCCTAGCATGGCCTTTGTGGATGCAGATGCTTTGAGTCGTATGACTATGGGTAGTGTGCCTCATGTTGAATAACTGAAGAAAGAACTTGTAAAAGATGATCATAGGTTGGCTCGATTACATTTGAAGTTATAAGATTCTCCAAATTGTTGTTTTGTGGTCTATCATAACTCCGACTAATCACTTGTGGTAGAGGTGAAATCTAAGTAGCATTTTGATCCACTATTTATGGAGTTTAAGGAATCGGTACTTGGTAAGATCAATGATTTATTCTCCAAAGGGGGTATGGTGTTCTTAGGTACCAAGGGAGATTATGTGCACCCGATGTTGAGGATTTGGGAAATCGAATTCCAGAAGAAGGTCACAGTTTTCGCTTTTATATATATTCGGGTGCCACAAAAATGTATCATGACCTTAGAGAGATCTATTGGTGGGAAATTTTAAAAGGCAACATATCTGAGTTTGTTTCTAGGTGTCCAAACTGCCAAGAATTTAAAGCTGAGCATCTCAAACCCGGTAGTTCAATCGAAATCTTGGATGTTCCTACTTGGAAGTGGGAATACATCAATATTGACTTTGTTGTTGGGTTTCCTCGAAAAGTAAGGCAAAATAATTTAATATGGGTTATTGTGGAAAAGTTGACCAAAGCTGCCCACTTTATTCCTGTTAAGTCCACTTACACGGCTGAAGATTATGCAAGGATCTACAATAATGAGATTGTGAGTCTTCATGGGATTCCTTTGTCCATAATTTCTGATAGAGGTGCCCAATTCACTTCTCGTTTTTCGATGGATTTTCAAAAGGATTTAGGTACTCAAGTGAAACTTAGTACCGCATTTCATCCTTGTATAGATGGTCAAGTGGAACGTACAATTCAGACCCTTAAAGAAATTTTAATAGCCTGATTCATTAATTTTAAGGGAAGTTGGGATGATCACTTACCTTTGATCGAGTTATCTTACAACAATAGATATCATTCGATCATCTCCATGACACCTTTTAAATCTATTTATGGTAGAAGATGTAGGTATCCAGTTGGATGGTTTGAGGTTGGTGAATCCTCAATCCTCGGTCTAGAGATTATCTATGACGCTATAGAGAAAGTTGAAATCATAAGAGATTAACTGAAGATAGTCTATAGTCAGAAAATGTCTTATGCGGACAATACATGTAGAGGTCTTGAATTTCAAAATAGGTGATAATGTATATTTAAAGATTACACCTATGAAAGGGGTGATGAGATTCAGTAGAAAATGCAAGTTAAGCCCCTGCTATGTTTGTTCCTATGATCTTTTACAAGGGGTTGGAAAAGTTGCCTATGAATAGAAACTACCTAGTGAACTAGCTTCGGTTCATCTGATGTTTCATGTTTCTATGCTCAAGAAATGCATAGGCGACCCGGTGTCTATTCTACCGATTGAAGGTTTAGAGGTGTATGAGAACCTCTCTTATGAAGAGGTTCCGGTCGATATCATAGATCGCCACGTCAAGAAGTTAAGAAACAAGGAGGTTTCCTCTTTAAAAGTTCTATGGAAGAACCACCTTGTTGAGGGTGCGACATAGGAGCTGAATCAGACATGAAGTACCTCTATGCTCATATATTCACTCGTTAAGGTTATACATTCATCTTAATAAAATAAAGTAATGCATAATCATCAAATTTATTTTTTCTAGAGAGGTGCATGTGTTGGTAAAAGATAGTACAAACTACAGTATTAAGAAACGGCTTTCGTACTCTATGTATGCATCTGTCTTCTTGAGATTTTTCTATTTTGTTGTTGTATTAAGAAGAATGATAGCATAGTAACTCTTTCATGCATTTTTGAGAATATGATAAGGTTGAGAACGAAACTCCTCACTATGTACTATGTATTGACCTCTTACATGTTTGCGCACCATGAATTGAGTGCTATCTGTAATGTTATGGTATGTATTGAAAGGAGTTGTGAAGTACTCATATAAGTTGTGACTCATTATGATGTTATGTTTTTGATTTGTTGGGCTGCTAGTATTGAGTCTATTCCTACCCTACAAAAGATTATAGTGACATTCGGGGACGAACGTTCCTAAGGGGGGCATAATATAACACTCCGGAAATGCCATGACTTAGACTAGAGACTAATCTATCAAATAATTTTCAAAATAATTTTTTCATACGTATATTAATATAATAAACATATTTGGAAAAGGTTAGATAAAAAACGACTAAGAAAGACCTTGATATCCGGATTCTAGCTAATTCGATCTACTTGATGTCTCTATGTTTGGTGAAGGTATCGAAGTATAAAATGAAGTAAAAAACTTGTGAAGATACTTTGGATAGGTATTGTGTAATACAAATGGTGCAAACATCCGATAATGACCCAGAAGGATCGTCCGAAGGGTCCTAAGGGAGGACCCAAACATGAGTGTGCAGGCTGCCTGGCAGCCTTCGAGCAGTCAGAATTGGAGATAAGGCGTGCGACACGAGCCTGACTCGTAGGTCACTGCCTCATGATTTGAGAGGCAGCCTCGCGACACGAGGCTTACACGCACTTCACTGCCTCAACTCAAAATCTAATAAAAATGATGGAATTTTGCTCCGCAACGCTCCGCTACTTCCCAGAATCATTAACGTCGTATTTATGGTAATTTAACTTCTTAAAAAGACTCATAAAGTTGAGGGTCTTTTGGGTAATTCATAGGAAGATTTTTTATATATATTAGGTCAGTTTTAGACAACTTTTACACGTCCAAATCATATTCAAACAGAAATTCTCTAATCTCTCCGAAGAACGCTCGCTTTTAAAAACTCCTTTGAAGAAAAAAAAAACATTAACAGACGAAGAAGACTTCAAGTTTTTCATTTAAATTTCATGAATTCTTCATCTATTAGGTATGCGTTTTTCACTCTTGGGACTCTTTTCCCCAATATGTCCTTTCAAAGATAAGTTTTCAAGAACTTCAAATACTAGGGTTTTTACTCTATAAAATGGATTTTCTTTCTAACCCTAGATTTATGATTTTCAACAAAAATTAAGTGTTTTCCATGGTCTATTTCACACTAATTGATGAGTATTTGGTTTGTATGTTTGAATTTTGTGTTAAACATATTCTTATCTAGATGATGGTTTCATATGACAGTTTCTACTATTTGACAATATCAAAACGTAGGGATTGGAACTAAGACTAGAATTCACTCTTAAATGACCCTTTCCTTTACCTTAAATTATGCATTGATATTGTTTATGATTTTAAGAGTTGTTCTTTGTTATGCTATTGACTATTTTACTATGATATGATTATGAATGTTGTAAGTTGAAGGTATGTTCTTGAATAAGGTTCTTGGAAGCAAGAGGTAAGTCTTCTAAAGTTGTGATTACTCTACCATGTTTATGTTACCTATAAATTATGACGATATTCTATGGAAGTATGTATGATGTTGCTATGTGGATATTTTGAGGTATGAACATATAATTTATGAGATCATGATAAGAACATGAGAACTGCAAGTTACGATATTCTCTTGTATGTTTTACACAAGATGACTATGTTATGTTAATCTCACATACGAAGGGTTATGATGAAAGGAAATTTTCATAGAATCATAAAGAGCTCATAATTATGTTTATAGAAGGATTTAATCTACTATAACCTATGATAAGTTATGATAAAATAAAACATAAAGGTTATTCAAGAAAAGGACTTATGCTAAGCACAGCTGAACTAGATATGAGTGGTGTCTCTTCCCTAGTTGAAGGTGGGTTTACAATGACTCTCATGAGATAAGGTGTTCCATGTAATGTGGAACTATGGGTTTTGAATACATCTCCTTATTCTTGAACTATGTTTCCACCATAGTATACTAGCTAGTGGATCCAGCTAGAAATCTATGTCATGTTAGGTTCTACTTTGGCCTAGACCACCTTCTTTAGATCTAGGGTTTTATGACGGCGGATTCCATGTTTAGCTCACCAGGTCCTTGTCGGATAAGGCATATGTTCCCTCATATAAAATAAAAGACAAGTAAATGAACGTTGACTAGGGTGAATTAAGGAGTCTACTTAGTAGAGGTAGGGGTATTGGACTCTACCTAGACATTGCAAAAGTTGATTCTAAAGAAAATCCTAGGAATTGTTCTTATGTAATATGACAAATTGAAAGATATATATTTTTATGATACATGATGTTACTTATATAAGAATGTTGGTCATTATGATGAATATGTTATTGGGTTATATTGCTATATAAAGTGATGACTAATTATGTTACAAGTTATATGAAACAATACTTTACTTATAGTCTCCTATTTTATCAACATGGTTGTGTAGGGTTATGGGCATTCACATGACCATTTCCCTTGTAGGTTGGGGATGGGATCATTTTTTAGTGTTTTGTATGCTATGTATGTGTGATCTATTGAATATGAATGTTAACATGACTCTATGATAATATGCCTTCGATTATGATCATATTTTATGTTGATGAAATCTTTAACATGCATATGTTATATGGTTTGTTCATCGAAGACTTTCACATGACTTCACATGTTTTCTAATGAAATGATAAATGATCCTATTTGGTGCATGTCCTTATATGTTATCTGCATATACCCATACTTATAAAATCTTGCGTACTAAACCCATTACTTTCAATTACTACAATAGTAGGTTTCGGCCATTGAAGTTTAAGGAGGTCAATTTGAAGAAGTTGGGAAATCCTTCTCCATGTTTTGGTAAGTCCTCATGTTCGGCGATGCTATCTATCGTATTCTAGCTTATGGAACTTTTTAGTAGTTTTAAGAATACTCAATTTCTATAATGTTCTTTGGATTCTATTGCACTAAGCCCTATATTGCATAATTATTATTTATTGTCTAAGTCCATATTTAAACTCTTAGATGGTCTTATATTTGTCAGACATATCAGAATATCATATGTCTTTACGAATGTTATGTATTAACTCTAAGTATACTTCAAGTAGAATGTAAAAGTTTAAATTTTCCGCAATTTTTATTGATCACATGTTACGATCTAAGGGCTTGTTTGAATCCTCTGAGAGGATGATGACAGCAGTCTCATCCGGGGTGTACTCTACGGGTGTGACAATCACAGTCCAACAAGAAACTAGAAAACATTATACAACTCATCATGTTAAAAAAACTCACATCTTCATTCCAAATAACAAAAACTCATTTTGTATTCAATATCATACACATATACATCAGTTCTAAACACATTGCAATAATTTTAGACCAAAAAATGAATAAGTCATATTTTGCAAATTTTAACAGTGAGCAGTTTCCAAGCTACAATTAATTAGGCAATTTTTTTCAAAAATGCAACTTTTAGGCAATTCATAATATGCAAGGTAACATCATATAAACAAACTTTGACACATAAACATAACTTCATATAATATAAAATGCAAGGGATCAATGAAATTCAATTTCAACAAAACTCCTTGTCACCATGCACATGCAACATGCTTCTATCACTTTCTATCCCATCTACTCACCATACTCCCCCACTTAGAAGAAACTCATATCACTAGATAATAAAATAAATGAATTACCTCATTGATATCATCCTTCTCATCCTGCTTTGATTCTTTTGCCGGAGTGCATAGAAACGAGCCTTTTCCTTTGGAACTTCTCTGTTAGAACGTTACGAGCAACTTGCTTACCCTCTATTCCTCTAGAAGAAATGCTAGGAAAATATCTCACCTTTTTTCCTTCCTTACTACAACCATGTCAACTCCCCCTACCCCTTAGACACTCACCATAACGCCTCTTTCCACAATTGACACATATAGGTTTGCCATTTTGAGAACCACCTCCTTTATACAATTTCACCTTAGCACTCCTAAGTTCTTCTTGAGTTTTAGTCCTCTTCTTAAACCAAGATTGATCTTGGTTACTAGAACCACTTCTTTTCAAGTTTCTAGACATCATCTTATGTTTAGACTCTTCAATTGATTGGGCATACACCATGAATCTAGCTAGGGCCATATCATCATGGAGAATCACCATACGACATTCTTCCCTCGCTAGATCGTTGACACCCGTCACAAAACGACTCATCTCATCCCTTGGATTAGACACAAGGGATTGGGCTTATCTATATAACATAGAGAACTTCAAAGATTATTCCTCAACGCTCATATTGCCTTGCTTGAGATTGATAAACTCCTCTACCTTAACTTCCCTCCTTTCACGGGGAAAGTACTTACCAAGAACATATTCCTTAAATTCTTCCCACTCAATATTACCTGAATCCACCGGCCTATTTTGCTTTCATTGGGTATATTGTATTTGAGAAATATCCCTCAATTGGTACGAAGCAAACTCCGCCTTCTCCCTAGATGTAACTCCCATAGCACTCAACAACCTGTACACACCATCTAAGAACTCTTGCGGATCCTCTCCCACATTATAGCCAAGAAATATATGAGGATTCATCCTCACAAAGTATCTAAACCTAGATGTCATAGCGCTGTCCACAATATTCACCCTAGGCACCTTATTCAAATTCACTTGAGTAGTCTAATATTTATTATTACTCAATTCCGGGGGAACCACTGGAACATGATTACCTCCTTCCACAATAGGGACTTGATCACCATGACCACCTTGAGCACCTTGAGGAACTTTCTCAACTTTAGGAGGAATCTCCTCATGCACATCATTCTCCTAAATCTACTAGTCAGTGTCGTCCTCGTGTTCATCTTACTAGAACATAAGGAAAACAATAAGAAAGACTACTCATAATTTTTACCCTACGGCATGACATAGGATTGTAAAAGAAGGGGAACTCTATCTTCCTATAGCTTCTCGCCCATAGATGTGTCGCGACTCACACTGATGGTCAAGACTCTACTAGACGTGCCTTGATGAGACTTTTTGACTTCGAATACTACTTTTATATCCTATGCTCTGATACCAAGCTTGTCACATACTTAGACCACACCCTAGAGTTAGGGTCAATCTCGTAGTGCAACCGGTGTATTTGAACTCTCGGAGGCCTTGTACATAATTGATCTTTAAGTACAATTTCTGCATCTCCATGACCAAAATCCTCCTATATTAGGATTACTCGTTAATGGCTGATCAAATTTGATTAATTTTTGCCCCCCTTACATATTATTAATCCCATATAAATAATGCAAAGTAGTGCCGAATTAAAAATTTTCACAAAACATGTCATAGTCTTTAAAAACTCTTTCATATAAAATCGTACGAAATACTAAGTCTCAATCTCATCAATTTAAGACAAGAGAGTACTTTTGGGACATAGACCATAAACAATATGAATATAGAAATAATTACTATATTACAATAGTTTTAAAAGTAAACATAAATGACATTTATATATGCCCTCGAGTCAATTTAGGACATACTTCAACTTCATTTGAATGATGATACGATCCCAATCTTACTTCCCAAATGATCCTCACCTACCAAAAACTATAAAGATATATTAAAACATGTATTAGTACAACCTCGTGTACTAAGTATGGAATAATGCATGAAAATCATGAAAATGGACATTTATTGAAAATGGACATTTATTAAAAATATGTATATTTTTATTTAAAATCATATTATAATCATAATAACAACATCTAACAACTTAAAAACACATAACATAACATTTAAGAAATTAATCACAATTTTTTTGGAGCAACCTTACAGTAAGCTATATTCACTGTATAGTGAAGTGCTTTACTGTTAGAGTGAAGTGCTTTCTTATTCCTTTTAATATTTTCTAGCATGTAGTCTTCTCAATAAAAGTTATCCTAAGATTCACATAAACAAAAAAAAAGAGACCGCCCATACAACCTCCCTAAGCATACCTAAATGACCCTCAAGAATACTTATAATAAGTCACATACACACCTACAAGACATCAAAAATATGAACAGGAGTTTTTATCTACTAAAGGTGATTCTAAGTCTCACTTGAGTGAATTGTGAAGCGACCGCCCATACAATCCCTTAGACACACACTTAAAAAATCCTATAGACTACCTATGATAGCATCATTCTAACTTAACACAACAACATATAAATAATATGACTTTATCTTATCAAAGGATATCAATAGACTTACTTAAGTAAATCAAGAAGATAAAGTCCATGAGTGACCTCTTCAAGACTACCTAATAATCCTTAAGACTACCTTAGTTTAGATCATGTCCACACAATCAACATCTTCCCTAACTATAGTCATTCTTAAGATCTATTTAGGTAGATACGAAGTGACCATTCCTATGCCACCTCACACCATAATTAGACAACCCTTAACTACTCTGGATAAGCACTTATTCATTAAACATACTTTCTTAACTTAAATCATTATATTCATTAGTTCATTTCGGAGACATTACACATAAAGGACATTCAAATAATGGTCTTGGACAAGTCCTAGGAACTCCAACTAACACCTTATAAGCCTATTGTGCAATGTCTAGATTCAGTTCCATACGACCACCTAAACTTCATAGAACTTATCTAATGCTAGCAGGTATTCCATATGATGAGAATAGGCAATAATTGACATAGACCGTGATAGAAAATCATGGAATCCAAAGTTCTAACCTACTCCGATGAGGTTGTTGCACTTGCCAATGGTAAAACTTAGACACTTCCCATGTAGGACATGGTTAAGGAATATAAAGGGCATGGTTTGTAATCTAGTCTCATTCTTTAACTCGAACTACTTCCCTTACCATACTCACTCAATCTAGCCTTCGTTCTCATTGAGTAATTTTACACTTAAGGTTCATATAAAGGGGTTCCACATCAAGTTCATAACCCAATCACATTTATTCTACCAAAGAAAGGTCCTCTAGCGATACCTAACAATGGCAATAAGAAGCTCATCATGACATTTCTAAGGATAAAATATGATGTCGGCCAATCAACCTTAATTGTATCATTCCATTACATGAAGGATAGCATTAAGACTTTCAACTTCAACATTTATATCCTTACCACTAGGTTGAAGGTTTCACATAAAGGACCCGGTTAACATCATTTAAGGTATCATATAACTAATACATTCAATACTATAAGACTTTAGAATTCTAATTTAATACATCACATATTCACATTCACACATGAATCATGAAAGGGACACAAGTCAATCAAGACAACACACAACATAATTCACTTTAACACATTACATGTCATTCTAGAAACAAATAGAAATAACCCTTATTATATTTAACTCATACTATACACTACCATATAATCATCAATCTGAAAAACATGGACTCATCTATTCAATTAGGAATAACATACATTAACCCTAAGATTATACACACAAAGTCATACTCATAGTGTAACATGATCACCTAAATAAAATAAATAGAAGATCACATATACTTTCACATTACTTATCATGTATATATCTATTATGATACTTCACATAATCATTAGAATACTTCATGTAATTAACGACAAGGCCATGATCATCAAAGTACTCAAAATAACGCCGGCAAAGCTACATCAATTGCAAGTGAAGCACATCACACCGCGATCATAAGTGTACCATATCAATCACAACATAGTTGAAGTAGACTAAACATAAAACAAAGTTAATAGGCCAGCTTACCCCCACTCCATCCCCAATACCTCAATCCAATGTCAAATCACGCAAATCGACATCATAAGGCCCTTAATCATGGTCATAACAAATAATTCAATACAACTATATCAATAATCAATGAAACTAGCTCAAATCACTACATTTTCATCAATCTAAGACAACATAGTTATCAATTTATTACAAATATTACATCAATCAATAGCCCATTGAAAACTACACTAGCATTCATAAACATTAGATGAATATCAAGTAACCAAGAACTTTGTCAAAAACAAGGGTTCATCAAATTCATCGGTTGAAAATTCAATTAAATTAAAATCATATATTTGATAAAAGTGCAATCCATAATAAATTTTTAAAAACCATTAATAAAAGAACCCATAGATATATCATGAAATTGGACAATTCATCTTTTAAAACTTTAGAAAACATCTTTGAAAGTTGGGCTGCTTGATGAAGAGAGTTTCAAGGATCAAAATTCATACCTCAATGAATCTAATTATATAGTTTTATTAAGAATATCCACTAAATTCTCCAATCCAATCCCTTCCTTGAGTTTTGACTCCAAAAGAGTTCTAGGGAATTTCTAAGGGAATTTGGGTTTTTATTTTTGAAGAATGAAATCTTCGAAGTGTTTTAGGCTTATAAACATATTTAAACTACCCAAAATAACATTAATAAAACTCCAATACTCCTATTTGGACGTAGGTTAAAATTACAAGTTCACCCCTCAACATAACAGTGTCCTGCGCACAAGGACAGACCTGTCGACGATTGGCCATCGACCGCCCGTCCCTTGATCAACGGAACGTCCTGTTGGTTCGTGGTCTAGGAATGAAGCTTGAACTTGGATTATTCTCCCACACGCCTAATTGTCCATCAATGATGAACCAACAACGGGGCGTCAACTGACCCACTGGGCGTCGATTACCATTCGTTAGTTGGGCTTTCTTGGACAGTTTGGGCACCAACTTTGGGTCCTTCAACAAGGACCCTTGGATGGTCCTTGCGGATGTTTTCCTGGATGATTCAAACCCAAACATGATTTTATATAAGGTTTCACCGCTCGCATGAATTTCATCCAAATCGAATACGTAAACATGACAAAATATGCCTACACACACAAGGTCGTTTCAATGCTAAACTTTCAAACGTCATTAACGTTTTTGGACGTTTGACCTCCAAACGTCATGAAACATGACACACTAACTATATATACTATGATAAATCATCTAAGGATCTTATTACCTCATTAATCACATATAAACAGATAGAACCACATAGGTGACTTAGTCATTGAATGTCTTGGTCATCCCTTGACGTTTGACTCCCAATGATCCTAAAATCTTAGACACTAACTCTTTAATAGATTATAGACCTATTAAGTACCTTATACAATCATGAAAAACATTTTAGGCTCTAGTTCACCTAAGTCATTTTCGAGGTATTACATAAATCCCAAGAGGTTGTTATTATGTTATTATGTATTCTGAAGCAAGACATTACTTATAATATCCTATCTTGTTTACTTGATTTTATGGATTATGGGACTTCAAATGAGCATTGCACTTGTAGGATTTGGATGGAACTATTTGTAAATAACGGTCATATATGTTAATTATATGACTTGTAGACCATGAAATGCAAATGTTACATTAAGATTATAAAATTCTGGTGTATGAACATGTCTTATGTTGTTGTGATCCTGGTCGTTTATATGTTCTATTATGTGTGCATAAAGGCTTGCAAAATGACTTAGCTTGTTTCTAAAGAATGTTCTCTTTCATGCATGGTTATAAATGATTTGTGTGCGTATATTCATACTTACTACAAGTGGTTGTACTAACCCAAATTCATTATGTTTCTACAAATATGTAGATTCTTTCCATTGAGTCCCTAGGAGGCCAATTGAAGAAGACTTGGACTCTTTTATCCAAGTCTTGTTACATCCTCATTTTCGAAAATGTTACCTTTTCTATGCTCTAGCATTGAAGTTGTATTTTCATAAAGACATTGTTCATTCCTTTATCATTTGGAACATTTATGGAAGCTTATAATGGAGTATTTAATTTGTATTGGTTATGTCCAATAGTTGTACTCGTTTAGAAGGTTCAATATGTGATAAATTATTAGATTAATTCCTACGTATTGATTATAATGTCTAAACCAGAAGATTTTAAAAGCTTCCCATGCGGGGAGTCAAAGTTAACTCCATAAGTATATATGTTTAATAAGTGAAAGGTCTATGTAAATCTCAATATGTAAGAAAAGTTCTAATCTTTTGCTTTTTTAACCTATGAAATTTAATGACGAATGCTAAGAGGCTAGTCGTAGTCGTCTCCAAGGACGATTACACCATTTATGTATAGGCTGTTCTCCCTAGTTGTGATAGTTGAGGCTATAAGTGTCTATTGCTAATCTCTTATCTAGTGTTTTTAGGAGATGACTACTAGAAGAATGGAGACACAAGAAGGTTTGAAGAGGAATGAGTGCAAGAGGGAATTATACAAGGTGGATTGGATCCACAAAGAGTTCAAGAGCCACAAGTTGTCCATGTTCCTCCGCATGGTTATCAAGACCCTATTGGAGGTAAAGATAATGAGGTTCCGGTTGTTAGACCAGACATGCCTAATGGGGAGATTAGAAAGGATCTAGTTTCTTTAGCCCGAACCTTGACAACTCATGTGAATAGGAGTGTTGAGCCTAGATTTAATTCTATAGAGAGTACCATGAACTCTAGATTGAGAAATTTTGTGAGAGTGAATTCTCCAATCTTTCTTGGCTATAATGTTGGAGATAATCTCTAAGAGTTTCTAGATGGTGTGTATAAGGTGTTAAGTGCTATGGGGGTGACTTCTAGGGAGAAGGAGGATTTGACTTCATTCAAACTGAGGGAAATTTATCAAGTATGGTACATTCAATTGAAACACAATAGGCCAGGTTATTCGTTCCTATAGAGTTGGAGGAGTTTAAAAAGGCTTTCTTAGGAAAGTACTTTCCCCTGAGAGAAGGGATGTTAAGGTTTCAGACTTCATTAACCTTAGACAAGGGAACATGAGATTGGAATAGTATTCCTTGAATTTATTCTAGTGTCTAGGTATGCTCCATTCTTGTGTCTAATCCTAGGGATGAGATGAGTAGGTTTTTTGACCGGTGTTGCCAACCTTGTGAAAAAAAGTATCGTACGACTATTTTCCATAATAACATTAACTTGTCTAGGCTTATGGTGTATGCACAATCTATTGTGGGGTCCAAGATTAGTAGGATCTCTAGAAATTGGAAGAGGGTAGAGTGGATGATAAAATCAAGCTACATTCACTAAGAGGAATCAAAATAAATATAAACATAGTGATCCTAGGGTCAAGGGTGACGGTTGTAGTGGTTATCAAGGTGTTAGGCAAACTTGTGCTACTTGTGCGAAGAAGCACTTTGGAAAATGTCTAGCCGGTACTGGAAGTTGCTTTGGTTGTGGTGAGGATCGTAATAAGGTGAGGTATTATCCTACTAATGCATTTAGAGAGAGAGAGACCAAGAAATTTTCTCCAAGTATTCCGGATACGGGTGCTCCAAATAGGAATCGCTTCTATCTTCTTCAAACTAAGGGACTAAATTTGGGTGATGATGCCGGTAAGTTATAGTTTTCTCTCTTTAGAATGGGTTCCTTCTAAGTGGGGGGATTATGGTGAGTACTATAGTTGTGATTTTTTATATATTATATTCTATTTAATTCAAACTTGGGATATAGAAAGTCATGGGAGCATGTTGCATGTCGCATTCTACTTAGGAGTCCTGTTGAAAATATATTTCATTTATTTCATGCGTTGTGCATGTTATGAAGTTATGGCTATATTATAAATGAGTTTATATTGTATTTTCTCTCATATTGTCATGTATTTATCATAAAATTCTTAAAAGATGAAATATTGAAAATTGAGCATGTGTTTCACTGTAATGTTTGTTGTTCATTGTAAAGATTCAAACTTTTACTAAGTTTAACTTTCATGCAAAATGGTTGTAATGTGATTAGAAATGGTGTATGTGAGCATGATAATGTGTGGAAAAGGATTTTGTTCCTATTTTGAATGAAGAATATGAGTCTTATTGCATGATGAGTTGTAGAAGTAGTTTGTGTCCTCTTGTATAAAGTAATGCCGATAAGGCCACATCAATTGCAAGTAATTAACACATAACATCACCACCATAGGTGGAACATACCAATCACAATAGAATCGAAGTATAAATAGAATCAAATTAAAGAAAATAGGGCAGCATACCCCCACATCATCCTCTACACTTCAATACAATGTCAATTTACTCGATTCAATAATACAAGACCCTTACCCAAGGCCATAACCAATAATTAAACATATAAACTACAATATTAAATGAACTAGGTCAAATCAATGTAAATTAATTAATATAATACAACCTAGATATCAATTTACTACAATTATTACATCAAGGAATATCTCACATAAAACTATCTAAGAATTCATCAACATTAGATCAATATCAAGAAACCAAAAACATAGTCAAAATCTAGGGTTCTTAAATTAATGGGTTCATAGGTGAATTAGGTTAAAATAATCAATACAATATCAATCAAATAATTATTTAATGTTTATAAATGATTTAATACAAGAAATCATGATATAATCATGACATTGGACAACTCAACTTTAGAAACTTTGAAAACATTTTGAGAATTGGAGCTCCTTGATGAAGAGAGTTTCAAGGATAAATATCCATAACTTTATGAATATAATTCTTCGCTTTTATGAATAATTGAAACTCAAAATGTCACCTCCAAGTTATTCCTTGATTTGGACTTCAATGGACACTTTGAGAGAATTCTAATGGATTTTGGGGTTTTGATTTGAATGAATGAAATATTCTATGTGTTAAACACTTATATACACATTTAAAATACCCAATATACCCCTTATGAACTGCCATCGTATAATTCGTTAAGTGGGGTGAATTTAGAAATTCACCCATAGCTTGGCAGTGAAACTGCACGCAGGGACATGACCATCGACGGTGTACAATCGACGGACTGTTTGTCCACAAACAGACCGTCCTGTCCATTTGTTGGTTGGGTCAGAGACTTGTAAAGGTAATCCTTCTTCCCAAGACTAATTATCCACAAACTCCACCAATCAACGGGGTGTTGATTAGCCCACGAGCCATTGATGCCTGCGTCATTTGGGGCTGCCTGGGATAGTCTTGACATTGAGTTTGTGTCCTTCCTCATGGACCCTTGGACGTCCCTTAGGCATAATTTGCTGGACGTTTCCAACCCAACTACAATATTATATGAGATTAAAACCTCTCACATAAATTTCATACAAAATGAACACGTAAAACTCGATGAAAAAAGGTCATTTCAAGGCATATCTTTAGAACGTCATGGATGTTCTAGGACGTTTGACCTTCAAACTCCACGAAACTCTACCCACTGCCTTTAAATTATATAATAACACATTTATAGACCTTAAAACTTCATGAATGACACAATAACACACATAGGCACATATGAAGCACATAGGTGACTTAGTCATCGAATGTCTTAGTCGTCCCTTGAAGTTTTACTTTAAATGCACCTAATACTTTAGCTACTGCCTCTATACCATATATTGGACGTATTTACAACCTTAGACCATCAAAAATAACATGTTAGGCTCTAATTCACCTATATAATTTTTGGGGTCTTATCATTATAGCATATACTTATTCTAATCATCAATGCTGACAAAAAAGAATGATTTAGTGAAAAGGTAATCAATGATGAATACAAAGTTCTTAAAAATACCTATTTTAAAGAATGTGGTGTGAAAAACTGAATGAAAAATTTACCTTGATGATGTCCCTTTCCTTCCAAGGACATTGTGCACCTTAACACATAAAAAATGCATAAGTTGGAGGTGTCTATTATGAAGGAAACTTAAAGAAATGGTTGAAATATACTTGAGATGATTACAATTACTTCTGAAATAATTGTTGAAGAGAGTGCTGAAAATAAAAAGAAGAAAATAATGGGTCATGAAGTCTTAAAGTGCAAAGTGCTTAAGGAAGTGTAAGTCACTATTATATAGTTTTCCTACCCTTTCCCTAACCTACATTACAACCGGTTAAAGTCATATTTTATTCTATTCAAGCATGGTTAAATTAGTGGAAACCTACATAATGGTTAAGCCTATGGTTCTTTGTACATAGGTGTAAATTTTATTTGTGAGTGTGAGAGTTCTTCTAAATATAAAGTCCTTAATTTTTAATCAATATTTTTGAATTGAATGTGTGCACTTTTACTTTTTTCGAGGGCAATTTTTTTGTAATAGATAGGTGATTTTAGTAACTATCTTTGATGAGAGTTGGTAAGGAAGCTTAAATTTGATGAGTTTAAAGTATTTCCTTGACGTTAGGAGGTTAGAGTTTTTTTATTTATTAGATGTCTTGCATCATGATTGAGAAATTGTACTTGATGTTTTAAAATTGTATATGACCAACTGTTTGTATTAACCAATGTATTGAAATTCACATTTTGATTTATTTGAGATGAGCTTTAATGTTGCTCGAGGACGAGTAAAAGTTTAAGTGTGGGGTGGTGATGCGAGATCAAAAGTATATATTTTTATTCATTATTTCCCTCAATTTTTTTTTAATTTGTATCTTTCCTTTTTTAACATGAATTTTATGGATTGTGCTAAATAGTGTATTTTTTTGTAGGATTAAATTGGCGTAAAGTTGAAGAATTTTTGAGCTAAAAAGAATGAAAGATGAACGTTAGACAAGGAAATCAAGCAGGCAACTTAATGGGTTAAATTGAATATAATAATAAATAATATATAAGAAGTGCATATGGCTGAAAATTTAATTGATAGCCTTTGGAAGGAGAATGTCATATCATCAATATGTTGATGTATTAAGTGAGAATGATTATATCTTAGGTAGTCTATAGGATATCTTAAGTGTGTGTGTAAGGGATTTTATGGGCGGTTGCTTCTCAACTCACTCAAGTGAGACTTACAATCACCTTTGGTAGGAGAAATCTCATGTTCATATGTTTGGTGTCTGGTAAGTTTGTATTGAACTAATTATAGGTGGTCTTAAGGATTTTTTAGGTGTGCCTAGAGAGGGTGTATGGGCGGTGTCTCTTTGTCTTATTTAAGTGAGTCTTAGTATAGATTTTAGTGAGAGGATTACATGATAGAAGGTGTCTAAGGAGAAGTGGAGAACTTTATTGTAACCTTTATTGTAACAGTGAATTGAGTCACTATAAAGTGACATGGTAACACGGTAATGTTTAAAAATAATTGATAAATTGATTAAGTGATTTCATATGTGTTTCTAAGGATTTAAATGTTGTTATCGTGATTATATTATGCTATTTAAGTAAAAAAGATGCATATTTCTAATAAATGTCCGTTTTCATAATTTTTATGCATCATGCCATACTTAATACATGTGTTTGTATAAATTCCATGCTTTTATCTATCTCTAAAGTGATTCGTAGGCGAAGGTGCTATTGTAGAGCTAAAATTGGATCATAATATCATTCAAGCAAGTTGAAGTATTTCCTCATATGATTCGAGGGAATAGATGTTTTTTATTTCCTTTATCAGAATATTATAATAGACTTAGTAGTACTTATTTCTATTGTGTATGGTCCGTGTCCCAAAGTACTCTTGTGTCTAATATATTATGAAGTTAGACTTAGTGTTTTCGATCAATTTTATAAGAAAGATATTTTAAAGACTTATAGAATGTTTGTGAAAATTTTTAATTCCGCACTTCTTTTCATATGCTTATATATGATGAACGATACAAACGGGTTTGTACACGACCTCGAAGAGGTCAAGTATGCCGGTTGCACTGCGAGAGTTACATATCTTCTAGGGTTTGGTCTCGAGATATGACACAGAGAATAAAGATAGCTCGATTGACCCATTAGATTGAGGTGATTTGCGTTAAAGAGTGACTCCCTAACAAACAACTTGTTTGGTTACGAAATAGGATTAAATATGAATCCTCACCAATTAATTTACTTATCCCCGCTCTATAACGTAGTTAGGTATCTAACTGGAGTAGGTGACAAAAAGCGTGTAGCCCGACTCATATAATTAACACTATAAATAAGTAACTTCACAAATAAAATTAATTCTAAGCAAAAAATATGATATATGAAATACAATATATGTTGCAGCCATGGGATTTTCCAACTAATATAAGTAATTTTATTATTTTTAGTCCTTCATTCTTTTCTTTTGGCATTTCTAAATAAATAACTAGAATAGTGTAATTTGGTCAAAATAGATAATTGACAATTCCTTTGAGATTGATAATCTAGCTCTTTTAAAAGCCACTATATTACTCGAGCGACCACGGGCACTTGCATTTGCAATTGGGGAGCAACAAGTTTTTGATGCCGCTTTCTGAGACTTAGAATTAATTTTTTATTCTAGTTTATACTTTTCCTTTTTATTTATTGATGTTTTTTATATTAAAAATAATAAATAAATAACTCCTTAATTTATTTTATTAGTGTTACTATTTTTCCTTCGTTTTTTGGCAGTTTTGGACAAGTCAATTATCAACAATTTGAAGCTAAGAAGCATGTTGGAGCTTAAGTGTGGGGTGTGTACAACCCTTGATGAAAATTAAAAGAACATGCTACTAGCAAGGCCTATAAGGCCTCAAGGAATTTTTCTAACCCTTATTTTAAATTTTGTTTGATGCTTTGGGATAATACCATCTTTTTAAGTGTGGGGTGGAGGAATAAATTTCTAGTTTTATTTTATTGAGTCTTTTATTTTTTAAGTACGGGTTACTTGGATTTTCTTGCGGGTTCTTTCTTTTTAGGATAATCCCCTTTTAACCGAATGTCTTTTATTTTTTTATTTTATGAATAAGTATTTTTATTTTATTTAAATTTGAGAAATGAAAAGACCATTTAAAGTGGTGTGATACTTGTTATTAAGGTCTAATATTTTCAGTAGTACTTTCTTTTGAATGGTTGATTACAAAAAATAATGCAAAGACTTTGACACCTAAGCTCATGGTTTTTACTTTGTACATAACTTAATTTATTTTGTAGTTTTGTAGTGATCTTGTCTCTCTTAGAATTTGAATTTTTTCATCTTTATTGATACTTCTGTCATGTGAGGTGATATTTTGTTTATTCATGTTTTGCATCTCAGTCTAGAACTTGCCTTCATGTTATTGAAAAGAAATAAAAGGTGTTGCTTGGTTAAGAAGATGATAATAGAATTTCTTTGATTTGTCTGGTAATTTTATCATTTTCAGATAGTATATCACTAGTTATCCTTTTAGAGTGTGTAGCCTTTTGTTGGTAGCCATAATTTTCCCTTTACTATTTCATTAACCCATAGTTTTTGCACCTTGTTTCCTTGATCATTATAGAATAGACTTATTTTAACCATCAATGGTGAGAAAACGGATGGTTGAGTGAAAAGGTAATCAATGATAGATGCAATGTTCTTAAAAATCCCTCTTTGAAAGAATGTGATGTCAAAATATGTATAAAAAAGTAACCTTGATTATGGCCCTATCCTTCCAAGGACATTGTGCACCTTAAAACTTGTAAAATACATTAGTTGGGGTGGCTATTATTAAGGAAACTTAAAAATACGTTGAAACAGTCTTGAGATAATGAGAATTACTTGTGAAATAATTGTTGAAGAGAGGGCTGAAAATAAAGAGAAGTAAATAATGGGTCATGAAGTCTTAATGTGCAAAGTGCTTAAGGAAGTGTAAGTCACTATAGTATATTTTATTACACATTCCCTAGCCTACATTACAACCCGTTAAAGTCATATTTGATTCTATTCAAGCATGGTTAAATTAGTGGAGATGAACATAATGGTTAAGCCTATGGTTCTTTATACATACGTGTATATTTTATTTGTGAGTGTGACAATTGTTCTTAATATGAAGTCCTTAATTTTTATTCAATATTTTCTAATTAAATGTGTAGACTTTTACTTTTTGCGGGGGAATTTGTATCATAGTAGATAGGTGATTTTACTAACTTTCTTTTAATAGAGTTGGTGAGGAAGCTTAAATTTGATGAGTTCAAAGACTTTTCTTGACAGTAGGAGGTTAGAGGTTTGTTTTTATTAGATGTCTTGCATAATGATTGAGAAATTTTACTTGATGTTCTAAACTGGTATATGATCAATTGTTTGTATTAACCAAAGTGACGAAATTCAAATTTTGATTTATTTGAGATGAGCTTTAATGTTGCCCTAGGACGACTAAATGTTTAAGTGTAGGGTGGTGAACGTGAGTTCAAAAGTACATATTTTTAATAATTATTTTCCTCACATTTTTTATTTATATCTTTTCCTTTTTAACATGAGTTATATGGATTGTGCTAAATAGTGTATTTTATTTTTAGGATTAAATTGGCGTAAAGTTGAAGAAGTTTTGAGCTAAAACGAATTGAAGATGAAAGAATACAGAAGGAAATCAAGCCCGCAACTTAATGGGTTAAATTGAATATAACAATATATAATATATAAGAAGTGTATATGGCTGCAAATTTAATTAAATCAAATTGAACTTCTACATGGTAGTCACACAGAGAGCAGCGACGCGAAGCATGGGTTTCGAAGAAAACAATAACGAAATTAAACTTTCTTTTTGGTTTGTGATTCCTAGTTTGTTTTGGACTCAATTATTATGTTTAGGGTTAACTACATCTATAAATAGTCCATACAAATAATTATTGGAGGCATTTAATTATAGGGGGAGTTACTTTGGAAGAAAAAGTCGTTAATACTTTATAGGGTTCTTTTATTCTTGTTGTTTTCTTAGAGATTAGTAGCTAAAACACTTGTTTTGATTATTAATGGAATATTGAATTAACTTTTGCTTGTTATAATAAGTTACTTCTATATTCTTGTTTTAGTATTTTGTGCCCGATCGCCATGAGATAAATCTATTGTGTAATCTAAAAATCGAGGGAGGAGATATTGGATAGACCATAGAATATAGAGTGCTCGATCGACCATTTATATTGGGGTGAATTATGTTTAGGAGTGACGCCCGGAATAAAAATTTACTTCGTAACAAAATACAGTGAAATATAAATGCTCACCAATTAGTTTATTTACTTATCCCCGCTCAATGATTTAGTTAGGTATCTAATTCGAGTAGGTGACTAGAGTTGTGTAGAACACTCATAAAATTAACCCTATGAACAGTAACTGGAAAACTTAAATTAATTCTAAGCCTAAAATAAGGTGCATAAATCCAATATATGCGGCAACTCTTGGATTTTCCAACTATTATAAGTAATTTTATTATTTTATTCCTTCATTCTTTTCTTCTGGTGTACGTAAAAAATAAATTAGACTACTATAATTTTGTAAAAATAGTTGATTGACAAGTCTTTATGGATTGATAATATGGTTCTTTTAAAACCATTATTTACTTACGTGACCACGTACACTTCGTGTGTAATTGGAAGCAACGGTGCACTTATGGTGGCGGTCCATAATTTGTCATAATTGATATGAATATGGCCTTAGGGGCATTATTATGTGAATAATAGTGTAATCATGTTATGACTTATATAGGTGTACAATGTGAAGGAAGATGTTGTATATGTGTTTGTGTAAGGTGGAAGTATTATGTGATATACGTGTGATCTTGAGGAAATATTGTATAAAGCTATTGTGAATGTAATTTTTTTCCTCTAAATGTTGTTATGTGATGATGAAAGGCTATGAAGAGTATCTATATGGTATTATGGTGTGTTATTTTGGTAGACCTAGTTATCCCTACTTGATACATTAATGATAAATGACCGGTGACCTAACAATGGTGCCCCTTATTGATGAGTTTAGAACCCTAAATGAATGTTAAACCTTGAACATGAGAAAAATGTTTATAATGAGTAAATCGGATAGACCTAGCACGGTACCCATTTCATGAATGAGCAATCCTAGTGAACCTTGATCGGCAACCCTTGTGGACCCCTTCTTTGTAAATATATTATGAGGTTGAAGGACTTAGAGATAGTACCTTCTCAAATACTATTAGGTGAATGAACTTACTCCATGATAACTAAGGCAAAGCACAAAGTGGATATGCTTGTGGTAGTAGCTCTACTTCATTATGAGACTGGACTACAAAGAATATCTTGATATCCCCTAAACCATGTAAGTACATGGAATGTGTCCTTAGTTCTACATTTGGCAAGTAGAACACCTTCCACGGTGTGGACTTTTATTACCCCGGATTTCATACATAGCTAGTGTGGTATCTATTGGTTAATGTCAACTCTTATCATGTGGAATGTGCACTCTAGTTATTCGATAGGTTTTATAACGTGTAGGTAGTGGAATGGGACGCTATCTACACATGGCGCAAGTAGACTTTGAAGATTCTAAAGTGAGATCCCTAGGTTATCCAACACCATTATGTGAAGTCCCTTAAATGCAATAATTTATGTCTTAGGGTCCTTAGTAATGAATGTTGACATTATGTGGTTGTGTGGAGAGGAAGCATCCTTATCTTTGGTAGTCTTGAGGACCACTTAGGTGTGTATTGAAGAGATTGTATGGGCGGATTCTTCATATCTCACTTAGGTGGGTCTTAAGATAACCTTGAGTAAAGAGTTTAAAAGGCTAAATGGGTTACCTAATTACTATGGTCTTATCTTTATGTGAGTATTATTTATTGTGGTTGATCATGGACTTGTGTGTTGTCCTTTGGAATTCGCTTTATGAAATTTTATCAAAATATCATGAAAAGTATATTTGAACTAAAGTGTCCCCTTTTACATGGTTTTCTTGCATGTTCCACATATTTAGTACTTAATTATAGTAATTCCATATTTATCTCTACGTCTACAAATGTAGGTGGCGGCAAGTGAGGATTCCTAGAGTTGAATCTTGGAAAGTATAATTCACTTAAGACATGGTATGTCCTCATATGTACAAGGGCATGGACTATGTTTCTAGTTTTTCTTTCACTAGAGACTTTGTATTATATATAAGTTTCTTTTCAATGTAAGGGATCGGACAGTATGATAATGACATGTATCGAAGGTGGCTTTGTTATGAGATGAATTCTTCTACTATTATTAAAGAGTTTCCTTATTACCTTTATTGTGAAAAGTTTTAATTCCACACTAATCTTCATACTTATGTGATGAATGAATGCTTAGACTCTTGGATAAGACTTCTGAGAGGTCGAGTACCTCGTGTGAGGCCTAGCGGGTAGTCCGGGTCGTTATTGTAATGACCTGTTTAGTCGTTTTGAGCAACATATTTTATTTCTGGAAAAACTACCTGAGTCGACGGAACCCACGACGGACCTTCATGGGCATGACGGACCGTTGAGGGGGTCTCGTTCCAAAGCACTTAGAATTTTGAAATTTGGGTACTGAAATCAACTCTCTGAACTTCGTGACGGAATGGCAGGACGGACCGTCGTGGGCACGACGGACCGTCACACATCTTCCACAGAAATTAAGTCTCTGAACTTTGTGACGGACCTGCAGGACGGACCGTCACAGCCATGACGGACCATCACAGGTTGCGTAATCCCTGGATGGGTCGGATTTCTGTTAAATGTTTTAAGGGGCGTTTTGGACTATTCCTGCTATAATTATAAATTTAGTGCGTTAATATTAATAATTCAATTACTTGGGGGTTAAAGGAGATAAGCTTGAGTTAATTAGTGGGTTACTTTTGTCATCTTTTATACTTAATTATATGTTAATTAGGGTAAAAGAAAGAGGGTTTGAATAAGAACAATAGAAAGAACAGAGAGAGGGAGAAGAACGATCGACAGAGAGGAGAAACGTAGAGGAAAACAAAGCTTGGAAAAGTAGATTGATTGATAACAATTTTTCGGTGGAGGTAGGTTATGGTTTATGCTATTCGTAGTAAACTCTTAATAGTGAATGATATGTATTGGGTAGTATTGTAAACCCTTCTATATGCTTAATTGTATGCTTGCATGAATGTGATTATATAATTGTGATAAAATAAGCATGATGAAGCTATTGAATCCTAAATCTTGAAAAACCCTAATCTACTTTGTTAATGATGATTCCTCGGTATAAAAGAAGGCTTGATGAACGAAAGTAGTGAGATTATGTCACGACCCAAATCGGGGACATGACTGGCACCCACATTTACCCTCCTATGTGAGCGAACCAGCCAATCTAACTTTTAACATTTTAATACAATATCAACAAAAGAAAGGCGGAAGACTTAAACTCATTAATAAAAACAATTCAAACTATTATTATTATCCCCAAAATCTGGAAGTCATCATCACAAGAACATCTATGATCAAATTACTATCTAAGAATGTCTAAGAAGCTAAAAATACATATGAAGCTAGTCCATGCCGGAAGTCAAGGCATCCAGACTTGAAGAAGAAGACCCAGTCCAAGCTAGACGCATTAGCTCACCCTGAATTTCCGAAGGTAGTGAAGACTGGCTAGATCTACTGTTGAGTTGAAGTTGACGGAACGTTTGCTGCATTACACAAATAACAAAGAAGAAAACATAAAAGTAGGGGGTCAGTACAACCACAAGTACTGAGTAGATATCATCGGCCAACTCAGAATAGTAGATAATATATATCAAGTAATATCATAAATCAACTATAAACTCAACATGTAGCAACAACAAGTACTATCAAGTTCATCCATGAGGGCTCAAGCCTCAATACCATACTCATTTGGGAAGTAAGTTTATTAGATTGAGTATATTCATTATCTTTCAAGATTCATTATCTTTCTTCCTCTTGTGTCGGTACGTGACACTCCGCTCCTCTATTTCTATCCTGGTGCCGGAACGTGGCACTCCGATCCTCATATACTATCCTGGTACCAGAACGTGGCACCCGATCCATATTCTATCCTGGTGTCGGAACGTGACACTCCGATCCTCATATTCTATCCTGGTACCGGAACGTGGCACACGATCCATATTCTATCCTGGTGTCGGAACGTGACACTCCGATCCTCATATTCTATCCTGGTACCGGAACGTGGCACCCGATCCCCTAATTCATCAAGCCTTCTTTTATACCAAGGCATCATCAATCTCATTATATAATTTATCAAGCCTTATTTTATACCAAGGCATCATCAATCTCATTAACAAGTGAATTAGGGTTCTTTCAAGATTTTGGATTCGATAACTTTATCATGCTTATTTTATCATAATCACATAATCACAATCATGCAAGCATACAATTAAGCATATAGCAGGGTTTACAATACTATCAATACGTATTATTCACTATTAAGATTTCACTACGAATATCGTAAAAACCATAACCTACCTCCACCGAAGAATTGGAATCCACAAGCAAATTCCCAAGCTTTGATATTCCTTCCTCTCGATCGATTCCTCTCTTTCTCTTTGTTCTTTCTGTTTGTTTTTATTCAAAACCCTCTTTCTTTTACCCTAATTAACATATAATTAAGTGTTAAAGAGGACAATAAAACCCACTAATTAACTTAAGGTTACCTCTTTTAACCCCCAAGTAATTAGACTTATTAATATTAACCCTCTAACTTTATAATTAAGGAAAGAATAGTCCAATGCGTCCCTTAAAACGTGTGAAGGAATCCGATTCTGCCTGGGACTTGCACAACCTGTGATGGGCCGTCGTGCCTGCGACGGTCCGTCACGATGGTCGTCGCAACCCCCCAAAATCCCAATGGACTGTGACGGTCCGTCACACTTGTGACGGTCCGTCCTGCACTTTCGTCACAGATTACAGAGAGTCGATTTTCCGTACCCAGTTTCAGAATTCCTAAGTATATTGAAACGAGACATCTGTGACGGACTGTCGTGCCTATGACGGTCCGTCGTGGTGTCCGTAATCTTAACCATTTTTTCCAGAAATAAATCTGCTGCTCAAAACGACTAAACAGGTCGTTACAATAGATACCAATTTACCCATCGTTCGTCCCCGAACGATCAAAAGAAGAAAAACAATGGTGAAGAGGAGTACCTGAATCTGTAAACAGATGTGGGTATTTTTCTTGCATATCTGCCTCCTTCTCCCAAGTTGCCTCTTCAACCGGTCGATTCTTCCATTGAACTTTGATGGATGCAATCTCTCTCGACCTCAACTTGCGAACCTCTCTATCTAATATAGCAATCGGTTCCTCCTCATAAGTCAAATTCTCATCAAGCAAAGCTGAATCCCAACGGATAATGTAGTTTCCATCTCCATGGTATCTTTTCAACATGGACACATGAAACACCAGATGCACTCCGGACAGCCCTGGGGGCAAGGCTAATTCATAAGCCACCTCCCCTACTCGCTTTAGTACCTCAAATTGGTCCAATATACCTTGGACTTAACTTACCTCTTTTGCCAAACAGCATCACCCCTTTCATGGGTGAAACCTTCAACAAGACTTGTTCACCTTCCATGAACTCCAAGTCTCTAACCTTTCGGTCTGCATACTCCTTTTGTCTACTTTGCGCCGCTAGAAGCTTTTCTTGAATGCCCTTCACCTTATCTAACGAATCCCTCAAGAGGTCAGTACCCAAAGGTCTAACCTCAAATGCATCAAACCACCCAATGGGAGATCTACACCTCCTCCCATACAATGCTTTAAATGGGGCCATATCGATACTGGAGTGGTAGCTATTATTGTATGAAAACTCTGCCAAAGGTAAGAAGCTATCCCAATGGCCACCAAACTCTATCACGCATGCACGAAGCATATCCTCCAACACTTGAATCGTTCGCTCAGACTGACCATCGGTCTGAGGGTGAAATGCAGTGCTAAGGTCCAACCTAGTACCCAATTCGGCATGCAATGTTTTCCAAAACTTAGAAGTAAACTGCGTACCTCTATCTGATATGATGGATAGTGGAACCCCATGCAATCGAACGATTTCTGAGATGTAGATTTTTGCTAACTTCTCTGCATTGTAAGTCACCTTGACCGGAATGAAATGAGCAGACTTAGTTAACCTATCAACAATCACCCAAATGCAGTCATACTTACCCATTGTCTTTGGAAGACCAACCACAAAGTCCATTGCGATTCTCTCCCACTTCCATTCCTGGAATGGGCATTCTCTGAAGCGTTCCTCCGCGCCTCTGGTGTTCATACTTTACTTGTTGACAGTTTGGACATTTGGCAATAAAGTCAATGATATCACGCTTCATTCTACTCCACCAAAAGTGCTGCTTTAGGTCACGATACATCTTGGTTGCACCCGGATGTATAGAATACCTTGAACTATGAGCCTCTGTCAGAATAGTGGTGATCAAATCATCGATGCGGGGTACACATACCCTTCCCTTGATCCTCAAAACACCTTCCTCGTCGCTTGTTGCTTCTTTAGCCTCTCCTTGCAACACCTTATCTCGAATCCGGATCAATTTCTCATCATCAAACTGCTTCCCCTTAATCTTGTCAAGGAAGGAGGATCTTGCCTCCACACAAGCTAACAATCCTCCCTTCTCATTTACTTCTAACCTCATGAGGTCATTAGCCAAAATCTGCACTTCTCTAGCCAATGGGCGTCTAGAAGCTTGCAAATGAGCTAGACTTCCCATGCTTCCGGCCTTTCTACTCAAGGCATCTGCCACAACATTCGCCTTCCCTGGATGATACAAAATAGTGATGTCGTAGTCCTTCAATAGTTCCATCCATCTCCTTTGTCTCAAGTTCAAATCTTTCAGAGTAAAGACATACTGTAGACTACGATGATCCGTATAGATTTCACACTTAACCCCATATAGATCGTGCCTCCATTGCTTCAATGCAAATACTACCGCGGCCAATTCCAAGTCATGAGTTGGATAGTTACGCTCATGCACTTTTAATTGTCTTGAAGCATAAGCAATCACATTCTTTTCTTGCATTAGCACTGCACCCAAACCCGAATAGGATGCATCACAATAGACAATGAAATTCTTACCCTCTACCGGCAAGGTGAGGATAGGTGCAGTAGTCAACAAAGTCTTGAGTTTCTGAAAACTTTCTTTGCACTCATCCGACCATACAAATGGAACATTCTGCTTAGTCAAGTTCGTCAATTGGGAAGCGATAGAAGAGAATCCCTTGACAAAGCGGCTGTAGTAGCTAGCTAACCCAACAAAACTCCATATTTCTGACACATTAGTGGGTCTTACCCAATTCTTCACTGTCTCAATCTTAGAAGGACCTACCATCACTCCATCCTTAGAAACCACGTACCCCAAGAAGGACACTGCACCTAGCCAAAACTCACACTTAGAGAACTTGGCATAAAGCTTTTTCTCCCTCAACATTTCCAATACAATTCTCAAATGCTCCTCATGTTCCTTCTTACTTTTAGAGTATACCAGTATATCATCTATAAATACGATCACAAAGAGGTCCAAATATGGCTTAAAAATCCCATTCATCAAGCTCATGAAAGCAGCGGGGGCATTTGTAAGACCAAAAGACATCACCACAAATTCATAGTGCCCATACCTAGTTCGGAAAGCGGTCTTTGGCACGTCCGTCGCTCGTATTTTCAATTGGTGATAGCCGGATCTCAAGTCAATTTTAGAGAAGACTCAAGCACCTTGTAACTGATCGAACAAGTCATCAATGCGAGGAAGAGGATACTTGTTCTTAATAGTTACCTTGTTCAGTTGTCTATAGTCTATGCACATCCGAAAACTCCCATCCTTCTTCTTCACAAACAAAACCGGAACACCCCAAGGAGATGCACTTGGTCTAATGAAGCCTTTTCTCAACAACTCTTGAAGTTGTGCCTTTAACTCTCTTAACTCCGCGGGAGCCAATCTATAAGGGGGTATAGAAATGGGGCGAGTACCCGGTTCCAAATCAATGCAGAAATCAATATCCCTATCCGTTGGCATGCCAGGAAGATCTGCAGGGAACACATCCAAAAACTCACGGACTACCGAAACTGACTCAATCGAGGTTACTTGGGTAGTGTCATCCTTGAGATGTGCCAAGAAAGCTAAACACCCCTTACTCACCATTTTCTTAGCGCGAAGAAAGGAGATGATACGCATTGGATTGGAAGTGTAGTCACCCTCCCACACTAACGGATCTGTCCCAGGCTTGGCTAACGTCACTGTTTTAGCATTACAATCCAAGATCACAAAATTCGGAGAAAGCCAAGTCATACCCAAAATTACATCAAAGTAAACCATTTCTAAGATAACCAAATCTACATAAGTGTTGCTCCCCACGAAATTCATCAAACAAGACCTATACACTTTTTCAATTATCACAGACTCACCCACCGGAGTAGAAACATGAATAGGCATGTCAAGTAATTCACAATGTAAATTTAGACCATTAGCAAATGAGGAAGATACATAAGAAAATGTGGATCCAGGGTCAAACAATACGGAAGCCATGCAATCACAAACCAGAAGATTACCTGTGATAACAGCATCAGATGTCTCTGCCTCCGATCTCCCAGGGAAAGCATAACAATGGGCCCTTTCGTTGGTTTGCCCGTTGCCCCGACCATGTTGTGATGTAGGGGCTCCAGTTTTCCCATCACCTCTGCCGTTTTGGTGACCACCATTACCTCGGCCACCACGCCCTCCAGAATAACGGCCTCTACCATGACCACCTCTACCTCTAGCTAGTGGGGTTCTGTAACTCTGGTTTGGACAATACCTCTTAATGTGTCCAATCTCCCCACATCCATAACATTCTCTGGGTTCACGCATAGGCCTCTCAGAGAAGTGTTGACCGGTCTGAGGTGGACCCCCAACTACAGTCTGTAGTGAAGACTGAATTGGTCGAACTGAGTAGCCTCCAGAACTCTGTCCTCTAGTATATGAACCGTTGAACTCACCTCCCTTTCGAAACCTCTTTGATGTCGACGTTGTGGTGAAGTCATCTGACTTCACTCCTTCCACCTCTATCACAAAGTCTACCACCTCTTGGAAGGACGTTGCCGTTGCCGCTATCTGTAAGGCTGAAATCTGCAACTCTGACCTCAACCCCTTCACAAAACGGCGAATCCGTTCTTGTGGACTGAAACAAAGTTGGGTGGCATACCTGGATAATGCACGGAATTTGGCCTCAAATGCGTTAACCGTCATCCTACCTTGCTCGAGACTCAAGAACTCATCCCTTTTTCTATCTCTCAAAGTCCTTGGGATATACTTCTCCATAAACAGGGTAGAGAATGATTCCCAAGTCATAGGTGGTGCCTCTGTTGGTTGACACTCAACATGTGACCGCCACCACATTTTGGCGTTCCCTTGAAACTGATAGCTCACGAACTCAACGCCAAACCGTTCTACTATACCCATCTTGTGTAGTAGCTCATGACAATCAACCAGAAAATCGTAGGCATCCTCTGATTCTGCGCCCTTAAAGACTGGAGGTTTCAATTTCAAGAACATACTGAAAAGTTCATGCTGATCATTTGTCATAATAGGCCCAGTAGTCAGACGTGGAAATGTGCCTATTCCCAATGATGCATCCATGCGGGGAGCCATAGTAGTCGCATGTCGTATCTCTGAAACCGGAGGTGTTGGTGCAGAAACCACTGGAGGTGCCTGACCCTAATCGGATAACCCGCTAAGATAAGCAAGTACCTGGTTGATCATCTATGGGGTAGGTTGGGGTGGCATTTCCTCATTTTGCACTTGTTCATTCTCCCCTTCCTCACCCTCTCTTATCACCTCCTCGGTCGGTGGAGGAGTCACCGCCCTAGTATCAGATGGGCTAGGGGCTCATCCTCTTCCTCTAGAGGACGTCCTCGCACGACCTCTTCCACGGCCTCTTGCCGCTGCTCTTCCTCGAGCTACAGCCCCAGTGGCTGGCTCAGTCGTTTCTTGTCGTGCTGTTGTTGCTGCTGGTGCGGTCGTTGCTCTAGTTCTAACCATCTGTGAAATAGAGTGAAGATGGTCAGATACCAATTTGTATCACCTAGATACCAATTGGACTCAAGTAGTAGCACGAAAGAAAGAATGAAAGAATGGAATTTTCCTAAAGTCTTATAGCCTCTCAAAGAAAAGTAAAGGCGTCCCCCTACCGTTCCTTAAGACTCTACTAGACTCGTTCTTGTGTGATGAGACCAATGAACCTAATGCTCTGATACCAAGTTTGTCACGACCCAAATCGGGGACGTGACTGGCACCCACATTTACCCTCCTATGTGAGCGAACCAACTAATCTAACTTTTAACATTTTAATACAATATCAACAAAAGAAAGGCGGAAGACTTAAACTCATTAATAAAAACAATTCAAACTATTATTATTATCCCCAAAATCTGGAAGTCATCATCACAAGAACATCTATGATCAAATTACTATCTAAGAATGTCTAAGAAGCTAAAAATACATAAGAAGCTAGTCCATGCCGGAAGTCAAGGCATCCAGACTTGAAGAAGAAGACCCAGTCCAAGCTAGACGCATTAGCTCACCCTGAATTTCCGAAGGTAGTGAAGACTGGCTAGATCTACTGTTGAGTTGAAGTTGACGGAACGTTTGTTGCATTACACAAATAACAAAGAAGAAAACATAAAAGTAAGGGGTCAGTACAACCACAAGTACTGAGTAGATATCATTGGCCAACTCAGAATAGTAGTTAATATATATCAAGTAATATCATAAATCAACTATAAACTCAACATGTAGCAACAACAAGTACTATCAAGTTCATCCATGAGGGCTCAAGCCTCAATACCATACTCATTTGGGAAGTAAGTTTATTAGATTGAGTATATTCATTATCTTTCAAGATTCATTATCTTTCTTCCTCTTGTGTCGGTACGTGACACTCCGCTCCTCTATTTCTATCCTCGTGCCGGAACGTGGCACTCCGATCCTCATATACTATCCTGGTACCGGAACGTGGCACCCGATCCATATTCTATCCTGGTGTCGGAACGTTACACTCCGATCCTCATATTCTATCCTGGTACCAGAATGTGGCACCCGATCCATATTCTATCCTGGTGTCGGAACGTGACACTCCGATCCTCATATTCTATCCTGGTACCGGAACGTGGCACCCGATCCCCTAATTCATCAAGCCTTCTTTTATACCAAGGCATCATCAATCTAATTATATAATTTATCAAGCCTTCTTTTATACCAAGGCATCATCAATCTCATTAACAAGTGAATTAGGGTTCTTTCAAGATTTTGGATTCGATAACTTTATCATGCTTATTTTATCATAATCACATAATCACAATCATGCAAGCATACAATTAAGCATATAGCAGGGTTTACAATACTATTAATACGTATTATTCACTATTAAGAGTTCACTACAAATATCGTAAAAACCATAACCTACCTCCACCGAAGAATTGGAATCCACAAGCAAATTCCCAAGCTTTGATATTCCTTCCTCTCGATCGATTCCTCTCTTTCTCTTTGTTCTTTCTGTTTGTTTTTATTCAAAACCCTCTTTCTTTTACCCTAATTAACATATAATTAAGTGTGAAAGAGGACAATAAAACCCACTAATTAACTTAAGGTTACCTCTTTTAACCCCCAAGTAATTAGACTTATTAATATTAACCCTCTAACTTTATAATTAAGGAAAGAATAGTCCAATGCGTCCCTTAAAACGTGTGAAGGAATCCGATTCTGCCTGGGACTTGTGCAACCTGTGACGGGCCGTCGTGCCTGCGACGGTCTGTCACGATGGTCGTCGCAACCTCCCAAAATCCCAATAGACTGTGACGGTCCGTCACACCTGTGACGGTCCGTCCTGCACTTTCGTCACAGATTACAGAGAGTCGATTTTCCGTACCCAGTTTCAGAATTCCTAAGTATATTGAAACGAGACATCAGTGACGGGCCGTCGTGCCTATGACGGTCCGTCGTGGTGTCCGTAATCTTAACCAGTTTTTCCAGAAATATATCTGCTGCTCAAAACGACTAAATAGGTCGTTACAGATTAGGGGATCGGGTGTCACGTTCCGACACCAGGATAGTAATAGAGGATAGGGTGCCACGTTCCGATACCAGGATAGTAATAGAGGATCGGGTGCCACATTCCGGTACCAGGATAGTAATAGAGGATCGGGTGCCACGTTCCGGTACCAGGATAGTATATGAGGATCGGAGTGTCACGTTCCGACACCAGGATAGTATATGGATCAGGTGCCACGTTCTGGTACCAGGATAGAATGAGGATCGGAGTGCCACGTTCCGGCACCAGGATAGTATATGGATCGGGTGCCACGTTCCGGTACCAGGATAGAATGAGAATCGGAGTGCCACATTCCGGCACCAGGATAGAATATGGACCCGGTGTCACGTTCCGACACCAGGATAGTATATGAGGATCGGAGTGTCACGTTCCGACACCAGGATAGTATATGGAGCGGAGTGTCACCTACCGACACGAGAGGAATAAAGATAATGAATCTTGAAAGATGTTAATATACTCAATTTAATGAACCTATTTCCCAAATGAGTATGGTATTGAGGCTTGAGTACTCATGGGTGTACTTGGCGTTATTTATTAATGATTATAGTAGTTGATATTGCTACAGATTGAGTATTGTAGTTGATTTTATGATATTATCTGATATATACTGTTTTCTATTTTGAGTTGGCCGATGATACCTACTCAGTACTTGTGTTTTGTACTGACCCCTACTTGTATGTTTCTTTCTTTGTTACTTGTGGAGTGCAGCAAACGTACCGTCGTCTTTAACTCAACCACAACTCTAGCCAGTCTCCATTACACCGGATTTCAGGGTGAGCTAATCCTTCTAGCTTGGACTGGATCTTCCTCTTCATTTTCTTGATGCCTTCAAATTCCGGCATGGACTAGCTTTTACTTATTTGAGCTTCTTAGATACGCTTAGATTAGTAATTTGAGGATAGATGTTCTTGTGGTGATGACTTCCAGATTTTGGGGATAATTATTGATAAATTTTAGAAGTTATTTAATTGATTTCGTTAATGAGTTTTAAGTCTTCCGCATTGTATTTTGTTTATTATGGTTGGAAGTTGGGGTTTAGATTGGTTGGTTTGCTCACATAGTAGGATAAGTGTGGGTGCCATTCGCGGATCGTTTTGGGTCGTGACAGTTATACCAAAATTTGTGACAATTTATTGGTTCATCGTTCATCCAATGGTTGTCATAATTTAAATTTAATGTATCCACTTGGCTGTAGTTATTCAAAAGTCCACTCTTAATTAACTTTTTAAGGCGGAGTCAAAACATTATTAAGTGCATTGATCTAAGATGAGCAACACTTAGGTGTGTTACATCAAATAAAAAGACCATCATGAATCCAAAACAACATAAACATATGCTTATGTTTGTGAATATAAATTTGAAGGATGTGTACATCGTTTGAAAAATCAGAATCCCTCATTGGATTTTATTTTAATATCTTATTGTACTTAAATAACGATCATTACAATCCATTGTAATATCGAAAAGGGGTTGATATTAAGAGATGAAAAGAAGTCCAACACTTCTCACGAGAGCTTAAATTAGGATTGTACCCTATGTTGGAGATGAAAAGAAGTCCAAGACTTCTCACAAGGGCTTAAATTAGGATTATACCCTGTGTTTTATTAATTATTTCTATCTTTTTTCCTTATTTTGTAACCACATTTTAATTGTTCATATTTTGTGTAAACTATATTTGGGGACAAAATAATGTTTTCAAATAGTGTAATACATCCTTCAAATATCTAGGCCTACCCTTGACACAAACGGATTGCATATTTGTAAAAGACACACAATAATTGTTTGAGATTTATGTGATATAAGTGAGCTTGTCTTCAAACAAAGAAGTGCTTATGTGTTCAGTTATTTATGTGGTATTATACATTATTCATTATGAACAAAAACTAAAACTTTTTACCTTTTGTAACCTATTGTTTTACCGAGACAATAGTTTGTGTTGAAAATCAAATTTTCTCACTTTTCAAATACAAAAGTTTATTCAATATCTACAAGGTCATAAATACAATAAGAGATCATTGCTCGTACAAAGTTACAAGGGACAAGAGGACTCTTGAAATTGGAGACTTTGTATAACATAACACATAAACACACAATCAAAAGAAAACTCGGGGAGTTTTTGAATATGAGGTGGCATTCATCTATTTTATAGTTCATTTCCCCAATTGGACCTCCTTTCACTTATTCTTTTACATTTTTCTAGGAAAATCATTCCACAATTGGTTATAACAATGTATGCTTCTCCTGAGCAGTAAGGAGAACATACAGACCAAAGACATCTAAGAAAGAACAACAAGAAGTTATTTTATAGATACTAGGATCACATAAATACATAATCCTCAAAAATATTCGTATAAGAATGTAAAGGTAGGTTTCCTCGCCGAAATGTGAGAAGAAACAAAAAAATGTAGCACAAAGAGTTAGAAGACACCTCATGACTATAGATGTCAGCACTACAAGACTCACAAGGAAGCGCTCCATGTTTTTTAAATTTTGAAATTATTTTATGTCCTATCTGAATGAACTGTGAGGACAAGAATCCATTCTCTTTTAGATACACAGGCAACCCTTCTTGGACTAGATACTTATTCTTCTAATTTTTTAATATTAAATAATTGCATGTGCAATTTTAAAACTAATATTTGTACGACTATGCAAACTTAATTTTCATTTATGTGAGATACGTAAAAATCCCTTCTTGGGTTTGATAATCATTCTTTCAAATTTTAAAATAAAAAAAAACATTGTTTACATATTGTAAGAGTCATGTATTCAGGTCATTTGGGACCAATGTAGTTAGGAGCATGTAAAAGTATTTGTTGATACTTATATGTGTTAGATGTACCTCTTGAATAAGTAGGAATTGCCTTTTATTTAATCTAAGTTAAAAATAGAAGAAATTTACATGCAACCATAACTATTGGTACGAAATGTAGCCAAGATTTGACTAACCCAACATATTCTTCATTTTTCAAAAAAAAATAAGGCAAGCACCCAGCTTCAGTATCTTTTAAATTACTTTTTAGATTCTTTCCTTTAAAAATAATTGTTTACAATTTTTTTTGTAAAAATAACTTGTTCTTTGTAAATTTTGACTTTGGGCTAATAATGTTTTTGTGAGATGCCTATTTTTTTATTCATTGTGTCTTCCGCCCAAAAATGTGACATATCATTTATCTTTAGGTTTCACAATTACAAATAATATCATTTTCTTATTTCTTCATGTTCATATTATATACATTTTCTACAAACAATCTTGTCTCAAATTTTGTAGTATTCATCATCAATAGGATATGTAGGTCCACAATAGCTAGATCATGTGAACCATGTGATTTTCATTTATCCTTTTAGTAAGTTCTGGAAAAAGTATATTTGAGAACATTTAGATGTTATCTCCAGCAAGTGAATGTTTGATATCATTTTGAGATTAACCAAGAGATTTAATCGAGACAAAAGTTTTTGAGGTAAACGTAAAAAATTCTAACAAGTATTGTTATAAATTAGATACTCAACATCAAATAATATAACATCACTTGAATTTCAAAATCAACTTCAAAATCTCCAACATTGTAATAATGGAGAAAAGTATATTCTGGGTGTGATCCACCAATGTCTCATATAAATTCCCAATAAGACATGAATAACAATGAACATAAAGTGCTTTAGAGTAAAATGATGGTTGCTAACATGTGTAAAACTAATTAGACCGCTTGTACACATTCTTTTATGAATATTTCCTTCAACTTTTTTTATTAAGTCGTTAGCTCAAGAGACATTGTAGCTACCAATTTTCCTTTCTAGTAAAGGAACCGGTGAACGCATTGGGAGGATGACACTTTCAAGACAGGAAGCCATCAACGTCATTATAGTGGACAACCATTGAGCAGGTCTTATTAAAGTTGGATAATCATCGAGCCATCTATCTCGTAAGACTTGGATAATCATATAGAATCTGCCTCATAAGAATGAGATGATCATCGAGTCACATACCTCATTAAAGTTGGATATTCATTTAGCGATTCACCTCATTACTATTAAGAATCATCAAACCATCCACCTCATTACATTTGGAGTTTCACGTTGAAATAAGAGGAGACTGACCTAGAAAGATATTTTTAGGTCATATTTATTCGCAGGGGAAGGATGTATACCCTATCTATTACACGTTAAAGTTGGAGGAGGCTGATGTGTAAATATTTTTTAAGTCACATCTATTTGGAGGTAAAGGATGTACACACTATCTATTTCACATTGAAGTTAGAGAAGGCAGATGTTGAAAGATATTTTTATTTCACATCTATTATGAGGTTAAGGATGTTCACCCTATCTGTTTTACGTTAAAGATAAAGGAGGCTAACATGAAAAGGTACTTGTAATCACATATATTCAGAGATGAAGTTTATGCACCCTATCTATTTTAAGTTGAAGTCAAAGGCAGCTAACGTGGAAAAATATTTCTAAGTTATATTTATTCATATGTGAAGCATTTTCACCCTATCTATTCCACATTGAAATCATAGTAGGCTGATGTTTAAAGTCATTTTGAAGTCACATCTATTCAATGCTTTAGTGTGTGCACCCTCTCGATTCCACGTTGAAGTTACATTAGGCTGATGTTGAAAGATATTTGATTATATCAATTTAAAGGTTAAGTATGTTCACCCTATCTACTCCATATTAAAGTTGGAGGAGGTTGGTATTGAAGGAAATTCATATTGCATTACCAAAAGTGGTAGGAAATGTATCCTTTCGATCATTTCATGAATATCCTTCCAATGGAAATGGATTTTTTTACAAAATATCCTACTAATGCATCGACATATATCTATCGATGGATTCTCATATGTCGTTCTAATGATCATGCTTTTATTTTACTTGAAAGATTGTAATGAGCCCAAAATGAATTAGGATAACGACAACTCCACATGTCTTTGAGAATTGATATCTTGTTAAAATGTTTAGTTTTGTCATTTAGATCTTGTTTTGAAGAGTTATGTGGTCAAACGTCAAAGGACTACCATGACGTTCAAAAACTAGTCTTTTGGGGGTAAGGGTGTTCTAGTGTTTCTACCTTGAATTGGTGTGTCATTTAGAGTCTA
Organism: Solanum peruvianum; assembly: GCA_027705065.1. NCBI lineage: Eukaryota > Viridiplantae > Streptophyta > Magnoliopsida > Solanales > Solanaceae > Solanum > Solanum peruvianum. Next base: position 17,995,314 of record JAKWJD010001766.1, on the reverse strand, counting down.
AAAGTAGTGAACATGACCCTAACACATAGATGATCATGTACTGGTTAAACGACCGGGTACGACTCCCCAAGGGTCACCCTAAGGGTCCTTGAGAAGGACCCTAAGTCAAACCCATAAGCTGCCAAAGTGGGGTAACCTACGACCATAAAATACAACCATTAGGTCATTTGATATATCATGGAACTTCTCCATAGGTCAATAATTATCCTAGTGAGACTTATCTCCCATGGGCAAGTCTCTGTCCAAGACCACAAGGGTACAGGATGGCCCGTAACTCCACCTATGGTCCGTAGGTCGAGCTCATGAGTCCAACCTATTTTGTTGTCAAGAATCGGACAAGCTACGGGTGGCTTTGTTCATTCTACTCTTGGAAAATTCAATGCTTGGACGTTCGTAAATATTTTTAGGTATTTTAAGAGTACTAAAACATTTATACCTAGAATTAGAGTTCATTCTTCAAAAACAAAACCCTTTCAACCCAAAAGGTTCCCTCAAGAACACTATATAAGCTTGAGGTCAAATTGGAGCTAGGTTTGGAGATTTCCATTGCTTTCTTCTTCAATTTTGTGGGGAATTCATCTCTAAGGTATGGTGACCCTTGATCCTTGATCAACCTTTCGTTCAAGGAGTCCAATTTAAGGATTTTCAAAAAAGGGTTTCACAGAACAAAAACATCAGTTTATATTCTGAGCATGGGTTCCTCGTAAAATTGTTCTTAAATCCAATATATTGATGAATTAATGTTTAATTAAGTTTTTTGAGTTGATTTCATATCAATGATTTCCCGAAACTCCTATATTTGGCTTATGGAGTGGGCCTTGTGATTATGATAATATATTGATTTCTATTGTTATCTATATCTATCAATGATGAATTTTCGGTATATGGATGAGTTGAGGATTTTGGCTGTGTGAGCATGATTTTTTTATTTTCTCTTATTGTATTGAATTTTTTGGGAATTGAGTATTGGTGATTATGGAATTATAGAATGGTGAGTTGACCTAATTCCTTTATATAGTAGAACTTTTCATGTTTGTTTTGCTCCACTTATGGTGGAGGTGTTTACTTTTTTTTCTCTTATTGTTGTTATGACCTTGAAGGCACTATATGGTAAATCAAAGTATTCTCATGTGATTGTATAGAGGGTTCCATAAATTGAAAATTTTCATATGATGATTAAGTTTATATTGTATAAGGTGTTATAGCATGGTGATTGAAAGTGTGCTTCCTCTAAATGTTCATATGTGACGATGATAGATTATGAAGAGACTTTATACGTTGATATGGTCTCTTGACTAGTAGACTTAGGTATCGGTATTTAGTACATGAAAGATATGTTGAATGTAATATCCTTACTTGGTTGGCTTAGGAATCCTTTTCTTGAGTGAATGAATTGAAGAATGTATTGAATCAGATAGACCTAACATGGTGCCTATTTTATAAATTAGCTATATTTAATGAACCTTGATCGATAGATCCTTGTGGTGACCTTATTGTAAAAGTACTATGGGTTGGTAGGCCAAATTATGGTGACCTCTCTACTACATGCACGTGAATAGAACTACTCTATGCGAAATAAGGCTAAGCAGCGATTGGATTTGGTTAGGATTGTAGCTCTGCCTGAGTATGAGGCTAGAGTATAATGAACATCTTCAGATATCTCCTAAACCATGTGCTTGCAAGGAATGTGTCCTAGTTCTACCCTTGGCAAGTAGAACACCTTCCACGGTGTGGGGTCTTATGACACTATATTCCAAACCTAGATAGTGTGGTCTATGTCCGTTAATGCCTATTCCAATCATGTGCAATGCTCACTCTAGTAATTGGATAGGTTCTACAACATGTAGGTAATATTATGGGATACTATCTACACATGGCACGAGTAGGCTTGAAGGCACTAAAGTGAGCTCCCAAAGTCATTAATGACCATCATCTAAAGTCCCCTTAATGCATGAATATCTACTTATATGTTCTAATAATGAATTTTGACTTGTTGATTTGTTGTCACACCTGAATTCCGTAATCCAAACGCAAACCGGCGTCATTAACCTCTCAAAGGTGGCAAACAAGCCTTTCCTTAGCTTTCATCACAATCATATATTTAAATTTGTGGAAAATTTAAAACTATTAAAACATATTGAAGTATGAATGGACTTTATATGATTACTATATAGCATAATACTCTGATAAGCTCAAACTAAAAAACCATCTACAATCGATTAAACAATTCAAATGAAAGAATCAATATATCGTAATAGTTTGCCTAATGGCCTTAATAAAAAGCTATAAATAAAATGCCTGAAATGAAATGCTAGGGACAACATCTACTAGCTATGTCTAATGCACTAATCTAGAATAATAAATGTAGCATCTTAGAAATCGAGAGGACCTACCGAAAGTCTGGAGATCGTTAATCCAAACCGCTTCAATTAATCTTCAATATTCTCTCTGACCTGCACCTATAAAAATAGTAATAGTATAGTGTTAGTACACACTTGCACTAAGTGTGGATGTATGCACATATACCCGTAATGACTATACATGATCAACGAAAGGTCTTCCTAAATCAACATGCCATCTCTTGATATTTAAGTCACATTACTTTCTTAAATCGTTATTTATGATTTTATGCTATGAATATGACATATATTCATGCAATTAAGGCATACAACTCATTTTTTATATGAACATAAGACCTTGGAATCATGAACATAATTTTAGAACAACTTGAGCAAAAGTTAATATTTTTGCTCCCTTATGTCGAGAGCTTCTCTCCCATGCCTTAGTTTATTTTTAAGTCCTTTTCTTCTTATTGTTTTGTAGTTTAATGATATCCTTTGATCCTATGTTTAAATTACAATTGAAATTATTCATTGTAGTCCCATACCTACATTGAATAATGTAAGCAATCCAAAAAACTAAGGAAATAATTTGTCTACCCTACTCATAAGGTATATTTCTCATTCTTGTTAAATTGGGCATGAATGTATTTATAAGCCAATATTTATTGTCTATGCCCATTCATTGATTATTTACATAATATATATATATATTGGTTCATATAGTTAAAACATATGATGTTGCTTACATTGGGCATGAAGTCTTTATAGGACAATGTTTATTGGCTATACACATTATTTGATGATTTTGGATTATATAAAGATTATTGTCTATACAATTATATGATCATTTGCATTATATAAACAAAAGATTACTGGCTATGCCCATTATTTGAACATTTGCATACTAAAAAGATTATGGGGCGTTGATTAGCCATAATGTTCTGCTCCGCTTTATTAGCATAATATAAGAAGTCATTATAAGCAAATCTTTATTTGGCTATGTCCATTATTTGGTTGTTAACGTAATGTGAAGATATTGTAGAATATATTTTTATTGGGCACAAGCCAATAACATCTTAAAACTTTATTCTTATCAACCACAGATGATTTGACATACTTAAGCTCTTGCTTTCTTAGCTCACCTTGAACTTACATTTCTTCTTCTTTATTGCTTACTTTCTTAAAGAAATCTTTAGGATTAAGATCATGCAAGTTAACATGAAATACAATGTCTACCCAACACCGAAAAGGGGTGGTTTACCGGCTAAGGTGAAACCAACTCTAGTGTCTTCCCCACACCAAAAAGAAGTGGTTCACGGCTAAAGTGAACCGAATACTTTCTTTAAGCATTAAGTGACATAGATCATGTGAGCTTAACAAGAAATGCAGTGTCTTCCCGACACCGGAAAGGGGTGGTTAAACCGGCCCAAGTGAAACCCTATCATATCGAGCTCTATTAGTTGGAATCCACTCGCTTGTTCCTATGCTGGTAACATAGTTTCAAGACTAGCAGATTTTCAGAGACTCTTATACACCTTAGTGGAGCCTCATATCATGAAGCTTACATGTACTGGCACAAGCTCATTGCAAGTCTATCGGGTCTTTACTCAACATCTTTTTCTTTATAACTTTTAGAGTTGACTCAAACATTATAGAAGCTTGTTTCTAGTTATGTGGTTTACTTAACTCTTTGGATAATCGGTCATCCCTTTCTTTCCTTGATGAATATGAACTTAGGCCTTACATTATCATATGGTGCGAGTGAGACTTGTCTCACGAACTTTGGCACCCTTTTATGTGAGTATTTTTGATGTAATAGATTAAGTGTAAATTACACTTGTCTTACTTTTTTTAACACTCTATATTAGGTAAATTTAATAACTTAAGCTTTTAGTTACTTCTTTACTCACCTTAGCTCGTTTAACGTTCGTTGGTAGTTTTTGAAAATTATCTATGAAAGTTATAACTAACTATACAATGCTATTGCATTCACAAGTTCGAGTGGATACGGTATGTTAGGACTTGTCCCATAGATTGACATACCATGTGTTATGGGGTCATTGATGTAGAGATTGCTATCACTTAACATGTTTTGGAAATAATATGTTGGACATAGTTTTGCTAGCCAATTTGTATCATATTTTGGAATTACATAGTTAGACAATTTATTGGCATAGACTAATCTTTCACACATTATGGTAATCTAGAATATTGTTAGCCAATTCATTAGCATAAGTCAAACTTTCACTAGACAATGGTCATGAGAATATCATTAGCCAATTCAATCAACTTCATGAATATACTATAGTAATTTTATCATTCTAAGCAAGTCCACATTTAACAGTGAACTAAACTTCATGAACGATTCATAACAACTTCATCTTATCGAACACAATTACGCATTACAACATTCTTTAACTCATGTAAATTGATACCCTAATCATACGAATCAATTCTATAGGACTCATTACACATTAATAGATCAAGAACCTCACACAAAATGATCAATTAGCACCACATACCACCAACATGTTCGATATTACATCTGCATACTATTAGAATTGTAAAGAAGGATAACTAGGGAGATGGACGTTCAACAATGTCATAGGGAATAACCCTAATTTCGATATTCTTGAATTCATAAAACGTTTGTAAAGACTCTTGGGGAAAGGAATCCAAGAGGTGAAACCCATACCTTATGTATAATTGAATTTAGTAATATCACCTGGCATGAAAACCTTCAAGAATACCTTGAAATCGTGTAAGAGAACTTTTATGTTTTTCTACGTTTTGCTCACTGTTTTTCTCACGATTGCATACTGTTTTGAGTAGTGATATTTCAAGTGTTTGAGTGTGAGTCTAATTCTACGAACTAAATATTTATTAATTTAACTTAGACTTATTAACTTAATTAATAAATCAATTAGCTTACTAAAGCGCCCCTATTAAGTTGACTAGAAATAGAAGAACAATTGACTTAACCGAACTCTGGAAATTTCTTAGTGTTCTCAATTTTGACCAATTAAATTAATTAAATAACTTGATAATTTAACTAATTAGGTAACCTATGGTAATTAATAAAGTACCCCTAAGTTTTTAGGACAATAACAAACCCTTTGGACCATCCTAGGTTAGGTACTAGGATGTTTCCTAGTTAGTTACTTATCTAATGTAAGGATTTCGGTTTGACCATTTTAATTAATTAATTAAGTTGTTAATTTAATTAATTAAGTGACCTAGTTTAATTAATAAAGTACCCCTAAGTTACAAGGACCATAATCAACCTTTTTGGACCATCCTAGGTTAGGTAATAGGATCTTTCTAGCGTTAGTTACTAGGTTAGAGTCACCCGGTTAGTTCTTAGGTTTTTGGGTGCACTAGTTAGTTTATTTTGGTTAGTAATACGTTAGTTATCTAGGTAGGTAATTTATTTAGATCCTAGAGTATGTTATCATGCTCAGGCCAACTTTGCCTGACCCTCACATGTGCACCCGCCCCTAACCGCCCTAACCACCCTAACCTAATTCTGTCACATGTGCTTGCACATGTGTTGCTGCTCTTTTCTTTTTGTTGTCCCAAGGATCCTCATTATATCCTTGGGAACTTATTACTCTAAATAATCATTTTAATTGATTATGTGCTATGGTACCTAGGCTTGACCCCTGTATGCCTAGTACCTAATGTGTGTGAGTGATGAAATAAAAAATTTTAGCGTAGGATCTTCATTGCACGTAAAATTCTTAAACAAGATTGGATTACATTTTAAATACTTGTGTATACATAGAAATTGGCTAACACCCTAAAGCCAATATTCTATAATGTACCCAATATTTCTCAATATTGGGCATTTGGATGCCTATGTACCCCCAATACCTATTCTTGAAACATAATAGGCTCTTCACTAGACGAGTACATTTTCTAGAATGTTACAGTTGTGTCGAAAACTAAAGGTCCTAATTTTAGGTAGTCTTGAGTAACACTTAGGTGTATATGTATGGGCGGCCCATTCATGTCATTCAATAGTGGGTCTAAAGATAACCTTAGGTAGAGGGTTAAAATGATGAAATGGCTACTTGATGAATATGGGTATTATATGGAATGTGGATGTTGTCTTGGATTATGTCTCTTATACATGGTTTATGAAGTTTATGAAAATAACATGAAAACATATTTCAAATACATGTCCCTTTTTGCATGTTTTTGCATGGTCATCACACTTGGTGTTTTATTGTTCTAATGTCCGCACTATGTTATGCCTATGTGATGAATGAATGCTAAAAGCTTGTATAATACCTCTTAAAGGTTGAATACGTCTTGTGACGACTAGTTGGTGCTCGCAAGTCATTACAACGATTCTATTGATGGATCATTCAAATGCGTCCTACCGATGATTAAACATTTGTAGTGCAAAATATCCTACCGACAAGTTCTCATTCGTCCTAATGATATATTTGCATTTATTTTACCAAATATCCTATTAATGGATTCTTTTTGTCATATCAATAGATTGATAATGTTTTTTTCATCCGTACTCATTACTGTCTATGAATCTTATTTGGCTTTTCAATGGACTCATGCCATGCTTCAACAACCAGAAAATGTTGTCAGCATGCATTATTTTTTAAGCAAGAATGACTTCAAATCACCAATACAATGATATGACTACAAAAACATGCAAAGAAAATGGCAGAAAAATCGATTTTGTCTCTACATATGAGTTTTATATTTATTTATTCAAGAACATCAAAAAGTATGTATTCTCAATTAAATCAAAGGTTTTGACTACCTCCATAAGGAAGCACCACAACATGGAAACTTTTGACAACTATTTAATGAGAATTTTTCACAACATTCAATCCACACTTTCATATGAAAGTCGTGTCTTCATACAAAATTGAATTTGTAAATGTTCTTTCTGCATGATTTCATTCATTAATCATATCCTACGTAAGGGACGTCTATTGACTTCCATTTTTGTTCTACCATATTAAAAATTCATACTTTATGTTTTTCAGTCAATAGTTCAAATTACATTTAGTGTAAGACCACAAAATGGGTTAGGATGTCTAGAACCTAACATATTTTTATTAAGGTTTTAAGGTACTAAAATGACTTATAATATTGTTTAGAGGCAGTGTGTAAGGTTTGATTTCGAAGTCGAACGTCAATGGACGACCAAAACGTTCGACGCCTAGTAACCTATGTGCCTCTTCTGCCTATAAGTGTTTATATATTGTATTTCATGATATTATGAAGTATTAAAATTAGTTATAGTTATATTCAAATATGTCATATTTTGTTTCATGAAATTTATAGGTCAAACATTCAAGAACGTCCACGTTCGAAAGATAGCCCTTAAGACACTCAAGTGTGTCTTGATGGGGCCTAGCCTGTTTGGATGAGTTGCGAGTATTTGTTTTAGGTGAAACTAATTTGGTAGGTCTAAAACATTTTAAGGGTATAATTTTTGTTGTAACGTCTGGATAGGAATTCTAAAGGGCCCCGCAAAAGGTCCCACAAAAAGGACTTAAGGCTGGTCGAGACACTGCCTTGCTAGTGTCAATCGATGGACCAAACGATGGCCAGCTGGTTCACCAACGACCCTTTGGTGAAGTATAATCGATGAAACTTTGCTTGGGAATATCTCAACCCAAAAATTGGCCAAGGACTAATTGAAGGAAGCCAAAGGATGGCCAATCAATTGACCAACGGCAAGTCGATTGGGTCAGTTGATGGTGGCCTGTAAATGCTCCCTTGCAGCTGTTTTCTTTAAGGGGTGAATGGAAAATTCACCCACGTCCTAAACTGAATGTAATAGGTTTATTTAGATACTTTTTGGTGTATATAACTTACATAAAATATGAACAACCCATTCCCAATCTCTCTACACGAATTAACATTTCCCTCAAAAAATATTCTCTCTAGAAACCACCATTGTTGGTGAAGCTAAAGAACATCTAGGAGCTTTGATTTACATGGATGAATCAAAATTTTGAAGAGATTCTGATGTAGATAAAGGTATGGTTATCCTTGATCTCTAGTTATCCTTTCATCTAGAGAGTTAATCTCAAAGATTTCATAGAGAAAAATATGATAAAAGTTCTTCTTTTTCAATCTATCCATGATTTCATTCTCAAAATGTTTTAAATGTTTAAATCATGATTAATTTATGTTAATGCATTGGTTTGAATGTTATTTAAATCCAATTTCATGATGAACCCATTTTCCTTCCATTAATTGATTTAGTCCTTCCATGGGCTTTGTGATCTTGACTTGTTATCGTTGAATTATGATTCTATTATGTTGAAGTGGTTATATATACTGGTGTTTACTTTAATTGGTATTAAATTTATGATGATGAATCCATGTGGATCAATGTATGAAGTTTGAACATGTTTAGCTTAGTCTTTCCATAATTCATTATAACATTGCCTTCTTATGATTTAATGTTGAATTCGAAGAGGTGATGATTATTATAGGTACTGATTTAAGTTTATGTTATTATTGTATTGTAATTATGAATCTTTTATGATCAAATTAAAGAAGTCTTATATAAATTAAACTACGTTCTTCTAGTCTATCAGATGGTAACTTGTGATCTTGACGTTAGGTTGGTTGTTTTGTATCTTGATTTCATGGTAATTGGTTTATGATGTTGTATATGGTAAATTGTATCTTAGTTACTGCATATAAAATGTTATAATGATGAATTTTTTGTCGGTATCCAATGAGGATTGATGCTTGAAGACTTGATCCCTAATTTCTCTCTATCATAATACCATGATTATTCACTGTAATCTTGAACTCTTAACAAGTTGTAGTAGAATGTTGTCTTTTCCATGATTTCTTTAACTAATTCCTTTTAGGTGTATCATTGATTAATTGTGGGCATGACTAATGTAATATCAAGTGATAAAGAATTGATAAAAGATCAACTTACCTTCACATTCTATAAATTGATAATGCCATGAACATAATGTGATCTAAATGTTAGGGTAGATAAAGCATGTCTTGTGAGTAATGGTCTCTTTAGCTTCTGCCCTATATTTGAATTTTTGATTCATCAATTCTTATCAATGGTTGAGAAGATGGTAAGAATGCTTATGTCCTTTACTTTTTCTATATTAATGTAGTTGATGATGCCCTGTATGGCATTGTGTGGTATGGTTCTCTTATCTTGGCAGTGTCTACTTTATTTTCAATATATATATGTGTTGACCATGGACTTGAAGCCAAATTTATAATTATATGAGTGTGCGGTTATGATGATTACACTATGTGAAGCTTATGCCTACTATCCTAGTTGTAATTTAGATTGCATGACTATTGTATAAGCATGTGTATATCTATGTTAGGATAAAGTATAGGTTCTACCATTGATGAGTTAAAATGGTTAATAATATCTTACCTATGTACCCCTATATGAATGCATGAATTGCACAAGTTAGGAGTCTTAAGTGTAATGTAAAGTTGACTTGTCAACTATGCTATTGCGTGTTGTGTGGTTATGCTTGATAGAGTATTATGGTCTATGAGAATGGATGCCTTAATTTACTGTTGACAGCCATTATGTGATCATCTTGACCAATGTACACACACACTCACTTTACATGCATGTTACAAGTAGTATAAGTCATGGTCTCTAAATGAAAGGTAGTTCTCATATTCACTAGTGTCTACTACTATGCATTCTAGGACAACGTCTATGATGTTAACTATATGATATGATGAAGTATGAATCTGCATACTGTCTAGGAGTGTTGATATGAAAGGATTGCTCATATAGGTACACATAGACTTATGTATTGATATATGAACATGTGTAACATTATGTGTTATGTGAAAGTTCTACTCACATATATGAATACACACACACACATGAATGATGATCAAGATAATATAGGGGCCTTGAAAGGTGTGCCCAAGAATACTCTATACTATCTAGGTGCTTGAATATGCCTATAGCATATGAGGAATGAATATCATAAGCCTATGTTGTATAAAAAATGTAACAAAGGCTTTTCCATAAAGTGAACTTATCTTAGCAGCGAGTGAACTTGACATTGAGAGATTTTGACTTCCATTGGAGGAATATTGACCTTTTGTTACTTATAAGGTATTGACTTTTCTTATAGGAATACACTCATATGGATCATATGAGGTGATAACTTCCGTTGAGAAAGATTCACCCATGCTTTCTCATGAGAGGAGGACCCAATTGTTAAAGAGTATATCTCTTGGTTCCATAAACTATGTTTGCCACACAGGATTTAGCAAAGTCAATTCACTTAGGATGATAGGATGTATGTTATGGTCTACCTTGGATAGGTAGGAACACCTTCCATTGGTGTAAGGCCTTATAACACCAATTTCTATGTTTAGCACCCATGGTCTTAGTACTGGTTAAGACTATAGTTTCCCTAAAGTAAAATGTACAATGGAAGTAAATGAATAGGATCCTAACTAGGAGGACTTAAGTTAAGTTACATAGGAATGGTGGAAGTAATGAACCCATCTAGATATTGCACAAGTAGCTCCTTAGGAATTCCTAGGAACATAACCTCATATATATGTTTATGCTTATGTTCATATGCAGGACTTTGTAGAATTTTTCTACTTGTTGTGATGAAATGGATGGTATGAGTCTATACTAAATGGTCTTGATATATATGCATGACTTTGTACGATTCGTCTAATTGTTGTGATTAAATGCATGGTATGAGTCTACATGAAGTGGTCTTGATATATATGCATAATGTTGGTCTTAATAACTATATGATGAAGGTCTTGCCTAGTTTGTATGAACTTACCTTTACTTTTTATGTGGATGTATGAAGTGGTAAGGTTTGTGGTCTCATGAAGTGTTTAATAAGCATATGTAGGGTTATGGGGCTTCACATGTGCATTGAAATAATAGACTAAGATTGGGGTCATGAAAAAGGTCTAATGATAATCTATGTGAAGTGAAGTCATTATATGTGTAAGTTGAGGTAGCTTACTGTAATGTTCCTAACGCCTTAACCTAAATGTGTCTTTGATAGGTTGTACTTTTATAATGATATGTGTTGGCTTATGTATGTTTTATGTATGATTTTTTTGTTGCCTAATGGTGATAAATTTCACCAAGTATCACTAGAGGGTTACTTGGGAAGTTAACGAATAAAAGAAAATAATGCTCACTGTAAATGTGAAAGAGCTTACTGTAATGTGAATGAATTATGACTTAAAATTCTATATGTTATCCTACGTAATGTTTGGACTTGGAATATGTTTATATGAAATATATGAATACTATAAATGTTATTTTTTAAAGGTTTTACTAATATTTACTCAAAAAGACATCAAGTATAATTTCAAGAAAATGTCCCTTTTTTATGCATGTTTTTGCATGGTTGCCATACTTGGTGCATTCTTGTAATAATATCATTCTCATTCTTCTCTTCTTTTTACACAAAGTGTAGGTTATGGATTCTTAAAGGATGCCTATGATTGGGAGGAGCTTGATATGTTATTCCCAAGCTCAAGGAAAGGGGTCCTTGAGTTCCAAGAATTCCCTACTCATGTATTTATGTTAAGTTTATTAAATGGTGTGTAGTCGTGTCTTATGTTTTAAGGGTCGTGTCCCTAATGTATTCTAATGTCGTTTAGTCTAAAATGACAAAGAGACTTAGAGTCTATATATGTATAATGACTTATGTTTTACATATATATGAAGTGATGTTTCAAGCCTATGATGTGTTATGAAAAGTTTTAAATTTTTTACTAAATTTACTATGTAAATGCGATGAATAATAACTATGGTCTTATACAAGACCTTCGAGAGTTCAAGTACGTCATGTTACTTCTATGGGTGCTCCCCTTATGTGATCACTAGTTAGTTTTGATTACATTGTTTTTGTTACAGTTCGTTGAATACGTTGATAATATTGTCTTTATTTGATTAAATCATTATAATATGGTACTCTAAGTACACATTTTTCCGGATAAATCATGAGATTATACTTGCGGAGCCTTTCGAAGAATATTCTTAAATCTTACTCATGATTTGACTAGTTTTTTTATTTAATGATTACATCATCCACATAAAATTTGATTTATAATGCATCATATCATGAACGTGGTTGTTATTGCTTTCCAATAAATTTCTCCTACAATTTTAAACCCACATCCATGACTCAATAACAATATGTACCCCGATAAGCTATCAACAAAAGATTCAATTTCTTGAGCACAATTATCCAATAAAATATGGATGTTAGTCAAGGGAAAGTCATCTTTTGGATATGCTTTGTTCAAATCACGAGAATCAACAGGCATTTAAAACATTGTCAGTTTTTCTCTAGGACAACCACAATATTGGCTAAACAAGAAGAATATTGAGACACTCGAATGACTTTTGCCTCAAGATGCTTTAGGTTTGCTCCTTAATTATTACACTCATGTCATTTTTAAAATGTCACAACTTTTGCTTGACCGACAAAGACTTAGGGTCAGTCGGCAACTGGTGAACCACCATGGCAGTATTCAAACAAGTCATATTATCATAAGATGAAGAAAAAACATCTTTTTAATCAAGTAGATCCTGAATTATATTTTCCTTTTCTTGTCGATAATGTACACTTATCTTAGTGTCTCTAATATTTTCATGATCTCCTAAATTTATTGTTTGAGTTTCACTCATGTTTGGGTTTGATTTACTCTCAAAATATTTGAAATTCTTACTTACTGTAACGACCTATTTAGTCGTTTTGAGTAGCAGATTTTAATTCTGGAAAAACTGGCCAAGACCACGGGCACTGCGACGGACCATCACAGGCACGACGGCCCGTCGAGGGTGCATCGTTTCAGCATACTTAGAATTCTGAAATTGGATACTGAAAATCGACTCTCTGTAAATTGTGACGGACCTGCAGGACGTGCCGTCACATCCACGACGAACCGTCGTGAGTTCCCGTTGCAAAACACTTCAACTTTTGAGAATTTGGTACAAGAAACGAGTTTCTGACCGTCAGGACGGAGGTGCAGGACGGACCGTCACTGGTGTGACGGGCCGTCACAGCCCACTTGGATCTTAGGGGGTTGCGACGACCTGTGTGACGGACCGTCGCAGGCACGACGGCCCGTCACAGGTTGCGCAAATCCCAGGCAGAATAGGATTCCTCTACACGTTTTAAGGGTCGTTTTGGACTATTATTACCTTAATTATAAAGATTGAGGATTAATATTAATAAGTCTAATTACTTGGGGGTTAAAAGAGGTAACCTTAAGTTAATTAGTGGGTTCTATTGTCTTCTTTTAGTCTTAATTATATGTTAATTAGGGTAAAAGAAGGAGGGTTTGAATAAAAGAAAACAGAAAGAACAAGAGAGAAAGAAAGGGAGATCGAACGAGAGAGGAGAAACGAAGAGGAATAACAAAGCTTGGGAGAATTCTTGCTTGATCACTAGTCTTCAGTGGAGGTAGGTTATGGTTTTCATGCTACTTGTAGTAAACTCTTAATAGTGAATGTTATGTGTTGATAGTATTGTAAACCCTACTATGTGCTTAATTGTAAGCTTGCATGAATATGAATATGAAATTGTGATGAATTAACAAAGCATGATGAAGCTATTGAATCCCAAATCTTGAAAGAACCCTAATTCACTTGTTATTGATGATGCCTTAGTATAAAAGAAGGCTTGATATATTATATAATGAGATTGATGATGCCTTAGTATGAAAGAAGGCTTGATGAATTAGGAGATCGGGTGCCACGTTCCGGTACCAGGATAGAATGAATATGAGGATCGGAGTGTCACGTTCCGACACCAGGATAGTATATGGATCGGGTGCCACGTTCCGGTACCAGGATAGAATGAATATGAGGATCGGAGTGTCACGTTCCGACACCAGGATAGAATATGGATCGGGTGCCACGTTCTGGTACCAGGATAGAATGAATATGAGGATCGGAGTGTAACGTTCCGACACCAGGATAGTAAATGGATCGGGTGCCACGTTCCGGTACCAGGATAGCATATGAGGATCGGAGTGCCACGTTCCGGCACCATGATAGAGATAGAGGAGCGGAGTGTCACGTACCGACACAAGAGGAAGAAAGATAATGAATCTTGAAAGATAATGAATATACTCAATCTAATGAACTTAATTCCCAAATGAGTATGGTGTTGAGGCTTGAGTCCTCATGTGTGAACTCGGTTGTAGTTATTGATGAATTCATGTTGTTATTGCTACATGTTGAGTATTGTAGTTGATTTACATTATTATTGATATATACTGTTCCCTATTTTGAGTTGGCCGATGATATCTACTCAGTACTTGTGGTTGTACTGACCCCCTACCTTTATGTTTTCTTCTTTGTTATTTGTGTAATGCAGCAAACGTTCCGTCAACTTCAACTCAACAGTAGATCTAGCCAGTCTTCACTTCATCGGAAATTCAGGGTGAGCTAATGCGTCTAGCTTGGACTGGTCTTCTTCTTCAAGTCTTGATGCCTTGAACTTCCGGCATGGACTAGCTAGTATTTGTTTTAGCTTCTTAGACGTTTTAGCTTAGTAATTTGAGGATAGATGTTCTTGTGATGATGACTTCCATATTTTGGGGATATTAATAATAGTTTGAATTGTTTTATTAATGAGTTTAAGTCTTCCGCATTATTTCCTGTTGATATTATATTGAAATGTTAAGGTTTTGATGGGTTGGTTCGCTCACATAGGAGGGTAAATGTGGGTGCCAGTCGCGTCCCCGAATTGGGTCGTGACAAACTTGGTATCAGAGCATTAGGTTCGTTGGTCTCATCACACAAGAACGAGTCTAGTAGAGTCTTAAGGAACGGTAGGGGGACGCCTTTACTTTTCTTTGAGAGGCTATAAGACTTTAGGAAAATTCCATTCTTTCATTCTTTCTTTCGTGCTACTACTTGAGTCCAATTGGTATCTAGGTGATACAAATTGGTATCTGACCATCTTCACTCTATTTCGCAGATGGTTAGAACTAGAGCAACGACCGCACCAGCAGCAACAACAGAAAGACAAGAAACGACTGAGCCAGCCACTAGGGCTGTAGCTCGAGGAAGAGCAGCGGCAAGAGGCCGTGGAAGAGGTCGTGGGAGGACGTCCTCTAGAGGAAGAGGACGAGCCCCTAGACCATATGATACTAGGGCGGTGACTCCTCCACCGACTGAGGAGGTAGTAAGAGAGGGTGAGGAAGGGGAAATTGAACAAGGGCAGAATGAGGAAATGCCAACCCAACCTACCCCAGAGATGATCAACCAGGTACTTGCTTATCTTAGCGGGTTATCCGATCAGGGTCAGGCACCTCCAGTGGTTTCTGCACCAACACCTCCGGTTTCAGAGATACGACATGCGGCTACTATGGCTCCCCGCATGGATGCATCATTAGGAATGGGCACATTTCCACGTCTGACTACTGGGCCTATTATGACAAATGATCAGCATGAACTTTTCAGTAAGTTCTTGAAATTGAAACCTCCAGTATTTAAGGGCGCAGAATCAGAGGATGCCTACGATTTTCTGGTTGATTGTCATGAGCTACTACACAAGATGGGTATAGTAGAACGGTTTGGCGTTGAGTTCGTGAGCTATCAGTTTCAAGGGAACGCCAAAATGTGGTGGCGGTCACATGTTGAGTGTCAACCAACAGAGGCACCACCTATGACTTGGGAATCATTCTCTACCTTGTTTATGGAGAAGTATATCCCAAGGACTTTGAGAGATAGAAAAAGGGATGAGTTCTTGAGTCTCGAGCAAGGTAGGATGACGGTTAACGCATATGAGGCTAAGTTTCGTGCTTTATCAAGGTATGCCACCCAACTATGTTTCAGTCCACAAGAACGGATCCACCGTTTTGTGAAGGGGTTGAGGTCAGAATTGCGGATTTCAGCCTTACAGATAGCGGCAACGGCAACATCCTTCCAAGAGGTAGTAGACTTTGTGATAGAAGTGGAAGGAGTGAAGCCAGATGACTTCACCACGACATCGACATCAAAAAGGTTTCGAAGGGGAGGTGAGTTTAATGGTTCTTACTCAAGAGGACAGAGCTCCGAAGGTTACTCAAGTCGACCAATTCAGTCTTCACTACAGACTGTAGTTGGGGGTCCACCTCAGACCGGTCAACACTTCTCTGAGAGGCCGATGCGTGAACCCAGAGAATGTTATGGATGTGGGGAGATTGGACACATTAAGAGGTCTTGTCCAAACCAGAGTTACAGAACCCCACTAGCTAGAGGTAGAGGTGGTCATGGTAGAGGTCGTTATTCTGGAGGGCGTGGTGGCTGAGGTAATGGTGGTCACTAAAACGGCAGAGGTGATGGGCAAACTGGAGCCCCTACATCACAACATGGTAGGGGCAACGGGCAAACCAACGAAAGGGCCCATTGTTATGCTTTCCCTGGGAGATCTGAGGCGGAGACATCTGATGCTGTTATCACAGGTAATCTTCTGGTTTGTGATTGCATGGCTTCCGTATTGTTTGACCCTGGATCCACATTTTGTTATGTATCTTCCTCATTTGCTAATGGTCTAAATTTACATTGTGAATTACTTGACATGCCTATTCGTGTTTCTACTCCGGTGGGTGAGTCTGTGATAGTCGAAAAAGTGTATAGGTCTTGTTTGGTGAATTTCGTGGGGAGCAACACTTATGTAGATTTGGTTATCTTAGAAATGGTTGACTTTGATGTAATTCTGGGTATGACTTGGCTTTCTCGGAATTTTTCGATCTTGGATTGTAATGCTAAAACAGTGACGTTAGCCAAGCCTGGGACAGATCCGTTAGTGTGGGAGGGTGACTACACTTCCAATCCGGTGCGTATCATCTCCTTTCTTCGCGCTAAGAAAATGGTGAGTAAAGGGTGTTTAGATTTCTTTGCACATCTCAAGGATGACACTACCCAAGTACCCTCCAGTATTGACATGGCTCCATTTGAAGCATTGTATGGGAGGAGGTGTAGATCTCCCATTGGGTGGTTTGATGCATTTGAGGTTAGACCTTGGGGTACTGACCTCTTGAGGGATTCGTTAGATAAGGTGAAAGGCATTCAAGAAAAGCTTCTAGCGGCGCAAAGTAGACAAAAGGAGTATGCAGACCGAAAGGTTAGAGACTTGGAGTTCATGGAGGGTGAACAAGTCTTGTTAAAGGTTTCACCCATGAAAGGGGTGATGCGGTTTGGAAAAAGGGGTAAACTAAGTCCAAGGTATATTGGACCATTCGAGGTACTAAAGCGAATAGGGGAGGTGGCTTATGAATTAGCCTTGCCCCCAGGGCTGTCCGGAGTGCATCCGGTGTTTCATGTGTCCATGTTGAAAAGATACCACGGAGATGGAAAGTACATTATCCGTTGGGATTCAGTTTTGCTTGATGAGAATTTGACTTATGAAGAGGAACCAGTTGCTATTTTAGATAGAGAGGTTCGCAAGTTGAGGTCAAGAGAAATTGCATCCATCAAGGTCCAATGGAAGAATCGACCGGTTGAAGAAGCTACTTGGGAGAAGGAGGCAGATATGCAAGAAAAATACCCACATCTGTTTACAGATTCAGGTACTCCTTTTCGCCATTGTTTTTTCTTCTTTTGATCGTTCGGGGACGAACGATGGGTAAATTGGTATCTATTGTAACGACCTGTTTAGTCGTTTTGAGCAGCAGATTTTAATTCTGGAAAAACTGCCAAGACCACAGGCACTGCGACGGACCGTCACAGGCACGACGGCCCGTCGAGGGTGCATCGTTTCAGCATACTTAGAATTCTGAAATTGGATACTGAAAATCGACTCTCTGTAAATTGTGACGGACCTGCAGGACGTGCCGTCACATCCACGACGAACCGTCGTGAGTTCCCGTTGCAAAACACTTCAACTTTTGAGAATTTGGTACAAGAAACGAGTTTCTGACCGTCAGGACGGAGGTGCAGGACGGACCGTCACTGGTGTGACAGGCCGTCACAGCCCACTTGGATCTTAGGGGGTTGCGACGACCTGTGTGACGGACCGTCGCAGGCACGACGGCCCGTCACAGGTTTCGCAAATCCCAGGCAGAATAGGATTCCTCTACACATTTTAAGGGTCGTTTTGGACTATTCTTTCCTTAATTATAAAGATTGAGGATTAATATTAATAAGTCTAATTACTTGGGGGTTAAAAGAGGTAACCTTAAGTTAATTAGTGGGTTCTATTGTCTTCTTTTAGTCTTAATTATATGTTAATTAGGGTAAAAGAAGGAGGGTTGAATAAAAGAAAATAGAAAGAACAAGAGAGAAAGAAAGGGAGATCGACCGAGAGAGGAGAGAAAACGAGAGGAATAACAAAGCTTGGGAGAATTCTTGCTTGATCACTAGTCTTCGGTGGAGGTAGGTTATGGTTTTCATGCTACTTGTAGTAACTCTTAATAGTGAATGTTATGTGTTGATAGTATTGTAAACCCTACTATGTGCTTAATTGTAAGCTTGCATGAATATGAATATGAAATTGTGATGAATTAACAAAGCATGATGAAGCTATGAATCCCAAATCTTGAAAGAACCCTAATTCACTTGTTATTGATGATGCCTTAGTATAAAAGAAGGCTTGATATATTATATAATGAGATTGATGATGCCTTAGTATGAAAGAAGGCTTGATGAATTAGGGGATCGGGTGCCACGTTCCGGTACCAGGATAGAATGAATATGAGGATCGGAGTGTCACGTTCCGACACCAGGATAGTATATGGATCGGGTGCCACGTTCCGGTACCAGGATAGAATGAATATGAGGATCGGAGTGTCACGTTCCGACACCAGGATAGAATATGGATCGGGTGCCACGTTCCGGTACCAGGATAGTATATGAGGATCGGAGTGCCACGTTCCGGCACCAGGATAGAGATAGAGGAGCGGAGTGGCTGGCTCAGACGCATCTTGTCTTGCCGGTGTTGGTGTTGGCGCAGTCGTTGCTCTAGTTCTAACCATCTGCGAAATATAGTGAAGATGGTCAGATACCAATTTGTATCACCTAGATACCAATTGATCCAAGTAACAGCACGAAAGAAAGAAAGAAAGAAAGAAAGAATGGAATTTTCCTAAAGTATCATAGCCTCTCAAGGAAAAGTAAAGGCATCCCCTACCGTTCCTTAAGACTCTACTAGACTCGTTCTTGTGTGATGAGACCAACGAACCTAATGCTCTGATACCAAGTTTGTCACGACCCAAAACCGAGCCGCGAGTGGCACCCACACTTAATCTACTATGTGAGCGAACAAACCAATCTAAACCCCAACATTTCTATATAATAACAGAATATAATGCGGAAGACTTAAACTCATTAATGAAAACCAATTAAATAACTTCTAAAAACTCAACAACTATTATTATCCCCAAAATCTGGAAGTCATCATCACAAGAACATCTATCCTCAAATTTCTAAAATCTAAGAGTGTCTAGAAAGCTAGAATAAATAAAAAGCTAGTCCATGCCGGAACTTCAGGCATCAAGACATTAGGAAGAAGATCCAGTCCAAGCTAGAAGCATTAGCTCACCCTGAAATCCGGTGTAATGGAGACTGGCTAGAGTTTCGATTGAGTTGAAGACGACGGTACGTTTGCTGCACTCCACAAATAACAAAGAAAGAAACATACAAGTAGGGGTCAGTACAAAACACAAGTACTGAGTAGGTATCATCGGCCAACTCAAAATAGAAAACAGTATATATCAAATAACATCATAAAATCAACTACAATACTCAATTTGTAGCAATATGAAGTACTATAATCATTAATAAATAACGCCAAGTACACCCATGAGGACTCAAGCCTCAATACCATACTCACTTGGGAAATAGGTTCATCAAATTGAGTATATTAACATCTTTCAAGATTCATTATCTTTATTCCTCTCGTGTTGGTACGTGACACTCCGATCCTCATATACTATCCTGGTACCAAAACGTGACACTCCGATCCTCATATACTATCCTGGTGTCGGAACGTGACACCCGATCCTCTATTACTATCTTAGTGTCGGAATGTGACACCCGGATCCTCATTCTATCCTGGTACCGGAACGTGGCACCTGATCCGTATACTATCCTGGTGCCGGAATATGGCACTCCGATCCTCATTCTATCCTGGTACCGGAACGTGGCACCCGATCCATATACTATCCTGGTGTCGGAACGTGACACTCCGATCCTCATATACTATCCTGGTACCGGAACGTGGCACCCAATCCTCTATTACTATCCTGGTACCGGAACATGGCACCCGATCCTCTATTACTATCCTGGTGTCAGAACGTGACACTCGATCCCCTAATCTCACTACTTTCGTTCATCAAGCCTTCTTTTATACCAAGGCATCATCATTAACAAAGTAGATTAGAGTTTTTCAAGATTTAGGATTCAATAGCTTCTCATGCTTATTTTATCACAATTTATAATCACATTCATGCAAGCATACAATTAAGCATATAGAAGGGTTACAATACTACCCAATACATATCATTCGCTATTAAGAGTTTACTACGAATAGCATAAAAACCATAACCTACCTCCACCGAAGAATTGTGATCAAGCAATCTACTTCCCAAACCTTTTGCTCTCCTTGCGTTCTTCCCTTTCTCTCTCGATCGATCCTCTCTCACTCTTTGTTCTTTCTATTTTTCTTATTCAAAACCTCTTTCTTTTACCCTAATTAGCATATAATTAAGTATAAAAGATGATGAATTAACCCATTAATTAATTCAAGGTTATCTCTTTTAACCTCAAGAAATTGACTTATTAATATTAAACCACTAACTTTATAATTATAAGCAGAAATAGTCCAAAACGCCCCTTAAAATATTTACAGAAATCCGACCCAGCCTGGGATTACGCAACCTGTGACGGTCCGTCATGGCTGTGACGGTCCGTCCTGCAGGTCCGTCACAAAGTTCAGAGACTTAATTTCTGTGGAAGATGTGTGACGGTCCGTCGTGCCCACGACGGTCCGTCCTGCCATTCCGTCGTGCCCACGACGGTCCGTCCTGCCATTCCGTCACGAAGTTCAGCGAGTTGATTTCAGTACCCAAATTTCAGAATTCTTAGTGTTTTGGAACGAGACCCCCTCGATGGTCCGTCGTGCCCATTACGGTCCGTCGTGGGTTTCGTCGACTCAGGCAGTTTTTCCAGAAATAAAATCTGCTGCACAAAACGACTAAACAGGTCGTTAGAAGATTGATTCTTCTTGAATTCATATAATAAAGTATGATTTACTTAGATTGTTATGCTTTTATGTCTAATGTGTGCCATGATTTTTATAGACAGTATTCCTCATCCTTAACCCTAGACAATTCAATTGTATATTAAGTTTGATAGTATGTTAAGATATGATTCTTATATGATTGGAAGAAACATCTCATTATTATGATAAAGAGCTGAGTAAAAGGTTTACTCAGTTGTATGTGGTTTTCAAAAGTGACAGGGTAGTTCTCACTTATGAATACCTATGAGATACTATGATGAAACGTTCCCATAGGGGTCTAGAAGTGACTAATACTATCTTGTGTGAAGGTTATGATGACTACTAAATGGAATAAATGCTTAGCACTGAAAGGGTATGTAAATGAGATAGAGGTCTCACGTTTAGTAAGACCATCCTCCTACATGGGATTCTTCATGTTCAAAAAGTCAGGAATTCCAAGATATGTGTTGTCTCATGAGATGGAAACCTCAACTTTTAGCAAGTAAAGGTTTCTAGTAACAATCTTCTTGACACTTAACTATGTGCCCACGTAGGACTATAACTTAGTGG
Organism: Solanum peruvianum; assembly: GCA_027705065.1. Taxonomy (NCBI): domain Eukaryota; kingdom Viridiplantae; phylum Streptophyta; class Magnoliopsida; order Solanales; family Solanaceae; genus Solanum; species Solanum peruvianum. Next base: position 17,973,194 of record JAKWJD010001766.1, on the reverse strand, counting down.
ATCCACATAGATAGATATGTAAGAATGGTTAACCCTCTCTTTTCAGTGTGGAAGGAGAACACCGGATTCGACATAGCTCAAATTGTCTCATGTTGGTTATTGCCCTACTGTCCATAACATAATAAGGTAAATGAATGATTAAAATATGTGAACTATTATTAGGGCTTGTGTTGATGGTTACTACATAGGGTAAGGAAGGGTATGCGACTTTTGTTACTCATTTGACACACCAATAAAACTGTATTACTTTACGTGGGACCGTACAAAATTTTGAATCGAGTTGGGAGTGTTACCTATGTGAAGGTTGCCAAATGTGTTGTCCATGATTCATCTAGAGTCCCATTTTTCTATGCTTAAGAAGTGGATAGTTGATTTGATTTCCATTTTTCCTCTAGAAGGTCTAGGGGTAAGGAGGACCGTTCTTATGAAGAGGTCCCAATTGAGATTTTGGATCACCAGGTTAAGAAATTGAGGAATAAGGAGGTTTCCTCCATAAAGGTTATATGGAGGAACTACCATGTTGAGGGCGCAACATGGGAGGCCGAGGCCGACATGAAGTCGCGCTATCTTAATCTTTTTCCCTTACTGCTAGCCAAGATTGAGGTTAATAGTTACCTATATGACTATTAGTATTAATATTCATTTTATCATGGTTTTATAAAAATGTGCATATTATAGTAGAAATCGATGCCTACGTATAGTTCTTTTATTTCCATGAAATGTGTTTATTATGTTCGCCTTCACATAAGTGTGTTGTGTGCTATAAGTACTCATGGAAAATTATAATGGGCATGTTTGATATAGTTTTAATAAGGAGACACCATGTCAAATTTTTATGTTCATATTGAACTAATATTGAAATGGAGAAGGTAGTACTTACTTATGTGATATGAAAAGTTGAACTTTTTTAAGTTATGTGGGCATTAAGTTACTATTTTGTTGATGCTATGTTATATGTTGAAAGGAGTTGAGGTTTCCTCTTATGTCTGTAACTCATTATTGTATTTTTGTTTGGTTGGCTGCTGCTAGTCTTGAGTCCTACCTTCCTATAAAAAGGTTTAGAGTATCATTTGGGGAGGAATATTCCTCTGGGGGAAAGTATTAAGACACCCAAAAATTCTATGACTTATACAAGAGCCTTATATGTTTATTTATTATGGTTTTATACCTAAATAAGTATAAATAACTTGGTTTATATGTATTGGATCCACAGCATTAAAGAATAGCCTTAACGTTCGGAAACTAGCAAAATTGAATAACTGATGTCCCTAGGTTTGGTCAAGGTTTTGGAGGGTCATATGAAGTCCAAAACTTGTATAATGACTTAAAAAGGTAAAAAATAGTATATAGTATGAAAATGTTAAGGTCCAACCCGCAAGGATTGCCCGAGGAGTCCACGAAGGGACCCCACATTGGACCAAGCAAGCTGCCAAGAGGCAGAAACTTTTTTTCTTGGAGGGAACTAGTCCATGTCGCAGACTTTGTTCACCCAAGGTAAAATGTGAAGCTTGCTTCCCTGGAAGGTAAGGAAATCCACTGTTACAAAAATTAATTTTGTAAATCTAGCGGGAACAACTCAGCGACGCGGACTTGTTCCCCGATGAAAAATCTGAAAATAGAATTCGTGCTTGTCTTCATTTAATGGTCAATTTAAGGGAGGGGTCATTTGAACATTTCATGGGGGGATATATATTGAGTTACGATCCCTCATAATCACTCACTCAAATAAAGACCCCAAAACAAATCCCAAAAGCTCTCCCTTCTCTGTACATTCTCTCTCTACCCATCCTCCATTGAAGAAGCTTTGAAGGTTAAAGAAGAAGGCAAAATTCTTCAAGTTTCTACTCTATTTAATGGTTATTCATATTTACTGTATGTTTTGTCTCACTTGTTGGGATGCTTTTCCTCAAAAGGTCCCTCAAAAAGATTATTTCTAAATCCACCAAATGTAGGTTTTTCTTCTACACATGGGTCTTCTTTGAAATACGAAATTATGAATCAATTTTGATATATTATGATTAATTAATGTGGTTTAAGTATATATTGATGGTTACTTGATGATTTCATATGAGAATTCCCTAGACCCATGTCTTTTCCCCAATTTCATGAAAACCTTAAGTTGATATGGTGAATTGTGAGGATTATGAATATATAGATTTACGACATTGTTGTTAACTATGTAATTGCTTCTTGAATTTACCTTGTTTATTTAATTGCTTATGTATTCTTTGTAATATAACTATGAAGGTTCTTGAAAGGGCAATGAGGTATGTTGATTGGTTCTCCTTGGATTCAATTATGAAGTATGAGTTACTTAGATAGAAATTTTCTTATGTCTAATGTGTGGGTTTGATGTTGATGCTAAGACTTCCTCATCTTACCCTAGACTATTGAACTGAATATGAATTATGCAAGTACGGTATGGTATTATTGTTATATGATTGAAAGTAGTTTCTCAATACTATAATAAAGTGTTAAGTGAAAGGTTCACTCACTTATGAAGTGGTGTTCAAAGTGAAAGGATTGTTCTCACTTGTGATGACCTATGAGTTATATAAGATAAAAGCTTTACATAGGGGTTTAGAAGAGACTAATGTGAACTTTTATGATGAATAAATAACCAAAAGGTAATGTATATGAGATGGAGGTCTCACATTAGCAAGTCCGGCCTTCGACATGGGTTTCCTCACGTTAGTAAGTCTGGATTCCCTAATGATGTGTTTTCTCATGAGATAGAAACCTCCACTTTAGTAAGTGAAGATTTCTAGAAAAAGTATCCTTGGCCCTTAAATATGTCCCTCTATAGGACTCTAGCTTAATGTATACACCTATATAGCTATGTATGAATGATTACACCTTAGGCAAGTATTAACTATTTTTTTTTGTGCGAGTAGAACATCGGATTTCATGTAGCTCACATGGTCTCATGTCGGTTATTTGACTTCTTTCAACAATATAAAAGAAAATAAACAAGTATGTTAACTCTTAGTAAGGTTGTCTTTAAGTATACTACGTAGGGTGAGGGAGGGTATGGGACTTCTTTAACTGATGCACATATGGGATCCTAAGGGATGGTTCTAGTAGTGTTCTTTTATGATTATGATAATATTGGTAACCTATCAGTAATATTTATGTAATAATCATGTTACGGTGACTTTAAAAGAATATGTTGTAAGTATGAAGTGGATTGCTTAATGTGATAGTTATCCTTAGATAGGATTATGGGGTTTTATCCTTGGCATTGCACAATTATTTCTTGGGTGATCTATGTGTTGGGTTACTATTATGTTGAATTAAATTATTATGATTTTGATATATGTATGTTGAGTTAAATTGATAAAATAATGATTTTGACTAAATTGTCCTTTTAACATACATTGATGATTTTGTGCATACGAATCATACTTAGTACATGTGGTTTGTACTAACCCGTATATTCTTCCTTTTTCCCTAATATTTTAGGTTTGGGCCATTCAGGATATTCTTGCTCATTGAAAAAAAAGACTTGGATCTTTTCTATATCGATTGGTGATGCCTCATGAGTTCTGAGGATAGAGACACTCATCAAGCCTTATTAGTTGTCTATGTTTTGAGAGTTATTTCATTCTCATGTTGACACTTCCATTGTATCCTATTTGGCAAATTGTAATAGACTAAGGGCTATGCCCAAACTATTGTTATTCATACTCTTGTAGATGGTTTATATTTGAGATGAGACTTTAGACTTCTATATGATTTGTTATGGTATAAGATAAATTTTTGTACACTTCGTATGTGAGGAGTCTATGTAAACTCCATATGTAAAGTTTTAATTTTTCTGAACTTTTGACCTATGATGTGCTATGATGTATGTTAAGGGTTTGTCTTAGTTCTCTTAGAGGCCGCCGCTGCCGGTTAAACCTAAGTTGTACTTTGGATCGTAATAAACTTGGTATCAGAGCATGAGGTTCAGAAATCTTAGCACTGATGTCTCAATACGTCTATGTAGGGTCTTTTTTATAATTGTGAAGCGTGCCACACTTATTAATGAGAGACTATGTGATGCTTAAAAACTCTCACTCTCTTGTTATTCCTTAGTCGTGCCTAAGAGTGTTAACTCTATCTAGTATTTTCTTCTAATCATTTATTGTTCTTGTAGGCAATTATTACAAGGATGAACAACGCTCAATGGGCGGATAGGAGAATTTGAATGAGGCGGTTCCCCCTCAAACTCCTCAAAGCCCTCAAGGTCCTATTGAAAGGGTCTATGTCTATTGTTGAGATAAGGTCGGTCATTCATAGCTTGATTCAAGTGTTAGCTACCCAAGTTTATATAGATGCAAGAGTGCAAGTGAACCCCAATGCTAATACAACCATTTCAAGGATTAGGGATTTCATAAGGATTAATTCCCCTACTTTCTATGGTTCTAAGGTGGAGGAGGAACCACTAGGATTCATTGATGAAGTATTCAAAGTTTTTGATGCTATGGGTGTTTCTTCTCAAGAAACAGCGGAACTAGCTGCCAACCAACTCAAAGATGTAGCTCAAGTTTGGTATGAGCAATAGAAGGGTGGAGTTTGGTTATAGAAGGCCAGATTACTAGGGGAGATTTAAAGAGCTCATTCTTTTAAATGTTCTTTCCCTTTTAACTAAGGTAGAGAAAAATGCAAGAATTTATCAACCTTTGTCAAGGGAGTATGAGCATGAAGGAATATAGTTTCAAGTTCACTCAACTATCCAAGTATGCTCCTACTATGGTTGCGGATTCTAGGGAAAAGATGATCAAATTTTTCATGGGGATATCCGATCTTTTTTTTTAATGAATGTAGGTCGTCTATGTTGATTCCTAGCATGGACATCTCTCACTCTGTCCATGCCAAAAAATTTAGGAGCAAAAGCTTTAGCAAGTTGGTAGAGAGTTGAAGAAGGTAAGAACCAAAGATGGGAATTCTTCCAAGAGTAAATTTGAGGTGCAAGACAAACCAAGGTTCAAAAGGAGGTTTACAAAAAAAGGCTTTCCTAATGCTCCAATATTCAAAAATAGTAAGGCGTCTACTTCTAAGACCCAAGAGGGAAAGGTGGTTGTTTTTATGTTGAGAAGCCTCTTTGTTCAAAATGTGGTAGAAAACATGATGGTAAGTGCCTAGTTGGCAAGGGTAATTGCTATGGTTATGGCAACAGTGGTCATATGAAGAGATATTTCCCTATGATAAACACTCAAGGAAGGGAATATTCTTAAGCTCAAGCAAGTGACCCAAATCTGGATGCTCCAAAGAAGAATCACTTTTGTGCTCTCCCATCCTGAAGTGATCAAGAGATCTCGTCGGTCATTGTCACCTGTATGTTAAAATAATTTTTCTTTGATGTATATGTTTTGATGGATCCGCAGATACATTGTCATTTGTGACCCCAATTGTATCCATGAAATTTGAAATACTACCAAACATATTGGACGGACCTTTTTCAGTTTCTACCCTGGTGGGTGATTTCTTTGGGGGTCCATAGAGCTATAAAGATTGTCCTACTTCCTTGCCCAAAAGATTTACATTAGTTGACTTGATAGAAATGGATATGTTAGATTCTGATATTATATTGGGTATGGATTGGTTGAATTCTTGCTTTGCCTCTATTGATTATAAGACAAGGATAGTGAAATTTCAATTCCTAAATGAACCCTTTTTTTATTTGAAGGGAGAAAACCCAAATCCTAGGGGTAAGATCATCTCATGTCTAAAAGCAAGAAAATTAATTGCAAAGGTTTGTCTCTACCACATAGTAAGAGCTAGGGCTTTTGAATTAGAGGTCCCTCCCATAAAGTGGGTACCCGTAGTGGCGAAATTTCCGGAGGTCCTTCCCTATGACCTTCCCAAAATTCCTCCTTAACGGGAGATTGACTTTCGCATATATTTATTGCCGAATTCACAACCTATTTCAATCTCTCCTTATCGAATGGCCCGGGCAGATTTAAAGAAGCTAAAGGCTCAGCTCAAAGATTTGTTAGATAAGGGCTTTTATACAACTAAGCATATCTTCATGGGGTGTTCCGGAATGTTTTGTATAGAAGAAGGAGGGGTCGTTGAGAAAGTGCATTGACTATCGTCAACTAAATAAAGTCACCATAAAGAACTAGTACCCGCTCCCTATGATTGATTAATTGTTTGATCAACTCTAAGGAGCGAGCTACTTTTTAAAGATTGACTTAATGTCGGGTTATCATTAACTTAAAATGAGGGAGGTTGATATTCCAAAAATACAATTCTGAATAATATATGGTCAGTTTGAAATCCTAGTTATGTCATTTGGTCTAACAAATGCCCCGGCGGCATTCATGGACCTTATGAATCGAGTTTTTAGAAAGTACCTTGATTTTTTTGTGATTAATTTCATTGATGATATTTTTATATAAAGTAGGAGTGAAAATGATCATATGAGACACTTGAGAATAGTTTTGCAAGTTCTCAAGGATAACCAACTTTTTGCTAAGTTTAGAAAGTGTGAGTTTTTGATGAGATCGGTTTCCTTTCTTGGTCACATTTTCTCTAGTGAAGGGGTAGAGTTTTATCAAAAGAATACGGAAGTGGTTAAAATTTGGACTAAACTGTTGATTCCTACAAATATCCAAATTTTTCTAGGGTTGGCCGTTTACTATAAGAGGTTTGTTGATGTATTCTAATCTATCACATCCCCATTAATGGACTTAACCCAAAAAAAGTCAAAAATCGAATAGTCTGAATCATGTGAAAAGAGTTTCAAATTATTGAAAGATAAAATCACCTTCGCTCCACTATTGACTTTACGAGAGGTTACCGAAGGGTTTGTGGTTTATTGTGATGCCTCCCGAGTGGGTCTACGATGTGTGCTCATGCAACATGGGAAATACATAGAATATTCCTATAGAATACTCAAGCCACATTAGAATATTTACCTTACTCATGTCCTTGATCTTGCTTCAGTGGTATTTGCATTGAAAATTTGGAAGCATTATCTCTATAGGGTATATGTTGAAGTATTCACCAATCGCAAGAGTTTTCAATGTGTTTACCCAACAAAGTTTTAAACCACATGAATGAAGATGGTTTTAACTTCTAAAGGATTATGGAATGAGTGTCCTTTCCATTCCCGGAAAAGTTAATGTGGTAGCGGATGCCTTGAGTAAATTGTCAATGGGTAGTCTGACTCTTGTGGTTGATGATAAGAAAGAGTTAGTAAAAGAGGTTCACAAGTTGGCTCATTTGGGTTTTCGACTAGAAGATTGTACAAAGGCTGGTTTAGTGGTTTGCCACAACTCCGAGTCATCTTTATTGGTTGGGTGAAATCCAAGCAACACCTTGATCTTGTATTGATAGAGTTGAAGTAAACGGTCATTAGTAAGTCTAATGAGTCTTTCTCTCAAGGAGAAGATGGGGTGCCAAGGAACCAAGTAAGGTTTTGTGTACCGGACGTGGATGGCTTAAGTGAATTGATCATGGGCTCACAGCTCCCTCTATTCCGTCCATCTGGGTGCCACAAATATATACCGCGACTTACGAGAAATTTATTGGTGGAATGGTATAAAAACAGACCTAGCAGATTTTGTTGCCAAGTGTCCAAACTGCCAACAAGTCAAAGTTGGGCATCTAAGGCAGCGTGGCTTGAATAAATATATAGATATTCCTACATGGAAATGAGAGGATATTAACATAGAATTTGTAGTAAGGTTGCCTCGTATTAGAAGACAACATGACTCGATATGGGTAATCGTGGATAGGTAAACCAAGTTGGTTCATTTTATTCCTATCAAAGACATATATTCAGCGGAAGACTACACCAAATTATACATCAAAGATATAGTGAAACTACATGGAGTCCCTTTGTCCATCATTTTGGATATAGGTACTCAATTTACCTTCAATTTTTGGAAATCTTTCCAAAGTGGGATAGGTATGAAGGTGAACCTTAGTACCTCTTTTAATCCCAAAACGGATGGTCAAGAGGAACGCACTCTTAAAACCCTTGAAGATATGTTGAGGGCTTGTGTGATTAAATTCAAAGTAAATGGGATGACCAGTTACCTTTGCAAAAGTTCTTCTACAATAATAGCTACCATTCGACTATCTCTATGGCACCCTTCGAGGCACTTTATGGGAGAAGATGTAGATTTCCGGTTGAGTGGTATGAGGTAGGTGAGTATGCTCTACTGGGTTTCGACATGTTCTATGAAGCCCTCAAAAAGGTTTGAGTTATAAGAGATTGACTAAAAAAATCTAAAAGTCGGCATAAATCTTATGCCGACAATATAAAGAGAGACCTGGAATTCGAAGTAGGAGATGGATCTATTTGAAAATTTCACATGAAGGGGGTGATGAGGTCTGGAATGAAAAGAAAGCTTAGTCCTCGTTGTGTGGTCCCATATGAAATTTTAAAGCGAGATGGGAGTGTTTCCTATGAGTTGAGGTTTCCAAATGAGTTTTTCATGATTCATCCGGTGTTCCATCTTTCTATGCTTAATAAGTGTATAGGTGGTCCAGTTTCCATTCTTCCTCTAGAAGGTTTAAGGGTAAAGGAGGACCTTTCTTATGAAGAGATTCTGATTGAGATTTTGTATCGCCAAGTTATGAAATTGAGGAATAAGGAGGTTGCCTGAGTAAAAGTTCTATGGAGGAACCACCATGTTAAAGGTCGCAACATGGGAGGCCGAGGCCGAAATGAAGTTCCTTTATCACCATTATTTTCCCCTCACTCCTAGACAAGATTGAGGTTAATATTTCCATATATGAATATTATGAATAATATCAATCTTATCATGTTTTCCAAAATATATGCAAATTATAGAAGAAATTCATGCATAAGTTGAGTTTTTTCTTTCCATGAAATATGTTTATTATGTTGTCTTTCACTTAAGTGTTTTGTGTGATATAAGTACTCATGGAAGATTATAATGATCATGTTTGATATTATTTCGATAAGTATTCACCATGTCAACTTTTAATGTTCATATTGAGCTTATATTGAAATGGACAAGGTAGTACCTCTTTATGTGATATGAAAAGTTAAACTTTTTTAATGGTATGTGTGGATTAAGTTCCTATTTTTTTATGCTATGTTATGTGTTGAAAGTATTTGAGATTTCCTCCTATGGTTGTGACTCATTATGATATTGTATTTCGGTTAGCTGCTAGTCTTGAGTCTTATCTTCCTATAAAAAGGTTAAGAGTGTCATTCGGGGACGAATGTTCCTAAGGGGGGGAGTATTCACACATCCAGAAATTCATGACTTATACAAGAGACTTATATGTTTAGTAATAATTGTATTAGAGCTAAATAAGGATAAATAACTTTTTTGATATGTGTTGGAGCTATACCATTTAAGAACATTTTTAATGTCTAGAAACTAGCAAAATTTAACTAGTTGACGTCCCTGTGTTTGGTGAAGCTTTCGGAGGGTTATATGAAGTCCAGAATTTGTTAAATTACTATAAATATGTAAAACCTAGTATATAGGATGAAAAATTTCCGGTCCAACCCCCCAAAGATCGTCTGAGGGGTCATGAAGGGACCCCATATTGAACCAAGCAAGCTGCCAAGAGGCAACATGTTTTTTCTTGGAGGGAACAATTCCGCATCATGGACTTTGTTCACCCAAGGTCAAAAGTGAATTTTGTGTCATGGTAAGTTTTCGGACTCCAATATTACAAAAATTAATTTTGGAAATCTTTCAGGAACATCTCCGCGATGCGGACTTGTTCCACCATGAAAAATCTGAAGATAGAATTCGAGCTTGACTTTATTAAAGGGTCAATTTAAGTGAGGGGTCTTTTTGAGATTTCATGGGGGCCTATAATATTGACTTCCCATCAGATTTTACTCATAATCACTCATTCAAATCAAAATTCAAAAAGCTCTCCCTTCTCTCTACATTCTCTTTGTACTCATCCTCCATTGATGAAGCTTTGACGGTTCAACAAGAAGACCAAATCTTTAAGTTTCTACTCTATTTCGTGGTTATTAATATTAAAGGTATGATTTATTTCACTCTTGGGATCCTTTTATCCAAGAGGTCTCTCCAAAAGATTTTTTCTAAATTCTCTATATCTAGGTTTTTCTTCTATACATGGGTCTTCTTTGACATAAATTATGATGAATTATTTTGGTTTAATTATATATTGATGGTAACTTGATGATTTCCCATGAGAATTCCCAAGACCCATGTCTTTTCTCCAATTTCATGGGAACCTTGAGTTGATATGGTGAATTTTGAGGATTGTGAATATGTAGATTGACTACGTTGTTGTTAATTATGTAATTTCTTCTTGAATTTACCTTGTTTATGTAATTTATTATGTATTCTTGGTAATGGAAGTATGAAGATTCTTGGAAGGGAAATGAGGTATGTTGATTGCTTTTCATTGGATTCAATAATTAAGTATGAGTTACTTAGATAATAATGTTCTTATGGCTAATGTGTGTGTCTGATGTTTATGTTAAGTATTTCTCATCCTTAAACCTAGACTATTGAATTGATTATGAATTATCCAAGTATACTATGATTTTTATATGATTGAAAGTAGTTTTTTATGATTATAATTAAGTGTTAAGTGAAAGGTTTACTCACTTATGAAGTGGTATCCAAAGTGAAAGGATTGTTCTCACTTGTGATGAACTATGAGCTATATATGATAAAATCTTTACATATGGGTTTGAAGAGACTAATGTGAACTTGTATTATGAAATAATATGACTACTAAAGGGAAAATTTGCTTAGCACTGAAAGGGAATGTAAATGAGATGGAGGTCTCACGTTAGTATGTCTGGCCTCCTACATGGGTTTCATAGCGTTAGTAAGTCCAGATTCCCTAATTATGTGTTATCTCATGGGATAGAGACCTCCACGTAAGTAAGTCAAGGTTTCTAGAAACAATATCCTTGATTCCTAACTATGTGCCCACATAATACTTCCCACATCTCGAGATCACACCCTAGAAGATATGACACTCTCGGAGTGCAACCGGTGTACTTAACCTCTCGTAGGTCTTGTACAAACCTTATCGTATCGTTCATCACATATAAACATATAAAATGTAGTGCATAATTAAAAAATTTCACGAACATTTGCATTTTCTTTAAAATCTCATCCACATAATACTCAAAGGAAATACTAAGTCTCATTTCATCAAATCTTAGACACAAGAATACTTTGGGACACGACCCATACACAATAGAAATGTTGTCCTACTAAGTCTATTGCAATACTTCAAATGAGAAATAAAAGACATCTATGACGTCGTGTGAAATGAGTACATACTTTACTTTATTAAATATATAGTATCATTATTTGAAGCTCATAAGAATGACCCTTATAGTATTTATGTCATTCTATACAGTACTATGAGATCGTCAATATAACCATAATAGACTAAAATATTCAAGTAGGAACAATCATTCATCAACTCTTATACTATACATACAAAGACATAGTCATAGTCTAACATGATAACCTAATATCAACAAAAGAATACATATTTTGACATTGATCACATGTAGATAGATATACTCATAGTTCACATAAATCAACTACACAAATAATAATAATACTTCAAGTAGTTCTGACAAGGCCATGATCATCATAATACATAAAGTAACGCCGACAAGGACACATCAATTTCAAGTAAAGTACATAGCACTACCACTATATGTGTACCATACCAATCACAACATAATTGAAGTCTTATTAACATAACATAAAGAGAATTTGGGCAGCGTACAATTAATCCATTCTCACCACTTTAATACAAAGATAAATCATCACAATATTTTATGAATATATGTCAACTATACATGGATTTATCAATCTAAAAACATTTAGACATCAATTTAAAATACAACAAATTACATCATTTTTATAGCCCATAAAAAACTGCACTAGTATTCATAAGCATTAAGTCAAAATCACTTAACTCATAAAGTAGTCAAAAAAATAGGGTTCATCAATTATATGGATTCATAGGTTAATTGGGTTAAAATAATATATTCAACCAAAATTCAAGCAATATATAATGTTTTAAAACCTTAAATGCAAGAAGCCATGGTTAGATCATAAAATTGGACAATTTATCTTTGAGAAAACTTTAGAAAACTCTTTGAATATTTGAATCCTTGATGAATAGTTTAAAGGATCAAAACCCATACATCACTTATCTTAATTCTCCAATTTTATGATGAATCACTATTAACATCTCCGATCCAAGCCCTTACTTGAGTTTTGGCTCCAATGGAGTTCTAGAGAATTTCTAAGAGAATTTGGGTTTTGATTTTGAAGAATGAATTCTTCTATGTGTTAAAGGCTTATAAAAATGTTTCAAAAACCCCAAAGAACCTTTAGGAACAACTTTATGTCTTATTTGGAAGTGGAGTGAATTTACCAATTCACCCCTAAACATTATAATATGTTGTGTAGGAAACAATCCCAACCAAAGAGTGGCCATCGACGGGCCATTTCCCAACCAACGTACCGTTCTGGGTGTCCGTGGTTTGAGACTAATTCTTGTATTTTCAAGCTTTCCTAGCACGCCTAAGATTCAAACCTCGAAACCCATCGACGGGCCGTCGGCTGGCCCACAATCTGTCTACTACCTCCATCTGTTGGGCTTGGCAGTCTTGGCTTCAAGGAAAGGGTCCTTCCTCAAGGACCCTTGGTTGGTACTTGGGGACTTTTGACTAGACGTTTCAAAAACTAATAGGTTATATACATGATTAGGACCTCTCACATGAATTTTATCCAAAACGAACACGTCAAACTTAACAAATATTCCAAGACAAACAAGGTCAATCAAGGAAAATATTTTGAACGTCATGGACGTTCTTGGACGTTCGACCTCCAAAGATCAAAACTTGACGCACTTCCTATACACATTATAATAACTCATACAAGGACCTCAATAACTCATAGCACATATATATAAGAGTATGACCACATCTGAAGCACATAGGTGACTTAGTCGTCGAATGCCTTGGTCGTCCCTTAACGTTTTACTTCCAAATAACCTAAAACTCTAGACACTGCCTCAATACTATTTTAAAGACCATTTTACCACCTTAGACCATAATGACAAATATGTTAGTCTCTAGATTCACCTATGTCATTTTTGAGGTATTACAAGAATCTAGCTTAGTGGATCCACCTAGATAGTTACGTACAAATGGTTACACCTTAGGCAAGAGTTAACCCTCTATATTCTATGTGGAAGTAGAACACCAGATTTCATGTAGCTCACATGGTCTCATGTTTAAATTTCAATTCTTTTCCTAATGTAAATGTAAATTAATAAGTTAAATTTGTGAACTCTTATTAGGGTTTGCATTAAGGGTACTACATAGGGTGAGGGAGGGTATGGGACTTGTTTCACTCAGTGCACATATATGATCCTAAGGGATGCTTCTAGTATTTTTATTTTATGATTATGACTATGATTATTATTATATTGGTAATCAATGAGTAATATTCATGTAATAATCTTGTTATGATGACTTTAAAAGAATATGTTGTAAGTATGAAGTAGGTTGCTTAATGTGATACTTAGCCTTGGTTAGGATTATGGGGATCTGTATTTTGCATTGCAAAATTATTGCTTGGGTGATATATGTGTAGGTTTATTATTATGTTGAATTGACTTATTATGCTTTTAATATACGCATGTTGAGTTAAATTGATAAAAACATGATTTTGATTAAATTTTCCTTTTCACATGCATTGATGATTTTGTGCATAAGAATCATAATTAGTACATGTGGTTTGTACTAATCATATTTTTTCCCTTTTTACTAAACATCTTAGGTTAAGGCCATTGAGGAGATTTGTGTTCATTGAAGAAGAAGACTTGGCTCTTTCCTAAGTCAATTGGTGAGCCCTCATGTGTTCCGAGGAAAGATCCACTCGTCAAGCGTTATTAGTTTTGTCAATATTTTGAGATAACTATTCCATTCTCATGTTGAGACTTTCATTGTAGCCTAGATGTCATATTGTATTAGAGGAAGGGCTATACCCAAATTATTATGATTCCTACTCTTGTAGATTGTTTCTATGTGAGATGACACTTTAGACTTCTATATGATTTGTTATGCTAAAAAATACACTTCATATGTGAGGATTCTGTGTAAACTTCATATTTCATGTTTTTTTCTTTTTCCGAACTTTTGAACTATGATGTACTATGATGTATGCTAAAGGTTTCTCTTAGTTACCTTAGAAAAGAAGGATGTTGGTTACCCCTAAGGGGCACTTTGGGTCGTAACAAACTTGGTATTTAGAGTATCAAGTTGTGAAATCTTAGGATTGATGTATCACTAAACCATGTCTATATAGGGTATTTTTTATAATCGTGAAGCGCGCCACACTTATGAATGGGCGATTATGTGATGCTTAAGAACTCTCACTCTCTTGTTATTCCTTAGTCGTGCCTAAGAGTCTTAACTTTATGTAGTCTTTCTTCAAATTATTTTATTGTGCTTATAGGCAATAAATACAAGAAGGAACAATGCTCGAAGGGCCAAAGAGGAGAATTTGAATAAGGCGGTTCTCCCTCAAGCTTCTCAAAATCCTCAAGTTCCTATTAAAGAAAGGGCAATGTCTAATGATGAGATAACGTTGGCCATTCATACCTTGAATCATGTGTTGGATACCCAAGTTGCTAGAGATGCAAGAGTGAAAGTGAACCCCAATGTTAATACCACCAGTTCAAGTATTCGGGATTTCACAAGTATATATTCCCTTAATTTCTATGGTTCGAAGGTGTAGGAAAACCCACAAGGTTTTATTGATAAAGTGTTCAAATTTCTTGATGCTATGGGTGTTTCTTCTTAAAAAAGGCGGAACTAGATGCCTACCAACTAAAAGATGTTGCTCTAGTGTGGTATGAGAAATAAAAGGATGAGAGGCCAGTTATAAAAGGCCAAATTACTTGGGGGGAGATTTCAAGAAAGCTTTTCTTGATAGGTTCTTTCCCTTGGAACTAAAGGAAGAAAAAAGAAAGATTTTATCAACCTTCGTCAATGGGGTATGAGCATGAACGAGTATATTCTCAAGTTCCCTCAAGTATCCAAGTATGCTCGTACTATGATTGTTTGGCCTCTAATGATTGTAGGACAAGGATAGTGAAATGTCAATTCAGAAATGAACCCATTTTTAAATGGAAGGGAGGAAACTCAAATCTAGGGGTAAGATCATCCCATGCATAAAAGCATAAAAATTAATTGCAAAGGGTTGTATCTACCACATAGTAAAAGTTAGGGATATTGAATCCTAGGTCCCTCCCATATAGTCGGTACCCAAAGTGAGGGAATTTCTGTAGGTCATTCCCGATGACCTTCTCGAAATTCCTCCCGAACGGGAGATTGACTTTAGCTACACAACCTATTTCAATCCATACTTATCAGATGGCCCCAGCAAAGTTGAATGACTTGAAGGATCAACTCATAGGTTTGATAGATAAGGGATTTATTCAACCAAGCATATCTCTATTGGGTCCCCGGTGTTTTTTTGTAAAGAAGAAGGATGGGTCATTGAGAAAGTTCATCGACTATCGTCAACTAAAAAAAGTCACCATAAACAACAAGTACCCGCTCCCTATTATTGATGACTTGTTTTATCAACTCTAAGGAGTGATCTACTTTTCGAAGATTTACTTGAGGTTGGGTTATCATCAACTTAGAGTGAGGGAGGTTGATATTCAAAAAATGCCATGCCAAACAAGATATGGTCCATTTGAATTCTTAGTGATGTTGTTTCATCTAACAAATGCCCTGGCGGAAATCATGGACCTTATGAATCAATTTTTTAGAAACTATATTATTTATTTGTGGTTGTTTTCATTGATGACATTTTGATATACTATAGAAGTGAAAATGATCATATGAGACACTTGAGAATAGTTTTTCAAATTCTCAAGGATAACCACTTTTTTGCTAAGTTTAGCAAGTGTGAGTTTTTGTTAAGATCGGTTGCTTTCTTGGTCACATTGTCTCTAGTGAAGGGGTAGAGGTTTATCCAGGAACACGAAAGTAGTCAAAAGTTTTCCTAGACCATTGAGTCCTATCGACATCTTAATTTTTCTAGGGTTGGCCGGTTATTATAGGATGTTTGTTGCGGAATTCTCATCTACTACATCTACATTAACGGCCTTAACCCAAAAGAAGTTCAAATTCGAATATTCAAAATCATGAGAAAAGAGTTTCCAATTAATTAAAGATAGAATCAGCTCCTCTCCGGTTTTTACATTATTTGAGGCTACCGAAGTGTTTGTGGTTTATTGTGATTCTTCCCAAGTAAGTCTATGATGTGTGCTCATGCAACATGGGAAAGTCATAGCATATGCCTCTAGACAACTGAAGCCACATTAGAAAGAATTCCCTAAATCTTAACCTTGTGCTTGCTTTTGTGTATTTTGCATTGAAAATTTGGAAACATTATCACTATGGGGTATATGTTGAAGTATTCACACATCACAAGAGTTTACAATATGTGTTTACCCAAAAATATTTGAACTTAAGAGAAAGAAGATGGTTAGATCTTTTAAAGGACTATGACATGAGTGTCCTTTACCATCCCGTAAAAGTAAATATAGTATCGGATGCCTTGAGTAGAGTGTCCGTGGGTAGTGTGACTCAAGTGGTTGATGATAAAAAGAGTTAGTAAAAGAGGTTTATAGGTTGGCTCATTTGGGTGTACGAGTAGAAGACTCTCCAAAGGGTGGTTTCGTGGTTCGCCACAACTCCGAGTCATCTTTAATTATTGAGGTCAAAGATAAGCAACACCTTGATACTCTATTGATGGAGTTGAAGTAAATGATCCTTAGTAAGCTTAATGAGTCTTTCTCTCAAGTAGAAGATGGGGTGCTTAGGCATCAAGGAAGGTTGTGTGCACTGGATGTAGATGGCTTAAGGGAATTGATCATGGAAGAGGCTCATGGCTCCCACTATTCCATCCATATGGGTGCCACAAAGATTTACTGCGACTTATGAGAAATTTATTGGTGGAATGGAATAAAAATGGATGTAGCAGATTTTGTTGCCAAGTGTAGAAACTGCCAACAAGTCAAAGCGGAGCATCAAAGACTGGGTGGCTTGACTCAAAATTTATATATTCCTACATGGAAATGGGAGGATATTAACATGGGCTTTGTAGTAGGGTTCCCTCGTAGTAGAAGAAAACATGACTCGATATGGGTAATCGTGGATATGCTAACCAAGTGCGCAGATTTTCTTCCCATCAAAGACACATTTTCGATGGAAGACTATGCCAAATTAAACATCAAAGAGATTTTAAAGCTACATAGATCCCCTCTGTCCATCATTTGTATAGAGGTACTCAATTTACCTCTAATTTTTTGTAAGCTTTACAAAGTGGAATTAGTACGAAGGTGAAGCTTAGTACCACTTTTCATCCCAAAACATAAGGTCAAGTGAAACGCACTATTCAAACCCTTGAAGATATGTTGAGGGCTTGTTTAATTGAATTCAAAGGTAATAGGATGACACCTACCTTAGATAGAGTTCTCCAACAATAATTGCTACCATTCAACTATCTCTATGACACCCTTCGAGGCACTTTATGGGAGAAAGTGTAGGTCTCTAGTTTGGTGGTATGAGGTAGGTGAGTTTTCACTACTTGGTCCGACTTGGTCGATGAAGCCCTCGAAAATATTTTAGTTATAAGAGATAGACTAAAAACAACTCAATGTTTGCAAAAATCTTATGCCGACAAAACAAAGAGGGACCTTTGACTCGAAGTAGGAGATTGGGTCTATTTAAAAATTTCACCCATGAAAGGGGTGATGAGGTTTGTAAAGAAGGGGAATCTTAGTCATTGTAATGTGGTCCTGTATGGAATTTGTAGCGAGTTGGGAGTGCTGGCTATGAGTTTAGGTTTCTAAATGAGTTGTCCATGATTCATCTGGTGTTCCATCTTTCTATGCTTAAGAAGTTCTTAGGTGATCCGATTTCCATTCTTCTTCTAGAAGGTTTAGAGGTATATGAGTACCTTTCTTATGAAAAGGTCCAGGTTGAGATTTTGGATCACCAAGTTATGAAATTGAGGAATAAATAGGTTGCCTCCGTAAAGGTTCTATGGAGGAACCACCATGTTGAGGGCGCACCATGGGAGACCTAGGCCGACTTGAAGTCCCGCTATCCTCATATTTTTTTCCTTACTCCTATCCAAGATTGAGATTAATAGTTCCCTATATGACTATTTTGAATTATATTGATCTTATTATGTTTTTCAAAATAGATGTGCATATTATAGTATAATTCATGCTTAAGTTGAGTTCTTTTCTTTCCATGAATATTTTTTTTTATGTTGGCTATCAGTTAAATGTGTTTTGTTATATAAGTACTCATGGAAGATTATAATAAGCATTTTTTATGTTGTTTTGATAGGGAATCACCATGTCAACTTTTAATGTTCATATTGTTACACCCTAAATGAACTAACGTAAACTAGAGTTTTGTGATTGTTTCTTGAGTTAAATTTGGGTTAAATGATTTATATTGATTTCCTTAGGCAGTGTGTTAGGTTTTGTTTATCGTCCATGACATTAAGAAGATACGCCTTACATAGTGCTCTTGTGTTCTCATGTGTTTGAGCGAGTTTTACTTGTTCATTTTGTTTGGAATTGGTGTGGGATGTTTCTAAGACCTACATAACTATGTTTAGGGGGATTAAAGTTCCGGTACAAACCCACCTACCACCCACAAGGGGACCTAGATAAGGTCCCAAGACTTGGACCACAACCTACCTAGGAAGTGTCCACCAATGAGACCAACCGATGGCCAGTGGTCTAACCAACGGTCCGTCAACTTGGTCCGTTGATTGGGCCTGCAGGCGTGCACATTTGGATGTCGTAGGCTCAACCAACGAACCATCAATAACGGACCGTTGATGGACAAACGGTCCGTTGGTTTGTCCCGTATGTGAGCTGCCAAAAAGTTGTTAGCAGGCTGCCTTGGAATGGGGTGTTTGGTAAATTCAGACAAAGTCTTTTAAGGACCTTGGACGTTTATTTGAGGGTTTATTAGGTATATTAATATAATTTAAACCCTTAGACCTAGTTTTAGTCTCCATTTCCTAAAACCTAAAACCCCTATCTCTTAGAAGACTCTCTCAAGACACCATGGAAGCTAGAAGTCAAGAAGAGCTACAAGGGGCTGTTGGTAGTAGTCTATTTCTTCATAAAACATCTTTGGTGTTTCTTCTATGTGAGGTATGGTATCAATACTTGAACTCTCTTCCATTCAAGGAGTAACTTCTAATGGATTTTCAAAGAGGGTTTTTGAACCCTAGTTTCCTCTATGTCAAACTCTAAATATGGGTCTCGCATGAAAACGTTTTGAATGATATAAAAATAATGTTTCTAATGTTAGTTGATGATTTTAATTCTAAAACTTCAATGAAAACATGTTAAATCTTTTGATCAAATTTTGGCTTACGGAATGGGTTAAATGAGCATGAATTGGTAGTCTTTGAGATATGGTTTCTTATGGTTTATATTGTTGTTTAGCTACTTCCCTAAAGGATATATTATGATGAAATGTGGAGTAAAATGTTACAGGTTATGGAAGCTTGGAAAAAAGGGTAAGCTAGTTTTTTTGTTTAGCTTTCATTTTAAAATGATGTTAATTGGTATGGTCCACCTTCTTGGTGGAGGTGTTTACTTGAATTGTATTAATGTGAAGTTACTTGTTTATTGTGAATGAGGAAATGAAGGCTTTTTATATGTGAAGTAATACAATAATGATTTCATTCTTGTTAAATGTGCTTTATGAAGATATTATGTGAAGTAGGCTAGATAGTATGCTTAAATGAATTATATGATTATCTGAAGCATTTGAGGCTTGTGATGTGATGAATAAAGGTCTAAGCATGCATAGAAGTGAAACATAAATTAAATTATGTTTATGTGCAATATTTGCTCACATGTACACATACAATCACACTAAATGAATGAATTAAGCTAAGTAAAGCCAAAAGGGGAATTTTCGGGTGAACACTCTTCATAAGTTAACATGAAGTGTTTAGTAGCAAAATCACTACATCCTAAGAGATTTATAAGATAGGTTTGAGGATGAATTCCCTTCGTGAGTTGAGATGTGGTGTCTACTAGTTATCCTTAACCTATAGTTTATAATGTTGAGAATCTGTGGTGAGTTACGTCTAGCACCAAGAGGATATAAAGAAGGGGTGGTTGCCCTTCGTGAGTTGATAAGTTGTATTACAATATACCTCTTGAGATGAGTTATCCTCGTTAGTAGAGAATGAGTTAGTTATTAGAAATCTCCTTATCCCTTAACTATGGGCCTGCATAGGTGTATCTATTGGGAAAGCCATGTAAAATCTAAAAGTAAGACCTCACTCTAGGAAAGTGAGGGGACCCTTCTCTGATAAGGGAAGTATCGGTATTCTATGTTTATCTCTCATGGTCTATGTCGGTTAAGATAACCCCCACAACAGTAATGAAAGTGCTAAGTCTTTTAAAAGAGTGTGTTACTTAGGGTAGGTAGTGGAATGGGATGCTATTTATATATTGCACTATGTAGGCATTCTGAAAGGGGAGCCTTGGTGAGCCTTCTATGAATTGAGTGAATTAAGTCTCCTAAAAGAACGTATTACTTAGGGTAGGTAGTGGAATGGGACGCTATGTATCCATTGAACTAAATAGACCTTCCGAAAGGGGAGCCTTGGTGCTAATCCTTTTAAAAGAGTGTACTACTTAGGGTAGGTGGTGGAATGGGCGCCATCTACTCATTGAACTAAATAAGTATTCCAAAATTGAATTTTTGGTGTGTTGCTTGAGTGTTCTTATATTGTCTAGTCATTGAGTGGGGGCTTGTTCTATCGAGGTGAGTAAGCCAAAAAGGGTTAGTGTTGAGGATCACTTCGGAGTGTATTGAACGAGGTGTATGTGTATTTCCTTCATATCTTACCTTGATGAGTGTTAGGATAAACATAGTTAGGAAAAATACTATGGAAATTAGTTCACCTTCTCTTTTCTTAGATTTGGAAGTTCACTATTTTGAAATAGGGATAGTTCACTTTAAAGTCAAAATTTATTCACTGTAACATTTTGGAAGTTTATTGTAAAATGCTCCTTTTTTAAAAATTATGAAAATTATTCTTTAAGTGTTTAATGATGATACTTATGTTGTTTTACTCCTATATTCATGAATATTTTACTTAATTGGCATGAAAGTGTATTTACACTAAAATTTCCATTTTTGCATGTTTTTGCATATGACAGACATAGTGCATTGTTTTGTACTAACCCTATACTTTTCTATACTCTATAAGTGTAGGTTTGGAAGAAAGGTTGAAGTTTAGAAGGAAAAGCTTGGGAAATATTCTCTCAAGACAAAGTATGTCCTCATATATTCGAGGGAATAATTCTTAACTCTTTTAGTTTTGTATAAGTTATTATTATGTATTTCATTCAATGGAAAGGGTCATGTTCCTAAGATATTATGTCGTGTCTTTAAGTTGGCTTATGATGATGAGATTCTCTAAATATTTACGTAAGAATTTATTATTATATTAAATGTCGTGAAAGGTTCTAAAATATGCACTACTTTTCATGTCTTATGTAATGAACGATAGTTAAAGGGCTTGTACAAGACCCCAAAGGGTCAAATATGACTTGTGATGACCGAAGGTTTCTCCCTAACTTCTATGGGGTGCTTGAGGGTCGTGACACATATTGAGCTCATATTTAAATGGAGAAGGTAGTACCTCCTAATGTGATATGAAAAGATGATCTTTTGTAATGGTCTGTGTGGATTAAGTTCCTATTTGTTGAAAGGATTTGAGATTTACTCCTATGGATATGACTCATTGTGATATTTTTGGTTGTTTTGCTGCTATCTTAACTCTTATCTTCCTATAAATGGTTTAGAAAGTCATTAGGGGACGAATGTTCCTAAAAAGGGGGGGTGGGGTGATTGACACACCCTTAAATTTTATGACTTATACTAGAGCCTTATATGTTTAGTAATGGTGTTTTTAGACCTAAATAAGTATAAATAACTTGGTTGATATTTATTGGAGCAATAGCATTAAAGAAAAGCCTTAACGTCCGAAAACTAGCTATATTTAGCAAGTTTATGTCCCTTGGTTTGGTGGATGTTTTGGAGGGTCATATGAAGTCCAAAACTTGCAAAATGACTTTAATTAGGGGAGACATAGTATATATGGTGGAAAAGTTTAGGTATGATCCCCCAAGGGCTCCACGAAGGGACCCCATATTGGACCAAGCAAGCTGCCAAGAGGCAGCACCTTTTGTTCTTGGAGGTAAGGAGTCCGCGAAACGGACTTGGTTAACCCAAGGTCAAAAGTGAATCTCGCATCGCGGTCAGATCGCGTACTCCACTGTTTCAAAAATTAATTTTGGAAATCTTGCAAGAACAGCTCTACGCGCAGACTTGTTTCCCGATAAAAAATCTTAAAATAGAATTCGAGCTTGACTTCATTAAAGGGTCAATTTAAGTGAGGGGTATTGTGGATATTTCATGGGGGACTATATTTTTAGTTCCCATCAGATTCCTCATAATCACTCACTGAAATCAGAACCTCAAAACTAATCCCAAAAGCTCTCCCTTCTCTCCACATTCTCTCTCTACTCATTCTCCATTGAAGAAGCTTTGAAGGTTGAAGATGAAGACCAAATTCTTCAAGTTTCTACTCAATTTCGTGGTGATTATTTTTTGAAGTATGGTTTCTTTCACTCTTGGGGATTCTTTTCCCCAAGAGGTCCCTCCAAAAGATGATTTCTAAATGCCCCAAATCTAGGTTTTTGTTCTACACATGTCTTTTCTTTGAAAAACGAAATTATGAATCAATTATGATAAATTATGATGAATTAATGTGTTTTAAGTATATATTCATGGTTACTTGATGATTTCCTATACGAATTCCCTAGACCTATGTCTTTTCCCCAATTTCATGAAGATCATGAGTTGATATGGTGAACTGTGAGGATTATGAATGTGTCTATTGAGTAAATTGTTCGTAATTTTGTAATTGTTCCTTGAGTCTACCTTATTTATGTAATTGGTTATGTATTCTTGGTAATGGAAGTATGAATATTCTTGGAAGGGCAATGAGGTATGTTGATTGGTTCTCCTTGGATTCAATAATGAAGTATGAGTTACTTAGATAATAATGTTCTTATGTCTAATGTGTGGGTCTGATGTTTATGCTAAGTATTCCTCATCCTTAACCTGAATTGATTATGAATTATGCAATTATGTTATGCTATGATTATTATAGGATTGAAAGTAGTTTCTTATGATTATGGTATACAAAGTTAAAGGATTGTTCTCACTTGTGATGACCTGTGAGCTATATATGATAAGAGGTTTACATAGTGGTCTAGAAGAGACTAATGTGAACTTGTATGATGAAATAATATGACTACTAAAGGGAATAATTGCTTAGCACCAAAAGGGAATGTAAATGCGTTGGAGGTCTCACGTTAGTAAGTCCAGCCTCCCACATGGGTTTCCTCACGTTAGTAAGTCCAGATTCCCTAATTATGTGTTGTCTCATGATAAAAAATCTCCTTGACCCTTAACTATGTGCCCACATCAGACTCTAACTTAGTGGATCCACTTAGATAGCTATGTACGAATGGTTACACCTTAGGCAAGTTTAAACCCTCTCTTTACCGTGTGGGAGTTGAACACCGAATTTCATGTAGCTCACATAATCTCAGATAGGTTATTACACTTATTTCCCTAATGTAAAATAAAATGAACAAGTTAAGTATGTTAACTCTTATTAGGGTTGTCTTTAAGGCTACTATATAGGGTGAGGGATGGTATGTGACTTCTGTTACTCATTGCACATTTGGGATCCTAAGGGATGATTCTAGTAGTGCTCTTTTATGATTATAACTATGATTATGATTATGTATGTAAGCTATGATTAATATTCATGTAATAATCTTGTTATGATGACTTTAAGAGAATATGTTGTAAGTATGAAGTTGGTTGCTTAATGTGATACTTAGCCTTGGATAGGATTATGGGGTTCTATCTTTGGCATTGCACAAGTATTGTTTGGGCGATCTATGTGTTGGGTTACTATAATGTTTAATTAACTTATTATGATTTTGATATATGCATATTGAGTTAATTGATAAAAATCATGATTTTGACTAAATTTTAGGTTTGGTCCATTAAGGAGATTCATGGTCGTTGAAGAAGAAGACTTGGCTCTTTGCTAAATCAATTGGTGAGTCCTCATAAGTTCGGAGGATAGATCCACTTATTAAGCCTTATTAGTTTTGTCTATGTTTAGAGACAATTGTTTCATTCTCATGTTGACACTTTCATTGTAGCCTATATGGCATATTGTAATAAACTAAGGGCTATGCCAAAACTATTGTGATTCATACTTGTAGATGGTTTATATGTGATATGAGACTTTAGACTTCTATATGCTTTGTTATGCTAAAAGAAAAGTCTATGTACACTTCGTATGTAAGAAGTCTATGTGAAATTTTTAATTTTTCCAAACTTTTGACCTATGCTGTGTTATGATGTAAGTTAAGGGCTTGTTAGTCCTCTTAGAGGACGACGACGCCGGTTACGCCTAAGGGTTTATTTCTTATTCTTTATTTCAAGTTTATATGAACTTATGAATGAAGCATTTTATGGTATAGTATGAAGTTATGTTGTATCAATGTAGTAAGTGACTTAATGTGATGCTTAGTTTTGGATAGGGTTATGGGGTTCTATTGTTGTCATTGCACAAGTATTGTTTTGGGTTGCTTATATGTTGGGTTTACTTAGAATGTTCCATATATGTGAAGGTTGAGTTATTGAACATCAAGCATGGTTTTGACTAAATTGTGCCTTTTCTCATGGATTGATGATTTTATGTATAGGAATCATACATAGTACATGTGTTTTGTACAAACTCATATTTCTTCCCATTTTCCTCAACATAGTAGGTTCCGGCCATTGAAGAGCTTCTAGGACCCTATGCAAGGATACTTGGACTTCTTCCTCCAAGTAGTTTGTGAGTCCTCCATGTTTGAGGATGGTGCCTTTTGATCTACAGTAGTAGTATTGCTATAGTCTAAACACATTCATTTCTTTCCTATTGTTGAAGATATTATTGTAAGCCCTATGTGGTAATTATGGATTTGTATAAGGGCTATGCACGAATCTTAAGATTTCTTGAGCCTCACTTGTGCTTAAAAAGGTTAACAATTAAGTGATTTATAATGTGTATACTTTATTATAAATAAATTGGAGGTCAAAAGTCTAAGACGTTTGAATGTTAGACATTAGACGTGCTAGCGTGTTTTATTGTGACTTGGTATATTTTAAGTGTTGTTTGGGGTCTAAATTGATATGGGAGAATCCTAACTTGTTAATGTACTTATTAAAGTTCGAAATATTTTTTCACGACTCCCCAAGGACCCAAATGCTTCCTAGGCACTGCCTTGGCAGTGTCAATCTACACCTGGTAAACGATGTCCAGTACTCTCATCGGCGCCCTGCTGATTGGGACTGTGGCTCAACACTTAGACGTGTGAGCTCAAACCCCATAATTCAAGCCTCAATCATCATCGACATTTGTGCATCATGGCACCATCGTTCCAACAATGGTTTATCTACTGCACAGTCGATTGGACGTGCAACTTCACTGCTTGCGTGAAGTCCATTAAAGGGGAGAATGGGAAATCCCCCCACATCCTAATTATACTATAAAAATTTTAGTGAAGTGATTTTAAGTATTTTAAGTTAGTGTATAAGTCTTCTACTCTAATTAGACTTCATTCTTGAAATTAGACTTTCCCTCTCAAAATAAATCTTCTCTAGAAACCTCCGTTGGAGATGAAGCTCAAATACATCTTGATTTATGGATTTCCATGGATTATTCATCAATATTTCGTGGTCTATTAATATAACGAGACATTGTGATCCTTCATCCTTAGTTATTCATTCATCTATGGAGTTCCTGCCAATGTTTTCAAAGAGAATTCATGATGAAAATGTCCATCTTTCAATCTAGCCATGGGTTCCTTCTCAAAACGATATAGAAAGAATTATTATGAAACATTTATGATTAGATACTGTTTTTTATGTGAATTTCACTCCAATTTCATGATTACCCATGATCCTCTCAAATCTCAATTTAGCCTATAAAGTGGGTAATGTTATCTTGTTGAGATGATGATCGATTGTGATTTAGATTATGTTTATGTGTCTATAACTATTGTTTTGTATTAAAATGATGGTGCATTATTATTATTTTAACAATGATCATCAAATCATGGAGAATGGGTATGATTTCCTTATTCTTTCCACTTTGTATAGAATTGGTAGTTGAATTGGCCTTTGAGGGCATTCTGTGGTATGGTCCACTTATGGTGGCGGTGTTTACATTCTTTTACATGTGTATATGATATGATAATGGCCTTGAAGGAATTACATTCAAGATTAATTGATGTGATTAATCTCATATTTAGGAAGTTAAAGGATTTATCCTTCATTCTAATATCATATTCTAAGTGAGTTGATGTTATGAGAAGTATATGAATAGTCTCCCACGCTGGTTGCATGATTTAGGTGTATGGATGCTGTTGTGTATATGTGATTATCATGTTACTCTTAGGTGTGTATATATGGCTAATGATGATGAATTCTCTTGTAGCCTGACCCTTACCTATATGAACCCTATATTTATGTGTGATCAGAGTCTACTAGGAGTCTTTTATTCTAATATTTGAATATGATCTTGTCTCTTATGATGTAATATGCGTGTAGTCTATAGTCCTTAATAATCTATATGTGTATATGACTTGATACTTGAGGAATTTTGTACATGTCTTGTGATCTTTAGAGTGTGGCTCCCAAAGTTATGTTATAGCCATTAAGTGATCATGTTTATCAATGTACACACACACTACATGCATGTTTATGAATAGTATTGATTCATAATGACAAAGGATGCATCATTACCTATTTATATGCATGTCAAGTATATGATTATTGAAGTTATAAACATGTGTGACTAGAGGTGTTATGTGAAGGTAATCTCAAACTGTATGCACACACATATGATGTACGATTGAATGATTATGTGAAAGGACATTCTCACATGAAGTAGGGTGTATGATGAAAGGACATTCTCATCTTAGAAACCTTTGAGACATATGATGTATGAAGGACAAATCACTAAAAGCCTTATTTATGAACTATTTATTAAAGACTTAAATATATATATATATATATATATACATATATATACAAAGGGAGTTATATCCTAGCACCGAGTGAATATGACAAATGAGAGTGGGGCTTCACATTAGTAAGTCTGGCTTCCCATAAGAAAGCATTCACCTTTAGCGAGTTTGGTTCACAACATAGATGTTGTCTCATGAGATAGAAACCTCCACACTAGTAAGTCAAGGTTTCTAGTAAAAATCTCCATGTTCTATAACTACGTTACCCCGTAGGTTATAGCTTGTGGATACTACCTACATAGCAATGTACCACTTGTTACACCTTAACCAAGTGCTAACCCTCTCTTTTTGGTGTGGGAGGAGAACATCGGATTCCATGTAGCTCAAATGTTCTATGCCGGTTATGGATAAGTATCCAAAGTAAAAAATGAACTAAGATAAGATTATAGACTCTAACAATAACTCTTTGAGAGGATTAGTTAGGTAGGTAGGATTATGACCCCTACCCATGCATTTCACAAGTGAACTTCAAGAAAGGATAGGATTAGTACATGTATGAAACTAAGACTTATGATATGTGTATATGAATTTTAAGAATGCATTGTTAAGTGAATTCACTATTTCAAGACATGAATTATGTGTATGTGTGTGAATTTCAGTTATGGATTCTAAATGAGTTTACATAGTATATGTAGGGGTATGGGACTCCATGTGTACATTGCACAAGTAAGCTCGTGAAGGGGTTATGAGGGTGGTTTACTTATTGTATGAACTAAATGAGTTATGACTAATGTTGTATTAAAGGAAAGAGTCCTTATATGATTCTACGAAATATGTGTCTTATGTTTAGTTGTAAATGGAAGTGTTATGACTTTTTAAGTATGTTATGCCTTGTCTACTGTGACTTCTTAGGTACACTTAGTGAAATTAGTATTATGTGATGCTACCTACACATGTCACTAGTGTGAATTATGAGTTGTCTTAGGTGATGGTCCTTATGTGAAGCTTATGTGTATGAGGTGATTAAAACTAGTGAATATATGTGGTTATGTTTATAAAGCATATCTATGATAGAATACAGTAAAGTGACCTCATGGTGATGAAATGTACTAAGTACACTTGAGGGTTACTTAAGGAAAGAAGTAAGATAAAAGAGTGGTATTGTATTATGTATATTGCATATGCCTCAAAATATGAAAAATGACTTTAACTGCTATTATGAGTAGTATCCATGTGTATATGATGTATGTGAACTATATTGGATTTATATGTGCCTATTTTTATGAAATTTACTAAAAAGACATGTTCCATAATTTTAAATGAAATATCCTCTTTAAATACATGCTTTTGTGTGGTTGTCATACTTATTAAAATGTTGTACTAATACCATTTTTCTTCATATTTTTAAAAATTGTAGGTATTGATGGCTAGAGGATGTCTCCTAAGTGAAGAGCTTGGATAGATCTCCCAAGTTCAAGTAAAGGAATTGTAAGACCCCAAAACGAATTAAGGTGTCCATAGACTCACATGTGACTTATAAAGTTTTAAATATGTTAATTAAGAATTTTACAGCATGTATCATTGATTTGAATTTATTTGGAAGTTAAAAATCCAAGACGTTTGTAAGTTAGCCCTTCAGATGTGCATCTGTGACTTGAGTGTTCCTAGCATGTTTGGATGTGTTGCGAGCGTTGTTTGATGCTCAAACTAGTAAAAAATTGTCCTTGACATGTATGAGAGTGTATTTACCTCGTAAACATCTAGGTACGACTCCCCAATTTCACTGCAAAAGGCCCTAAAAATGGACACAAAGTCTGCCTAAACACTGCCATGGCAGTGTCTACCTACGACTTTCAATCGACGCCCAGTAGGTTTGTTGACGCCCCTTCAATAGGTGGGTATTGTCCCACACTTATCATGGTGAAGGCTCATCCCAAACACAACCCTCATACCCAAATTACGGTTACCACCTATAGACCGTCGTATGGACTAAGGGGCGTCGATGCAGGCGGCAATTCACTGCCAGACGAGTTGTCTTATTAAGAAGTGAATGGGAAATTCACCCAACGTCCTAACCTGACCCAAGGCGGTTTATTTAACTATTTTTGGGTATACTTAGTTAGTTAAAAATATCAAAAATCCCATTCCCGATCCATGATTTCAAAATTAGACTTCCCTCTCCAAAATATCCTCTCTCGAAACCTCCTTTGGAGATGAAGCTCAAGAACAGCTTGGAGCTTTGATCCCTATGGATTCTTCATGAATATTTCGTAGTTCTCTCCTACAATAAGTAATGGTGATCCTTCATATTTACAAATACATTCATCTAGAGAGCTCCTTCAAAGCTTTTTAAAGAGAAATTGTGATCAAATAGTGTATTTTCTAATCTAGCATCGGGTTCCTTCTCAAAACGATTTCAAAAGAATAATTTTAATGCATTGATGATTAGATACTATTACAAATATGTTTTTCAATCCAATTCCCTGATAAATCCATGATCCCTCTTATTGATTTATCCTACAATGTAGTATCTTTTGATCTTGATTCTAGAATGATTGTTATGAGATTCAGTTGTGATAAATTCACTTAGCTACTGCCTATAATGTAATGTTATGATGAATTAGGTATAATTGATCCAATGTGAATAGATGCTTTATGTATTGTTAAACATTGACCTAGGTTCTTCTAGTCTACATAGATTGATAATGTAATGTACATGATGTGATCTGAATTCTAGGGTAGATGAAGTATGATTTCGTTTAGGTTGTGATCTCTTCAAATACATACCTATATTTATATTGTTTATTAATTGTGATTACTAATCATTGATGATCAAAGAAAGGTATATTGGTAAGTGATCTATGTCTCTCTACTCTCTATTAAATTGGTAATGTAGTGTACATGTTAGTATCATGATCTTGTGGTGGTTTATGCATGATTTCGTCCATGTTAATGTACATCTACTTCTCTATGCTTGAATTTTTTATGAAAGATTGATACGGAGCAATGATGAACAAATGTGGATGAATTGGTAAGATTTACTATATTCCTCTACTTTTTTATGTAATGGCTAGTTGAAATGGCGTTGTATGGCATTGTGTGGTATGGTACATTATGATGGCGGTTTTTACTTTATTATCATTATATATGTGTTGATTATGGCCTTGAAGAAAATTTGATGATGGTTTGAGTGTGTGCTTGTGATGAACACACTATGTGAAGCTTATGCCTTGTTTCTATTCTAGTTTATGATTTAGGTTGTGTTGCTGATATTATGAGCATGTGGGTGACTATGTTGGGTATGGTCTATATTATTCCAATGATGAATAAAAATTGGTTAGTGACCCCTTAAATATGTACCCCTATATGAATGTGTGATTAGCTATGGATAGGAGTGTTGAATGCAAATGTCGTTGTTATCTTGTGTCCTACGCTATTTTGTGTTTTGTGGTCCATTCTTCAATGTGCATTGTGGTCCTAAGAGGTTGGATGCCTCAATGTGTTGTTTATAGCCATTTGGTGATTATGTTGACCAATGTACATACACTCACACTTCATGCATGCTTATGAGTGGTATAGGTACATGGTGTCTAATGAAAGGTTATTCGCAGATGCACTAATGTCTACTACTATGTATATAAAGTATATTTCCATGAAGTATGTTATGTATCCCTTAAGTAGGATGACTTAATAGGTGTACTAGTATGGGCAAGGATATGGGATCGTGTCTATGCATTGCACATGTGTGCCTTGATAGGATAGTTCCTAGGTTGGTGATTTATGTACATGAATATGAATGGATGAGCATGTTATGAATATTTCTTATATGCTATGATGTCAAGTGTATGATATGATGAAGTATTAATGTGCATAGAGTCTAAATGTGTTTATATGAAAGGATTTGTCATATAGTTACACATATACTCTTATGCATGAAGGAAATGGAGTATCAACATGTGTAATCGAAGAGTGTTTATGTGAAAGGTTTGCTCACAAATATGCATATTAAACACATGTATAATGATCTAGTTAATAAAGGTTCTCTTGAAAGGTGTTCTCAAGCGTACCCTAAACTAGATGGTGCTTTACATATGTTATGTCCATGTGAAAGGACTTCTCACATGCTTCAGGTTGATGAACTCTCATCTATGACCTATGAGATAAGAATATGAGGAGTTAACTATTCTAAGGGAACTTGGTTGAGCACCAAGTGAACTTAAAGATGACGGGTGTCCCTTCGCTTTGTAAGAAGGTAGGTTCACCATAGTCCGCACAAGGTGGTTAGCCTCATATCCCAAAGAGCATAGATTGATATTTCCATAAGTGTATAACTACAATGCCATAGGCATAAAAAGGGTTACTATATATACCTCCAAGTTCCATAAACTATACTTGCCACATAGGATCTCGTAAGTGATATCACCTAATATGCTAGAATGTGTTAATGCTTTATCTTGGCTAGGTAGAGCACTTTCCCTTGGTGTAAGGCTCTACAACACAAAATTCCATATTTAGCACCCAAGTTCTTAGTGACAGTTAAGGCTATAGTTTCCCTGAAGTAAAATGGAGAACAGAAGTAAATCTAGGACCCTAATTAGGATAAACTAAGGGAATTCACTTAGTGTAGGTGAGGATATGGGACTTTACAGATGCATTGCACAAGTAACTCTTGAAGGGACTTCTAGGAAGGTGTTCTAATGCATATGATTATGTTTATGTCTTTATGCATGATATTATAGTGTTGTCTACTTGTTGTGATTAAATGCATGGTATGATTATATATGATGACGTCTTTTATTATGTGCATAATGTTGGTCTTAATGACTATATAATGAAGGTCTTTCTTGAAATGAATAAAGTTGTCTTTGCTTGCCATGTTTATGTATGAAGTGAATTATGTGCTTTTGGTATCGTGATTGGTTTACTAAGTATGTGTGAGGTTATAAGGCTTCACATGTACATTGCACTAGTAGACTTAGATTGTGGTTGTAAATAAGATCTTATAATGTTCTGTGTGAAGAGAAGTTAGCATAGGTAAAAATTGACTAAGGCTTACTTCAATGTTATTGAGAGTCTTGGTTTAAATGTGTCTTATGATGTGCTATACTTCTATAATATATGTGTTGAGTTAGTAAGGGTTATATGTATGAGTGCTTTATCGCCTTAAGGTGATGTAATGCACCAAATATCACTAGAGGGTTACCTAGGAAGTTATGGAAATAAAGTAAGATGAACTTACTGTAATTGGATGAAGCTTAGTGTAACATGAAGGGTACTCATTGTTAAGTGGTCCCAAGTATATCTAATATGAAATATATGATTCTATGTGATATTATGACTATTGTATATGTTTAAATGAAGTATGTGAATTGTATGATGCTTAATGTGTCAACTTTTATAAAGTGTTCAAAAAAGGAATGATTCATGGTTTCAAAGGAAATGTCCATTTTTAAATGTATGGTTTTGCATGGTTGTCATACTTAGTGCATTGTTGTACAAACTTCATTCTTCTTTACCTTTTTAATCATACTGTAGGTTATGGATGCTTAAAGGATTTCTCTGATGTGAAGGGATTGATATTTGATTCCCAAGGTCAATGAAATGGATCCTTAAGCTCAAGGATCCCTAGGTCAAATTTCTATAAAGTCTTGTAATAGTTTATTTTATGATTTTATGTTATAAGGGCTGTGTCCCTAATTTACTCTAATGATATTTAGTCTAGGATGGCAAAAAGAGACTAGAGTATTTAAATATGCATTATGATATTTTATATACAATGGAAGTGATGTTCTAGCATATGATGTGCGATGAGAAGTTTTAAATTTCTGCTAATTTTACCAATGAAAATGCGATAAATGATAACTATGGGCTTGTATAAGACCTTTATGTAACGACCTGTTTAGTCCTTTTGAGCAGCAGATTTTAATTCTTGAAAAACTGGCTGAGACGACGGACCCCACGACCGACCGTCATGGGCACGACGGACCGTCGAGGGTGTCTCATTTCAAAACACTTAGAAATTAGAAATTTGGGTGCTGAAATCGACTCTTTGAACTTCGTGACGGAATGGCAGGACGGACCGTCACAGGCGTGACGGACCGTCACAGATTCTTTAGTGGAAATTGAGTCTCTGAACTCTGTGACGGACCTGCAGGACGGACCGTCGCAGGCACAACAGGCCGTCACAGGTTGTGTAATCCCAGGCTGGGTCGGATTTCTGTTTAAGTTTTAAAGGGGCGTTTTGGACTATTCCTTCTATAATTATAAATTTCGTGGGTTAATATTAATAACTCAATTTCTTGGGGGTTAAAAGAGGTAACCTTGAGTTAACTAGTGGGTTACTATTGCCATCTTTTATACTTAATTATATGCTAATTAGGGTAAAAGAAAGAGGGTTTGAATAAGAAAAATAGAAAGAACAAATAGAGGGAGAATCGATCAAGAGAGAGAGAGAGGAACGAAGAGGAAAGCAAGGATTTTGAGGATTAGCTTGCTTGAATTCAATTCTTCGGTGGAGGTAGGTTATGGTTTTGATACTATTCGTAGTAAACTCTTAATAGCGAATGATATGTATTGATAGTATTGTAAACCCTTCTATATGCTTAATTGTATGCTTGCATGAATGTGACTTATATAATTCTGATAAAATAAGCATGTTGAAGCTATTGAATCCTAATTCTTGAAGAAACCCTAATCTACTTTGTGAATGATGATGCCTTGGTATAAAAGAAGGCTTGATGAATGAAAGTAGTGAAATTAGGGGATCGGGTGCAACGTTCTGGTACCAGGATAGAAATAGAGGATTGGGTGCCACGTTCCGGTACCAGGATAGAAATAGAGGATCGGGTGCCATGTTCCGGTACCAAGATAGAAATAGAGGATCGGGTGTCACGTTCCGACACCAGGATAGAATATGGATCAGATTGTCACGTTCCGACACTAGGATAGAATATTGATCGGGTGCCACGTTCCGGTACCAGGATAGAATAAGGATCGGAGTGCCACGTTCTGGCACCAGGATAGTATATGAAGATCGGAGTGTCACGTTCCGACACCAGGATAGTATATGAGGATCGGAGTGTCACGTACCGACACGAGAGGAATAAAGATAATGAATCTTGAAATATGTTAATATACTCAATCTAATGAACCTAATTCCCAAATGAGTATGGTATTGAGGCGTGAGTCCTCATGGGTGAACTTGACGGTACTTGTTAATGATTATAGTACTTGTTGTTGCTACATGTTAAGTGTTGTAGTTGATTTGTGATATTATCTGTTATATACTGTTTTCTATTTTGAGTTGGCCGATGATACCTACTCAGTACTTGTGTTTTGTACTGACCCCTACTTGTATGTTTCTTTCTTTGTTATTTATGGAGTGCAGCAAACGTACCGTCATCTTCAACACAACCGCAACTCTAGCCAGTCTTCACTACATCAAAAATTCAGGGTGAGCTAATGCTTCTAGCTTGGACTGGATCTTCTTCTTCAAGTCTTGATGCCTTGAACTTCCAGCATGGACTAGCTTTTTACTTGTTTTTGCTTTCTTAGATACTCTTAGTTTAGTAATTTGAGGATAGATGTTCTTGTGATGATGACTTCCAGATTTTGGGGAATAATAGATGTTGAGTTTAGAAGTTATTTAATTGATTTTCCATAAAGAGTTTAAGTCTTCCGCATACTTTCTGTTGGTATTATATTTAAATGTTGGGTTTTGTATTGGTTGGATCGCTCACATAGGAGGGTAAGTGTGGGTGCCACTCGCGATTCGGTTTTGGGTCGTGACAAACTTGGTATCAGAGCATTAGGTTCGTTGGTCTCATCACACAAGAACGAGTCTAGCAGAGTCTTAAGGAACGGTAGGGGGACCCCTTTACTTTTCTTTGAGAGGCTATAAGACTGTAGGAAAATTCCATTCTTTCATTCTTTCTTTCGTGCTATTACTTGGATCCAATTGGTATCTAGGTGATGCAAATTGGTATCTGACCATCTTCACTCTATTTCGCAGATGGTTAGAACTAGAGCAACGACTACACCAACACAAGCAAGACAGGAAGCGTCTGAGTCAGCCACTGGGGCTGTAGCTCGAAGAGGAGTAGTGGCGAGAGGCCGTGGAAGAGGCCGAGGGAGGACGTCCTCTAGAGGAAGAGGACAAGCACCTAGCCCACCTGGTACTAGGGCGGTGACTCCTCCTCCAACTGAGGAAGTGGTAAGAGAGGGTGAGGAAGGGGAGAATGAGCAAGTGCAGAATGAGGAATTGCCACCCCAACCTACCCCAGAGATGATCAATCAGGTTCTTGCTTATCTTAGCGGGTTATCTGATCAGGGACAGACACCCCCAGTGTTTTCTGCACCAGCACCTCAGGTTCCGGAGGTACAACATGCAGCTACTATGGCTCCCCGCATGGATGCCTCATTGGAAATAGGCACGTTTCCTCGTCTGACTACAGGGCCTATAATGACAAATGATCAGCATGAACTTTTCAGTAAGTTCTTGAAATTGAAACCTCCAGTCTTCAAGGGTGCTGAATCTGAGGATGCTTACGATTTTCTGGTTGACTGTCATGATCTACTACACAAGATGGGTATAGTAGAACGGTTTGGTGTTGAGTTTGTGACTTATCAGTTTCAAGGGAACGCCAAAATGTGGTGGCGGTCACATGTTGAGTGTCAACCAACAGAGGCACCACCTATGACTTGGGCATCATTCTCTAGCTTGTTTATGGAGAAGTATATCCCCCGAACTTTGAGGGATAGGAAAAGAGATGAGTTCTTGAGCCTAGAGCAAGGTAGGATGTCGGTTACTGCATATGAGGCTAAGTTTCGTGCATTATCCTGGTATGCCACCCAACTTTGTTTCAGTCCACAAGAGTGGATTCGCCTTTTTGTGAAGGGGTTGAGGTCGGAATTGCGGATTTCAGCGTTACAGGTAGCGGCTACAGCGAAATCCTTTCAAGAAGTGGTAGACTTCGTGATAGAGGTGGAGGGAGTGAAGGCAGATGACTTCACCATGGCATCTACATCAAAAAGGTTTCAAAAAGGAGGTGAGTTTAATGGTTCTTACTCCAGAGGACAAGGTTCAGGAGGTTACTCGGTCCGACCAATTCAGTCTTCACTACAGACTGTAGTTGGGGGTCTTCCTCAGACCGGTCAACACTTCTCTGAGAGACCTATGCTTGAATCCAGAGAATGTTATGGATGTGGGGAGAGTGGACACATTAAGAGGTATTGTCCAAGGCAGAGTCACAGACCTCCCATGGTCAAAGGTAGAGGTGGTCATGGTAGAGGCCGTTATTCTGGAGGACGTGGTGGTCGAGGTAATGGTGGTCACCAAAACGGCCGGGGTGATGGGCAAACTTGAGCCACTACAACACAACATGGTAAGGGCAACGGACAGACATGTAATGGGGCCCGTTGTTACGCTTTCCCTGGGAGATCTGAAGCGGAGACATCTGATTCTGTCATCACAGGTAATCTTTTGGTTTGTGATTGCATGGCTTCTGTATTATTTGATCGTGGCTCCACGTTTTCATATGTAGCTTCTTCATTTGCTACTGGTCTTAATTTACCTTGTGAATTGCTTGACATACCTATTCGTGTGTCTACTCCGGTGGGTGAGTCTGTGGTAGTTG
The DNA here is from genome assembly GCA_027705065.1 of Solanum peruvianum. Taxonomy (NCBI): domain Eukaryota; kingdom Viridiplantae; phylum Streptophyta; class Magnoliopsida; order Solanales; family Solanaceae; genus Solanum; species Solanum peruvianum. The sequence continues at coordinate 17,936,361 of JAKWJD010001766.1, read as the reverse complement.
AAAAAGTATATAGGTCTTGTTTGGTGACTTTTGTGGGGAGCAACACTTATGTAGATTTGGTTATCTTAGAAATGGTTGACTTCGATGTGATTCTGGGTATGACTTGGCTTTCTCCGAATTTTGCGATCTTGGATTGTAATGCTAAAACTGTGACGTTAGCCAAGCCTGGGACAGATCCGTTAGTGTGGGAGGGCGACTACACTTCCACTCCGGTTTGTATCATCTCCTTTCTTCGTGCTAAGAGAATGGTTAGTAAGGGGTGTTTAGCTTTCTTGGCACATCTCAGGGATGACACTACCCAAGTACCTTCAATTGAGTCGGTTTCGGTAGTTCGTGAGTTTCTGGACGTGTTCCCTGCAGATCTTCCTGGTATGCCACCAGACAGAGATATTGATTTTTGCATTGATCTGGAACCGGGTACTCGCCCCATTTCTATACCCGCTTATAGAAGTGCTCCCGCGGAGTTAAGAGAGTTAAAGTCCCAACTTCAAGAGTTGTTGAGCAAAGGCTTCATTAGACCAAGTGCATCTCCTTGGGGTGCTTCGGTGTTATTTGTGAAGAAGAAGGATGGGAGTTTTCGGATGTGCATAGACTACCGGCAGTTGAACAAGGTAACTATTAAGAACAAGTATCCCATTCCTCGCATTGGTGACTTGTTCGATCAGTTACAAGGTGCTTGTGTCTTCTCTAAGATTGACTTGAGATCCGGTTATCATCAATTGGAAATACGGGCAACGGATGTGCCAAAGACTGCCTTTCGGACAAGGTATGGGTATTACGAATTTGTAGTGATGTCTTTTGTCTTACGAATGCCCCTGCTGCTTTCATGAGCTTGATGAACGGTATTTTTAAGCCATATTTGGATCTCTTTGTGATCGTATTTATTGATGATATACTGATATACTCCAAGAGTAAGAAGGAACATGAGGAGCATTTGAGAATGGTATTGGAGTTGTTGAGGAAGAAAAAGCTTTATGCCAAATTCTCCAAGTGTGAGTTTTGGCTAGATTCAGTGTCCTTCTTGGGGCACGTGGTTTCTAAGGATGGAGTGATGGTGGATCCTTCTAAGATTGAGACAGTGAAGAATTGGGTAAGACCTACTAATGTGTCAGAAATAAGGAGCTTTGTTGGTTTAGCTAGCTATTACCGTCGATTTGTCAAGGGATTAGCTTTCATTGCTTCCCAATTGACGAACTTGACTAAGCAGAATGTTCCATTTGTTTGGTCGGATGAATGTGAGGGAAGCTTTCAGAGACTCAAGACTTTGTTGACTACTACACCAATCCTTACCTTGCCAGTAGAGGGTAAGAGTTTCATTGTTTGTTGTGATGCATCCTATTCTGGTTTGGGTGCAGTGCTAATGCAAGAGAAGAATGTAATTGCTTATGCTTCGAGGCAATTAAAGGTGCACGAACGCAATTATCCGACCCATGATTTGGAGTTGGCCGCTGTAGTATTCGCATTAAAGCAGTGGAGACACTATTTGTATGGGGTTAAGTGTGAATTCTATACGGATCATGGATGGAACTACTGAAGGACTACGATATCACAATCTTGTATCATCCGGGAAAGGCTAACGTTGTGGCAGACGCCTTAAGTAGAAGGGCAGGAAGCATGGGAAGTCTAGCTCATTTGCAAGTTTCTAGACGCCCGTTGGCTAGAGAAATCCAAAACTTGGCTAATGACTTTATGAGGCTAGAAGTAAATGAGAAGGGAGGATTCTTGGCTTGTGTGGAGACGAGATCTTCTTTTCTTGACAAGATCAAGGGAAAACAGTTTGATGATGAGAAACTAAGTCGAATTCGGGATATGGTGTTGCGAGGAGAGGCTAAAGAGGCAATAATCGATGAGGAAGGTGTTTTGAGGATTAAAGGAAGGGTATGTGTGCCCCGTGTTGATGACTTGATCCACACTATTCTTACAGAGGCTCATAGTTCCGGATATTCTATACATCCTGGTGCAACCAAGATGTACCGTGACCTAAAGCAACACTTTTGGTGGAGTAGAATGAAGCGAGACATTGTTGATTTTGTTGCCAAATGTCCAAATTGTCAACAAGTAAAGTATGAACACCAGAGGCCCGGAGGAACACTTCAGAGAATGCCCATTCCTGAATGGAAGTGGGAGAGAATTGCAATGGACTTCGTGGTTGGTCTTCCAAAGACATTGGGTAAGTTTGATTCTATTTGGGTAATTGTGGACAGATTAACTAAGTCTGCTTACTTCATTCCGGTCAAGGTGACCTACAATGCAGAGAAGTTAGCCAAGATCTATATCTCAGAAATCATTCGATTGCATGGAGTTCCACTCTCCATCATATCAGATAGAGGTACACAGTTTACTTCTAAGTTTTGGAGAACATTGCATGAGGAATTAGGTACTAGGTTGGACCTTAGTACTGCATTTCACCCTCAGACTGATGGTCAGTCTGAGCGAACGATTCAACTGTTGGAGGATATGCTTCGTGCATGTGTGATAGAATTTGGTGGTCATTGGGACAACTTCTTACCCTTAGCGGAGTTTTCATACAATAATAGCTATCACTCAAGTATTGATATGGCTCCATTCGAAGCATTGTATGGGAGGAGATGTAGGTCTCCCATTGGTTGGTTTGATGCATTTGACGTTAGACCTTGGGGTACTGATCTGTTGAGGGATTCATTAGAGAAAGTGAAATCTATTCAAGAAAAGCTTTTAGCGGCGCAAAGTAGGCAAAAGGAATATGCAGATCGAAAGGTTAGAGACTTGGAGTTTATGGAGGATGAGCAAGTCTTGCTGAAGGTTTCGCCCATGAAAGAGGTAAGCTAAGCCCAAGGTACATTGGACCATTTGAAGTACTTAAGCGAGTAGGGGAGGTGGCTTATGAATTAGCCTTGCCTCCAGGGCTGTCAGGAGTGCATCCGGTATTTCATGTGTCCATTTTGAAAAGATACCATGGGGATGGAAACTACATCATCCGTTGGGATTCGGTTCTGCTTGATGAGAATTTGTCTTATGAGGAGGAGCCTGTTGCCATTCTAGATAGAGAAATTCACAAGTTGAGGTCGAGGGAGATTGCATCCATCAAAGTTCAATGGAAGAATCGACCAGTTGAAGAGGCCACTTGGGAGAAGGAGGCTGATATGCAAGAAAGATACCCACACCTGTTTACAGATTCAGGTACTCCTTTTCGCCCTTGTTTTTCCTTCTTGTGATCGTTCGAGGACGAACGATGGGTAAATTGGTATCTATTGTAACGACCTGTTTAGTCGTTTTGAGCAGCAGATTTTAATTCTGGAAAAACTGGCTGAGACGACGGACCCCACTACGGACCGTCATGGGCACGACGGACCGTCGAGGGTGTCTCGTTTCAAAACACTTAGAAATTAGAAATTTGGGTGCTGAAATCTACTCTCTGAACTTCGTGACGGAATGGCAGGACGGACCGTCACAGGCGTGACGGACCGTCACAGATTCTTTAGTGGAAATTGAGTCTCTAAACTCTGTGACGGACCTGCAGAACGGACCGTTGCAGGCACAACAGGCCGTCACAGGTTGCGTAATCCCAGGCTGGGTCGGATTTCTGTTTAAGTTTTAAAGGGGCGTTTTGGACTATTCCTGCTATAATTATAAATTTCGTGGGTTAATATTAATAACTCAATTTCTTGGGGGTTAAAAGAGGTAACCTTGAGTTAACTAGTGGGTTACTAGTGCCATCTTTTATACTTAATTATATGCTAAAGAAAGAGGGTTTGAATAAGAAAAATAGAAAGAACAAAGAGAGGGAGAATCGATCAAGAGAGAGAGAGAGAGAGGAACCAAGAGGAAAGCAAGGATTTTGAGGATTAGCTTGCTTGAATTCAATTCTTCGGTGGAGGTAGGTTATGGTTTTGATACTATTCGTAGTAAACTCTTAATAGCGAATGATATGTATTGATAGTATTGTAAACCCTTCTATATGCTTAATTGTATGCTTGCATGAATGTGACTTATATAATTCTGATAAAATAAGCATGTTGAAGCTATTGAATCTAATTCTTTAAGAAACCCTAATCTACTTTGTGAATGATGATGCCTTGGTATAAAAGAAGGCTTGATGAACGAAAGTAGTGAGATTAGGGGATCGGGTGCCACATTCCGGTACCAGAATAAAAATAGAGGATCGGGTGCCACGTTCCGGTACCAGGATAGAAATAGAGGATCGGGTGCCACGTTCCGGTACCAGGATAGAAATAGAGGATCGGGTGTCACGTTCCGACACCAGGATAGAATATGGATTGGAGTGTCACGTTCCGACACCAGGATAGAATATGGATTGGGTGCCACGTTCCGGTACCAGGATAGAATGAGGATCGGAGTGCCACGTTCTGGCACCAGGATAGTATATGAGGATCGGAGTGTCACGTTCCGACACCAGGATAGTATATGAGGATCGGAGTGTCACGTACCGACACGAGAGGAATAAAGATAATGAATCTTGAAATATGTTAATATACTCAATCTAATGAACCTAATTCCCTAATGAGTATGGTATTGAGGCTTGAGTCCTCATGGGTGAACTTGACGGTACTTGTTAATGATTATAGTACTTGTTGTTGCTACATGATAAGTATTGTAGTTGATTTATGATATTATCTGTTATATACTGTTTTCTATTTTGAGTTGGCCGATGATACCTACTCAGTACTTGTGTTTTGTACTGACCTTTACTTGTATGTTTCTTTCTTTGTTATTTGTGCAGTGCAGCAAACATACCGTCATCTTCAACACAACCGCAACTCTAGCCAGTCTTCACTACATCGGAAATTCAGGGTGAGCTAATGCTTCTAGCTTGGACTGGATCTTCTTCTTCAAGTCTTGATGCCTTGAACTTGTGGCATGGACTAGCTTTTTACTTGTTTTTGCTTTCTTAGATACTCTTAGTTTAGTAATTTGAGGATAGATGTTCTTGTGATGATGACTTCCAAATTTTGGGGAATAATAGATGTTGAGTTTAGAACTTATTTAATTGATTTTCCTTAAAGATTTTAAGTCTTCCGCATTACTTTCGGTTGGTATTATATTGAAATGTTGGGTTTTGTATTGGTTGGTTCGCTCACATATGAGGGTAAGTGTGGGTGCCACTCGCGATTCGGTTTTGGGTCGTGACACTTTATGAGATCAAGTACACCATATTACTTCTAGGGGATGCTCTCCAGTCATGACAAATGGGGTATTAGAGAATGAGGTTTATGAAAGTGATTTTAGGGTCCAAAGTATCGTATTTCCACGTCTAGTAGAGTCTCGATCATCGGTGATGAGCCCCGACACATCTATATGCGAGAGGCTATCGGACGATAGAGTTTCCCTTCTTCACTATTCTCATGTTGTACCATATAACTAAACTCTATAAGATCTCTCACTTATGTTTTCTTGTATAATGGTCATTTAGATGTGGTTGCTTGGATGAGATGGTATCTCTATGCTTGAAAGTGAAAAGGTGAGATTTGATACTTATCTTGGTTTGATGAGTATGTGCGAAGATAAATTTTTCCATACTTGGATGATGTGTTGCCTTTTATGGCTATATATGAAACCTAAGTGAAATGACATGTTATGTGAATATTTATGATGGATATAGTTATAGCATGTTAAAGAAGTTGTTATAGTTGAATTGAGCTTCCGTTTTGGATTTTTATGTTGTTATATGGTTTGTCATGATGGTTATATAATGTTATGATTTGAGCTTGAAATTCTTAGTCACTACCTATTGAAGCATGTTTCCCTAAGTATATATTTTTAAATGGTTCATTTTTGGCCTTCGTATATGTGTAATGGTTCATGTGTTTCCTATTATGTGTGATGCCTTCATGATTCATCTGTATGGATTGGATTCCTTTATATAGACTTGATCCTGAAAGTGAAGGTAGTGTTATTATCTTGTGGGGTTATGATGTGGGTTGGAATGACCTAGAAGTTACCTTACTCTGATATTGGAAGAAAATAAAGAGACCTTGTGGCTATGTCTCCTCTATTGTTTCCCCAAATGTTGTAAGACCCTTGATGTTCATGGTATACTTTAGACATTATGTGGTTGGGTAGTATGACCTAACTTGATTGTTATAGATTTCGTGTGAGTGTTAGGCCTAGAGTAATGATGATGGTTGGGGTAAGATGCTCTTCAATGGGTTTACCTTAAATGGGGGATGGTGATGTGAGTAGTAAGGTGATAGATATTTCTATCTTTCCTTCTATTTTTACTTGAGCTTGAGACTAAAGAGTTCCTAAAAACATTTCATAATAGGAGTCTCGAATAAAAGTATGAGGGGCATGTTCTCAACATGTTATGTATGTCTTAACTGAAACTATGTTAAGCATGTTTGTAAGATTCTAAGTGCATGAAAAAGGATTTTCGATTAAATTCATGTATCCTTATGTTGATTGTTCATCTTGATATGCTAGTTTTGCATTTAACTCCATGAAAAAAAGTAAGAAGTATGTTTGAAGCCAATTTTAAGGTGTGGTGCTTTAAGCCATCATGGTTAAATTGAGTCTCCTTAAAATGAAAATGATGAGTCTCTTGAAAATAGTGTGACTTTTATGGTTTGGAAAGCATGATTTTAGGTTCACTCTTGAAAAATGAGGGCATGTCTAACTAGTATGTATTCCTATAAATTGTGATTTTTCCCCAAATGGTGCATCTTTATGAAAGCTAGTGTTATGCTAGAAATTGAAATCTATGTGAAATGACTTCCTTTGTTGTTATGTGTGTGGTGTGATTGACCATTTTGACTTCACTAGGAAGAAAGTTTGAGCATGTTTTGGTTAAAAGTTGAGAAATTCTCATTTAAAATTAATTGACCTTTTAGCCTTGCTTGTGTATGAACTCATGAGACTTGTAAGTATGTTCAGGAGAAGGACATTACTCCTTAAACATAACTAAGAATCGTGTGGTTGAGTATGGCCCTTATGGAATTATGCCTAACGAATAAGAATCTTGTGTTGATTTACTTGACTCAAGTCTATGTGCATTAAAATATGAGTGCTTATTTTCTTCTTGAGTGTTGTTGAAACTACCTATGTTTGACTTAAATGTGTTTTCATAATGATCTTTTAATAAATTTAAATGTAAAGACCATGTTATGATTAGGATAAGGATGTTCCTCCTATGAACATGGCAAGAGCCTATGTGTTTGATGCATATAAGAGTGACTGAATAAAGGTTTTTCTTTCTTGGGTTGCATTAAGTGCTAAATGGTTTGAATTTGTGTTCCTTGTAAGTTTGGTGCATTGATTTCTATGTGATGATGTTATGAATATTGTGAGCTGCTCTAAGATTCATTGAAGTCTTTGATGTTTTTAAAAATGTCCAAAGTGTCATTCAAGGATGAATGTTCCCAAGTGGGTGATATTGTAGGACCCCCAAAATGAATTAATATTTCTAGACTCTCACATGTGAATTGTAAGATTATAATATGTTAATTAAGTGTTTTAAAATTCATTTATGATTAATTTAAATTCATTTGGAAGTCAAACATCCACGAACGTCCAAGACATTCCAAAGTTAGCCCTTGAGATGTGAATGTCTGACTTGAGTATGCCTAGCATGTTTGGATATGTTGCGAGTGTTGTTTGATTCTAAATATGGTATGTAAGGTCCTTTTCATGTATGATAGTGTATTTAAGTCTTAAAATTCCAGGTACGACTCCCCAAGGGACCCTCAAAAGGCTCTCAAAAAGGACCCAAAGACTGCCTAGACACTGCCTTGGCAGTGTCTACCTATAACCCTCAATCGACGCCCAGTAGGTGTGGTGACGCTTCGTCGATGGATGGGCTTCATCCCAAACTTAACCTGGAGGAGGTTCAGACCAAATACATCCCTCATACCCAAAAATCAGTAGCCACCTACGGACCGCTGTTGGGTCTAAGAGGCTACGATGGTACCGTCGACGCAAGTTGCAATTCACTAACAGGCGAGTTGTCTCATTAAGGGGTGAATGGAAAATTCACCCCAAGTCCTAGCCGGACACTAGGCGGTTTATTTAAATATTTTTGGGCATACTAAGTTAGTTAAAATGATTAAAAACCCCATTCTCAATCAATGATTTCAAAATTAGACTTCACTCTCCAAAACATTCTCTCTAGAAACCTCTATTCGAGATGAAGCTCAAGAACAGCTTGGAGATTGGATTCTTCATGAAGATTTAGTGGTTTTATCCTACAATAAGTTATGTTTATCCTTCATCATTAGATATCCATTCATCTAGAGAGCTCCTTCAAATCTTTTCAAAGAGAAATTGTGCTCTAATTGTCTATCTTCCAATCTAGTCATGTTTTCTCTTTCAGAACAATTTCAAAAACATAATTTTAATAACTTTATTATTAGATACTTGTTTAATATGATTTACAATTCAATTCCATGATGAATTCATGATACCTCTCAATCTTGATTTAGCCTACAATGTAGTATCTTGTGATCTTGATGCTAGAATGATTGTACTGAAATCCAATTGTGATGAATTGAATTATCTACTGCCTATAATTTAATGTGATGGTGAATTAGGTGTAATTGATCCAATGTGAATAGATGCTCTATGTATTGGTAAAGATTGATCTAGGTTCTTCTACCCTCTATAGATTGATAATGTAATGTACATGATGTGATGCCAATTCTAAGGTAGATGAAGCATGATTTTGTTTAGTTTTTGATCTCTTTAAATACTTCCCAATACTTGTATTTTTGATGAATTGTTGGTATTGATCATTTAAGATCAAAGCATGGGAGTTTGGTATGTTATCTATGTCTCTCTACTCTCTGTTGAATTGGTGATGTGGTGAACATGTTAATATCATGTTTTTATGGTGGTTTATGCATGATTTCCTTTATTTTAGTGTACATTTAGCTACTTCCATATACTTGAATAGTTGATGAGATGGATATGGATCAATGAGTCTCTCTACTCTCTATTGAATTGGTGATGTAGTGTATATGTTAGTATCATGATCTTATGGTGGTTTATGCAATATTTCATCCATGTTAATGTACATTTAGATACTTCCAATACTTGAATAGTTGATGAAAGATAGATATCGACTAACGATGATCAAAGGTTGATGAATTGGTAAGTTTACTCTATTTCTCTACTTTTCTTTGTAATGACTAGTTCGATTGGCCTTGTATGGCATTGTGTGGTATGGTCCACTTATGGTAGTGGCATTTACTTTGTTGTCATTATAAGTTTGTTGATTATGTCCTAGAAGTCAATGTGATGATTATAAGAGTGCATGGGTGTGATGATCACACTATGTGAAGCATATGCCTAGTTTCATTCTAGTTTATAATCTAGGTTGTGTTGCTAATATTATGAGCATGTGTTTGACTATGTTGGGTATGGTATATATTCTTCAAAGAATTAAGTACATATGGGTAAGGACCACTTACCTATGTAACCCTATATAAATGTGTGATTAGCTATGGTTAAGAGTCTTGATTGCAAGTGTTGTAGTTTTCTTGTCTCCTATGCTATTATGTGTCGTGTGGTCTATCCTTGAATGTTCATTATGGTACTAAGAGTATGTATGTTTAAATATATTATTTATTGTAATTAGGTGATCGTGTTGACCAATGTACACATAAAAATCATAGTTCAGGCATGCTTATAAGTAGTATAGGTTCATGGTGTCTAATGAAAGGTTATTCTCATATGCACTAATGTATTATACTATGCATGTAAAGTATATATCCATTAAGTATTTTATGTATCCCTTAACTAGGATGACTTAATAGGTGTAATAGTATGGGCAAGGGTATAGGACCTTTTCTATGCATTGCACATGTGTGCCCTGATAGGACAGTTCCTAGGTTGGTGATTTATCACATGAATATGAATGTATGAGCATGTTATGAATATGTGTTATATGCTATGATGTCAAGTGTATGAAATGACGAAATATAAATATGCATCGTGTCTAGATGTGTTTATATGAAAGGATTACTCATATAATTACACCTATACTCTTATGCATGAACGAAATGAAGTATGAACATGTGTGGTTTAAGAGTGTTTATGTGAAAAGTTTGATCACATGTATGTATACACAGACATGTATGATGATCTAGTCAATACAATGGCTCGTGGAAGGTGTTTGCAAGCGTACCCTAAACTAGATGGTTCTTTACATTAGTCATGTCCATGTGAAAGGACTACTCACATTAATTTGTTTGATGAACTCTCATCTATGACCTATGAGCTAAGAATATTAGGAGTTAGCACTCCTAAGTCTATGTTTTATAAAGTAATTAATAATAATGGCTTTGAATAAAGGGAACTTACCTTAGAACCGAGTGAACATAAAGATTATGGGTGTCCCTTTCGATTGTAGGAAATTAGGCTCACCATAGTCCTGATGAGGTAGTTATCCTCATAGACCAAAGGGCATAGAGTGATATTTCAATAAGTGGATAACTACAATGCCTAAATAGGCATAAAGAGGGTTTCCATATAGACCTCCAATTTCCATGAACTATTCTTGCCACATAGGATCTAGCAAGTGATATCACCTAATATGCTAGCATGTGTTAATGTTCTACCCTGCCTAGATAGAGAACCTTTCGTTGGTGTAACGCTCTACAACACCAACTTCCATATGTAGCACCCATGGTCTTAGTGTCGGTTAAGGCTATTGTTTTCCTAAAGTAAAATGGAAAATCAAATTAAATCAAGGACCCTAACTAGGATAACCTAAGGAAAGTTACTTAGTATAAGTGAGGGTATGGGACTTTACCGATGCATTGTACAAGTATCTCTTGAAGGGAGTTCTATCAAGGTGTTCTAATGCATATAATTATGTTTATGACTTTATTCATGACATTGTAGTACTTTCTACTTGTTTTGATGAAGTAAATCATATGAGTCTTTATGATAAGGTCTTTTCTTATGTGCATAATGTTGGTATTAATGACTATATGATGATGGTCTTTCTTTGAATGAATGAGGTTGTCTATGATTTCCATGTTGATGTATGAACTGAATTATGTGCTTATGGTGTTATGATAGGTTTACGAAGTATGTGTCCATATGTACATTACACTAGTAGACTTAGATTGGATTGTGCGTAAAGTCTTATAATGTTCTATGTGAAGAAAATTTAGCATAGGTTAAAATTTGCTAAGGCTTACTGCAATGGTATTGAGAGTCTTGGCTTAAATATGTTTTATGATGTGCTATACTTCTATGAATTTGTGCGCTGAGCTAGGAAGGTTATATGTATGAGTGTTTTGTGGCCTTAAGGTGATGAATTGCACGAAGTATCACTAGAGGGTTACCAAGGAAGTTAAGGAAATAAAATAAAACGAACTTATTGCAATTAGATGAAGCTTACTATAAAGGGAAGGTTACTCATTATAATGTGGTCCCAAGTATATCTAAAATTCAATATATGATTCTATGTTATATTATGAAATTGTATATGCCTAAATGAAGTATGTTAATTGTATGATGATTAATGTATCAAGTTTTATGAAGTGTTCACAAAAAGGCATGATGCATGGTTTCAAAGGAAATGTCCCTTTTTAAATGCATGTTTTTGCATGGTTGTCATACTTAGTGCATTCTTGTACTTACTCCATTCTTCTTTACCTTTTTACAAAAATAGTAGGTTATGGATTCTTAAAGGATGTATCTAAGGTGGAGGTCTTGATATGTGATTCCCAAGGTCAATAAAAGGGATTCTTAATTTCAAGAATTCCCTAGGTCAAGTTTCTATAAAGTCTTATAATAGCTTTGTTTATAATTTTATGTTATAAGAAATGTTTCCCAAATGTGTTCTAATGATGTTGAGTATAGGATGGCAAAAGAAGATTACAATCTTTAACTATGTATTATGATATTTTATATATTGAAAGTTATGTTCTAGCATATGATGAGATATGAAAAGTTCTAAATTTTCCTCTAAATTTACCTATGAAAATGCGAAGAATGATAGCTATGGGCTTGTATAAGACCTCCAAGAGGTCAAGTACTCCATGTTACTTTTAGAGGGTGCTCCTAGGTCGTGCCAGGAACCCTTATAATTCAAGGGTTGCCTAATCAAGATGTTTCTTTATGATGATGTAATAGCTTAGACTTATATTTTATGTTTTTAAGGGTTGTGTCCCTATTCTAGTTTATTGGGTTGTGTATTAAGATGGCAAAGGACTTATAATGTACATATGTATTATGATATTTTAAATTTCTGTTATTTTTAGTATGATTATGCAATGAATGATTTCTAAGGACTTGTATAAGACCTCCAAGAGGTCAAGTACGCTGTGTTACGTCTAGGGGGTTCTCCCCGATCGTGACATCTACTTTGCTTTAGATTATTTAATGTGAGACAGTATTATTAGATTAAATCCATATATGTTGGTTATGTTGACTGAACAAGAAGCCTATGTAAGCTTCCTATGTAGGAGTCTATGTAAACTCCATATGTAGTACACGAGAGGTCTAGGTATACCTCAATGTCTCTCTCTCTCTCTCTCTCTCTCTCTCTATATATATATATATATATATATATAGTTTTATATTTTTCCACATTTTAACCTATGATATGTCAAGGTTAAATAATCTTGGGATTGATAATGCCGGTTATGTCTCAGTGCTGCTCCACGGATGTGACAAACTTTGAATCATATCAAGGTTAAATAATCTTGGGATTGATGTCTTACCAAACCACGTCAAATAGAGTCTTGTTTATGATTGTGAGTCATGCAACAGTTATGAATGAGAGACTATGTGATGCCTAGGAAAGTCTCACTTTGTTAGTATACATGATGCCGTGCTTCTAGAGTCTTAAATCTACATGTCCTAATCTTCTAATATCATTCTTGTGCTTATAGGCAATGAATACAAGAATAAAAAACACTAGAAGGGCCGAAAAGGAGAATTTGAATGAGGTAGATTTCCCTCCGGCTCCACAAATTCCTCAAGTTCCAATTTAAAAAAGGGCTATGTATAATGTTGAGATAAGGGCGGACATTCATAGCTTGACTCAAGTGTTGGCTACTCATGTTTCTAGGGATGCTAGGGTCCAAGTGAACCCCAACTATCACCACGGCATCAAGCATAAGGGATTTCACAAGGATGAATCCCCCTGCTTTTTTTGGCTCCAAGGTGGAGGAGGACCCGCAAGGGTTTATTGATGAACTGTTCAAGATGCTAGATGTTATGCGGGTGCCTTCTCAAGAAAAAGCGGAACTAACTACCTACCAACACAAAGATGTGGCTCGAGTTTTGTATGAGCAATGGAAAGATGAGAGACCGGTTAAAGAAGGCTGGATTTCTTTGTTAGCTTTCAAGACGGCCTTCCTTGATAGGTTCTTTACCTTTGAAGTAATAGAGAGAAAAATACAAGAATTCATCAGCTTACACCAAGGTGTATGAGTGTGAAGGAGTATAGTCTCAAGTTCACTGAACTATCCAAGTATGCTCCTACTACTGTGGCGGATTCAATAGCCAAGATGAAAAAATTTGTTATGGGGCTATATGACCTTGTGGTGAATGAATATAGGTCGGCTATATTGATTACTAGCATGGACATCTCTCGGCTCATGGTTCATGCTGAAGAAATTGAGGATCAAAATCTTAAGCAAGTTGGTAGAGACTTGAAGAGTATAAAGGCTGAAGATTAAAATTCTTCTAATCCTAGATAGAGGTGAAAGATAAGCCAAGGTTCAATAAAAGGTTGACAAATAAAAGTCTTTCTACCATTCCAAGGGTCAACAAAGGTAAAGGTCTGCACCTTAACCTATGGAGGAGAAAAGTAGTGGCATTTATGTTGAGAAGTCTAATTATGCTAAATGTGGTAGGAAACATCAAGGCAAGTATCTAGTTGGTAAAGGGAAATTGCTATGGTTGTGGCAATAGTGGTCACATGAAGATGGATTTTCCTATGATGAAAGATAAAGGGAGAGAAAATTCTCAAGTACAAACAAGTTCTCCCAATCCTGATGCTCCTATGAAGAATCGCTTCTATGATCTCCTCTCTAGGGGTGATAAAAAGGAATCTCTCGATGTCTTCACTGGTATGTTATAAGTTTTCTCTATTAATGTCTATGTTTTACTATATCCCGGTGCTACTTTATCATTTGTAACTCCTTTAGTAGATAGAGAGTTTAATGTGTTACTTGATTTCCTAATGGAACTTTTTTGGTTACAACCGCGGTGGGTGACTCCATTGTGGATTTAAGATTCTTTAGGAGTTGTCCTATATCATTGCCAAATAGAGTTACCTTAATTGACTTGGTAGAACTTGATACGGTTTATTTGATGTCATATTAGGAATGGATTGGTTGCATGCTTGTTTTGATTCCATAGAATGTAGAACAACGTTGTCAAGTTCCAATTCCCAAATGAACTCGTCTTAGGATGGAAGGGGGATAACTTTATCCCTATAGGTCGAATTATTTCATGTCTAAAATCTTACAAAATGATCTTGAAATGGTGTATTTATCATATTGTAAGGATCAAGGACCTTGAATCTGAAATTCCCCATTTGAGTCGGTTCCCGTAGTGAGGGATTTTCCGGAACTCTTTCCCGATGACTTTCCCAGAGTTTCTCCCAAACAGGAAATAGATTTCATCATAGACCTATTGCCGAATACGAAAACTATTTTAATCCCTCCTTACATGATGGCTCTGGCCAAGTTGAAAGAATATAAGATTCAACTCAAATATTTACTTGACAAAAGTTTCATAAGATCTAGTATTTCTCTTTGGGGTGGTCAGGTGTTGTATGTAAAGAAGAAGGATAGGTCCCTTAGGATGTGCATCTACTACCATCAACTAAATAAGGTGACCATAAAGAAAAAGTATCCTATCCCTAGGATCGATGATTCGTTTGATCAATTAGAAGTTGAAAGATATTATTCTAAGAATGACTTGAGGTCGGGTTATTACCAACATAGGGTGAGAGGAGAGGACATACCTAAAATGGCTTCCGGAACTAGGTATGGTCATACTGAGTTCCTACTCATGTCCTTTGGTCTACCAAATTGACCGACGGCTTTCATGAACCTAATGAATAGGGTGTTCCGTGATTACCTCGACTCCTTTGTGATTGTCTTTATTAATGATATTTTGGTGTACTCCAAGAGTGAAGATGAACATATGAATCATTTCGGGGTAGTATTGCAAGTCATTAAGGAACACCAACTATTTGCCGAGCATATCAAGTGTGAGTTTTGGTTAAGATCGGTTGTATTCCTTAGTCATAATATCTCAAGTGAGGGTATAGAAGTCGATCAAAAAAATGAGGTAGTTAAGAATTGGCCTATACTTTTGACTCAAACCTACATTAGAAGTTTCTTGGGTTTATCCGGGTATTATAGGAGGTTTGTGGATGGGTTCTCATTGCATCTCCTTTGACTACCCTGACCCAAAAAAGTGTTAAATTTGAGTGGTCGGAGGCAGGTGAAAGAAGATTCCAAATATTGAAAGATAGTGTAAGGTCTCTCAAAAATGAAGTAAGGTGATTAGATACTCACATGTGCCCAAAAAGGTTTAAAATAAGTTAAATAAGTTTTTTAAAGTATGCATACTTGATTTGAAGTGATTTGGAGGTCAAATGTCGATTAACGCCTGATGACGTTCGAATGTTATCCTTGAGACATGCATGTGTGTTTTGGCGTGCCTTGGCATGTTTTACGTGGTCATTTTAGTTGTAATTGATATATAAATTCATTAACATGTTAAATGATCGTATTTACATTGGAAACATTCGGGCACGACTCCCCAACGACCACCTAAGGATCCCTTGAGGAGGACCCAAAAGGCTTCCTAGACAACTTCTTGGCAGTGTCAATCGACGAGCCAAGAATTGACTCCCCATTCCCCAATCAAAGGCACATAGATGGGAGGTGTAGCTAAAAACATATCTTTGTTAGAATCAATTCCAAAATGAGGATCTACATTCACAAACGACGGAGCAGGACGAGCCATCGTCCAATCGACTCCTCATCGACTTCTATCCGTCGATGCAACCTTTAAACTACTTGCATGCACTGTTTCTTAAAGGGGTGAATGAGAAATTCACCCCACGTTTCTAAATTACTATGGACGGTTATTATGGTGTCATCTGTGAGGCCTGTGTTTTGCTGCACGTTTTGCCTTATTTTCCTTTTAATTAGTTGGATTTGTTAGTAATTTAATTAGGGGTTAGGGAGGTATAATTAAGTTAGTTAAACCCCTATATACAGACCTAACCTAATTATTCTAACCTAAAGTCTCATAATTCCCAAACCCAAAACTCTCTTCTCTCTCTCTCTAGTGAAGAATTACATTGAAGACAAAGATAGAAGTGGGTTCAAGGTCAGAAAAGGGTCAATTTCCTCCATCAATATTCATCAATTAGCAAGGCATGGGATCTCTTTCATTTTTGAGACATCTTTCATCAAAGGGTTCCATCAAATTGATTTCAAAAGTTGGGTTTTTAAGTGGGTTTTCATCCAATACAAAATTGACCTTATGAAATGATTTGTTTATGATTTATTTTGAATATATTAACATTTATTCTAACTTAATTATGATATATCTTAATGAATTAGTATAGTTTGTAGAAGATGACCTTTACTCCTTAACCCAAGGTTGTGATCTCGACGTGAATTGTATTATATTGGTTCAATTAAATTGGTTATTTGTTGAATTAGTGTTAGGTGATGTTTTTGTATCAATAATGAATATTTTAGGATGAATTATATTCCTATCATTATACTTCTAAAGAAGTTGATTTAGGTTATGAAGTATGTTGTGAATTGACCTAAGTATCTTATCTTAAGCTATGAACTAGTGATGAATTATGATATAGTTATTCAATTGACTTTTTTATCGTGTTGGTTAAATTTATATGATTATACTACACCCTAATTCGGTTGAGTTAAGCATTGATGGTAAGACCTTGATGAATAATTATGAAGGAAACTTGGTAAGTCTTGTGATCCCTATTTTTTACTTCATTATGGCTAATTGTGATTAAGTCATGATGTTGTATAGGAGTATGCCTTGTATTAGGATTTATAAGGTTGAAATGATGTTGAATTGAAATGTCTTGATTATGGTTTGTGAAGTGTTGAATAAGATGTAATTTTTATAAGGATGGTGAATGATTTACCAATGTGCCTTATTATGAAGTGATATGTAAATGTATAAACCTCACTTACATGAATTTTAATGAAATGATTATACTCATGCAATTCATATTGGTATATGATTACAATGATGTTTATAGAAAGGTTATACCCTATGACCTACATTAAGTAATGATGATTATTACAGATATTAAAGACATTTCAAAAGGGACTTAGCTTAGCACCGAGTCAACTTGACAGTGGGAGGTGATGACTTTCCATAGAAGAAGATTCATACTATATTTCCACATAAGGTCTTTACTACCCTATGAGGGATACTCATCCATTGGATTCCCATGAGAGGAGTCCCCAATTGGCAAGTGGTATGTATATGGATTGTACCTATCTCTTAGTTCTTGAATTATGTTGCCCCCATAGGAAGACTAGCTAGTGGATCCACCTAGAAAGCTATGTTTATGTTTTTTGTTTACTTTGGATGGTAGACCGCCTTCATTCGGTGCAAGGTTTTGCAACATCAGGATTCACACTTAGATTTTGTGTTCTATGTCAATTAATTAAAGTGTTCCCTAAACTAAAATGAAGTAATGAAGTACAAACCAACTAGGGTGACTCGAGAGGTTGATTTAGCATAGGTAGGGGTATGGACTCTACCTATGCATTGCACTAGTTTGCCTTGAAAGGAACTTTAGGAAGTTGTTATTATGTATGTATATGCTTATAATGACACATGATATGTATATGATGAACTTGCACATTGTTGATACTATATATTGACTAGTTTAACTTATGAATATGTGTTCGTCTATATTGTTAAAGTATGATAATATGTACTCTTAAATGTCATGTTATGTGAATAGGGATGTTGGTCATGATTCTTGTTGGGTTACTTGATTGAGTAAGTTATGGGGATTTGCTTGTTCATTGAACTTGTTGACTTGATATGGGTTGTGGATAATTGTCTTACTTTGGTTATGTTATAATGAACTTTTATTCATGCTTGTTGTTTTTTGTGACTTGATGATAGAGTTTCTTTACTATGTATTCCATTACATGGTATGCATGTTGACTTCACTAGTCTTAGCATTGTTGGTCTTGTGAGGTACATGCCTATCACTTAATGAATATGCATTATTGATTCGCATGGCCTTATTGAGTGTGCATACATGTTTTTAAATTAAATTGCATATTTAAGGAAATGTTTCTTTTTAGCAAGTTTTAATTATATGTGTGCATATGGTCTCATACATACTGCAAGTTGTGTATTAACCCCATTTCTATCTTTTCCCCAACATTTTAGGTTCGGACGTTGAAGAGATTTTGGAGACGACTTTTAAGAAGACTTGTAATGCTTGATCATCCAATTAGGGTAGGTCCTAACTTTCCGAGGGCAATGCCACTATCAAGCCTATGATGTTGCTTTACTATTAAGACTCTTGTGTTCTTTCCTTTTCATTTGGATATTAGACATTGTATGACCTATATGTGGTCTAGTTGTAACATTCCACAAAATATACCATTCTAGTGAAGGTCCTATTAACTTTTAAGAAAAGGTATTGGGGGTAATTAAGCATCCCAATGCCCAATATTTAGAAGTATTAGGGATATTAGAAAATTATGGGCATAGTAGAAAAGATTGACTTAAAAGGGTATTAGCCAATTTTCTAAGTATTCAAAAGATTTTTCAATAAATGTACCTACAATAAAGACCCTAGGCTAAAATTCTTTTTCATTTAACTCACATATTATGTACAAGGCATCTAGGTGTCAAACCTAGATATCATAGCACATGATCAATTAAAATGATCATGTAGATTAAGTAGTGCCCAAGGACATAGTGAGGATCCTTGGGACAATAAGTGAACATTCCAAATGAACTATCAGGGATAGTTAGTTAGGAAAGTACAATAAACCCATGTTCAATCCCATGTGCAAGCACATGAGGAGAAACGGCCAAGAGGGCCATCCTAACAAAATTTGGTTAGGGTAGTTATGGAGCAGGCGTGCACAAAGGTTTACCCATGTGGGGCCTAGCTCTCTAACTAATTATAGAACCTTACCTACTTCAATAACTAACTGACTAACCTAGGAAAAACAAAAAAAAATTATCTAGTACACCCGAGAAACTAAGACTTAATTGGATGACACTAACCTAGTAACTAGTTGAAAAGACAACACAGTACCTAACCTAGAGACTGTCCAAAGGGTTGGTTATGGTCCTAACAACTTAGGGATACTTTAGTAATTACCCTAGTCTAATTAATTAATAAATTTATAATCTTAAATAATTAATTTAAAAGGACAAAACCGAAATCACAAAGCAATTTCAAGATTTCGGTTAAGACAAGAAAAAGACAACCTAGTACCCAACCTAGGATGGTCCAAAGGGTTAGTTATGGTTATAACGACTTAAGGGTACATTATTAATTACCCTAGGAAACTTAATTATATAAAATTAGCCATTTAATTGATTAAATTAAATGGGTAAAATCAAAATTCTTACACTAACCTAGTACAACTAGGATGGTCCAAAAGGGTTAGTTATGGTTCCAATGACTTAGGGGTACTTTATTAATTACAATAGGTCCCTTAATTAATTAAATTTTACATTTAAATAATTATTTTAAAGGGCTAAAACGAAATTCTTATGAAAAATTTGAGATATGACTAAGTGTTGTGTTTTCCTAGTTCTAGTCAATCTAGGAGGGGCTTTTTTGTAATTAATTAATTAATTTAATTAACTTATTCAGCATTATGTGAATGATTCAAGATCAATTCCTAAACCTAAATTTCACAATCAAATACTCAAAGAACACAATGTTAAAACGAATGAAAGAAAGAGGCAGAAAGTTCATAGATGTTCTAGGGAATTTAAAGGTTTCTTCTAGTTTTTGTTCAAGTTGGTATTTGTTGATTAAGTCCTACTTATGGTATGGGTTTATACCTGGAATTATTTCTACACGAGTACTTTCCATCGTCCTAATCCATGAGATCTCGAAACTAGGTCTGTTTTCACAAAGTTCTAGTCAAACTTTCCTTTTCCCTAGTATCCTTGCTACGATTTCTATGTTGTATAGATTAGTGTTGATCATGTTGTTGATATGTGGTGCTGTCTGATCTTAAGGTGTAGGGTTCCTTATTTTTAGAAGTTTAATGAACTATGAATTGAACTCGTATGATTCTAAGGGTTTCTTATGTGAATTAAAGAATGATGTATTGTTAAGTTATGTTCAAAAATGTTTAACTGTTGATGTGTGTCGTCTTGATGCATAATTATTGTTAATGTTACTTTATGAATATTTAATATTCATTAAATGTTAATATTATTCTGTCCAATATATTTAAAAACGTTATGTTTAAAGTCATGAACTAAAATTGGCTGAAAAGATTTCCATGAAATCACATTTGGATGAAATGCCTATCTTATGCCAATAAAATGGATAACAATACATTGTTTAAGCATGATAAATGGAATTGTCTATAATGTTGTATTGAAATAACTAAAACATTGTATCATGTATAGTTTCTAAAAACTTAATCATGATGAACATGGAAATGGCTTATGCCAACAAAGGCGATTAGGTAATCCTTTCGAAAAAAGTTTAGGCCAATACTAATCATATGTCAATCTTGTGTAGCCAAAATAATGAAATGACAACTCAAGCAATTCTAAACTAATTCAATGAACCCATATCAAAGGGCGTGCCATTCATTGGGACCACTCCCAACATGCTCTAAAAGATTGAACTATGAACATATACATAAACGATGATATGAATCTACTAAACGAAAGTAAGCAAGTAACGTGAGTAATAACATAACTAATGATGTCTAATTTAAGAAAGTGAGTAGAATGAGGTGTTAAATGAAGTGAGATAAGCCTCACTTACCCTAAGCTACTATGTTAATAATACTCAAGAATGAAGGTGTTAGAACGTGTGAGACCAGTCTCATTAACACCAAAGATGTTATGTAAGGACAATTCACAATTCATAAATATAAAGAAAAGGATGACAAGTCATCAATAGTGTAAGTAAATCTCAATCTAGAAGCAAGCTTCCAAAATGTTTAAGTCAACTATAAAAGATAAGAAGATAATAAAAGTGATCAAAGCACCGATAGACTATTTATGAGCATGCTCTTGCACGTGTAAGTCTCATGAGACGAGGCTACCACCTAGGTGGATATGTAGTCTCCTTAAGTCCATAGTCTTCGAACTATGTCTAGCTAACATAGGAACTAGCCTAAGGTTTCTACCTAATAGAGCTAGGTATGTTTCGATCTCACCTTGGCTAGTGACATCACCTCTTTTCGTTGTGGGGAAGACACCAGATTTCATGTTTCACTCACATTATCTATGCCGGTTAATGCTCAAAAGATGTTCTTGGGTCACTATAATCGTGAGCCACTCCTTTTTGGTGTGTAGTAAACACTTGATACAGATTAGCCTTAGCTGGGAATCACCCAATTTAGGTGTGGGCCAGACACTGGATTTCATGAGTAGCTCACACGATCTAGATTAATTTTAATCGGTGAATCACCTTTTTATGGTGTGGGGAAGACACTAGATTTCATGTTAGCTCGCATGATATTACTTCTAAGATGTCTCAAAAAAAGAAAGGAAGAAAGATGATGGTATGTATGTTCAAAGTGATCTATGAAAGTAAGATCTTAAGAATGTCAATTGTCAATATCAATACCAATGAAGTTTCAGCGAATAATTGGCAAAGCCAAATAAGATTGGTTTACAATGACTTATTATATGATGCCAGTAAAGGGGAGTAGAAACATAATATCAAATCAAAGCTTCATAACTTCCCTAACATGAAGATTATTAAATAAGTGGCATAGCAAATAGAGACTAGCCTATGAAGTATTACTGGATATATAATGTAATGAATGACTCATTGTAAGGATAGTGAAATCATTCCTTCGTCCTTTGATTACTTACTTCATTCATTGTGTGTATGGGACTAAAATGAATAATTAAACTTGTATGTAAAACATTGGACAAAAGGAATTATTGAACTACACAATAAGAAGTAGAAAAATACTGGAAAAAAAACTAAATTTAGAAATAGGGGATTTCTGGTTTGGCATGGTTAAATTTTCAAATCTTCGCTCAAGTTGTTCTAAAATTATGTTGATGATTCTAATGTCTTGTTATCACATAGAAAATTAGTTGTGCTCTTTGAATGCATTAAAATACATCATATTCATACAAAAATTCACAAATAACGAATTAGGAAAGTCTAGTGATGTCACTTTCCAAAAATGGCATGTTGTTATAGGAAGAGCTTTCATGGATCATGCATAGTCCTTATGTGTATGTGTGCATACACCCATACTTAGTACAAGTTGTGTACTAACTCAATACAATTTCAATTTTTATAAGTGCAATTCAGAGAGTAGATTGAAGATTCATTGCATCAATTTGGACATCAGTGTTCTTCTGACCATTTGGTAGGTCCTCTTGATTTCGAGGAAGCTACATTTTTAGTCTAGCCTAGTAGTAGACATATCTAGTGGATGTTGTGCCTAGCATTTCTTTCAGATACTTTCTTTTCGAAGTTTTTCTAATAAGGTCGTGTTTGGCAAACTTATTTATGATATATTGATTCTCCCTTTTAATTGATTCTTTATTATAGATGGTTGGTTCTTTACTTTGAAAATAGTATATGATGTAACCAGTTAATAATTATACGAAGTCTATGTATACTTCATACATTTAAAAAGTTTTTAATTTTCCACAAATTTATCTAGATGAATGTGATGAATACAGGAAGAGGCTTGTCTGCGACCTTTGAGAGGTTAACGACGCCGGTCGCACTCTGATTCTTGAATCTGAGTGTGAAAACTTGGTATCATAGCATGAGGTTAAATTACCTAAGAACCAATTATCAATACAACCACGTTACATAGTTTATAACATATGATTGTGAAGCACACCATAATCATGACAGTGACTACATAATGCTAGGAAATCTTCCCTTTTTCTACTCTTTATCGTGCCATGTAGAGCTTTGACATGTTGTGACATTTTAGAATCAAACTTCCTTCTTATATGTGCGTGTATAAAGATGAACACAAGAAGAAACGCAGGCAGGAGAGTTGGAGAAGCAGCTGCTGGGGGAAATCAAGCTCATCCACAGGCCCTAGCTGCTGGAGTACAAGTGTCTGTCAACCCAGCTGCGTTGACGGATGGAGAAGTGAGAGCAGCATTGGTTCAGCCCAAGCCATCAGTGCTCAGGCACAAGCTATCACAGCCCACGACACTAGAGAGGGTGCTCTCTTGGAGAACCCACATGCTAGCACCATGGCTAGTAGACTAGGAGATTTTACCAGGGTTAATCCTCTAGTCTACTTTGGGTCCAAAACCAATGAGGATACCTAGGAGTTTGTTGACGAGGTCTACAAAATTCTCTGTGCCATGGGCTTTATTGAAAAGGAGAAGGCTGAGTTGGCTTCATACCAGCTCGAGGATGTGGCTTAGGTATGGTACAAGATAGGATGGTCTAGTGGTCTAAGGCGCCAGACTCAAATTCTGGTCTTTGCAAGAGGACATCATAAGTGTTGAGAGAGTATATAGATACTTCCCAATAACTGTTCTCAATAAAGTTACTCATGATGATCTAGTAGAATTAAACATGCTTGATTTTGATATGAGACTGTACTATCACCCAGGTAAGGTCAATAAAGTGGCTGATGCATTGAGTAGATTCAGCATGGGCAGCATGTCTCATATTGATGATGAGAAGAAGGAGTTGGTTAAAGAGGTACACCAATTGGAAAGATTGGGTGTATAACTGGCAGATGCACCAAGTGGGGGTGTTTTAGTTCACTGATTTTATGAATCCTCATTTGTTGTAGATGTTAAATCCAATCAGCAACTCAACCCAATACGCATGTAGTTGAAAAACTAAATATTTAGTAAGTTGAATAATCATTCTTCCTAGGAGGGAGGCGTACTCAGATACCATAACAAATTATATGTGCCCAATATGAACGATTTGAGGTCGAATATTTTGGCAGAAGCTCATAGTTTCAGATATTCCATCCATCCAGGTGACACCAAAATGTAACATGAACTTCAAGAGGTCTATTGGTGGGAAGGAATTAAAAGATATATCTCTAAGTTGGTGGAGGAGTGTCCCAACTGCCAACAAGTTAAGACCGAACACCTTAAGCCCAGATAATTGAGATCCCACCATGGAATTTGGAGGCTATTAATATGGAATTTGTGATTGGTCTGCCAAAGAATACGAAACTTTATGATTCGATTTGGGCTATTGTTGATAGAATGACCAAGTCCGCTCACTTCATAGCTGTGAAGTCTATTTACATTGTTGAAGATTATGACAAGCTTTATATTGATGAGATAGTGAAATGGCATGGGATTCCTCTTTCTATCATCTCAGAAAGGGGATCCCAATTTACTTCTCACTTTTGGAGATCATTCCAAAAGGGCTTAGGTACACAGGTGAAGCTTAGTACTATTTTTTAATTGCAGACGGATGGACAAGCAGAGCGTACCATCCATACCCTTCAAGACATGTTGAGATCATGTGGTATTTACTTCAAGGGGAGTTGGTATGATGACTTGCCGCTGATAGAGTTCTCTTACAATAATAGCTACCCTTCCAGTATTGGGATGACACCTTTTGAAGAACTATATGGTAGAAGATGTAGGTCTCCGGTTGGGTGGTTTGATGTAGGAGAATCGTCCATCCTTGGAACAGAGATCGTACATAAGGTTGTGGAGAAGGTAAGAATGATTAGGGATAGATTGGCTACTGCTTATAGTCGTCAAACAACCTATGCAGACAACAGAAAGAGAGCTCTTTAATTTGAGGTGGGTGATCAAGTCTACTTGAATATATCACCCATGAAAGGGGTGATGAGGTTTGATAAGAAAGGTAAGTTGAGTCCGAGGTATATAGGTCCTTATGAGATCCTGCAGTGAGTATGAAATGTTTCGTACGCACTGAAGTTACCTCAAGACTTGGCTTCTGTACATCCAGTTTTTCACTTTTCAATGCTTAAGAAGTGTTTAGGCGATCCAGCATCCATCCTTCTGTTGAGGGGTTAGGAGTTAATGAGAACCTTTCTTATGAAGAGGTTCCAGTTTAAATATTAGATCGCCAACTGAAGCAGCTGAGGAACAAGGAGATTGCCAAAGTGAAGGTATTATGGAGGAACCATTGTTGAGATAGCAACATTGGAGGCCTAGGCCAACATGAGATCACGTTACCCTCACTTGTTCAGTTCTTGAGGATAGATATACTCTTCCAAAGTCTGGTTTTTTAAGGAACTCTAAGTTTTAGGTCATTAGTCGATATTGATGTTTTAAGTCCATAATCATGTGCCGTATACATGCACTATATAATGAGTTCATACTTGCATTCATGTTGCTGTTTTTGTAGAGCGTAGGCATAATTTTTGTGTTGCATGACCTGTGATGTGCATTAAGTTAAGTGCGATCGAGAAAGAAATTCCTCAATATCAAATATGAAGCTTCGGATAAGATTGACTAATATGCATTATCCAGAGTAAGTCTGAATCTGAAATTCACAAAGAGTAAAGTATGAAGTACGTTATGGTGTTTTCAAAAATTACCCTCCTTTATTTAAGATGATGTATAGTGTCATTCGAAGAGGAATATTCTTAGGGGGGGGGATAATGTAACGTTCCCGAAAATATACCCGTCTAGTGAAGGGCCTATTAAGTTTTAAGAATAGGTATTGGGGGTAAATAGGCATCCTAGCGCCCAATATTTAGAAATATTGGGCATATTAGAAAATTATGGGTATAGTAGAAAAGATTGGCTTAAAAGTGTGTTAGCCAATTTTCTAAGTAGTTCAAGAAATGTACCTTCAATAAAGCCCCTAGGATAAAATTCTTTTTCCTTTAACTCTCAAATTAGGTAAAAGGCATCCAAGTGTCAAGTTTAGATACTATAGCACATGATCAATCAAAATGATTATGTACATTAAGAAGTTCCCAAGGACATATTGAGGATCCTTGAGACAATAAGTGAACATTTTAAATGAACCATCAAAGATATTTAGTCTGGAGGGTACAAGAAACCCATGTGCAAGCACATGGGGAGAAACGACCAATAGGGGACCACCATAACCAAATTTGGTTAGGGTAGTTAGGGGGCAGGCGTTGAAATGGATTCACCCATGTGGGGACTAGTTCTCTAACTAATTCTAGAACGTAGTCTGCTGCCATAACTAACTATAGAACCTAGGACAAACAAAAATATATTATCTAGTACACCCAACAAACTAAGACTTAATTTGGTGACACTAACCTAGTAACTAGTTAAAGAGACAACCTAGTACCTAACCTAGGATTGTCCAAAGGGTTGGTTTTGGTCCTAAAAATTTAAGGATACTTTATTAGTTACCCTAGTCTACTTAATTAATTAATTTAACAGCTTAATTAATTAATTTAAAAGGACAAAACCGAAATCACAAAGCAAATTTCAGATTTCGGTTAAGACAAGAAAAAGACAACCTAGTACCTAACCTACGATGGTCCAAAGGGTTAGTTATGGTTATAAAGACTTAAGGGTACTTTAATAATTGCCTAGGTCACTTAATTAATCATATTATCCATTTATTAATTAAATTAAATGGGTCAAACCAAAATTCTTACACTAACATAGTACAACTGAAGAAACATCCTAGTACTTAACCTAGGATAGTCCAAAAAGGTTAATTATGGTTCCAATGACTAAGGTGTACTTTCGAAATTACCCTAGGTACCTTAATTAATTAAATTATCCATTTAACTAATTAATTTAAAGGCTCAAAACGAAATTCATAGGAAAAATTTCAGATTTGACTAAGTGTTGTTTTTTCCTAGTTCTAGTCAATCTAGGAGGGGCATTTTAGTAATTAATTTAATTAACTTATTAAAACTTGGTTTAACGAGTCAAGATCAATTCCTAAACCTAAAAATCACGATCAAACACTCAGAGAACACAACATTAAAACTAACGAAAGAAAGAGGCAGAAAGTTCATAGACTATCTAGGCGATTTCAAGGTTTCTTCAAGTTTTCGTTCAAGTTGGTATTTGTACATTAAGTCCTACTTAAGGTATGGGTTTTTCTCCTGGAATTATTTCTCCAAGAGTAATTTACATCATCGTAATCCATGTGATCTCGAAACTAGGTCTGTTTTACCAAAGTTCTCATCGAACTTTCCTTTTCCCTACTATCCTTGCTACGATTTCTATGTTGTATAGATTAGTCATGATCATGTTGTTGGTATGTGGTACGATATGATATTAATGTGTAGGATTCTTTATTGTTAAATGTTGAATGAACTATGCATTGAACTCGTATGATTCTAAGGGTTTCTTACATGAATTAAAGAATGATGTATTTTTAAGTTATATTCAAAAATGTTTAAGTGTTGTTGTGTGTCAACTTGATGCATACTTATTGTAAAGTGACTTTATGAATATGTTATATTCATTAAATGTTATTATTATTCTGTCCAATATATTTAAAAACGTTATGTTTAAAGTCATGAACTAAAATTGGCTGAAAAGATCTCCATGAAATCACATTTGAATGAATTGCCTATCTTATGCCAATAAAATGGCTAACAATACATTGTTTAAGAATGATAAATGGAATCGTCTATAATGTTGTATTGAAATAACTAAAAGATTGGCTAATGTATAGTTTATCAAAACTTAAGCATGATGAACATGGAAATGGCTTATGCCAACAAAGATGGTTAGGTAGTCCTTTCCAAAAAAGTTTAGGCCAATACTAATCATATGTCAATCTTGTGTAGCTAAAATAATGAAATGACAACTCAACAACTTCTAAACTAATTCAATGAACCCATATCAAAGGGCATGCCATTAATTGGGACAACTCCCAACATACTCTAAAAGATTGAACTATGAACATATGCAACTCATTTAATGAACTACTCATCGTCCATAAATGATGATATAAATCTACTAAACGAAAGTAAGCAAGTAACGTGAGTAATAACATAACTAAAGATGTCTAAGTTAATAAAGTGACCAGAATGAGGTGTTAAATGAAGTGAGATAAGCCTCACTTACCCTAAGCTACTATGTCAATAATACTCACAAATGAAGGTTTTAGAAAGTGTGAGACTAGTCTCATTAACACCAAAGATATTATTTAAGGACAATTTACAATTCATCAATATAGAGAAAAGGATTACAAGTCATCAATAGAGTAAGTAAATCTCAATCTAGAAGAAAGCTTCCATAATGTTTGAGTCAACTTTAAAATATAAGAAGAAAATGAAAGTGAGCAAAGAACCGATAGACTAGTTATGAGCATGTTCTTGCACGTGTAAGTCTCATGAGACGAGGATACCACCGAGGTGGATAAGTAGTATCCTTAATTACATAGTCTTCGAACAATGTCTAGCCAACATAGGAACTAGCCTGTGGTTTCCACCTAATAGAGCTAGGTATGTTTCAATCTCACCTTGTCCAGTGAGATCACCTCTTTCGGTGTGGGAAAGAAACAAGATTTCATGTTTAGCTCACATTATCTATGTCGATTAATGCTCAAATAATGTTCTTGGGTCACTATAGTCGTGAGCCACTCCTTTTTGGTGTGCATTAAACACTTGATACAGATTTGCCTTAGCCGGTAATCAGCCCATTTAGGTGTGTTCCAGACACTAGATTTAATGAGTATGTCACACAATCTAGATTCATTTTAACCGGTGAATCACCTATTTACGGTGTGGGGAAGACACTAGATTTCATGTTAGCTCGCATGATCTTACTTCTAAGATGTCTCAAAAAAGCAATAAAGAAACATGATGGTACGTATGTTCAAAGTGAGATATGAAAGTAAGATCTTAAGAATGTCAATTGTCAATATCAATACCAAAGAAGTTTCAGCAAATAATGGGAAAATCCAAATAACATATGTTTGCAATTACTTATTATATGATGTCATTAAAGTGGAGTA
This sequence comes from Solanum peruvianum, assembly GCA_027705065.1. Taxonomy (NCBI): domain Eukaryota; kingdom Viridiplantae; phylum Streptophyta; class Magnoliopsida; order Solanales; family Solanaceae; genus Solanum; species Solanum peruvianum. Next base: position 17,907,293 of record JAKWJD010001766.1, on the reverse strand, counting down.
GAAACATAATATCAAATCAAGGCTTCATAATTTCCCTAACATGAAGATTATTAAATAAGTGGCATAGCCAATAGATACTGGCTTATGAAGTGTTAGTGAATATAAAATGAAATGAATGACTCATTGTAAGGATAGTGAAATCATTCCTTAGTCTTTTGATTACTTACTTGATTCATTGTGGGTATGGGACTAAAATAAATAATTGAACTTCTGGTAAAAACATAGGACAAAAAGAATTATTGAACTACACAACAAGAAGTAGAGAAATACTGGGGAAAAAACTAAGTTTAGAAATAGGGGCTTTCGGGTTTGGCATGGTTAAATTTTCAAATCTTCGCTCGAGTTGTTCTAAAATTATGTTGATGATTCTAATGTATTGTTATCACATAGAAAATGATTTGTGTGCTTTGAATTCATTAAAATACATCATTTTCGTATTACAATTTACAAATAACGAATTAGGAAAGTCTAGTGCTGCCACTTTCCAAAAATGGCATGTTGTTATAGGAAGAGATTTCCTTGATTATGCATAGTCCTTATGTGTATGTGTGCATACACCCATACTTAGTACAAGTGGTGTACTAACCATATACAATTTACTGTTTTTATAGGTGCAGGTTAGAGAGTAGATTGAAGATTCACTGCATCGGTTTGGACATCAGCATTCTCCAAACCATTTGGTAGATCCTCTTGATTTCGAGGAAGCTAGAGTTTTAGCCTAGCCTAGTGGTAGACATATATAGTGGATGTTGTCCCTAGCGCTTCTTTCAGATACTTTCTTTTTGAAGCTTTTGTAATAAGACCGTGTTTGGAAAACTTATTTATGATATATGGATTCTCCCTTAGAATTGATTCTTTATGATAGATGGTTGTTTCTTCACTTTGAGATTAGTATATGATGTAACTAGTTTATAATTATACGAAGTCTATGTATTCTTCATACATTTATAAAGTTTTAAATTTTCCGCAAATTTAACTAGACGAATGTGATGAATGCAAAGAAGAGCCTTGTCTACAACCTCTGAGAGGTTAATTACGGCGGTTGCGATTCAGATTTCGGTATCCTGTCGTGACACTTGTTTCATTGATGTATGGGTAGGTCAAAATTGTATACTCTTGTTGATGGTTATGAGATGAGACATGCTTTTGATACTATGTTATATTCTATATATAGATGTGCAATAAAAGTAGAAGAGTAAGTTATCTTTATATATAAAGGGTCTATGTATAATCAATATATATCTACTATGTGCATGTAGATGTATATGTAAACCGGAATGTGGAAGTAGTAAAAAGTTTTAAGTTTCCACTAATTTTGACATATAAATGTAATGATGTAATTTAAGAGGATACTTTTAGTCCTCTAAGAGGATGACGACGACGGTTACGTCTAGGGTGTATTCCCGGATGTGACATTTACATTAAATGAAAATACATATTAAGTCTTATAAAAGAACTAAAGAAATCAAGACTATGCACTCGAATATATGAGGACATACTTAGTCTTGAGAGAGTTGATTCCCAAGCTTGAATGACACTAAACACTTTCGAGGACATTAAGGACTCAACTAGAAGCATACCATACATATCATAAAGGTCAAAACATTTATATTTAACTCACCAAACTTACAAGGAGCACAAACTAAATATCATTAAGTATTTTAAGCAACATAAGCAAATTTAGAAAGTTTCCACAATTCAAGAGACACACTAACTACTTCACTTTCATTTCATCTATGAAAGAACTACCTTCCACAACATTAGAAATGCTCATCAAATCATTTAGAAGATCAACTTTACCAAACTTATAAGGAACACCAACTTCTTATCATTATGTATTTTAAGAGAAATAAGCAAATTTAGAAAGTTTCTACAATTCAAGGCACACACTTACTGCTTCACTTTCATTTCTTCTATAGATGAACTACCTTCTCCAACATTAGAAATGCTCATCACATCATTTGAAATCTCAAAATGTAATAACCTTCAAGTCACACATTGGCATATAAGCACAAGTCTTTAACGATAAATCTACTCATGTGACTATGATATCATAAAGAGCGTGCAAAATACCATATTATCAATGGAATTCATGACATAAGAAGACATGCAACTCATGATAATGCAAGACTCCAAAAAAACCAAACTACTAAGGATTTTTGGTCTCAATATTGAGTAAGCATTGATGGAAAGATAAGGATATCAACCACCTTCCTACTCAACTCATTCTTCCCCACTTAGGGTAAACTCTTCTATAGCAAATCAAAACAACCATAAGGAACTTATGACTTACCAAGGCTTTCTCTCTGGATTAGCTCTCTTGTTATCTGAAAGTGCATAGAAACGACTCTTCTTTGGAGCACTAGGATTCGGACCATCATGATGATCTTGGCTGATCTCTTTCGCTTTTGCCTTGAGGTTAGGGAAATCTATCATCTTGTGAACTTTATTACCACACATGAATCAACCATTCATTCCAGCAAGACACTTACCTATGTGTTGCTTTCAACAAGTAGCACACCTAGACCTCTCAAAAGCATGGAAACCTCCTTAGGATTTTTGGTTGGAAAGCCAATCATTGTTTCCATGGGAGAGTCTTGATTATAGAACCCCTCTTACACTTAGGTAGACTTGGTTTATCCGACCTAGTCCTTTTTCCCTTTTACCTTATCTCTCTAAGCTTGGACTTCTCAATTTGTTGAGCATACACCATGAGCCTAGAAATGTCCATATCATTAAGTAGCATTGTTGTACGACACTCTTTTTCCACCAAGATAGATACTCCATCACAATTTTATTCATCCTAGACCAATGGTTGGATACTATGGTTGGGGAATACATAGAGAGTTGGGTGAATTTGAGAGACTACTCTTTCACATTCATTCCCCCTTGACGAAGATTCATGAATTCCACCAACTTCTTCTCTCTCCACTCTAAGGGGAAGAACCTATCAAGAAAAGCCACTTTGAACACTTCCCAATCTACCGGACCATCCCTTAAGGGTATCTCATCCCTCCATTGCTCAAACCACACTTGAGTCACATCTTTGAGTTGATAAGTGGCTAGATCCACTCTTTCTCTCTAGGGGTTACACCCATAGCATCTACCACCTTGAATACCTCATCTATGAAGCCTTGTGTACCTTCATCCACCTTAGTTACATGAAAAGTAAGAGAGTTGATCCTCATAAAATCCCAAATTCTAGAAGCGGAAGTACTTGCATTAGGTTGAGGTCCACCTCCTTGGCTAGATTGGTAAAACAAGTTATAAGTGATGACATGATCTTGAGTCATCATGAGTCGTATCAAATCAATAAGGGCAGCCTTTAATTCCACATTAGCCATATCCCCTTCAACATAGGGAGCTTGAGGACTTTGGGGCATTGGAGGCATTTGGGTCACTTGAGGTCCTTCAGGTTCTTGAGGGGGAACCGCCTAATTCACATCCTCTTGATCAACTATAGGGACTTACTCACCATGGGGAGGGATCCTCTCATTATCTACTTCTCCCCCCTCCCTTCTAGTGGGTGTCCTCCTAGTATTCATGTCCTATGAACACAAAAGAAGAGGTTGAGAGAAGACATCTTATAGAACTCAACTCTGTGGCGCAACACTAGAGTAATGCATAAAGTGAAACTTCTATCTCCTTAAAGCCTCCCGCTCATGGGTGTGTTGCGACTCACACCGATAAGAAGACTCTACTAGACGTGGCTTGTGATACTTTAAACCCTAAACTATATCCTAAAACCTTATGTTATCATACCAAGTTTGTAATGACTCAAAGTACACCCTAAAATTTAGACCACTCTAGAGTCTTCACAAAGCGTGCTTAACCTCACGAAGGTCTCACACAAGCCTCTTAGTTATCATTCATTACAAAAGATATGAAAAGTAGTGCGGAATAAAAATTTCACAAAATTAATAATAAGAATAAGTATCTTTCGTAAATACTAAAGAGTAGTCTCATCATCACAAGCCTACTTTAAGACACTACTTAAATCTCTTAGGTACACGACCCTTTACATTCAAAGAAAATACATAATAAGTCTTATACTAGAACTAAAGAAATAAAGACTATGCCCTCGAATATATGAGGAATACTTAGTCTTGAGAGAGTTGATTCCCAAGCTTGCCTTCTATTCTCCAAGTCTCCTCCAACCTATACTTGTAGATTATAGAAAAGTATGCGGTTAGTATAAACATTGTACAAGTATGGCATATGAAAAAACATGCAAAAATGAATGTATCAGTAAAAATAAGCTTTCATGCCAATTAAGTAAAACATTTCTTGAATATAAAAGTAAAACATCATATAGATTATCATTTAGCATATAGGATAGAACTTAAATAATATTCACCTTCAAAATGCACATTATAATGAACCCATGAAAATATTACGATAAACTCATTTCAAGCCACCACAGTGAAGTCACCCCCTAGAAGTTTCTCTAACCAAGGTTATCCTAAAATTCAATAAGGTAAGACATGAAGGAACCCCCGATGCAATTCCTTCAATGCACACCCAAGTGACCCTCAAGACTACCCATTATAGTCTTACTTCATCGAGGTAACAAGTCCACATCTTATAACTAGATATTAGAGGAACATACTTGCATCTGGAAGATCATAAAAGTTATCTTCCCCAAGTTTACTTTCAAGTTATACAAAGTGCAATATGAGGATAGCATCGCATACTCCTACTCCCACTTTGTGCTCCTTGAGGATTCCATGAGGTTAGGTATACCGCATTCATCATTCATAAACTTCATTATGAAAAACATAACTTTAACATGCTTTCTTACCATCAAACATTAGGCCACATAACTTCATTTGCATTACATAACAACACATTCATACATTAGATATAAAGAAACATCAAGACTCCCCTTTCAAGTGTCTACTAGTGCAATGGATAAATAGTGTCCCACCACTATCCTAAGTAGTTTAATCTTTAGAGACTTAGTTCATTTTATTATTTTGTCAGGTCTAGCTTTAAATAACATAGACCATGAGAGCTAGACATGGAATCCCACTATTATCCCCTATCGGATAAGGGATCCCTACTTGCCTAATGTAGGGTTGTTTTTGAGCCTTTACATGGGGTCTCCAATAGCTACTCCTATGAGGGCGCACAGTTAAGAATTAATGAGATTGCTTCTAAGTGACTCATTCATCTTCTACCGAGGAGAACTAATCTCAAGAGGTACATTGAACACATCATATCTACTCACAGAGTGTACCAACCGCTTCTTCAAATCCTCTCGGTGCTAAGCATAACTCCCCCAGGGAGTCTTATACAGTAATTAACTTATAGGTTAAGGGATAGCTAATTAGCACCACATTTCAACTCACGAAGGGTACTTATACCTAGAGGTTACTTTTGAAAACCACATCTCAACTCATAACGGTGTTTAACCTCCAATCTATCTTAGAAATCTCTTGGGAATAATGAGATTGCTATTAAACACTTCATGTCAACACACAAAGAGTGTCCACCCTAAAACTCCCCTTCTTCTTACTATAGGAATAGTAGGGATGGTCTAGACACTTCATCTCTCTCACGAAAAGTATCACCCATCGATTCCCCATTCACATTCATTAACTTCATTCAAAGTGTGTATGTGTGAGTACATCTAAGCACACCTTCCACATAATCATCAAAATTTATAACATATACTTCTAGACATGCTTATACCTACATTAATCATACTTCACACACTATCATGCTTCACATAACCATATACTTCATTTATAGTTGACATCCTAAAGATACACATTTTCAACTTCAAAAAACATATCATGCATAAAACATCACAGTTATCACCTCACTTCACATACTACGCCCACATTTTCAACTTTCAAAAACATATCATGCATAAACTTCACAATTATCACCTAACTTCACATACTACGCCTTCAAGACCATAAATCCCAATATACATATATATTTACATACTTCAAGTAAACACCACCACCAAAGGTGGACCATACCACTCAAGTTCATTTTGATAACAAGAACTAAGCAACATTAGAAAAAGTCACCCTTCATCCAAACCTTTACCAAATCTTCTCAATATCACCAAAAATTTATTATAATAAGGAATTTTAAGGCATTATCTAAATAACATTATAAAAATAAAGAAAACCATAGTACGAACATTATCTAATCATGTATATTAAACCCACTTCATAAGCCAAAAGTTAAGAAATTGAATGAGCATGGGTTTATTGACTTTTTGACCTTAAAACCATCATCAACTAACATTGAATAATGTCATATTACACTCATTAAAACGTTTTCATCTAAGACCCATGATTAGAGTCAAGAAAATAAAAGAATTTGAGTTTGCAAACCCTTTTTTGAAAGGTCTTTGAATAGGCTCCTTAGATAGAACAAGAGTAAAGGATGAACTACCATACCTTAATATTAAGAAATCCATGATATTTTATGAATAAACCCTTTTCCATCCACAGACCAAGATCCAAGACCTTGATCTTCAATGGAGGCTTGAGATGGTTTTGGAACAGAAGACCTTTTTAGGGTTTTGGAAATTTTTTATTTCTAATTGAGGGCTTGGGGTTTTTTATGGGGGAATGGCTATATCATGACCTAAAATAAGTAAATAACACACCCCAAAGATACCAAGAACACCCCTATATTAAAAGGATTATTTTAGTCAAGTCAAACTTCACTTAAATTTTAAGAATTATCATCGGGGAACAAGTCTGCCACATGGAGCTGCTCCCGCATAATTTTTAAAAATAAATTTCGAGGAAGGGGAGTCCGCATTGAAGACAAATATTTTGGATAAGGGTACACCAAGTCCGCGACGCGAACTAGTTCCCTGCTGGTTCAAATGCTTGCTGCCTTTTGGCAGCTTGCTTGGACAAAGGTGGGGTCCCTTCGTGGACTACTAGGGAGATCCTTTGGGGATATTATCTGGACCTTTAGACCCTAAACATGTCCCTCTAGGTGATAGGGTCATTCCCGCAGCTTTTAGACTCCAAACAACACAAAAAAAGACATACAACATACAAGGACACGCTAGCGCGCACACAAGGCTAATTTCCAAATGTCTTGGTCGTTCCGTGATGTTTGACTTCCAAACTTACCAAAATGACCTCAAAAACTAAAATTATATATTTTAACACATTATTAATTCATGACACACATGTAAATCTCTAGTTTGACCGATTTCCTTTTTAGGGTCGTTACATATGGTATTGACCTAACTATATGATAATATGCATGTTATGAGTCTTATGGTGTCATATGATGATTTCTTTGATTATATGCATTAATTAAATGATATTATTACGGTCTCTTTGTGAGTTTACTAAGTATGTGTGAGGCTATGGGACTTCACATGTACATTGAGTTAATAGGATTCAATTGGGATAAAGAGTAAGGTCTTATGATGTTATTCGTAGTGGTTACTTTCACGTTGTCTTGGAATGGTTGTTATATGTGATTCTTGAAGTAGGTTGGGTCATATGTAAAATATGTGTTGCATGATATATGGTGTTTATATGAAAGTGCGTCCTTAAGTTAATGATGGTTGTATACATATTCACCTTGATGAACTTAAGGTGATGCTTTAGTGTGGGTAGTGAACAGGAAAACTATTCACGCATTGTACCAAGTATTAGTAGAGGGTTACTTGGGGGTAAGGACTTACGGTAAGGTAAAAGGGGGTAACTGTGAATGAAATTCTTAATGTGCCTTAAATGCAATGTATGGCTTTATGTGATGATATTACCATTGTATATGTCTATATGAGGTATGTGAATTGTATGATGCATTTGTATAGAGTTTTAATATGTTTTACAAATAGGCATGATGAATAATTTCAAAGTAAAATGTCCTCTTTAATTGCATATTTTTGCATTGTTGTCATACTTAGTGAATTATTGTACTAACACCTTTATTCTTCACATTTTTACACAAAGTGTAGTTTATGCATGCTTAAAGAATTTCTCTAAGGTGAAAGGCTTGATATGTGTTTCCCAAGCTCAAGGAAAGGGATCCTTATGTTTCAAGGATTTTCTATGTCATGTTTTATTCCAGTTATGTAATAGTTTAGTTATTGTTATATATTGATAAGGGTCGTGTCCATATTATACTCTAATGATGTTGAGTTTATGATGACAAACAGACTCGGAGTCAAATTATGTACTTATGATATTTGTATATATAATGGAAGTAATGTTCTAGAATACGATGTACTATGAAAAGTTTTATATTTTCCGCTAAGTTTACATATGATAATGCGATGAAAGATTACTATGAGCTTGTATAAAACCTCTGAGAGTTCAAGTACGCCATGTTACTTCTAGGGGGTGCTCCTGGGTCGTGACAGATAGGCTTACCTCCGCTCCGTTGTTCATTTTACCCGAGGGTACCAAGGGTTTTGTGGCATATTGTGACGCTTCCTGAGTGGTTTTCGGTTTTGTCATTTATGCAAATGGGAAGGTAGTATCCTATGCCTCTAGAAAACTCAAGGTGCATGAGAAAAATTACCCAACTCATGACCTTGAATTAGCGGCCATAGTGTTTGCCTTGAAAATATTGAGGCATTACCTTCATGGTGTCCATGTGGATGTAGTTACCAACAACAAAATCCTTCAATATGTGTTCACCCGAAAGGGGTTGAATCTCCGACAATAATGATGGTTGGAACTCTTGAAGAATTACGACATGAGTGTTCTCTACCACCCTGACAAGGCCAATATGATTGATGATGCTTTAAGTTGTATGGCCATGGGAAGAGTGTCTCATGTGGAATAGGGAAAGAATGACCTAGTGAAAGATATTCATAGGTTGGCTTGGTTGGGTGTTCGGTTGAAAGATACTCCAAATAGTGGTTTTCTGGTCCACCATAACTCTGAATCGTCTTTAATGGTTTAGATAAAGTCTAAGCAACATCTTGATCCTCTATTTATGGATTTGAAGGAGTCGATCCTTGTAAAGTTTAATGAGTCATCCTCCCGCGAGAGGGATTGTGTACTTAGGTACCAAGGTAGATTGTGTGTGTCGGATGTTGACAACTTGAGGGGTAAAATTTTAGAAGAATCTTATGGGTCCGTATATTCTATTCATTCGGGTGCCACCAAAATGTACTGTGATCTTCATGAAGTCTAAAGGTGGGAAGGTTTGAAAAGGGACAGAGGAATTTGTGGCTAGGTTCCCAAATTGTCAACAAGTAAAGATCGAGTATCAAAATCCAAGTGTTTTGAGTCAAGTAATGAATGTTTCTACTTATAAGTGGGAAGACATTAATATGGACTTCGTAGTGGGTTTTCCTAAGACACGTATTTTGTATAGGTTGACCAAATCTGCTAACTTCATTCAAGTTAAGTCTACTTATTCGGCGGAAGAGTATACAAGGGTGTACATTGACGAAATTGTGAGTTACATTGGTATCCCGTTGTCCATCATTTCAGATAGAGGTGTCTGATTCACTTCTCATTTTTGGAGGTCTTTTCAAAAAGGGTTAGGTACACAAGTAAAACATAGCACCTCTTTTCATTCCCAAATGGATGGTCAAGTGGAGTGTACCATTCAAACCCTAGAAGATTTGCTAAGAGCTTGTGTTATTGATTTCAAAGGGAGTTGGAATGATCACCTACCGTTGATTGAGTCACCTATAATAATAGTTATCGTTCAAGTATTTCTATGGCCCCATTTAAAGAACTCTATGGTAGGAGATGTCGGTCTCTTGTTTGGTGGTTTAAGGTAGGGGAGTCTTCAATCCTTGGTCTCGAGATGGTGTATAAGGCCTTAGAGAAGGTTCGGATGATAAGGGATAGGTTAAAAATGGCATATGCTCGACAAAAGTCTTTTGCCAACAATGGAATAAGAGATCATGAATTTGAATTAGGGGATAAGGTCTACTTGAAGATTTCACCCATGAAAGTGGTGAGATATGCAAAAAAAAAAAGGGAAGCTTAGTCCCCGGTATGTGGGCCCCTTTGAGATAGTGAAACGGGTTGGAAATGTGGCTTATGAGTTGGAGTTACCAAGTGAACCAGACCTCGCTCACCCCATATTTCATGTCTCCATGCTTAATAAGTGTATTGGTGATCCCCTATTCATTCTCCCTATAGAAGGGTTATGTGTAGATGAGAACCTTTCCTATGAAGAGGTTCCGGTGGAAATTCTAGATCGACAAGTCAAGTAGTTGAGGAACAAGGAGGTGGTATCCGTAAAAGTCCTATAGATGAATCACCTATTTGAGGGAGTGTCACGACCCGAAAGTACCCGCTAGCATTTAGGGCAACCCTTAGGTCGGAGAATGCATACTTGACCTTTCAGAGGTCTTTTACTAGCCATTTTCTATTATTCATTGCATAAGACATGAAAAATAGTGCAGAATTAAAAAATTTCACGACATTTATAATAATAAGGAAACATATTTTATAAATACTAAAGAGTAGTCTCGTCGTCACAAGCCAACTTAAAGACACGAAATAAATATCTTAGGGACACGGCCCTTTACATTGAAAGAAATACGTAATAGGTCTTAATAATAGAAATCAAGAAACATAGACTATGTCCTCGAATATATGAGGAGATACCGAGTCTTTAGAGAGTCGGTTCCCAAGTTTTTCCTTCTATACTTCTTCTTGTCTCCAACCTATACTTATAGAGTATAGGAAAAGTCTGGGGTTAGTACAAAAAATGTACAAAGTATAGCATATGTAAAAACATGCAAAAAGGGGCATATGAGTAGAAATAAGCTTTCATGCCAATTAAGTAAAACTTTCATGAATATACAAGTGAAATAACACATAAATCATCATTAAGCACATACGAAAGGACCTTCATATTTAAGCATAAAAAACTACTTTACAGTAACCTCCAAAATATGATAGTGAACTCAAGTGACTTACAATGACCCCATTCATACCAAAACACAATGAACTCATTTCCTTTGAGGTTTCGCTAACCAAGTTATCCTAAGACTCACAAGGGTAATATATGAAGGGACTACCCATACACCCCCTCCAAATCACATCTAAGTGATCCTTAAGACTACCAACCATAGGCTTACCTCGCATGAGAAACAAGTCAACACTCTATAAATAGATATTAAAATAGCATTCATGCATTAAGGACTTCACATAAGTTCCCTTTCCCAAGTTAACTTGCAAGTTACACAAAGTGCAATGTGAGAATAGCATCCCATACTACTACTCCCACTTTGTGCTCCTTGAGGATTCCATGAGGTTAGGCACACCACAGTCACCATTCTTAAACTTCATTATACAAGACATATCTTTAACATGCTTTCTTCACATTAGACATTAAATAACATAACTTCATTTCATTATATAGTAACACATTCATGCATTAAAGACAAATACACACCAAGACTCCCCTTTCGAGTGTCTACTTGTGCAATGGATAAATAGTGTCTCATACCACCACCTACCCTAAGTAGTACACTCTTTAGAAGACTTAGTTCATTACATTCTTTTATGGGGTGTTAGCTTTAAGCAGCATAGACCATGAGATCGAGACATGGAATCCCGACATTAACCTCTATCGGATGAGGGATCCCCACTTGCCTATGGTAGGGTCGCTCCCTTAGCCTTTACATGGATTCTTCAATAGCTACACCTATATGGGCGCATAGTTAAGGGATAAAAAGATTGCTACTAAGTAACTCATTCTCTACTAACGAGGAGTACTCATCGCAAGAGTTATATTGGATACAACATCTCAACTCACGAAGTATAACCACCTCTTCTTCATATCCTCTCGGTGGTAATCAGTACTCCCCCACGGAGTCATAAGCATTCATTACTAAAGGATGAGGAATAACTTATTGGATACCACGTATCAACTCACGAATGGTATCCACCCCTAAGCCTATCTTAGAAAGCTCTGTGGAGATAGTGAGATTTCTACTAAACACTTCATCTCAACTAACTAAGAGCGCCCAGACTCCCCTTTTCATTCACATTCTTTAGCTTCATTCATTCATTCATTCAAAGTGTGAGTGTGTGTGTACATGTGAGCACACCTTTAACATAATCACAATTTTCATAACATTGACTTCTAACATTCTTACATCTTCCTTCATCATCTTACACACTTTAACATGCTTCAGATAAACATATAGTTCACTTAGACATAATCTCTAGCATACTTCACATGACAAGCTTCATAAAGCACACCAGCAAGAACAACACCATTATCATATTATTACACATAATATGCCTTCATGGACTTATTCACAATACATAAGTATATGAACATTCATATACTTCAAGTAAACACTGCCACCAATAATGGACCGTACCACTCAAGAGCATTTCACAATAAAAACTAAACAATATAACAAACTTACCATTCTTCATCACCTATTCATAAGTTCTTCAATAATTCATCATAAAATTTCCCTTAGGTAAGTACCTAAAACACAATATAACCCTAAACAAAACATATTTCTAACATTCTCTAATCATGCTCATTAAAGCCATTTCATAAGCTAAAAGTTGATAAAAAGCATAAACATGATTTGATTGGGTTTTTGACATTAAAACCATCATTTAATACTAAGCAGAACTAATTTTAATCATTGAAACGTTTTTATACAAAGACCCATACTTATAGTTAAGGAATAAAGAAGTTTGAAGTTGAAATCCTTTTTGAAATCATTTAGAAGTGGCTCCTTGAATGAAAGGAAGTTCAAGGATGACTACCATACCTTAATGAGAATAAAACCACTAATATTTTATGAAGAACAGGTCCAAAACCATCCATCCTAGAACTTCCTTGATTCTAAGCTTCAATGGAGTTGGGAGAGTATTTCTTGAGGGAGGGGTTTTGGGTTTTTGAAAAAAAAGAAGTATAAAAAAGGTCTAAGAGTATAAACTAACTTAAAATACCCTAAGACACTAAAACAAACTTCCATGGTTTATAAAAAACTTTGGGTGAATTTACTGAACCACCCCAAGCCAAGCCGCATCACAGCAGCTTTTGTAGGCAGCATCTACGACCCACAAACGACGGACCATCGTCAAGTCAACGCATCTTAAATGGGGTCCATCGTTTGGTTATTAAAATCTACCTTGTGCAGGACTTGCAAACCTTGCAGAGAAAATCGAAGAACAAGGTTGACGTGCTGTCGTTTAACCAACTGTGCATTCCTTGTGGCCGGCGTTGGTCACAGCTTGGCAACATCCTGCCAAAGAGATGGGGTCCTCTTATAGGGCCCTCGTGGGTCCTAGGTGGAGTCATAACCATATTTTGAACCCTTAAAATGGTCATATAGGTCTTAAGATCAACCCACATCAATTTCAATTAAAATGAATGCGTAAAACTTTCCGAAACACATAGGGACACAAAAGCATTTTCCAAGGTGCGTCTTCTGAAGGTCGTGGAAGTTCTTGGACGTTTGACCTCCAATCCTCACCAAAATTTAATAATCGCCTAGTTAAATCATTATAAACCCTATAATGACTTTAAAATCTCAACACATATGTGCTTGGATCTAGTTCAATCTAATTCATTTTAGGGACATTACATTCTCCCTCACTTGGATCAACAGTCGTCCTCAAATGACACTAAACACTTTAAGGATATCAAGGACTAAACTAGCAGCATTTCACACAAATCATATAGTTCATAACATTCATATTAAATGCACCAAACTTACAAGGAACACCCACTACACAATATTTAGGCAATTTAGGCAACACAGTAAATTTGGAAAAATTTCCACAATTCAAAGTGCACACATACTTCATCATTCTCATTTAGTTCATGGAGTAACCACCTTCTTTAAACTTATAAGTGCTCATATACATCAATTCTACACACATTGAAACATATTTCATAAAAAATGCAATTTGTCAATTTTCTAACTGCTTTACAGTGAATACAAAAGCCTTGACAGTGAAACATGCTAAAAATTCAATAATTGGTATTTCAAGAAATATTAACATAAAGGAATGGCAACATGAGAGACAAAATCTAACTAACTCACATTATGACATGAAAAAATAACTTTGAAGCAATTAAGAAATATCATTAGCTACAGCATAACATGAGAAATATAGATTGACTACCAATCTCCCCATGTAATCATGATATAATCAAGATCATACAAAATATTATACCATCAAAAGCACTCATAACATAAGGAGAAATGCAACTTATACTAATGCAAGGCTCTTAATCATTACAAATGCCAATGATTTTGGTCTCAAGCTCGAATAAGAATAGAAGAAAATATAAGGATATCAATTACCTTTCTACACAACTCATTCTCCCTCACTTAAGTTAAATCCATCTTCAAGCCTCATACTTTAAAGTACCACTATGCCTCTCAAAAGGTAGGAACTCATACTACCCTTAACTCATGCACATCATGACTAAACATCAACCTTACAAATCAAGAATAAACATCCTCCTCTTAGGATTAGATCTCAGATAAAACCCTTAAGGATCACCTCATTCAAATTCTTAGGCACCACATAACTCAAACTCATGGAGTGAAATCCCTTCTTTCTCACAACATTACCACATTCTTTCAATACTCCTCAAATTTAAACCTTAATTTTTATACTATCATTGTAAACAACTACAAGATAACTCATTTTCCCCAAAAAAGGACTTCATTCAACAATTTTTAACTCTTACCATGTTTAGACCTCAAATTTACACCTCCATGCTCTACTTTTTGTACTTACATGAAATGTGTATGCATGTTGTCTTCCTGAGATTTTGTTGTTTTCTTGTTGTCTTGATAGGAATGATAGAGTTCTCACTATTTAATGTATTTTTGAGTTCATGTTTATGTTTAGAAGATAGTTCCTCATTATGTGTCACGAATTGTTGAGCTCTAATATGTTATGCATAATGAATTGAGTTGTTATGTGTAACGTTGTGGTATATGTTGAAAGGAGTAGTGAAGTACTCCTATGAATCGTGACTCATTATGATCATATGTAGTTTCTGGTTGGTCTTATAGTATTGGGTGTAATCTTATCCTCCAAAAGATTTTAGTGTCATTCGGGGATGAATGTTCCTAAGAGGGGATAATGTAACACTCTGGAAGTTCCATGACATACTAGAGTGTAACCTATTAAATAATGATTTAAATGATGTTTACATACATATATTTAAGTACTAAACACAATAAGAAAATGTTAGATCCATAACTACAAAGAAAGACCTTGACGTTCGAAAACTAGCTATTTTGAACTAGTAGATGTACCTATGTTTGGTGAACGTTTAGGAGTGTTAAATGAAGTCCAAAACTTGTAAAAAATACTTTAAATAGGTAAATTATAGTACAAAGGGTCTAAATTTCTTACAAAGACTCCCCAAGGACTGCCCGAAGGGTCCCTGAGTAGGACCAGAACATTGGCGAGCAAGCTGCAAAAGTTGTACCGGTAATTTCCATAACCTATACTAGAGACTCATATGTTGTATAATGTATATTTTAGACCTAATATATTTCAAATAAATTTTTTGAGAAGTATTGGATCCATAGCAATAAATAAAGGTCTTGACATCCGAAACCTAGCTAAATTGAACTAGTTGATGTCCCTATGTTTGGTGAAGGTTTCGGAAGGTCATAAAAGTTCAAAACTTGTAAAAAATACTTTTAATAGGTATAATTTAGTATAGAGGTTAAAAATTACAGTAAATACACCCCACAGACCACCGGAAGGGTCTTTGGGAAGAACCCGAACTTGGTAAGCAGGCTGCCAAAGCAGCCTGCGTGCAGCATGATTTTGGTGGCTGCTGCGCGATGTGCAGCCATCACGGGGAGATATGAAATTGGCATATCGATGTGGGTAAAACACGAGGCTCACTTCCCCAACCCGGATTTCAAAAATAAATCATGAAATTAACCCCGCGATACGCAGCTACTTCCTAGATTCGTAAAAGTCGTATTTGCAACATTTTAACTTCACAAAAAGACCCATTTAAGTGAGGGGTCTTTTGGTTAATTTAATGGGTTACTATATAAGGTATTAGGGTAAGTTTTAGGTCACTTTTAACACACAAAATCAAATCCCAAAGTTGAAATCAAAAATCACTCTCATCTCTCCCAGTTTCTCTCTTCCTCCAAACCTCCATTGAAGACCAATAGAGCTCCAAGAAAAAGATCAAGAATTCAAGTTTCCAACCCAATTGTGTGGCTTTATCATCTTTAAGTTATGGTTTATTTCACTCTTGGTATCATTTTCCCCAAGAAGTTTCTCCAAAAGATGATTTCTAAATCCCCCAAAACATAGGTTTTCTTCTACACATAGGTCCTCTTTGAAAAACTAAATTATGAATTAATTGTGATAAATTATGATGATTTTATGTTTTTTAATTATATACTGATGGTTAAATGATTATTTTCTGTGAGTTTCTCTAGACCCATGCCTTTTACTCAACTTCATGAAAACCTTTAATTGATATAGTGAATTGTTAAGATTATGAACATGTAGATTGACTAAATTGTTGTTTATTATGTAATTGCTTATTGAATTTAACTTGTTTATGTAATTGGTTATATATTCTTGGTAATGGAAGTATGAAGGTTCTTCTAAGGAGCAAAGAGGTAAGTTGATTGGTGAATTAAATCATGAATTATGAGTTATTTAGATAATAATGCTTCCATGTCTAATGTATGGTTGTGATGTTGATGCTAAGTATTCCTCATCCTTAACCCTATACTATTGAATTAATTATGAAGTATTTAAGTATGTTATGGTATGATTATTGTATTACTGAAAGTAGTTTCTCATGATTATAATAAAGTTAAGTGAAAGGTTTATTCACTTATGAGGTGGTGTCTAAAGTGAAAGGATTGCTCTCACTTGTTGATGACCTATGAGCTAGATATAATAAGATGTTTACATAGGGGTCTATAAGAGACTAATGTGAACTTGTATGATGAAATAATATATCTACTAAAAGGAATAATTGCTTAGAATCGAGAGGGCATGTAAATGAGATGGAGGTCTCACGTTAGTAAGTCCGGCCTCCACATGGGTTTCGTCACGTTAGTAAGTCCGGATCCCCTAATTATGTGTTGTCTCATGAGATGGAAACCTCCACGTCTAGTAAGTCAAGGTTTCCAGCAACAATATTTTTTACCCTTAACTATGTGCCCACGTAGGACTCTAGCTTAGTGGATCCACCTAGATATCTATGTACGAATGGTTGCACCTTAGGCAAGTGTTAACCCTCTCTTTCGATGTAGGAGTAGAACACCGGATTCCATGTAGCTCACATGGTCTTATGTCGGTTATTGCACTTCTTTCCCTAATGTAAAAGTAATGAACAAGTATGCATGTGAACTCCTATTAGGGTCGTCTTAAAGGCTACTAAATAGTGCGAGGGAGGGTATGGGACTTCTCTTACACTTTGTACATGTGGGATCCTAAGGGATTATGATTATGGTTATGATTATGATTATGGTTATGGTTAATAAGTTATGAGTAAGTATTGATGTATAAGCATTTTATGAAAATATATTGTAAGTATGAAGTGGGTTTCTTAATGTGATAATTAGCCTTGGATGGGATTATGGGGTTCTATCTTTGGCATTGCACAAGTATTTCTTGGATGATTTACATGTTTGGTTGTTCTTATGTTGAATTGGCTTATTATGCTTCTTTTATATGCATGTTGAGTTAAATTGATAGAGAGCATGGTTTTGACTAAATTTTCCTTTTCTCATGCACTGATGATTTTTGTGCATATGAGCTATACTTAGTACATGTGGTTTGTACTAACCCATATTTCTCCCTTTTTCTCAAACATTTTAGGTTCAGGCCATTGAGGAGATTCGTGGTCATTGAAGAAAAAGACTTGGCTCTTTCCTAAGTCAATCGGTGAGTCCTCATTAATTCCGAGGATAGACCCACTTATCAAGCCTTATTAGTTTTGTCTATATTTTGGAGAAAATTATTTCATTCTCATGTTAAGACTTCATTGTAGCCTATATGGGCATATTGTAATATATTAAGGTCTATGCTCAAATTATTGTGATTTATTCTTTAGATGATTTGATGTGAGAAAAAGATATAGACTAAATTTATGTATTATTATGTTGTCTACGCGAGAAGCCTATGTATGCTTCCTATGCAAAGGTCTATGTAAACCTCATTACTATATAAGTAAAAGTTGTAATTTTCCGCACATTTTGACCTATGATATGTGATGACGAATGCTAAAAGGCTTGTGTTAGTCCTCTTCTATGACAACGACGTTGGTAATGACTAGGGTGTACTTTGGGTCATTACACAAGCAGCTTGTGGCAACCAAGATTTGGCATCCTCCTCGCGTCGCACAGCCAACAAAAGGGGAAAATTTTAACTTGAGATGTGGGTTCTCCACGAGGTCCACTTCCTCAACTCGGATTTCCAAAAAAAAATGTGAAATTTCCCCCGCAATGCGCAGCTACTTCTCATATTTGTCTGCGTCGTTTTAAAGTCAATATAACTTCACAACAAGTTCAATTCAAGTGAGGGGTCTTTTAGGTATTTTAGGGGACGAGTTTATAGTGGTTTTAGGTCAGTTTTAAACCCCATTCACGCACATTAAATCAGAATTAATAAATCCCTATCATCTCTCTCAAAACTCTCTCTCTCTCTTCAACCACCATTGAAGAACAAGAAAAGCTTGAGGAAATGAATACTCCAAGGTTTTTATTCAAAATTCATGGAATAATCGTCAATAAGGTATGGTTTCTTCACTCTTGGGATTCCGTTCCCCAAGAGGTATTTTCAAATATGATTTCCAATAATTCAATTCCTAGGGTTTTCACTCGACAAACAGGTTTCTTTTGAACTCGAGATTTATGACTAATGATGAAAAACAGTGATTTTCTATGGCTAATTAAATATGTATTTGTTGGTAATTGATATGTAATGTTGGGTTTTCGTGTGAAGCATGTTCTATCCCTAAATATGGGATTTGATTATGTTATATCTATCACTTAATGTTATGTAAATGTTGGGATTGGAACTATAGCTTGAATTAACTCCTAAATAAGCCTTTCCCTTATCCCTAACTATGAATTGGTCTTGAATATGACTACACTGTTTGGGATTGGTTATGTTATTGTGTATTTCACTATATTATTGAATGATTGTTGTGAATTGAGTGTAAGTTCTTGATGAAGATTCTTGGAAGTAATATGCAAGTCTTCTAAAGTCATGATTGTTCTATTATATTGATGTTGGCCTATAAATGATGTTGCTACGCAATTGAAGCATGTATGATGTTGCTAAGCATATATGTTGGGGTATGTATATGTTAAATGTGGGATCATGGTAAGGATATTATAATGCATGTTGTCTATGTCCTCTTGTATGTCTTACACACTATGATTATGATATGTTAATCTCACAAATGAAGGGTTGTGATGAAAAAGGAATATAAACCTAAAGATCTTATGATCATGTTTATATGAGGAATTAATCTCCTATGGCCTGTGATAAGTTTTATGATAAATGATAACTTTAAGGTTATTCAAAAGGGGTCTTTAGCTTAGCACCGAGTAAACTAGATATGAGACGTATCCCTTCCATAATTGGAAGGTAGGTTCACAATGACTCTCATAAGATAGAGGCTACCACGTAATGTGGAACTATGGGCCTCTAATATATCTCCTAGTTCTTGAACTATGTTGCCTCCATAGAAATAATATCTAGTGGATCCACCTAGAATGCTATCTTCATGTTTTGGTTATACCTTGGCATGTAAACCACCTTCTTTTGGTGTGGGTTTCATGACACCGGATTCCTTGTTTTGCTCACATGGTCTAATGTCGATTAAGCCTTTTTTCCCTCAAGTAAAATGAAAGACAAGTAAATGGACATTGACTAGGGTGACTTGAGGAGTCTACATAGTATAAGTAGGGTATGGGACTCTACCTAGACATTGCATAAGTTGACTCTAAGAGAAGTCCTAGGAGATTGTTCTTATGTAATATGATAACATGAATTGTATAATGCTCATGATGTATGATGTTACTCTTATATGATGTTGGCTATGTTGATAAACATGTTATTGGTCTATATTGCTATATGTGATGATGACTACTTATGATGTAAGTTATATGAAGAAAAGTATTAGTTGTGGTCTCCTATCTTGTTTACTTGATTATGTGGGATTATGGAGCTTCACATGATCATTGCACTTGTAGGCTTGGGATGGGATTATTGGTAAGTGTTTTTTATGTTATGTTGATATGAACTATTGAACATGAAAATGTTAATATGACTTTATGGTGATATGTATTTGGTTATGATCATGCTTTATATTTTTGTGATCCTTGTCTTGTATATTCTCTCTTGTATGTGAATTAAAGGCTTTCAAATGACTTAGCATGATTTCTAAAAAATGGTTATTTTTCATGCATGTCCATAAATGTTTATGTGCATATACCCGTACTTAGTACATGTGGCGTACTAACCCCTATACTTTATATAACTACTAATGTAGGGTTCGGCCATTGAAGATTAAGAAGGTCAATTAAAGAAGCTTGGAACTCTTTCTCTAAGTTTTGGTAGGTCCTCATGTTCAGGGATGATATCTTTTCATTATTCTAGCTATGCAGACTGTAGTAGTTTAAGAGATAATTTTACTCTTTTTATCATTGGATTATATTTTAGTAAGGCCTATCTTACATATTGACATTGTTTTATCTAAGTCCAGGATTCGTATCTTTTTATGGTTCTTATGTGAAATAGTTTTAGACTATCGTATGTGTGTTCTCATGTTGCTTAGAAAGAAGTCTAATTATACTTCACATAGTATGTAAAAGTTTTTAATTTTTCCACATTATGACGAATGCTAAGGGCTTGTTTGAGTCCTCTGAGAGAACGACGACATCGGTCGCATCTGGGGGTACTCTCCGAATGTTACAAACCTGGTATCAGAGCATGAGGTTAAATAAAATAGGGTCAATGTCTCACTAAACCACATTTATGAAGTTTTTTATTCATGGTTGTGAAGAGCGTCACAATTATGAATGAGATGTTATGTGATGATTAGGAAAATTCTCTTTTATTGATAAACCTATGTCATACCTCTAGAGTTTTGACACTGTGTGTCTTTTAGCATCTAATCCCTTTCTTGTGGTTATAGACGATGAACACAAGATGGACAACACTAGAAGAGTAGAAGAGGAGGTTGCTAATGCGGGAGATACTCTCCAAGGGATTCAAATTCCTCCTCAAGAGGAAGTTGTGTGAATGATCAAGTTCTGGTCAATCCTCCGACCATGACGGATGTTGAGGTAAGAGCAGCCCTTCTCCGAATGGCTCGATCAATCACTACTCAAGCTCAAGCCATTATAGCACAGGCTAACTAAAAAGTTTCACCTCGAGAGAACCAACATGCTAATACTATAGATACCCATTTGAGAGATTTAACGAGGATGAATCCTCCCATGTTCTTTAAATCAAAAGTTGATGAAGACCCCCAAGACTTCCTTGATAAGTTCTATAAGATTATTTTTTTTGCTATGGGGGTGAGTTTACTGAAAAAGTTGAGTTTGCTACCTATCAACTCAAAGACATGGCTCATATATGGTACAATTAATGCAAGGATAGTCGAGATTTAAGAGGTGGTCCCTTGACTTCAAAGATCTATAAAAAGTCCTTTCTTGATAGATTCTTCCCAAGGGAGCAAAGGGAAGCTAAGGTAGAGAATTTCATCAACCTTCGTCAAGGAGGTATTAGTGTCAAGGAATACTCCTTAAAGTTCATTAAGTTTTCCAAATATGATTCCTTTTTGGTTTCGAATGATAGGGATAAAATGATTCGTTATTTGATGGGCGTATCAGAAGAGCTTGAAGAAAAATGTCGTGCACCTATGCTTCATGAACACATGGATCTTTCTAGGTTGATGTTTCATGCACAACAAGTAGAGGAGAGTCGTCTAAGGAAGAAGAATAGAGAATCTAAGAAGACAAGGTCTTTTGATAGTAGTTATTCTAAGAGTAGGCTTGACATTCAAGACAAGCCTACATTCAAAAAGAGGTTTCGAACCAAGTTCCTTCAAAATTCTCCAAGACTATCAATGAAAGAGTTTCTAATCCTAAATCTCAAAAGGGAATAAATGTTGATTCGCCTAGAGAAAGACCAACTTGTGGAAAGTGTGGTAAGAAAAATGGGGGTGAATGCCTTATTTGAACGAATAATTGCTATGGTAATGGCAAAAGTGTCCATATGGTGAAAGATTTTCCTAATGTGAAGATTCAAGGAAAGGGCAGTAGACGCTCAATCAAGCGGTCCTAGATCAGAAGCTCCAAAAAGGAACCATTTTTATGCGCTCAAGCTAGGGATGAACAAGAGAGATCTCCCGAATATTGTGACGGGTATGTTACAAGTCTTATCTATTTATGTTTATGCTTTACTTGATCTTGGTTCTACCCTTTCTTTTGTTACACCTTTGGTATCTAGGAAGTCTGATATACTTCTCGATGTTTTGATTGAACCCTTTTCGATTTGTAACCCAATGGTTGACTTTGTAGTTGCAAAAAGAGTCTATATGGAATATCTTGTAATTCTACCCAATAAAGTTACTCTTGCTGACTTGGCAAAACTTGACATGTTTGATTTTGATATCATTTTGGGTATGGATTGCCTTCATGCTTTTTTTGCTTCCATAGACTATAGAACGAGGGTAGTGAAGTTTCAATTTCCAAATTAAACCATTAGCTAGTGAAAGGGAGGAAATTATATGCCAAGGGGTCAAATCATTTCTTTCTTGAAGGCTTGTAAGATGATAGACAAGGGTTGTCTACATTGTATGGTGAGGGTTAAAGATCTAGAATGTGAAACTCCTTTTATTGAGTCGGTCCGCGTAGTGCGGGAATTTTTGGAGGTTTTTCCTGATGACCTTCCTAAAGTTCCTCCAGAACGAAAATTGACTTTTGCATTGACTAATTACCAGATACGTACCCCATTTCAATTCCTCCAAATTTGATTATTCCGGCCGAATTGAAAGAGGTAAAGGTCTAACTCAAAGATTTACTAGACAAGGGTTTCATTCAACCTAGTAGTTTCCCATGGGGTGATTCGGTCTTGTTTGTGAAGAAGAAGGATGAGTCCCTTAGGATGTGCATTGATTATTGTCAACTCAATAAAGTCATCATAAAAAACAAGTATCTTCTCCGTCGTATTGATGATCTATTTGATAAACTCCAAGGTGCTAGCTATTTTTCAAAATTTGACTTAAGGTCGTGATATCACAAACTTAGGGTTACAGGGAGACAAACAGCTTTCCAAACTAGATGTGGTCACTATGAATTCTAATGATGTATTTTGGGTTAAAAAATGCCTCGGTAGTGTTTATGGACCTAATGGATAGATTTTTTCGAGATTACCTCGACTCTTTTGTCATTGTGTTCACTGATGATATTTTGATATACTAAAAGAATGAAAATGAGAATGAGATTCATTTGTGGTTGGCCTTGCAAGTCCTCAAAGAACACCAACTACATGCCAAATTAGTAAGTGTGATTTTTTGTTGAGGTTAGTTTCTTTTCTTGGCCATATTATCTTTGTTGAAGGTGTAGAGGTTGATGCAAAAAAGACGGATGCGGTAAGGAATTGGCCTAGAAATTTTGTCTCCCACCGACATACAAAGTTTCTTGGGTCTAGTTGGATACTATAAGGTTTATTGACAGATTTGCATCTATTGCATCTCCTTTGACAGCTTTGACTAAAAAGAAAGTGAATTTTGAGTAGTCAAAAGCTTGTGAAAAAGGTTTTCAAGAGATGAAAGATAAGCTTACATCCACACCGATGTAGACTTTACCGAAGGGTAATGAAGGCTTTGCGGTGTATTCTTATGTTTCCCGAGTGTTCTTGGGATGTGTCCTCATGCAACATGGCAAAGGGATAGATTATGCCTCTAGGCAACTCAAAGTTCATGTGAAGAATTATCCAACTCATGACCTTAATTTTACTCAAAGTTCATGTGAAGAATTATCCAACTCATGACCTTGAGTTAGAATACGTAGTCTTTGCCTTGAAAATATGGAGATGTTACTTGTATGGTGTTCAAATTGATGTGTTTACTGACCATGAAAGTCTTCAATATGTGTTTACACAAAAGGAGTTGAATCTCCGACAGAAAAGATGGTTAGAACTTTAGAATTATTATGACATGAGTGTCCTTTACAACCCCGGCAAGGCCAACGTGGTTGCAGATGCTTTGAGTGTATGACTATGGGTAGTGTGTCTCATGTTGAAGAAGAGAAGAAAGAAATTCTGAAAGATGTTCATAGGTTGGCTCGTTTAGGTGTGCAGTTAGAAAATTCTCCCATTGGTGGTTCTATGGTACATCATAACTCCGACTCATCATTAGTGTTTGAGGTGAAATTTAAGCAACATATTGATCCGCTATTGATAGTGTTGAAGGAATCGGTACTTCGTAAGCTCAATGAGTAATTCTCCCGGGGGGATAGTGTTCTTACGTACCAAGAGAGATTATTTGTATGGATATTAAGGATTTGATAAATCGAGTTATAGAAGAAGTCCATGGTTCCCAGTATTCTAAACATTCAGGTGCCACCAAAATGTATCATGACCTTAAAAAGGTCTATTGGAGGGATGGTTTAAAAAGGGACATAGCAGAGTTTGTTACAAAGTGTTCAAATTGCAAACAAGTCAAAGCCGGACATCTAAAATTGGGTGGTTTAACCCAAATCATGGATGTTCCTACTTGGAAGTGGGAAGCCATCAATATGGACTTTGTTGTTGGGTTGCCTCGAACCTGGAGGCAAAATTATTCAATATGGGTTATTGTGGTTAGGTTGACCAAATCTGCCCACTTTATTCACGTTAAGTTTATTTACACTACCAAAGATTATTCATGAATCTACATTAATGATATAGTGAGTCTTCATGAGATTCCTTTGTCCATCATTTCGGATAGGGGTGCCCAATTCACTTCTCGTTTTTGGAAAGCTTATCAAACAGGTTTAGGTACTCAAGTGAAACTTAGTACCGCTTTTCATCCTCAGACAGATGGTCAAGCAGAACGTACTATTCATACCCTTGAAGATATGTTAAGAGAATGTGTTATTGATTTCAAAGGAAGTGGGGATGATCACCTACCATTGATTGAGTTCTCCAACATTAATAGCTACCATTCGAGCATATCCATGGCACCTTTTGAAGCTCATTATGGTAAAAGATGTAGGTATCCGTTGGATGGTTTGAAGTTGGTGAGTCCTCACTCCTTGGTCCTGAGATTATCTCTGAGTCTATATAGAAAGTTCGAGTCATAATAGATAGATTGAAGATAGCCTATAGTCGACAAAAGTCGTATGCCGATAATAGAGAGATCTTGAGTTTGAAATAGGTTATCATGTCTATTTGAATATTTCACTGGTGAAAGGGGTGATGATATTCAGTAAGAAGAGAAATTAAGTCCCCGATATGTTGGTCCTTATGAGGTATTACAATGGGTTGGAAAAGTTGCCTATGATCTGAAACTACCTAGTGAGCTAGCTTCGGTTCATCCGGTGTTTCATGTTTTGATGCTCAAGAAATGAATAAGTGACCCTGTGTCTATGCTTCCTATTGAAGGTTTACGGGTGAATGATAACCTCTCCTATGAAGAGGTTCCAGTATAGATCCTAGATCTCCAAGTCAAGAAGTTGAGGAACAAAGAGGTCGCCTCCGTAAAAGTCCTATGGAGGAAGCATCTTGTTGAGGGTGCAACATGGGAGGTCGAAGCCGACATGATTTCCCGCTACCCTCATATTTTTACTCCTTGAGGTTAGACATTCCTCTTTATAAGTCAAATAATGAATAAATATGAAATTGAATTGTTTTCTAAATAGGTGCATGTTTTGGTAGAATTTTTACCAAATTGAGTTTTAAGAAAATGTCTTCATACTCTACTTTTGCACTTATATGAAATATGTATGCATGTTGTCTTCTTGAGAGTTTGTTGTTTTGTTGTTTTCTTGAGAAGAATGATAGCATGGTAACTCTTGATGTATTTTTGAGATCATGTTGATGTTGAGAAGGTAGTTCATTATTATGTATTATGAAATGTTGAGCTCTTATATGTTGTGCATCATGAATTGAGTTACTATGTGTGATGTTGTAGTATATATTGAAAGGAGTTGTGAAGTAATCTTATGAGTTGTGACTCATTATGATCATATGTTGTTTCTAGTTGGGCTGGTAGTATTGGGTCTAATCATATACTCCAAAATATTATAGTGTCATTCTGGGACGAATGTTCCTAAGGGGGGGGATAATGTAACACTCCAGAAGTTCCATGATTTAGAAATAGAGCGTCACCTAATAAATAATGATTCAAATGATGTTTACGGACCTATATTAAAGTATTAAACTAATTAGAAAAGATTGGATCCAAAATGACAAAGAATGACCTTCACATGTGGAAACTAGCTAATGTGAACTAGTAGACGTCCCTATGTTTGGTGAAGGTTTGGGAGTGTCAAATGAATTCCAAGACATGTAAAAATACTTTAAATAGGTAAAATATAGTATAAAGGGTCCAATCGTCCGATAACGACTCCCCAAGGACCGCCGAAGAGTCCTTGAGGAAGACCCGAACATTGGCGAGCAAGCTGCAAAAACAGCTTGCGGCGGCCAAATATAGCATCCACCTTGCGCCGCGCAGCCAACACAATGTTATCCCATAATTTTAATATACTTAGAAAAATCACTTTTGAAATGTTCCAAGTATGAAAACATTTTAAAAAAAAAATACTTAGAAAAGAGTCGACACTTAAATTTCTAAAGAAATTAAGAAAACTTAATTTAAAAAGATTATAACAGATAAACCTTTGAAAATTTAAGGAAAATGGATACGAGGTTCTTATTTCTACTTTAAGAAGGTATTAGCACTTAAAGTAGCTGCTAACACGCGGTTATCGAACGACAACTTAAATATATTTTGACTATTTTTTATAAATGATTAATTTGAGATTATAATTAGATAGAGAATAATTTTTTATATATAAGAAAAGAGGATATTAATTGAAATATTTAAATTAAATTATAGAATTTTTCACAAAATTAGGTTGATTAAATTTTATTTAATTTTTTAAAAAAAAAATAATGTGAACCAATTTTAGTTAATTAACGTTGGAAAACCATGAAAATTAATTACAAAAAAAATTGACTAAAGATTTTAAAATAAAATACACGAGTTGATAAAAGATTTTACTAACATAAAGAATATAGTTCATCTTTTTTAGGAATAATAATTCTAAAGTTAGAGTTAATAAATAATCACAATTAAGAGCAAGGGGGGAAGTTGAATTTGAGCCCCCTTTTTGGGCCAATTTCGCTGAAAATTCTGGGTTTTGATCACTTTAGTTTCTGTTCTTATCAAACTAAATTTAGATATAGCCATATTAAGTCAAATAACTAATTCAGCGAAAATCAAAATAAGATGAATAATTATAGATTAATTATTTGAGCTTCTTAATTCAAACAACACAAAATAATTATCAAGACTTATTCATCACTTAAAGTATAAAACTAATTATACAAAATAATAAAATTCACTAATTCAAAGAACTAAATGTGTAATTATGATAAACATTATTTTAAGACATTTATTAAATATTCTTACAAAATATGAAAATTGCAAAAATTAATATGTAAAATAGTATAGTTAATTTTGATAAATACTAACAAGAATTATTAGAAAAAGATTTTAAAAAATATATTTTTTTAAGATTTTACAAAGACTTATATCAAATTGTTTGAAATTTGAAGAAGCTTGATAGTTAAATCGAATTGGATAGGGTCAAAATTGGGTCTCAACAATTGCCCCCTTTTTGTATAGGGTCAATGAAAGAGAATCTGGCAAAGAAGATTAACGAAATCAATTTTGACCGAACTTATTTCATCTTTATAAATGAGATTTATATGAGAATTTGGGTCACTTGTAGTTTGATACGCTTTATTTGGCGCACGATAATGAAAAAATTCAACAGTTATCTGGATATCGAATTATGAAGAAACTGAAATACTCAAGAATAAGATCTGAGAGAGGATATTGGAATACAACCGATTTTTTAACGTTTAGCTCGTCTACATATCCTTAAGCCTTAGGAATCATGCTGTTTGTAGTTCGACTCAATTGGTTGATAAGGAAATCTAGTATGTTTGATAACCTTTGCTTTTTGAAGAGTGACAAATAAATAGAGTATGAAACAGATTCTTGCAACCTTTTAGCCATGAATATGGTGCACTTTACACTCACAATTAAGAACATATGTAGCTCTTGGTGCCCGTCACTCAAATTGGAAAGTTGCTTTCAATAAGAGTGAAAAGTTTTCTAATGCGAAATTGAAACTGATAAAATTAAACAAAGACCACATGCCTTTGATAGGGGTGTGGTAAGATTGTGGTGGAAGTTGTTCCTCAGCTCGCGTCCTAAGAGTTTGATACTCCTCTTAGGACTATGTCCCAATTTGCTGCTAAGAAATAAATTTCATGTTGTGCTGCATCTTTTTTTAAGTTGTCCGCACCTGTAGTTTGATTTGAGAATTTATCCTCTTGGATGATCTCGACAAAGATTGAGATAAAACACATTAGTGTAAAAAATTAATTCAAATGGACAGATAGCGTATTTTACCATGTTAGAACTTAATTACTCTCCTTCAATGTTTGATGTCAACTTCTTTAGTTTGATGTAAGGCAAATAAAGTTTATATCTCATATTTGTGACATGATTCTTTACAGTATTCTTCTTTTAATATCGAAGCACTAGAATAGACTAATGCAATATATTGATGGTTCTATTAATGGTTTGAATGTAATGTCTCTCTCAGTATTTTGAATATGTAATGCCCCTTTTGGCAATTTGAATATGCAGTGGCCCTCTCGGCAGTTTGGGTATGATGGGCTTCTCGGCTATTTGAATATGTAATGGCCCTCTCGGTGCTTTGAATATGATGTCCCTCTCTGCGTTAGTAGATGATGGCCTTCTTGGCAATGAAATATTTAATGTCCCTCTCGGTGTTCTGAAGATGATGTGCCTCTCGCTGTTCTTAGATGATGGCCTTGGAAATGGAATATACAGTGGCCCTCTTGTCCTTTTATGATGCAATGTCCCTCTCGGTGTTCGTACATGATAGCTCACTTGGAAATGATATATTCACTTTTAATAATTAATATGGATGACCTCTCGGTAATTATATTACCACCTTTGATAATATAATATTGATGGCCCTCTCAGCAATGATATTACCACCTTTGGTAATATAATATTGATGGCCCACTCGGCAATGGAATACAAATGGACCTCTTGGCATTTGAGTATGCAATGGCCCTTTTGGCATTTCCACATGATGGCCCTCTTGGCAATGATATATTCATGTTTGATAATTAATATAGATGACCCTCTAGGTAATTATATTACAACCTTTGATAATATAATGTTGATGGCCCTCCCGGCAATGATATTACCACCTTTGATAATATAATATTGATGGCCCTCTTGGCAATGTACATCGTCGTGTTTGGTATCAATATGAGTTGCAAATATCCTTCAACGTTAGCATCTTCTGACTTTAACGTGATAATGACTATTTTGGCAAGTTGCACTTTATATTCTCACCAATAATTGATGTGTCTTACATGTTCCCTTCAGACGTCTTTGACGTTGGAAAATGCAATATGACGTTATCACAGTTATTTGTACATCTTAAAGTGTCATCCTCTTGATGCTTTTGCCTATTTTTTCTTTTACCACTTGTATATTTTTTGTGGATCCTATTTTTTTTTAGAAGTATGAACATACCAAGTTAACCATTTCTTATCGCAGGAATATCAATGCCTTTTCCTGCATAAAATATGTCAGTCTTGGTTGCTTTTGATCTTCTAACTTTCCCATATTTTTTAAATATGATGGTCTCAAGATATCCTTGTAAACCTGCATCTACAGAAAATTTATTAGTTTTAAATAAACTAATCTGTGTTAACTTCTTTAATTGTTTGTTCTTCTTCTTGCTATTTTTGGTTGATTGCTTCTAGCTTCTAACTTCTTGGTAGACATAAGATAGATCTATATTTTGTACAAATTTTTGATAAATGTCTAAAGTTTTAAGAAAACTTGATTTTTGAAAAGTAATTTGATGAGGGACACTAACAAGTGTCATGTCACATTAAAGCTTAACTGAACACTTCAATTAAAGTTTCTATATATCCAAAAAGTCCTTTTAAGTTGGAGAAATATGAAGTTTGACTTTGAATTTCTAAGATATTGGGGTTCATTAGCTTATGATCACGCTGAAGATTATATGACGTTAACTCTGAACTTCTGACAGTTTTGAAAGAATTTTTGAGATCTTCTCAAAAATTCTACCCAAGTGAAATTTCTTGTCATTTCTCGAATCTTTGGTAGGAAAATTTGTGGAATTGTTTAGATCATCTCAAAAATTTTGCCATAGTGAAATTTCTTTTTATTTCTCAAATCTTCGTAATAAGACTTATGGAATTTTTGAGATCTTCTCAAAAATTTTGCCCCGATGAAATGTCTTGTCATTTCTCAATTCTTTGGCAAGAAGACTTGAGGAATTTTTAAGATCTTCTAAAAAAAAATTCCACAGTTGCCTTTTCCTTATGCATGCCCATTCTTGTCTTACTGAGAAGGATCTTTAGAATTTTTGAGCTCCTCTCAAAAATTTTAACCCAGTTTCCATTATAAAAGGAAATGGAAATTTCATGGGGTGTATGTTCCGAGCCTGTGTGGCGCCTATGTATCCCTTAGAGGCAAAATTCAGGTCAAACATAGTTAGTTCCCTTTTGGAAATAAAGAAATACGAAATTATAATAAGAAAATGACCGAGGCTGATATAGGCCGCCTACGTATCTTATTGTTTTTGAGAATTCAGGTCAGACGTAGTTCAATACAAGGATATAAAAACTTGGCATAAGAAATTACAAGCAAATACAATTAAAAGGAAAGTGATGAGAGAGAAACTAATCTTCATATGTAGTATCTCTTGACAGCATCTAAGTTAATTGGTTTTTGCCACTCCTAGCCATTCATATATAACAAGATCAAGTCACCTCCAGATAAAACTTTACGAACCATTTATGGTCCTTTCCAACTTGGTGCAAATTTCCCCTTATACTCATCTTGATGGGGGAAGATGCGTTTGAGGACTAGATGTCCTTCAAATGTTCGAGATCTCACTTTTTTATTGAAAGCATGAATCATTCTGTGTTGATATAATTGTCCATGACAAACTCCAGTCATCATTTTTTCATCAATCAAAGCTACATGTTCAAACCAATTATAAAGCCAATCAATATTGATCAGTTCGTATTCTTGGATGATCCTCAATTAAGGTATTTCAACTTCAGCGGGTATCACTACTTCTATCCCATATACTAGCAAGCATGGAGTTGCTCTAATTGATGTTTTAACGGTTTTCTGGTATCCCAACAGAGCATATGGTAACATCTCATGCCAACCTCTGTGATTTCAATAATCTTTCTTAAAAAAAATTTGAGGTTCTTATTGGTAGCTTCTACATCTCCATTCATTTGAGGAGGATAAGCAGTCGAATTTCGGTGAGTAATCTTGAGTTGGTCACATATTTCCTTCATCAAATAACTATTGAAGTTTGCACCATTGTCTATAGTAATGGAATCAGGTAGTCCAAATCAACATATCAAGTTATTACGAACGAAATAAACCACTACCCTCTTCGTCACAAATTTATAAGAATTCGTTTCCACCTACTTGGTTAAGTAACAATGGCAACCAAAATAAATATATGTCCATTAGAGGCGGTTGGCTCAATTGGGACAATGGCATCCATGCCTCAGTCTATAAATGGCCAAGGTGATCCCATAGCATTAAGTTCGTGAGAGGGTACTTGAATTAAATCACCATGTGTTTTAACTTTATGACACTTTTGCAAAATCTACAACAATCACGTTCCATAGTCATCAAAAAATAACCAGCTCAAAAGATCTTCTTTGCCAAGGTAGGCCAGTTCATATGAGGTCCGCAGACTCCAGCATGTACTTCCTCAAGAAATCTTGTAGCTTCCATGGAATCTACGCACCTAAGAAGTCCAAAATCTGGAGTCCTCTTATAAAGGATTCCCCACTCAGAAAGAAATTGTTAGCCAGTCGACGTATTGCCTTCTTTTGACTGGATGTAGCGTATTCTGGATAAATTCCACTCTCCATATACTTGTTTCCATCTAGTTCTGCTCCGACATCAGAGTAATAAGCGGGTTCTTTCTTTAAATATATCTCCAAAATATTAATGCAATTTTGATTTGGATGCTTGATCATAGAGAAAATCGTGGCAAGAGTGTTGGCAAATTCATTTTTCAACCTTGGAGTGTCCATAACTCTATCTTCCGAAATCTTTTGCAAAATCTTTGCACCACTTGTACATATGATACGATGTTTGGATTCATCACGGTTCATTCCCTTTGAACCTAGTGAATTAACAAGTCTGAAACTCCAATTACCAGCAACTCTTGGACATTCATGTCAATATCTAACATTATGCCTAGAATTCAAGTCTCGTACTCCGCCATATTATTGGTGCAATGAAATCAAAGTTTAGCCGCCACGAGGTAATGTTTATCGGATTCCAATATTAGAACCGCTCCAATTCTAGCTCCATTATAATTCACAGCTCCATCAAAGAATACTCTCTAACAAGGGTATGACTCGAAAATATTTTCTCCTATGAACAATACATCTTCATTAGGGAATTAGGTTTTGAGCGGTTCTTCATCAACTGGATTTTTCGCAAGATGATCGTCCAATTCTAGTCCTTTTACAGATTTTTGAGTAACATACACAATGTCAAACTCTCTCAAAAGCATCTTCCTTCGCTAGTTTTCCAGTCGGCATAGGTTTCTAGAAAATATATGTTAATGAATCCATCTTGGAAATAAGATATGTAGTTTATGAAGACAAATAATGCCTCAATTTTTAGGTGATCCAAGTCAAAGTTCAACATTTTCTTTCCAATAGAGTGTACCGAGACTCATATGGAGTAAACCTTTTGCTTAGATAGTAAATCGCAAGTTCCTTTTATTTTGTTTCATCATGTTGTCCTAATACACATCCGAATGCATTCTCTGAGATGGACAAGTATAGTAACAATGGACTTCCCTCTCGTGGAGGTACCAATACTGGTGACTTGTCAAATAATCTTTGATAGTATCAAAAGCTTTTTGACACTCTTTGTTTCACACTGTCAGTGCATCTTTTTTCAACAACTTAAAGATAGGCTCGCAAACCACTGTGGATTGAGCTATGAATCGACTGATGTAGTTCAATTTTTCAAGGAAACTCATAACTTCTTTCTTAGTCTTTGGAGGAAAAAATCCTGAATCGCCTTGACTTTTGTAGGATCAATCCCTCATCTACTAACTATGAAACCATATAAGTTACCAGCTGGTACTCCAAAAGCACATTTAGCAGTATTCAACTTCAAGTTGTATTGACGCAACCGATCAAAAAACTTTTTCAAATGGTTCAAGTGATCTAAACTCTCGTGGGACTTGAAAATTACGTCATCCACATACACTTAAATATATTTACGGATCATGTCATGAAAGATAGTTGTCATGGCTGTCATGTATGTGGCTCCAGTATTCTTAAGACCAAATGGAATCACCGGTAATGATAAACACCCTAAGGTGTAATAAAAGTTGTCTTTTCAGCATCATTTTCATCCATCAAAATCTGATAATAACCCACAAAGCAATCCAAAAATGATTGCATTTCATGCTTAGCACAGTTGTCGATGAGAATGAGGATATTTGGCAATGGAAAGTTGTCTTTTGGACTGGCTTTATTGTGATCTCTATAATCAACACATATTCTAATTTTATTATCTTTCTTAGTCACTGGAACAATATTGGTTAACCAAGTTGGATACTTAGTAACCTCCACAACTTTGGCTTGAATTTGTTTGGTAATTTCTTCTTTGATTCTCAAACTCAATTGTGGCTTGAACCTTCGAGTTTTCTATTTTATCATATTGAGATCTGGATTGATCGGCAACTTATGAGAAATAATAGATGTGCTCATTTCGGGCATATCATCATAGGTACAAGAAAATACGTCGATGTAGTGGTTAAGCAAACTAACGAGATCTTATTTTTGAGTTTTTGTGAGATGGACACTAATCCTAGATTCCTTAACAATTTCATCATCTCCCAGGTCCACAGTCTCATTCTCCTCTAAGTTTTGCTTCTCTTGATTCTCAAACAGTTTTTAATTCTTTTACGAGGTGTTCTGAAACCATAGTCTCTTCATCATATTCCTCGACCTCATTCTCATCTATCTCATTTTGTTCACTTTACTTATGACATGAGATGATATTGTCAGGTTTTAAGTTATTTTTATTGCAAACATAAATAAGCAATGTCAATTATAAACAATTTTAAAAATAAAAAATAAAAATTAGTAAGTTGTGAATTAATAGATTTAAGCAATATAGGAGGTTTCATTTAGATTAAAATAAAGTACAAACTTTGATCATGAACATTGGTCAATCTACCTTTTGAAACATAACGAGGGCAATTAAAACTTAGAGAGGTAAAACAAAATAAAGTATGGGTATCAAGCCTCATTCAGACTATGACCAATTTTAGATATAAGAAAAATAGATATGTTTTTGTCTACTAAGACGAACAAGGAACTAGGAGTTGTGTGGATGTCCAATTGGGAACTCATTCCTCTAGTTCAACATCTGAATGCTAGATGTTTTGATCATCTCCTTAAGTACAGCATCAAAATTTTCAAAAAGGTTCCAATTTCTCTCCCCTAGACCATCATCATTGTTCTATTCTTGCACATGAAAAGATTGGTACAAGTGAGGTACCAGTTTCGCTAATTACCAAACAACCACTTTATTACCCAAAGCTTCTATCTCATCATCGGCTATTGGGATGTATCCCTAGACAAACCTTGAACTTTTTGTGAAAATTTGGATAGGCTCAGTGATACCTTGCAAATATTTTCCTAACCTAAAAACAGGTTCAAATCCACTTGTCAACATTAATGTAGATATCATCTTATAAACGCAAGGAATAAGAGGATATAAAGCCAAATCATCATCGGTAGCATTCACTATCTCCACTATATAGAAATCAGAATCTCTAGTCACATTGTCAACTATCGGGAAATAGTCATTCGAATGTCTTCTTTCACCATGAATTACTACTTCATGATCATCCCACACAAACTTCATCAATTGGTAGAGGGTAGAGGGTAGAGTGCACGTCCCCATCAATATGGATCCATAGTCTTTCGAGTATAATATTGTACCTAGTGCTGATGTCCATCACCTGGAATTTGTTCCATATTGCTTAAAGTGCTTAATGATATGAATTTGGTGTTCCTTTTGAGTTTGGTGCATTGACTATGAATGTTGTGACCTTGATGATATGTGTGGTATACTAATACTGTACCATAGAAGTCCTTGGAAGTTACTATTGTCATTCGAGGGCGAATGTTGTTTTATGTGGAGAGACTGTTACGACCCTAAAAATGGAGTAGGTCAAAATAGATCTTCACATATGTTCCATAAGTTAATCATGATTTTAAATGATGTATTTAGCATTAGAGTCAGTTGGTGAAGTTTGAAAGTCAAACGTCAAAGAACGACCAAGTCATTCGGAAACTAGCCTTGTGTGTGTGCTAGTGTGTCTTTGTATGTTGTATGTGTTTATGTGTGATTTTTAGAGTCTAAAGTTACTAGGTATTAACTTATCACCTAGAGGGATATTTTTAGGGTCAAAACATCCGGGTAAGACTCCCCGGGGGCCACCCTAAGAGTATTTTAAAGAGAGGTGGGTACACTTCATGAGTAAGATGTTGTATCAAAATGTACCTTTTGAGATGAGTAATCCTCGTTAGTATAGAATGAGTCACTTAGTAGCAATCTCCTTATACCTTAACTATGCGCCCGCGTAGGTATAGCTATTGGAGATTCCATGTAAAGGATAAAGTACGACCCTACCTTAGGCAAGTGGGGATCCCTCATCCGTAGGGGTTAATACCGGGATTCCATATCTAGCTGTCATGGTCTATGTGGGTTAAAGATAACCCCTACAAATGAATGTAAATGACCTAAGTCTTATTAAGGGTGTACTACTTAGGGTAGGTGGTTGAATGGGAGCTATGCATCCATTGCACAAGTAGGCTTTTGGAAGGATTCTTGGTGTTTACTTATATGTTAATAAATGAATAGGTCACGATTTGATGTAAATGGAAGTAATGAGTCTTATGTTAAAGAAGCATGTTAAAGTTTTCTTGTGTATGATGAATTTATAATTGATTATTGTGGTGTATTTGATCCAAGGGAATCCTCAAGGATCACTAAGTGGGAGTTGTAGTATGGGATGCTACTTTCACATTACACTTGATGCAACTTACAGATCTCATTGGAGAAGGGCACTTATGTGAAGT
This sequence comes from Solanum peruvianum, assembly GCA_027705065.1. Lineage (NCBI taxonomy): Eukaryota > Viridiplantae > Streptophyta > Magnoliopsida > Solanales > Solanaceae > Solanum > Solanum peruvianum. Next base: position 17,870,853 of record JAKWJD010001766.1, on the reverse strand, counting down.
TCTTAAATGCAATTATGTTCCTCTAGTGTCTTTAGTATTGAATGTTAAATGAAATGAAGTATCTTTTTCCTTGGTAGTCTTAAGGATCACTTGGATGTGTAGTGAAGAGATTGTATGGGCGATCTATTCATGTCTTACCTAAATGAGTCTTAGGATAACTTGGGATAGGAAGAGTTTGTTTTAAGTGGGTTCACTATAAGTATGTTCTTATGTTAAGAAAATGGATGTTTTGCTTTATGTGCTAAATGATATTTCTAAATGATGTCTTGTAACTTGATTCGGGAAGCTTTTATCAAAATATCATGACTTGTATGTTTATACTAAAATGTCCTTTTTTGCATGATTTTTCATATGTCATACATAGTACATTGTTTTGTACTAACCCCATACTTTTATATACTCTATAAGTATAGGTTTGAAGCAAGTTGAAGGTTAGAAGGAAAGTTTGGGAATCGACTCTCTCAAGACTAAGTATGTCCTCATATATTCGAGGGCATAGTCTCTATTTCTCTAGTTTTTGTTTAAGACTTATTGTGTATTCTCTTTCAATGTAAAGGGTCGTGTCCTAAGATATTTATGTCGTTTCTTTAAGTTGTCTCTTGACGATAAGAGGATCCTTTCGTATTTATAAAAGATGTTTTTCCTTATTATTATTTATTGTGAAAAGTTTTAAATTACGCACTACTTTGCATGTCTTATGTAATGAATGATAGTTAAGAGTCTAGTACAAGACCTTCGAAAAGTCATGTACGCCCTTTTCCGACCTAAGGGTTGCCCTAACTTCTAGGGTGTACTTGCTAGTCGTAACAAACTTTGTATCAGAGCATAAGGTTTTCGGAAATAGTTTAGGGTTCAAAAGTCTGACAAGCCACGTCTAGTAGAGTCTTGTTCATCTGTGTGAGTCGCGACACATCTATGAGCAAGAGGCTATAGGACGATAGATGTTTAACTTTCTTCATTACACTAGTTATGTTCATAGAGTTGAGTTTTATAAGTTCCTTTTATCAAACTCTTGTCTTATGTTTATAGGACATGAATACGAGAAGGACACCCTCTAGAAGAGAGGAGGGAGAAGTAGCTAATGAGAGGTCCCTCCCCGCGGTGAGCAAGGTCCTATAGTTGACCAAGAAGAGGTGAATGAAAAGGTTCTCCCTATAGAACCTCAAGGACCTCAAATGCCTCCAATGCCTCCAAGGTCCTCAAGCTCCCTATATCGAAGGGTATATGACTAATGTTGAGATAAGGGTTGTCCTTAGGGTTTTGACTCAACTCATGACGACTCAAGCTACTCCCTATTCTAGAATGTGGGATTTCATGAGGATGAATCCTCGTACTTTCCATGGAAATAAGGTGGATGAGGATTCACAAGGCTTCATACATGAGGTATTCAATGTGGTGGATACTATGGATGTGACTCTTAGAGAGAAAGTGAAACTAGCCGCTTATCAACTTAAAGATGTGGCTCAAGTGTGGTTTGAGAAATGGACGGATGAGGGACCCTTAAGACAAGGTCTGGTAGATTGGAAAGTGTTTAAAAAGCCTTTCTTGATAGGCTCTTCCCCATAGAGTTGAGGGAGAGGAAGTTAGTGGAATTCATGAACCTTCATCAAGATGGAATGAGTGTGAGGGTGTATTCTGTAAAATTTACCTAACTCTCTAAGTATGCCCCAACCTTGGTAGTCAAATCTAGGGCTAGAATGAATAAGTTCGTGATGGGATTTCTAGTAGGGTTGAAAAAGAATGTCATATGGCAATGCTCCATAATGATATAGATATCTCTAGGCTCTTGGTGTATGCCCAACAAATTGAGGATCCCAAGCTTAGGGAGATGAATAGAGATGGAAAGAGGCCTAGGTCGGATGAACCAAGTCAACCAAAATTTAAGAAGAGGTTCTACTATCAAGAATCTCTCATGGGGTACAAGGATAGGGTTTACAACAAAATTTCTCAAGGATGTGGCTATGCTTTTGAGAGACCTAAGTGTACTTCATGTGGCAGGAAACACTCGGGCAGCTGTCTTGCCGACACGGATGGTTGCTTTGGGTGTGGTAATAAGGATCATAAGATGAGATATTGTTGTAGCCTCAAGGCAAAGGGGAAATAGGTCAACCAAGCACACCATGATGGTCCGGATCCTAATGCTCCAAAGAAGAATTGTTTCTATGCTCATGAAGCTATCAAAGGAGCTAATCCAGAGTGAAGGCATTGGTAAGTCAAAAGTTCCCTATGATTGTTTTGTTTTCTATAGATGAGTTTACCTTAAGTGGGGGATAATGAGTTGAGTAGGAGGGTAGTTGATATCTTATCTTTTCCTTCTATTCTTACTCAAGATTGAGACCAAAATTCTTAGTAATTTGGTTATGTTAGTATAAGTTTCTTTTCTTCTTATGATGATGAGTACCTTCAATGATCTAATGTTTTGAATGGTCTTTGTGATATCATAGTTTCATGAGTAGACTGGTAGTTAATATATATTTCTCATGTCAATATGTGGCTAATGATATTTTCTTAATTGCTTAAAAGTTTTTTATGTCATGTGCCAATGTGTGATTTGAAAGTTATTACATTTTGAGATTTGAAATGATTTGATGATCATGTCTAATATTGGATAAGGTAGTTCCTCCACAAATGAAATGAAAATGATGAAGTATATGTACTCTTCGAATGATGGAATTTGTTCCAGATTACTTAAAGTGCTTAATGATATGAAGTTGGTGTTCCTTGTGAGTTTGGTTCATTTTCTATGAATGTTGTGACCTTGATGATATGTGTGATATACTACTAGTGTACCATAGAAGTCCTTGGAAGTTACTACTGTCATTCGAGGGCGAATGTTGTTTTATGTGGGGACACTGTTACGATCCTAAAAATGAAGTAGATCAAACTAGATATTCGCATGTGTTCCATAAGTTAATAATGATTTAAAATGATGTATTTTAGCATTAGAAGTAAGTTAGTGAAGTTTGGAAGTTAAACGTCATTGAACGACCAAGTCGTTCGGAAACTAGTCTTGTGTGTGTGCTAGTGTGTCCTTGTATGTTGTATTTGTTTATGTGTGTTGTTTGGAGATTAAAGTCAGTGGGTATTACCCTATAACCTAGAGGGACATGTTTAGGGCCAAAACGTCTGGGTACGACTCCTGGGGGACCACCCCAAGGGTACCCATGGAGGACCCAAACTTTGGCCAAGCAAGCTGCCCAAGGCATCAGGGCTTTTGTACCTTTGTGAAACACAGGTGCGTCGTAGACAGGTATAGCACTTCTCTATCCATAATTAATTTCCAAGAACTTGTGGGAGCAGCTCCGCGACGCGGACTTGTTCCTCGATGAAAATTACATAAATTTAAGTGAAGTTTGACTTATCTAAAGTGGTTCAATCAATGTAGGGCTATTTGGGGTATTTTGGGGGGTGTTATATACTGATTTTATATCATTATACACCCATTCCCTCAACCAAAAACCCCAAGCTCTAATTTTGAAATCAAAATTTCAAAATCCTCAAAAGTTCTTCTTTCCCAAAAAGCTCTCAAACTCAATTGGAGCCAAGTCAAGATAGAGCTAGGATTGAAGGTTTTGGACGTTTTACTCCTCAAAATCTCGTGGTTTATTCATATTAAGGTATGGTAGTTCATCCTTGACTCTTTTTTCATTCAAGGAGCTCATTTCAAGACTTTTCAAAAAGGGTTTTCAAACTCAAACTTCTTCTATTTTGAACTCTAAGCATGGGTCTTGCATGAAATAATTTTAATAAATATAATATGATATTTTTCAATATTAGATGATTATTTTAAGTTCAAAAACTCAATGACCCAATGCTCAAAAAAATTCCTCAACTTTTGGCTTATGAAGTGGCTTCAATGAAAATGGTTTGATAATGTTAGAACTATGGTTTTCTATATATTATATTGGGATTATATACTTCCTTATCGTGCTTTATTATGATGTTATTGGTGATATATTGAGAAAAGGTGGAAATACTTGGAGAAGGGTAAGTTGTTTTATCTTGGTTAAGTTATAGTGAAGTAACTCTTGAGTGGTATGATCCACCTTTGGTGGCATTGTTTATTTGAAGTATATGAAGTTATATGTGTATTGTAAGAATTCCCTTTAAGGCATGATATGTGAAGAGATTGTATGGGCAATCTCTTCATGTCTTACCTAAGTGAGTCTTAGGATAACTTGGGATAGGAAGAGGTTGTTTTAAGTGGGTTCACTGTAAGTATGTTCTTATGTTAATAAAAATGGATTTTTTGCTTTACGTGCTAAATGATTTTTCTAAGTGATGCCTTGTAACTTGATTCGGGAAGCTTTTATCAAAATAGCATGACTTGTATGTTTATACTAAAATGTCCCTTTTTGCATGATTTTGCATATTCCATACTAAGTACATTGTTTTGTACTAACCCCATACTTTTCTATACTCTATACGTAGAGGTTGGAAGCAAGTTGAAGGTTAGAAGGAAAGTTTGGGAATCGACTCTCTCAAGACTAAGTATGTCCTCATATATCCGAGGGCATAGTCTCTATTTCTCTAGTTTTTGTTTAAGACATTATGTATTATCTTTCAATGTAAAGGGGCGTGTCCTAAGATATTAATGTCGTGTATTTATGTTGTCTCTTGACGATGAGACAATCCTTTCTTATTTATAAAAGATGTTTTTTCTTATTATTGTTTATCATGAAAAGTTTTAAATTACGCACTACATTGCATGTCTTATGCAATGAATGATAGCTAAGAGGCTAGTATAAGACCTTTTAAAAGTCAAGTACGCCTTGTTCCGACCTAAGGGTTGCCCTAACTTCTAGTGTGTACTTGCGAGTCATAACAGACTTTGTATCAGAGCATATGGGAAATAGTTTAGGGTTAAAAAATCTGACAAGCCACGTCAAGTAGAGTCTTGTTATATTGAAGTAAATCTTGAGTGGTATAATCCACCTTTAGTGGCAGTGTTTATTTAAAGTATATGAAGTTATATGTGTGTTGTAAGAATTTCCTTGAAGGCATGATATGTGAAGTTAAATGATGATTTTGATATGTATATTCATGATGTGTATTAGAAGGTTGAAGTGAGTATCTTGAAGTGTTTCTTTCTACATGAAGTATGTATGCGATATGTAAGTATGATGTATGATAATATTGTTAAACGTGGGTATGAGCATGTCTAGAAGTCAATGATGTGAACAAATGTGATTATGGGAAAAGTGTGCTCACATGTACTCACACACACTTTAAATGTGTGAAATAAAGTTACTAATGAAATGGAGGATTATAGGGTAGGCACTCTTCGTGAGTGGAGAACAAATGTCTAGACCATCCTTACTATTCCTATAGTATGAAAAGGGAGATTTTTGGGTGAACACTCTTCGTGAGTTGAGATGAAGTGTTTAGTAGCAACCTCACTATTCCCACTGATCTTTCCAAGATAGGTTAGAGGTTGATGCCCTTCTTGAATTGAGATGTGGTATTCAAAAGTAACCTCTAGGGATAAGTAAACTTCGTGAGTTGAGATGTGGTACTAAATAGTTATCCATTAACCTATAGTCTATAAATGTTTAAGACTCTGTGGGGGAGTTATGGTTAGCACTAAGAGAATTTGAAGGAGAGGTGGGTATATTTCGTGAGTAGAGATGTCATATCCAAACGTACCTCTTGAGATGAGTACTCCTCGTTAGTATAGAATGAGTCACATAGTAGCAATCTCCTTATCCCTTAACTATGCGCCCGCGTAGGTATAGTTATTAGAGATTCTATGTAAAGGCTAAAGTATGACCGTACCTTAGGTAAGTGGTATCCTTCATCCGTAGGGGTTAATATCGGGATTACATGTCTAGATCTCATGGTCTATGTCGGTTAAAGCTATCCCTAACAAATGAATGTAAATGACCTAAGTCTTCTTTAGGGTATACTACTTAGGATATATGGTGGAACGGGACGCTATCTATCCATTGCACAAGTAGGCATTTGGAGGGAATCTTGATGTGTCCTTATATGTAAATAAATGAATGGGTCATGATTTGATGTAAATCAAAGTAATGTGACTTTAAGTTTTAAGTTAAATAAGCATGTTGAAGTTTTGTTGTATATGTAAAGTTATGATTGATAATTGTGGTGTGTTTGATCCAAGGGAATCCTCAAGGAGCATTAAGTGGGATTAGTCGTATGGGATGCTACTTTAATATCACACTTAGTGTAACTAATAACTTATAACCCCCATTGGAAAAGGGCACTTATGTGAAGTTCTTAAATGCATGTATGTTCCTCTAGTGTTTTCGTATTAAAAGTGGACTTGTTAAATGAAATGAAGTATGCTTGTCCTTGGTAGTCTTATGGATCACTTGGGTGTGTAGTGAAAAGATTGTATGGGCGATCTCTTCATGTCTTACCTAAGTGAGTCTTAGGATAACTTGGGATAGGAAGAGTTTGTTTTAAGTTCACTGTACGTATGTTCTTATGTTAAGAAAAATTGATGTTTTGCTTTACATGCTAAATGATGGTTTCAAATGATGCCTTGTAACTTGATTGGGGAAGCTTTTATCAAAATAGCACGACTTGTATGTTTATACTAAAATGTCCCTTTTTGCATGATTTTTCATATGTCATACTTAGTACATTGTTTTTTACTAACTACATACTTTTCTGTACTCTATAAGTATTGGTTGGAAGCATGTTTAAGGTTAGAAGTCAAGCTTAAGAATCAACTCTCTCAAGACTACATATGTCTTCATATATCTTAATTATTATTATTTTTTATTATTATTATTATCAACATGATTATTATTGTTATTATTATTATTATTATTATTATTATTATTATTATTATTTCTATTATTATTATTATTATTATTATTATTATTATTATATTATTATTATTGTTATTATTATTATTATTGTTATTATTATGGTTATAATAATAATAAAAATAAAAATAAAAATTATTATTATTATTACTATTATTATTATTGTTATTCTTCTTCTTCTTCTTCTTCGTCTTATTATTATTTTGTTATTATTTATTATCATTATTATTATTATTATTATTGCTATTATCATTATTATTCTTAATATTATTCTTATTATTGCTATTATTGTTATTATTATTATTATCAAGATTATTATTATTATTATTATATTTCTAATATTATAATTATTATTATTAATATTGTTGTTATTCTTAATATTATTCGTATTATTATTATTATTATTATTATTATTATTATTATTATTATTATTATTATTATTATTATTATTATTATTGCTATTATTATTATTATTCTAAATATTATTCTTATTATTGTTACTATTGTTATTATTATTATTATTATTATTATTATTATTATTATTATTATTATTATAATTATAAACTATTGTCATTATTATTATAATTATTGTTATTATTATTATTATTACTATTATTATTACTATTATTATTATTATTATTATTATT